>JAWWNH010000020.1:3942500-5142500 GCA_034641385.1 Darevskia mixta
GAGAGTGTATGTAGTGAATGGTGCTAGGGAAAGGTCTGGAAGCCTCTATCCCACAGGCCTTTATTATGGGCCTTTAAGTAGCACCATTTATTTATTTTTAAAACTTCATCTTTACAGGGTGACCCTCCTAGCCAAATGCATTATACTGCAGAAGTGGAAAGCCACCAATGTCTCCTGCTGAGCACCAACGGGCGAAAGATCTCTGAGATCCTGCAGCTCATGAATAAACAGTTTATATAAGAGGGCTAGAAGATAAATTTCAAAATATGCAGACCAAGTATGCAGTGGATTTCTTATGCACCCCTTATGCAGACCAAGTAAAAGGTGGATTTCTACCCTTGAACTACTCTCCCTTCTGCACCACCAACACTGTGTTTCATTTTTCTCTTTTCTCTCTAGGTAAATCAGTCTGGGTTGCATCCAGTACTAGTTTTACTTAAGAGTAGACACACTGGAGTTAACAGATGTGTTAATTCTGATCAGAACTTAGTTGGATAAAGCCCCATATGTATAAGTGATAACTTCATTTTTAAAAATATTTATTTAAGACACAGAACTTAAAATGCCAGTGACTTGAAAAGGGCAAATGACAGCAACTATGTATACTGTATCACCAATTGTATCACTGGGAAAAACAGAAAGGTTTCCAGCTTCTCCACTCAAATGATGCTCAAGGCAGCTAACGAGTTGCCAAGGAAAATACAAAATAACCATCAAAAACATAAAAACAAAGGCAGATATAACACATCTATAAAATTGTAAAAACTGTTAACAAATTTACTAGTAGATTTACAATGGCCAGCTTATGACACCAAAGGCCTCTCTTCACTTCCTGGCAGAAGGTCAGGACAGAAGGAACTAATTGGGCCTTCCTTGGCAAGCAAGTTTTAGAACTGGGAACCAGAGAAGGCCCTCTCTTGAGCTCCTACCAAGTGTCCTTCAGTTACTCGGTAGCGAGAAAAGGTCCTTTCCTAAAGATCTTAAAACCCGTCCAGACTCGTATGGGACAATTCAGCCTTTCAGATAACCTGGTCTCAAGTCATGTGGGGTGTTGTGCTTCATAACCAGCTCTTAGAATTGTGCCCAGAAACGAATTAGCAGCAAGTGAAGATGTTGTAACATAGAAACCATATCCTCCCTATATATATATATATATATATATCTCCTCCCTGGAGGCAAGAGTGACTTAAGCAGTCATATATTGAGTGTTCCTAAGTCTTGACAAGCTTTCCCTTAGGGAACCACAAAGAAGGTGCTCCAGTGCTTGAGAGCAAGATGCCCCACACAAATTTTGCAAGTTTGCACTTTTACTATTTATATATTATTTCATCTTTGCTTTAAAAATCATGTGTAAGCAGTCATGCAAAATTCACACGTTTTGCAATGCTATTAAACATATAGTTGGTCAGTAAAGAAGCTTCAGCTGTTCTGAAACCATCAATTGAAAAGACAAAAGTCAGTTAACATTAGTTTCGGTCCATAACTAAAATACTGAAACAAGTCACTTATGTATCGGAAACATAATAGCCTAGATGCAACACATGCCTGTCTGGGCAAATTAGGGTATCTGCAGTTTGAAGCTAACACTTAGCAGTTCTGCTCAGTTAACTGCTTTACAAGCTGCCCCACTACAATGCCTGTTGAACTAGTGGCTGGGTCCGTAAGCATGTGAGAAACATTACAAGAGCAAAACAACCAATAATGCCGTGAACAACCCCCCGCCGCCAACAAATGCAAACCACAGGCAACAGAAAGGCAGGAGTAAGGATGTAAATTCCAAACAGCTGTGGTCCAAAAAGAGATGAAATCACACAAGGAGAGTAGCAGAGCTAGGAGAAGACATGGCCTGGGTTTAAGAAGTGTGCATGAGAGAGTGAAAAAGAAAGCAAGAAAGGAGGAAAGAAAGAGTGTAGGAAATATGTTCAAAACCACAATTTCCTTTGTAAAATGCAAGTTGAGAAGGAGTGTATAAATTACATAATACGTTTGTGCACAGCTTTCCTACCGTAAATTAAAATGCTCATAGAGCAGCCAAGTATCGCACATGTTGTTTGATACCAAGCTATGGGAGCCTATTAATTTCAGCTCATGTAAGTGACTGAACAACTGGAATGATAAAGATAGAAGGGCCGGAAGTTAGGCAATATACTGTAACATGCAGCAAAGGAGTGGACCAGCATTATCTCTAGCTACATCAGATTACTGAAAGTACATGTAGTACTATATACATTAGAAAAACAAATGTTTCCAACAAGGGCCAAGAACTGAATCAAATCACACTGTAGTGAGCACTCTGTTCTACATAGGAATGTTCCATGCAAAGTGAAGTTTTATAACAGCTTAATACAATCCAGTGAATTACTGTTGAGCAGGGCAGAATGCAAGTATGCTTAAAATGCTTACATGTATTGTGGCTTATTTACCTTTCGGTAACAGAAATAGTTCTCTAAAGGATAATGTATTTAGGGGATGGCTTCATTATTTATTGTATCAACCAGGCAAACATATTTAGGAAAAATATACTGGTCACAATCAAGTTTGTTAAACTTGACCCTTTAGTTCAAATCGGGGAAATCCAAGCACATACTTAACCATTAAATCAGTAAGAAAAAAGTGCTTAACCTGGATTGGGCCCATTTGGTTTTTTGCAGTTTCACTGCTATAGCTGCAGAAATCTTTTATTTATTTATTTGTTGAATTTATATCCTGCCGCTTTCCTCCTGATATTTTAATAATATCAGAATATACTATTTTTTTAAAAAAAACCAATCTGTCTTAGATACTCAGGATAATTTTTTTAAATTAACAATGCTTATTCTGAATATAGCATTTGGTGCTAAACTAATGTAAGGATGAATGTTACTGCAATGCAACAAATGGATCAAAGCTATGATAGCCAATCTAATTTTTTTTCATGATTATCCAATATGATGTGCCAGATGAATAGTTCTTTATGGAAACATAAAAATACTATCAAACATTCATACCAGAAAATAAATACCAGTGCAATTTAAGCAATGTCATCGTGATATTAACTAAGTAATAAGGGGATCCGTTTTTGCAAAATGGCAGGGCCATATATTGTACTATTCAAATGACCAAGCAGCAGCTGTTTCTGGGCATGGCGCTACCACACTGTAAAAGCGAAACTCTGCATTGGGCTTCCCTAAACCACAAGCACTGCCAAGATTTCTTCTTATATACTTAGGTCTACTTTAACATCACAAGGAGGGAGGAAACAGCCTAGCAAAATAAATAAATAAATAAAAAAAAGTAGTCTTCATGTCACACTGTACAGTGAGGAAGTCTGAGAGCACCCAAATGACAACTGTCTATTTTACATGTGAAAATAAATAATGCAGTTGTGACAGTGAAAGAAAAGACTTCGTTATAATTAGTTATGCCTTATCCTTGTTCTCAACAGGGTATCACAGACTTGGATGGACCTAGTCTGACTCCTTGCTGATGTAGGAAATCCAGTACTACATCACACAATAAGTGGCCATTGACCTGCACTTAAAAACCTGTAATGAAGGTGGCCTGTTCCACTGTCAAACAGCGTGCACTGTTAATAAGTTATTAATTTCTAAATTGTGCGCCCTCTTCCCATGTCAGCTTCTTACTACCCAGAACATTGTACTGCAGTAGCAGCAGCCATTTGTTTAAATGGTGATTGCATTAAGGTGATTGGCACGTTTGTTTTCCACAATGCAATTTTCAGCACCCCGAAATTCAGTTATCCATTCAGCAGGGAATGAATGGTATGTAACCATTTTGGAAGGCCACGACAAGGGTTGAAAGACAATGGGTGCTGTTCTGAGATGCACTTGTCTAAGATTATTGCATACTCCTGGACTTTCTTAATTGCCTTTCTTCAGCTGCAGCCAAAAGTGTGGCTTCCACTAGAGAACCGACAAATTGCCTTTTACTGTTGAGAAACTTGCATACCTATTCAAAAGTAAGACCTATTACAGGATTGCAGTGTATAGGATTGCAGTCTCAAAAGCCATATTGCACAGCTGAACCATGCTGAGCAAATAACACTATTTAAAAAAAAGCAAGATGTGAACACTAAATGGTGATATTAGGAATCCCAGACCACAATGTCTGGAAATTAAAAGCCTGTAATTCCACACTTTTCAGTTTAAAACTAAAACCAGTAGAATAATTAAAATGGGCTGTTAGTAATGGTGCCTCTTGCACAAAGTGCTCTGTAATATTCAGCAAACTATTTTTTAAAAAGTGTGCAAGTATATGTACTAATAGTCTTAGGTCAATAATAACTGGAAGGATATACATTGCAGAATGTGCTTTCAAATAAGATTAGAGGTACTCTCAATAATAACCTAATACTGTTATTGTTAGATCAGTCATTTTCAACTATATGTAAACTTCCTGTTTCCTAAGATTACCGATATTCCCTCTGGTCTATACTCAAAACAAAAGACATACTAGATTTAAAATTAAATTATAATATGTGTCCCTATGTGGACTTTACAATGCAGTTAGAATTCAGGGGTGGGGATAAACTACACTAGCACAGTAAGCAACCAAGTGACTTTATGGCTACAATATCCAGGGGAAACTGGAAAAGATTAAGGATGGGTAACACGGTGGGGTGCTGACAACGGATGTTTCATCTTAATGCATAACCTTCGCATGAAAATAAGAGACATCTAAAGAAGCACACAGGTTTGAAGTCGCGGTTAACATTCTATCATAATTAGAAACATTTCAAGAGCCCTGTAATTTCCAATCAAAATTACAGTAATTTCCAATACACAAGCCATGATTCATGACAGAATTTTTACATTCCATGAGAGATTATAGTGGCCTGGTGTATGACACAGTGAGTATAGAGCTAACATAAACAATTCCATTTAATGTTTAAACAGCACTTGGTGTTTAGAATCCCACAATAAAAGAAACATATTATTGCAGAAATTATCACTTTGACAGTGATTGAAGGGTAGGCAGGCATGTGGCCTGTAAAGCTATAATTTTTTACAGTCCACAGCTTGAGTTTAATCATTTTGATATAACATTTCCAAAATATCCTTTTAAGTATTCCTTACAGCATATAACTTTAAAAAGAAACATCTTTTCTATATAATGAAAGATGGAGCGACTCCCAACTGCAAATATTTCCAAAGTTGAAGCTTAAATAACAAAACAAACTGCAACAACAGAGTCCAAAATACACCCCAATAAAGAGAACTTATATTATATTACTCAAGCTATAAGTGACAAACCCTTTGAGTAGTTTTAAGAAGCTGATATCATGGCTAAGGATAATCTACCACTCAAATCAACCTTGTATTTAACTGCCCTGTTTCCACATATTTTCATGTGTATAATCTAATTTTGGTCATATGTTTCAAGAACTCTAACATTACTAACAATAATGTATCACTATCTCCAGTGAACATACAAGAGCTGAGCATGATAGCTATGTGGAGAAAAAAATCAAACATGCCATTTCTGTCTCCAGCAGTAAATTACCTTCACTCTGCACACTGACTTTCTATTCAATTTCATTTAAAAATGAGAGTGTTCATATTAAACCATTGGATATTCTATAGGTAACATTTGTATCATAATGGCACCCAACTACTGGCACTTAAAATTGAAAAGCTTGTACAACAGCATTTAAAATGGTTTCTGGGGCAGTAGCAGCAGATGTTAAGAAAGGATTCAGCTTGGGACAGAACAGACTCTAAATGATCTGTGTCATCAGAATAAGGCAAGAAGGCAAAAAATGATACACTGAACCGAGTGAGTGCCAATAAAAAATAAATGAAAAAATAAGGCAGCATAGGAAAAGGTACACACAGAATTAGAGAGGGTAAGAAGTATAGGTATTTCTATGCAAATGATGGAATCCTCAAGCTTAGACCGCCTGGTAATATTGATATAGTTTTGGGTAGACACTGTATACATAGAGATACAAAGATAAGAGGAGAGGGTGATTCAAATCAGTAGTTGTACAGGGAGATAATACGTTAAGGATTGAAAAAGAGGAAGGGCTAACAGAGGTTTTCAGACGTCGACAGTGGTGTAATAATAATGATTATGAAGATAATGGTAGAGAAAACTATGGGGAAAAGAAGGGGGGAGATAAGAGTTAAGATTAATAAGTTAAATGGAAAATAGACTATTTAGACTATTTATGATGATGAGTGTAGCAATATATAATTTAGACCTTCAGTGTGGTTTGAGTTGTGGGTCCCTGGCCATTAGGATGGTAGCTTTCCCTCATATTACTAGGGAAAACATCAAATTTTACAACAGATAAGGCAACATTCTAAGAAAGCTATTCAAAGGTATTGCAAATTTTAACTGTTACATTGCTGTTACCCAACATGTCCATATAGCATTCTGTTTCCCCCTCTAAATGCAGGCCAAATCAATTCCATATTGGAACAAATGTTGGAAAAGCAAATGTAGCCCACTGATGCCTGATAAGGCCCTTACCTGGCTTTTAGTTGCTGCAACCTTTGCAAATAATGCTTGAGACACTTTAGCTCTCTTCATTTCCTGCTGGATCTCATCATAGATGGAAGCATTAATGTTCATAGTATTGTTTTCTGGTTTTCCATTCCTTTCTGTTGCAATAGCCGTAGTTTTTACCTGGAAAATAAGATATGGACGTCACATTTCAAAGGATGCCCACCTGAATGGCATTACAGCTGTGACAACACACCACTGGTGTAGTGTGGTTGCCAGTGCCTGGAACCATTAGCACTCCCCAAGACCCTTCCACCAGCCCAGTTTTGAATAAAGTCAATGAAACAATTATTTCAACTAGCAAGCTTGAACCTAGTAAAAGTTCCTGAGCACATAAAAAGTGCCTTTCCTTTTCGTTGAGAAAGTGCAGCCTTCCCCACACCACCCTTCCCATCACACAGAGCAGTAAGAAGAAGCTCACTTGACCACAAAGATCACTGGGCCAGTCACAGTTTCTCAGCCTAATCTACCTCACAGGGTTGTTGTGAGGAGAAAATGGAGGGGGAGAAATATGTATACCACCTTGATATGTAAGCAGCAGCAGCAGCAGCATCAACAACAAGAAGTTTTATCGATTTATCGAATCATAGAATTGGGAGGTACCCCCATCTAGTCCAAACTCCTGCAATGCAGGAATCACAGCTAAAGACTCCCTGACAGATGGCCAGGTCGTTCATGTTCTTGACTAGAAACCATCGTGGGGCAGGGGCTGCTTTCACAATGCAAGGCAACATTTCATGGAGCTGACCAAATAACCCACATCTCTGGTTTCAGCAACTGATGGAGAGGCTGCAGAAATCTGTTAAGATGCACCATCAACCGAAGCCCTCCCAGACAAGCAAGGTGAAATTTTCCACTCTTCCTTGCTGAGCAAACCTAGCAACTCCAGGCACCCAGACAAAACACGAGCAAATGTGTATGCTCTTTTCGCTCTAGGGCAGAGATGGCCAAACTTGGCCCTCCAGCTGTTTTGGGACTACAATTCCCATCATCCCTGACCACTGGTCCTGTTAGCTAGGGATGATGGGAGTTGTAGTCCAAAAACAGCTGGAGGGCCAAGTTTGGCCATCACTGCTCTAGGGTCATTTCTGTCTCATCGATTAGTTCTTCGTAGGAAGGTTACCCAGCAAGCCAGACACAGCCTTTTATCGAAACTACATTTTCTAACATGCTTCATCCAAATAATATAAAGAGCATGGGATTCTTTTAACTGGGTATAGATAAATATAATAGTGAACAAAGATTAGAAGACTCTTTGAAAACTTGGAGGGGGGGTGACGAGAGATGAGGACAAATTACTTTAGACTGCTTGGCATACCTTTATGAACTTGGGTTATAGGTTGCTAGAGAAGGGTTATTTCATTTCTCCAAACTCTTGCATAGCAGATCAGCCTCAAAAACATTTCCCTTCCTTTCTAACAGTTTCTCTTGAACCATTAAGAATATCATGGATGATTAGTCTGCTGTGCTCTACTGAGCACTACGTATTGCTAATTAACCTTTTAGAGGCTATCTACAAAGGCTTTCCCCCCTCCAGAACTTCTATTGAAAGCATCAGTCACAATTTAATGTGTGTGATACTTGATATTTTTTTAAAAAAAGAAGTTATTATAATACTGTTTTCTGAAAAATAATAATTTAGTGTTAGAGTAAGAAATGAACTCAAGACAGAGCTAAGGAAGAAAGTGGAAGCAAAAGGACATAAAACCTTCACTATGTTAAATTGGTGCACCACCAAATCCCATAAGAAGAGTTGTTATTTATACAGCACCATCAGTGCATTAAGGCACTTCACAAAATTTGAAACAAATGCCTACTAAAATCTTACACCTAAAAAATTTAATACAACTAGGCATCAACATGCCGTTATTTGTAATGGTGACAAAAACTTTGCTAACATTTCTATGAAACTGCCATGAGCCTTTATTCTGATCTGTCTAAGAAAATATAATTTCCATTCCTAGCAGCTCTTTAAAAAAATATTTAGAAAAGACACATCTCCTAGCAATTCTATCTATCTTGGCTGACAATAAAAACAGGAAATTTTGGAGTCATTCATATTTCTTGAACGAAGCCCAAATTTACCCAAACAGGTAATTTAACAGCTTTTCACAAATATGGGCTTTCTCATATTTTTTCCCATGTGAAAATGAAACAAAAAAAATCCAACCCTTTTATATACATATTCCCATAAGTACTGTTTTAGTTTGGGAACAAAAATCTTTTTTAATCCTGGTTTAGCTTTTAATATGACATTGTACATTAAAATTCATAAAGTACTTCATTCCAGGCAAAACAAACTACTTTTCAGTTCAGTTCTTCAAATGGCACAAGAGGTATAATAAATGCAGTTGCTCTCATTCAGAATGGCTTTTTATCAGGACAAAGTTTACTACTCCATTATTACAGTGGCGCCTGGAAGCATATTTATATTTAAATGTTATTGTTTCCATTAACTGTCCTCTCCATGGTTATTTCTCAAGGATGGAAGGTTGTATTTCATATTTTGGCCATTTCACGTGTGTCATTAAAATAAGACTTGGCACCAAGGTAGTCAATTAGAACTATTTTCTATATAGCAAACAGCCAAGCATTTAGATTTCAAAGGTGTTTAAACAATCTTAATTAAGTGATAAGCTCACAGAAAGAAATCCTCTGAAATTAGAAATTGTGGGCAGTGTATCTGAAGACAAACGCCATCTCAGTCATGAGAGTCCAAGCAGCCTCTAATTCAGAAACAATTTATCTTTGACTGCGTTTTGAGAACTATTGAAGAATCTGCTTAAATAATGTCAATGAAATTATTGATTATTTAATATATATATATAGCTATGCCTGTTGCTAAAAGAGACATCCATAATTAGTAATTCATGGCTGAAGAGCTGTTATTGTTTTTCATTCAAAGATGTACCTCCCCTTCATACATTACTGTGTTCTTTGGAGGGCTCCACATACAGGCACTCATTGTGCCCATAACTGATCAAATGGAATTAACTGAGCCTGCAACACCCTTCAGGATTTTTAAGCATTAGTTCAGAGCTAGTGCAAACCTTTAGGAGCTTCAGAGAACTATCATAATTTTGTACCTGGTTGACTTTCACACCACAAGGCTAAATCTCTGCAATCCATGTGAGGACTTACTAAGACTGTCGACTTCCTTTTTTTAAAAAAAAGTGAAATAAATGCAAAACTGCTCATGCAAAACTAAATCAGAACTTCCAGCTGCATTACTGTATCTGGAAAAAAACAACTATACAGCTTGCCTTTCTTTTTCACACACCATCAAAGCACATCATTTAGCATCAAGCAGACCAGAAAGACTTTAAAATAGTTTACTTGTGTTGGTCGGCTGGGCGGTGTGCTTATAAGAGGTGTGGGGCCCATGGCAGAAGCTGCATTCAAACTTCTTTCCCTTTCATCCTGGTATATTCGATCTCTTTCTGCTTCCGGCAGCTGCAAGAAATTCTGCATAGCCCGAAGGTTTACCAGTAAAGATTGTGATGCGGTCTTGGGGTCTTCTTCCTTTCGCAGGATTTCTGAGAGCAAGCCCTGTAGAGGGAAAAAGACACACACACAAACACAAAGCCATATTACTCTGTGCAGCCTTATATAACGAACAGCCACTGCTAATCATGATTTGCTTTGCTTCTCTAACTTTAGAAAATGCACAACAAAAAGGCATTCATCCTGCATAGGAATATATTACTGACAATTTAGGTAATACAGAAGAGAGCCTCAATTGTATTCCTAATTTTATTAAGCATCTGCTTTACGCACAATACAGACTGAATCTGCTTAATTGGTCTCCTCTTTTTTACTGACTTAACTTGCCATGAAATCTTTCTAAGACAGACAATAAGAATAAGAATAAATAAAATACAAATAATTCTGCAGCATTATTGCATCGCTGCTATTCAAAGTCTGTAATAAGGCATATATTAAAATGATATAGGCATATCTAGAAATTTGAGGGCAGTTCACAATTTACACAGAACTCGTTTACAAAAAAGAGAAAGCAAAATCCACCTGTAGATTGTCATGTTGAAAACAGTACTTTGCTTTCCCCCACTTCCCTGCTGCTCCCAACATTTGAAAAATATCATGACTAATTGTTGGATTGGATTATCACAGGTAATCATTGGAAACATGGCTTAATTGGTTATGGCAAATGTCTCAATATTTTTTCCTTCTCTCCTTCCCAAATAATTGGAAGAATCACACACACACACACACACAGGAAAATAGTAGGAAATTATCCAACAAAATTTTGAATTTGCAGCCAACTCACAATGGGAATTATTTACTCATTTATTTATGCATTTGTAGTCAAGATTCAAAGGTAGACATCTAAGGGCTCTCACCCAGGTACTAATGACCCTCACACAATCAGCTACCACAAACAGACTCTTACTTATCTAAAATTCTCTTATCTTCCTTTAGGATATACACAGGAAGGTTTTGTTTCCACTCCAAAAGAAACAAACAAACAGACAGACATACAGACATGCTATTTTTGATTAAGAATGGCTTTGGTTTCTTGCCATATTTTAGGTAGCTGATCATTTAACTTGACCAAGCAGTTGCATAGAATCACAGAATTGCAGAGTTAGAAGGCACCCCAAGGGCCATCTAGTCCAACCCCCTGCAATGCAGGAATCCTGCCCACAGCCATTCCTGGGTGGACTCGAGCCACTAACCTTCTGGTTAACAGCCAGATGCACTAACCCATTGCACCTTGAGGCTTCCACACATGATTTAGCAGAGGGATTTGCTTCAAGTATGGAAAACCTTGGCGCCCCAGACGTTACTGAACTACCTCTCTCTCCATCCTTGACCACTTGCCATGCCTGCAAGGCCCAATCGAAATGTGGTTCAGCAACGTCTGGAGGACCGAAAGTTCTTCATTCTTGATCTACTTGATTAGCTTGTCTAGCGCTCCAGGAATGACCCCCCACCACTCGGGTTAGAGTGGCCAGTGAATCTGCATTATTAACTAAACCTGCAGCATATGGCTTTGATAGGATGATCCACATATTTTTTTGTTTGTTTGTTTCTTCTTCAGGCAACCTTAACAAGATTATATCCACATCAAGATTATTATTACTACCACCATCATTAAATTTGCATACCAATGTGAATATCACCGGGCGGTTCACAATAAAAAAATACAAAATGAGAACGCAAAGTTTCAAATAAAAACAAAAACAAACTCATAACCCCCTCTAGAATTCTAGAGGAAGCCCTTTTTATGAAAGGACGCAGCTAATAGTATGACTTCACAAAGTCATAGGGATGTGAAGCCAATTCTGAGTTCATCAAAACCCAGACCAGGGAGCAAAGAGAACTTAAGAGAGACTTGGAGGAGCCAATCACTGCTCCACAAAACATTATATACATTTTGAAAAGGGCAAATTCAATTTTATCTTTGCAAAGGAATTAAAAAAGAAAGCTCATGAAAAGTAGCCAGGTACTTTAAGTACATTGTGTAGCAAAGAGGCTCAGCCTTTAAAACAGCTTACCCAAGAAACAAAAAGATCACAACATTAGAAGAATTTGTCCAGCCAGGCTCTGCTGCTACATAAGCGCTGTGCAGGAAGGGTTCACAAACAGAGCACTGTGCTATAATGTGTCATACCCAGTAGTACAAATGGTGACAACAGAAATGGATGGCAATTTTTTCTTAGGCGGTATATACTGTAAAGGCATTGACCTTCCAGGAAGAATAAATGTAATTATTTGTGGGTCAAATGTTAATTCCAAAATAGATTCAGGATATGATGCTCCAGTAATTTCAGAGGAGAACTACATGGTATTCCAAGGCAGATACTGTTTTACACCGCACAGAGGGTGTTCTACTACAGAAATAATATACAAAGAGGAGCAGTTCATTGCATGTGTGTTACAAGGTGGTAACCTCAGCCTTAAGAGTACCTGCCCAAGAGAAAAAGAAGGAATGTTTAGAGACAGTAGTCTAAAAAGAAGACGGCGACTAGTGTCTGCTGATGTTCCCTTAGGTAAGGGGAATAATCTTCTAAGAAATTGATTCTGCACCGTTTCTAGCCCTTTGATAGTGTTCTTGTCCTCTCCCCAAATTTTGACTCTGTGCAGCATTTGGGGGATCACTCCTGAGCTCATCTCATCTCTGTTAGATTTAATAAGCCACGATGGGTGAGGGTTAAGTAAAAATATGGTTGGCTGGACCCAACCAAGCATCTTATCCAAATAATCAGGCTCCAATAACTGAAATTTATTCATGAAAGCTGGGGTATAAACACTGCATCTTGATGGTTGTGAGCAACTTTATAATAATAACAATAATAATAATAATAATAATAATAATAATAATAATAATAATAATTTTATTATAATAATTTATTATTTATACCCCACCCATCTGGCTGGGTTTCCCCAGCCACTCTTCAGAGTACATTGCAAATATATAACAGCACTCTACGAAGGGTTGCACCAAATTCCTCCTGGGCTAGACTTCAAAAGATCTCACAATATTCAGAAAAGCTCTGCTGGATGATACTGAGAGGATTCAACAGCAAAGGAGAAAAACTGTTTCTGCACTTCCATCACTACTAGAGTAGCTTGATACTGGGGCTCTATATTGTGGTCAGCTGGATACACCATGAATTTTTCTGTACCTGCATTCCAACCATTTTCATTTTTCGAAATTATTTGTGTGTGCATTACTAGGAGGAGTGCATGGTTCAGAATTGATGTCAGTTGCATTCTGCTCCATAATTCTTACTGAAGCAGAAAAACTTTATTTTAGGTACGGCTTATAACCCACTTTACTGAGAAAGCCCCAAGTTGCAAACAGAAAACTCAGCACAAAATATTAGGATAATCTATAACAAAACATAGCATATATTAACATATAAAACAAGTAAAAGCTATAGTCATGTCAAAATAATGCAGTAAATATGTTAAATCCATACAGAACTTATACAATGATTTTATGTTTTGGTCTAGTAGAGATATAATAGCCCACTATTGGCAAAAGTGAAATAAAGACACACTGGGAAAGTGAGTAATAAGTACTATCTTGGAGAAACCAATTATTAAAACACATTGAAAGGAGTAAGTGCAGCAAACCTTAGTTGTACTGATTGTAGCTGGATTCCTACTGCAAACAAATTTCAGCATATAGTTTGTAACTTCTTTCCTGCATTGCTTTTTTTCCACAACATGCCAATTGCTTTTCCACTAAAAAATGGAAGGCAGAAATCACTAGCGTGCAGGCACACACACACACGTCTCTATATAAGACTATGTTCTTCCAAGCTCTTCACAGACCATAAACACTTGATGACCTTCATACATGAAAATATTTGGACCAAGTATCACTACAAAGCCATTCAGTGTTTGCCATGGCAGACATCTTGTCACAAAGTCCCACAATGCAAGCATACCCTATCAAGTTAAGAGGGGGGATGTCAAACTTACATTCATACTGTGCATGCTTTTCTTTGTCAGATCCAGATTGCTATTCACAGAGATTTGGAATGTCAAGAAGTCTTCTAGCATATCACACTGAGATGGTCTAAATACCTAAACCTTAGCAATGTTTCAGAGATGACTAGAAAGTACTTTGCAAGTAAGCAAATTGGAAAGGCTGATAACAGATGGGAGCTGTATTGAGTGTACCAAAATCTATGAAGAAAGAAGTGTGCATGCACATGAAATCTTATACCCAGAACAAACTTAGTTGGTCTCTAAGGTGCTACTGGACAATTTTTTATTTATTTCGACTGCATCAGACCAACACGGCTACCTACCTGAATCTAGAATCCTAGACCTTGTTCACAAAGGGAATAAAAGCATAATCACAAGTTGTGAACAAGCCATGTGGATAGCACAATACTAGTAATGACATAAAAAACTCAAAATATTATCTTGTGACTGTTTTAGAAGAAACAGATTGTCACAACAGAGTCTTTCATCACTACATCCCATTGGGAGATGGACATTATTTGGCTGACACTAACTACTATTAAAGGTATATTGAGATACTCCCTTGCCTGGCATTATCTGCCACAGTGCTGTTGTACAACTGAATAATATCTTTGATAACTTTGGAATTCCAGAAAAATTCATGACCTAAAATATAATCCAATTTGCAGCAACTGAATTCAGTCACTCTGGACATCTTATAACTTTTGCTATGTTACCAACAGTTAAGGACAATGAGCAGAACAGACTGCAATGAAAATCTTGCGGGGGGAAATGACATATACTGTATACTTGCTCTTTTAAACTTCAGGTGAACACTATTGATTCTACTGGATACAGTCCAGCAAATTGCTCACGGAAAGAGAAATCAGAATACTATTCCAACCCTAGAGAAGAACCTCTTTCCAAAAAGGCCTGAGTTGGAAAAAGTTGCTCAATTAGCAAGTCAAGAGAAGTTATGAGCATTCTATAACTAATCCAGTTCAAAGCAGTAGCTGCCACATTTAAAGAGAGGAGACAAAGTTTATATCAAATTTGTTGGAGAAAATTTGATGCCATCAGCTACTGTGGAAGAAATTAAATATCGAGATAATATTCTGTTAAGATGGTACATGGAATACTCAGAAGAAACCAACATCTTCCTATCCCCAAGAAGTTACAATCTCCAAATACACAAAGTAGTACAGTACTTGAAATCCCAAGTTCATCTACTGAGAATCAGCCAGAGCCATTTTGTAAGACTGAAAGTTATACTACTACTCAGATTGTCATATGTTCTATACCTAAACTACCCAATACAGTCATACCTTGGCTCCTGAACTCCTTGCAGGTCGAACATTTTGGCTCCTGAACGCCACAAACTCAGAAGTGAGTGTTCCAGTTTGCGAACGTTCTTTGGAACCCAAACGTCCAATGGGGCTTCCGATTGGCTGCATAAGCTTCCTGCAGTCAATCGAAAGACACGCTTTGGTTTCTGAACGTTTTGGAAGTCAAACAGACTTCTGGAACAGATTCTGTTGGACTTCCAAGGTACGACTGTATGTTTATTCAACTACTACTTCTTTAAGTAAAAGGGATGAGATGTGTGGATAGTGTGAACAGTGGGGAGGTATAGATAATGACAATGTCTATACCTCCAAATATAATCAGATTACCAGTAGCACTGGATTAGGAGTTCCCCATGTTTGTCTGCCCTTGAGAAAGACAACAGGTTTCTTGTCTAGCGTCCTGACCGCTATGCCCACTATGGCCTAGAGCACAGATGTGAAACCTGTGGCCCTCCAGATATTGCTAGACTACAACTCCCATCATCCCTGACCACTGATCAAGTTGGCTATGCCTAATGGGAGCTTGAATATTTTTGGACACGGACAATGACAGCCACCCTATCTTGCTTTTCAGCTTTAAGCTAGAAATGGAAAAGCAACTTTGCTTCCATACTTCTAAATTCTGTAGCCAGTGGGCAGTCACTCTTTCTCCAGCACCAAATGTTAAATGGGGGTGGTTTTCAATTGGATCACTCCCCCACAATCACTATGCACTCAGTCATGATTCTCCCCCTGGCTGCAATTGAGGGGTGGGAAGAGAGAAGACTGATATAAAGCCAATGCTCTTTGGTAAAGGGAGGGTTAAATCCTAGTGTGGAGAGACAATCTATAGAGAAGAATTTGGCTACAGCTATCTATTATGCCAGTACAGCAGAGTGATAGGTCATGTAGAAATTGTGCAGCTAATTCAGGTGTTTATGTGTGGAAGCTGATCAAGGAAACATGGGAAAGGGAAGTTTTATTCAAAATATATTGCAGATGCCCTTTTAGAAGTGAGTGGCCTGTGTGGAAGCAACCATGCAGTCCATCAATATCTGGAAGGCCACTGGTCCTCCATCCCTGGCTTAGAGTCTAAGTCAGGGGTCAGCAAGGTTTATCTTGCCTGGACTGGATAAGTCCTGTGGAGATCTCTCCGTGGGCTGGATTGCGCCCGCCCATGATTTTCGGCGCCTGCATCTGCGCAGAAGTTATTTTCAGCGTCTGCACAGACACCATTTTCGGCGCCACGGAAGCGAGTTGCCACGCCGGTTTCGCGCAGTGAGAGAGCGGGCAGCTCAGTTCGGGGGCAGTTCAGGGGCCGGTCAAACAACCTCTGGGGCTGCTTCCGGCCCATGGGCCTTAGGTTGCTGACCCCTGGTCTAAGTCAGCTTTTCTCAACCTTGGGTCCCCAGATGTTGTTGGACTAAAACTCCCACTATCCCTAACTAGCAGGATCAGCAGTTAGGGATGATGGGAGTTGTAATCCAGTAGCATCTGGGGACCCAAGGTTGAGAAAGGCTGGTTTAAGTGTTACACAACACTCCCTTTAGAAGAGGCTGTCTTGAAAGGAGGCATGCCCAAATCTTAAATTACGCCATTTCTTTATTGCAATAAACTAGCAGTTTTCTAGTCATATGGGCTGTAGCTCATAGGTCTTACTGATTTATTCCTGTTGTTTTAAAAAATAAATGCTCTTATTGATTTTTACTGAATGCCACTTTGCAGAAAGTGGTCTGTAAATAATATTAAATAAATAAGATATAAGCATAATTACTACAGTGATTATATTGCAACCAGCTACACCAGCGATTACCCCATTAATGCAGTCAAAGTAATTTGTCAATGTATTGTAATTCTGTTATTAAACTTTTGCTAGTAGTGAAAAAGAGGATGAGCTTAGATGTGCTAATTTGAGAGGTCTGTTTTTCCCCTTACAGGAGAAGTCAATTTAAGCCACAGCCACATCACAAAAAAATGAACATAATCTTTACAAATCATTCAAGTATATTTCATTAGTAATTGCACAAATATGTTCAATAAGTTTCAGTGCTTTCAAAAGCTAATTATGAATTCTTTAAAATAGGGAGATAAATGAAAGTGTCTGCCAATATGAACTAAAACATAGCCTGTCTGGCCCCCAGTTTGTCTGCTCTTTGAACGTAATCACTGATTCAGATAGATTTTATCAGGCTCCTGGAACTTCAAAGCTCTCTCAAGAAAAATATGATTTGCTCACAAATATGCAGAACATCCTCATATGCTGTCTTTACTGCAATGGATTGAAATCTCATATCCAGGTGGAAGATTATTTTCAAACTCCACCCGCAAGATTGGAGTCCTGCCAAGTAAGTTATAAGCAGACACATTTATCTTTGTCGCTTATTAGCGAGAGGAGAGCTGTCATGATAGTGTAATAGCACCTTTTTACCTTTTACTCAAACAGTGATATGGGTAGTGTGCTTTTTCTTAAATTACACTATGAAGAATTATACGAACACAGTGGCAATTTCTGTTATACTTAAGCAGGCAAATTTCCCTCCACCACATAATTTACAGAACTCAAATTCAATAAAACATTACAGGATGGTCCATTACTGTTATCAATTTTGAATAATCCATCTTCATTCTTCATTTTACTGGAAAATAAGCAGCGTGCCAAAGACAAGAGGGAAAAGGAGGAAAGAAGAATTGAAGAAAGCCTAACTGGGTGGTGTGGGAAAACCGTTGATGTCGCTTTAAAATCACTGCATGGACATTGCAGTACCCGCATGTTATTTCTTTAAAATTGAAGCTGTTTAGAGGTAAGGGGCATCTACAAAATCTCTCTCTTTCCAAACTGAGCAGATCAAATGCTCTCCACTCCCCGTAATCAAACACCCCTTATTTTATCCGAATACGTTGCCCTGCATTTCACTGAGACTTCGAAGTCCCAATGGAAGAACCATGGAACATTAATTACTTGCAAGTAGGTTCCCATGTTGTTTGTGTCAAGCAGCAGGCTAAGGAACCTGCAAATGGATCTACTTGTTAGCGGAGATCCAGCCTGCTGCTTAACATGGAAGAGTGGAACCTTTCCAAAGCATGTATTTTCAAGAAGCAAGTCCTCAAGACTAATCAATTTCACTGCTAAGCAGAAGAAAGTATTAAAAACCTTCCAAGAGGCTTTCCTAGACCCTTCAACAATGTACTACTCTCTTATTTATTATTATTATTATTATTATTATTTATTAAATTTATATACCGCCCTAAACCCGGGGGTCTCTCTTAATCTGAGGTTGTTGTATGGAGCACAGTTTATGGGACACACATTGAAAAATCTATAGTTGTTGCAAATTCAAAGTTTGATTCCCCCCCCCCTTAAATATCCAAAAGCATTTCTTCTCTTTTACTGTACTATTTAACAATAAAATAATGGTTAATGGAATTGCTGCAGCTTCTCTCTCTCCCTCTCTCTCTCTCTCTCTCTCTCTCTCTCTCCCTCTCTGTGTGTGTGTGTGTGTGTGAGAGAGAGAGAGAGAGAGAGAGAGAGAAATACTAATATGTGTGATGGGAAAGGGTCGAGAAATTAACAGATAACAATCTCAGAAATGAAACTTTAAAAAACCAAACAAACCCATCATATTTGGAGATTTAAAGTATGTGAAATAATATATACATGTAGAAGCCTGGAGCATAAGCAAGAAACATGCTTAGTAGAAACATCAGTGGAACAAAACTGCTTCAGAAGCATATATGAAAAAAGGACTAAGAAATCAAGAAATATTACAAATCAAAATATCTGTTCCTTCTGTATGAAACACCTCTTTGTATTACACATAAAATTAAATATATCTTAAGCAATAGAAACCTTGCCTTAACAGAGCTGATTTTTAGATAGACCCTCTATTTACTAATATCTTTTACATTAAAATGCTGCATGAAAGTTTCTTTTTATGTAAAAAAATGAGGGAAGAGACATTAGACAGATGAGTGGGACACAAAAGAACAAAATAATTCCCCCTGCTCCTTATTTGTACAAGGTCCAGTGGCAACCACCGTCTCTGGAATGGTGGAATATATATTACCGAAATCATGGTCTGTACCAACTGAAAGTTGCATGAATTTGTCCTAGAATATGGCAACATCAACTTTTTGACAAGAGTGTTACAGATAAATTCATATTTTGTTTTCCTAGTACACTAGTAAAATGAGAGCTACTACTTAAGCAAAAATCGTAAGGCACCCTTCCCAACCCAGTGCCTTCTAGATGTTGTTGGACTGTAACTCTCATCATCCTTGACCGATGGCATGCTGGATAGAGCTGATGGATATTGTAGCCCAAAACATCTGCAGACCACGAGACTGGCTGGGGAAGGCTATCCTAACTTGCATGGTCTTCAATTGTTAGTGAATTTCTGTGCACTAGCCAAAAAAAATAAGCTCTTAAAAAGCATACTACTCCCTTAATCGGAACGGCTTTTTTCAGTGAAACTAGTTCTTGGTTGTCCAAGAACAATTTAAAAATAACTTCAGTCCGTAGCATAAATTCTACATACAGAAATATCCCACAATTTATATTCACACACATTCAACTTAATTAAAATTCAGCAGATGTAGTATTACCAAAAAACCCTTCCTCCATTTCAGTAGAAGAAGTCACAGAGCTGGAAATAATCACAAATATTTTCAATTCACATTGTTTCAATGAGCAACTCAAGAATAAAAGCAGTTACATTTTCCAAAGCTCAGGCTGATGGACCTTGCTAATAGTTTGTGCAATAAAAATAAGTCAAACATTGATTTGCACTGATGAAGTAAAAAATCTAAAGTGAAAAACTGGACTTTTAAAACCCGTGCTAAAATGGGGTTATCATGGTTGTCCTATGAATATTTTTCTTTTATAAAAAGTGGGGAAGATTTTGTTTGAGGCAAGATTAATGAAAACAAATGAAGGGCTAGGTGGAACTACCTGTGCTCATTTGGAGCCTTAGAAACAACTGGGCTGTTGTGTCAGAACTTGAGAGTGAGCAGTCAAAGTAAAAACTATACTTCTGGCATGCTACAATCTGGCATCAAGACTGCTCCTGCAGTCTTCACAGATGCAGACTACTCTTGGACATCCAATGTGCAAACAACCTACAGCAAGGACGGGGAACATGTGGCCCTCCAGATGTTGTTGGACTACAACTCAACAGACCACTGGGAATGCTAGCTGGGCCTTGGGCGGGTGGCAAAATCCAATAAAATCTGGAGGAACACAAGTTCCCCACCACTATCCTACAGTATGAGTTTGGTGACTGTATTTTGTGCCCATACTGGTGACACAACTTTTGTTTGTTTGTTTGAAGTAAGGAGGGTATGTGCCATTTCTGGTAGCTCACTGGAGAGAGGGAAGCATACAGCCTCCGACTACCCAAAAAAGGGAAAGAAGTTAACAAAACAGAATATTGTTCAGAGGTACACCCACAAAAACGGGAAAGATGAACACTCCAATGGAGAACGTGGCACTCCTTTAAATGGGCTATCAACTTTTTTGGGGAGGTAATTCATTCCTGCTACCCTACCCTCTCCATATATTTTTAATTTTATATATGGAATATATATTTAGCATGTATATTCTACTCAGAAGATTTTTATTTTATTGAATAAGTTTATTAGGTTTTCAAGAAAAGGACACCATCAGCTTGGCTGTGAAATTATTTGCAGTTTGGGAATGAGTGACTGAGCATTCTGAGGGGATCCCCTTGCTCTGCCTTTCATATGCTTTCTAATTCTTTTATTTATTTTGTAGCTACCGATGTAGATTACAAAGACCAAAACAGTGTTGCAATGCATGAAGAAACTTCTCCATGTATATAAAGACTTTTCTAATTAATTTTAAGTATTTCTGATGAAAGTATGTGCTGTGTTATCCCTTCCTTATTTAGTGAAATCTTTGTACTTTCAAAATTTATTGATTCAGTTTATAAATTTTGCAGTTTATTAATTGAACTGATGCTGCCTGAGATACTGAAAATTAATTTTATTGATTGTTTACTGCAGCATTTTTATAGTTAAGGCAATTGTTCATATTGCCTGGTTGCGGTTTTTTGATATTGTTGTTTTTACTTTGGTATGTTCTTGTTAAAAGCTTTGGGCTTCATTTTGGAAAAGGTAAGTGGGGTACAAACATGAAATCAAAGAAGAAGAATCCAAATCAAAATGCAACAGTTTCCCATTGGAACTGGTAAAGTTTTTGTAAAATTAGCATTTCTTCCCCTTCATTGCAGGGTTTGTATCCTGGGCAGATATTTCAGTAGCTGGAATAGCTAGCTTTTCTTTTTATTAGGCATCTGTTATCTCCATTTTTTGCCATTTATGACTGTTTACATACATTGTTTTGATATCACGTATTACCATTTACCATGTATGTCTATCATAATTCATTGGTCCCTTTTATGGGCAGCGCCAGTTTGTGTGCTCATCTCTCTCCCATCTCTGATCTAGTCTGGTCCACCCTTCCTCTCCTTTGGTTTCTTTGTTGGGGGTCACAAAATGGCAGGACATTGCTTCAGGGATGATGAGGTAACCTTGTTGAAGCTTGCTATTTATTTTTGTGTTCCAAATGTTTCATGAACACTCCTCGGCTTCTGTGGGTTGGGGGAGGTGGACTCAAGGATGGCAGTGGAAAAGATTATTAGGGCTGCCAGTTGCAATATGCAGAATATACCCTTTTCTTTAAACACATGGGGAGGAGAGCCAGTGTGGTGTAGTGGTTAAGAGCGGTAGTCTCGTAATCTGGGCAACAGGGTTCGCGCCTCCGCTCCTCCACATGCAGCTGCTGCGTGACCTTGGGCTAGTCACACTTCTTTGAAGTCTCTCAGCCCCACTCACCTCACAGAGTGTTTGTTGTGGGGGAGGAAGGGAAAGGAGAATGTTAGCCGCTTTGAGACTCCTTCGGGTAGTGATAAAGCGGGATATCAAATCCAAACTCTTCTTCTTCTTAGATATTGCTGTACTTCCAATTCCCATCAGCACAGCAAATAGATAGTCAGGGATGATGGAAAGTGGAGTCCAACAGTACTGTGGGGGACACAGGTTCCTGCTTTAACACTACTGGTGCAGCAGAAGAGGTTGCAATTGCTTCATCTTCTGCCTACTCTTTTACTGGATTTTTCTCTCAACTTTACACAACAACATCCAAGAAGACACTGGGCAAGAGATGTGGCAGCAACATCATCTCCTGCTGCATCACTAATTGTTAATTTTCAAAGTTGCCCTAATAGTCTGCAACCAAAGCATAACAGGTACAACGACTAATGGCACAGTATGTGTCAGTGCCCATTAAACAAGAAGTGAATTGTCTAGGCAGTGCAGACATTATAGATGCGAAGCACTTTATGACTGAAGTCAGCTACCTCTGGCTGAATGTGCCTATCGGGCCCACTGTTGTGTAATTTTAATTTATGTTCCAAAGTCTGGGAATAATAGAAACTATTTATACTAAAAGTGTGCTTTAAAGGCCTTGAAGATGTTGCACTTTTTAACTGTTTACTTCTCCAAACCATAGTTACTAAGTAAAAAAAAAAGAAAAAAAAGAGGGGGGGTACGCAGGAGAACCAGTTAAGTGTGGTCATAATTTCATAGTACATTTCCTAGAAGCTACCAATTTTGCATCTACCAATGTTTCATTTATCCATCATGGCAAGACTAAGTTTGTGCAAATAATAGAATAATGAACAGGGGAGATGGCAAAAAAAATTAATAATCTTGCTTTTTTTTTTTAAAGAAAAGTCTAACCTGAGTTCTGTTAAATGCCACACGTGCAAAAACTGCCTGCGAGATTCCTGCTCGTTTCAATTCATCACGCACCCACTGGTAGATTTCGGAAGACACCTCTGTGTTAGTTGAGATCTGCTGCTCCAACGGCTTGTTCATGGATCTGCTGACCGGAGGAGGATGGTTCAAGTACTGTTGGTTTAAGGACTGTTGGGCTAGAAGTCTGTTCACTGCATACTGCTGGTTTAACAGTTGGGCCATTACCAGTTGCTGATTTACCAACTGAGGACTAATGGGAGTAGATACAAGTCCAGGATGCAGGTTTGGAAGTGGGGTCCGAACAGGTGGTTGACTGCTATGCGAAAGCTGAACAGGGGATGGAGGCTGTTCAGCTGTGTTCCCTGGGACTGGTTGGTGTCCAAAGTTGACGTGGTTGGCACCTTGTTGGGATAGTTCAGAAAGGCTATCCATTTCAGCTACAGAAGGAGGGGGGGGGAAGAGAGATACTACTTAGATGAAATGTTTTACAGGCACATATATATATAGCAGCATGGTTGATAATCTTCACGAGAATATTATTCTCTATTTGATTACAGAGCATTGCCAATAAAACATTGCTAGCATTTTCCCAGCTGTATTTTTTATAGACAATGCATTATTTATTTAATAAAATTTATTATAAAGAAAAATCTCCAAGCAGATTACAAGAAAGCCAAAACACTAAAATGATCAGCAAAAGCAGCTCTTTAAAATACTCAAATAATAATTAATATCAGCAATATGTGATAAAAAATATTAAAACACATGTAAACAAACATTCTACATATCTGGATAGAAAGGTCTGCTCTAAAGAAAACTGATTTTAGCAGATGCTGATAAAAGCATTGTGAAGGCACCTGCTGGATGCCAACAGGCTCTTGGAAAACTTGAGAAAGCTCTTTACTCCCAAGAAGAGGGCAATTGGCATTACCAGTTCTGTAAAGCTTCAGCTTACAAACACTGACTCTCTCATATATTACAATTAAAATTACCTTTGTATTCAGCCTGTTCCTTTTTACATCCACTATTTAAAGACACTCCCCCCACAAAAAAACAGAGTATTTTAAAGATTTCTCTTTAAAGTTACATTATTATTGTTATTATTGGGCAATTATTAACTTCTGGGTGCATTCCAGCCAGTAGTTTTAGAATGGTTTATTATTATTAGCATTTGGAAAAGTGAATGCAATGCTGTTATTAAAAGAACAGCCAGCAAATCCCTGGCTATGCAGAGGTGGAAAACACGTTTCTTTTCTAATATGGGGAATGAAATTCTGCAGCAGTCTCTCAAAAGTTATTGGATACTATAACCATACACATCTGGTTTTGAGAATACATAGCAGAAGCTTATGTGAAGCTCCATCATTTGAATGTTCATCGGAAAGCTTTTAAAAAACTTGAACAAAACTGAAAATAAATGCTGAATCCAGAATATTTATTTCGGAAGGTACTGAAGTTACAAGTGTTTTCTTGTGGTTTGGTTAACACAGGCCTCATTTGTACATTTGTGTATGTATTTTAACACCTCGTCACTTTTTAAATAGCCACTGTTTTCATTCCTGGGTACGGAAAAACTTGTTAAGAAATTCCTGTGAAAATCAGGCTGCAAACTGCCCACAACATCCTTGTGGGCAGCCTTTTCTGCTGTTGTGGGGTTGCTGATTTGCGACATTCTGCTAGCAGCGGCTGACAGGTGCTGCAGACTTGGTCATATACAGCAACCCGTTTTCACACACATTTTTCCACAATCCCATACCTAGGGAGGAATAGCAGTAGAAATGGCAGTGCCATTTACAGTTTAGTCCTAACTCAGAAGTAAGCCCCACCCTTAATTCATGATTCCAATGAATTCATGGGACTTATCGCCTGGTAATTGTGTAATAGGACTGCAGCCTAAGAACTGTAACAAGGGCTCTTGATGTCACACCACCGTTTGCAGTTAAAAGTGTGAGCAGGTTCCAATGGAAAATAATGTGGCTAAAATGTGGCGCATAGTGATAGGAAGGGTCTCTGTGTTACTCTATCTGTGGCAGCTGTCTCACCACATGCAAACCATCACAGGCGAACCATCGTTTAATATGGCAGTCATCAAGAGTAAGCATGCATGCATGAATTTCACCAGTAGTCTGACCCCCTTTTCCTTCTTAGAGCAGGTCAATGGCTGCTAGCGTTTTTATATAGCAATCTATTATATTTTCACTATCTAAGCTTAACTTTTTAAAAAAAGCAAAATAATTTAATAAAAGTATATTTTGGCAAACTGTTACGTCCTAATCCCTGTCTAACTAGGTCTTGCACAGATAAAGATGGGCCTTAATCCAATTAGTGTTTTGGTACAGATTGTGGTTTTATGTGATGTTCTGGTGAATTTTATGGTATTAGTATGCTTTTTCCATTTTAGAAAAGGCACACAATTGCTGAGATAAATGGCCTGGGGTGGCTTAACTATTTCCCTTCAGATGCTGTTACACTCCAATTCCTATCAGTGCCTGTCTACATGGTCAATGATCAGGGATTATGGCAGCTGGCATCTAAAATAATCTGAAGGGCCACAGGTGAGTCATTAACGTTTTATGTACTGATCTTTTCTGCAAATGCTTAACCTGGAATGTATAGATTGGTGTCCCAAATGTTTGACACATAGACACAGTATGACAGTAATGTAAATTCTATCACTGACTGCAACGCAATTTGGATCAGATTATATATAGACACCCATCACTGGACTCTTGATTTGACTTCATAGAAACATGAAACTTCAAATAGGAACTGACTTCTGTTTTCACTCCAGGGTGTTTTGCACATTCAAAAGTTATTAACGCCATGTTTCAGTAAACCCTGTGATGTGGAGGAGAACATCGTAATGGAGATACAGGGATAATCACGGTGCATACATACAGTCAAAAGAATCCTTTGGCTACAGGGTTCACTGAGAAACCATGAGCAAAAAAATATTGTGAATTTAGTCTTTCTTAAATCGAGAGATTATTTTCTTAAACCAGTATTTTAACATACGGTCATTATTATTATTTCTGCTATTATGGCCACGACAGATTTAAAATCTGAAATGTTTTCAGGATTCAAAATGTTACAATTCCCTTTTTTATTTCTAAAACTTTGAGAAAGCTAACAGGTGTCAGTATGCCAATATTAATGAATACTAATTTTTTAAACTACACATTATTAACATTCAAGCATTTACACAGCTTTCTTCCTCTTCCTTGGCTATACTGTACAAAAAGTGTTCCGGGAGAAGGAAAACTTTCTCTCATCTCTTGTACATATTAGCAAAAACAAGCCCAAGTTTCCGGAATTTGAATAAGCTTAAAGTGTTTCAAATCATAAACAAGTAGTCACCATTACTTCAGCTCTTATCTTTATGCTTACCCATCATATCTTTTGCCTTCTTGAAATGTTTATACCACCTCCCAAATTCCTGACATTTTGCTGCCGAGACGTTTGCATAGTAAGTGCTGTTCACAATGGAAGAAATCATACTCTGAAAAAGGAGGGCAAAAGCATCTGTATTATTGAGATGTTTAACAAAAGACATTATTTTAATTATCTGATAGATAATATTTTAAGACTTAATACCATATTGAATTCTAATTCTTTAGCTCCCTGCTATTTCTGCCAGTATCTTTGACAGAAATACCAGTGTAGCATCACTTGCAAAAATTATGTCATATTTTTATCTAGCCCATGACCCTCTGGGGGCTGTTTTTCCACACAAACATACATTAATGGAAGACAACATATATTCTCCCTTGTGTTAAAAATCATGTAAAGTTTTGTTTTGACACATTTTAAAGCTGCTATATTATGAGGCTTCCAGGAAAAGAAAATGCAACCAAATCTAAGCTTGCACGATTTTCTCACATGACTATGCAAACACAAGTACACCCACGTAGGAAAAAATGGCAAACCCGGAACAATTTATAACGAATGGTCAAAGATATCTGCTTATAAGTTTCATTGAAGGAAGCTACAAGGTTCAATTTTTGCATCATATTCATTTGGTATTATTTAATTATGCAAACCTAAAATTCTAATAGTATTTCTAAAAAGAATAATTTTCTAGAATAGTTTTATCCCCTACTCCCCCCACTAATCAAGTGCTATTTTTAGTTTTCAGACTCAATAAGAAATAATCCTTAACACACGCAAGGAAATATATCAATTTTAATACATTAAGATGAATCTGAATGGATCCACCCTCTACTCATAACAGAGATAGTGGTTGAGCTTGTTATACCAGGTACTAAAGTGAAGTTGCATTTCCCCCCCTGCAACTGCAACCCTCACCTTCAGAGGACAACATAATTTACCTGTTGGGTGTGGCACAGTACATTAGACCTTCTTCCCATCCTTACAGATGGGTGACAAGACATCTAAGTTTCTTTAATCATAACTCTTACAATGAACCAGAGGGGCTTGATCAGATAACTACCTTGTTTGTAATGCTACTTGTCCTTTATGAATCTATATAGGTGGGTAGCAGAGGATCAAAAAAGTACAAGGACTTTTTTGTGAAGCAATGGCACGAGGCAGAAATCATGGACGTCCAAAATCGAAGTGCCAAGATAAAGACATCCTGAGAATTAACACCTGTGGGACTTTTCAAGTCTATTAAATGACAGACGGCTGTCAATCCTGTTGTCACGTGCTAGCTAAGTATCATATCAGAAAGACAGCTAAAAGATTACTCTTGTCAACTCTCTGCAAGGCAATCTTGTGTTCATTCAATTTCACATGAAAAGGACTTTTTCATATATATATATATTATCTTTCAAATATACAACTCCCAAGTGAATATAACACTGCAATACATTTAAAGGTTCACACTGAGATTTTTCTGTAGGTAGCTTTTACAATTTTTCTTTCCGCTTCAAATACTTCTAAAGTTAACTTAAATATTGCTAGTTGGAAAAAAAAGATTTGCAAAGAAGTATTTTCAGTTATTTTCTCCGTGCTGCCTATGGCTGCAAAAAGCTTTAAAATACAGGCAAAAAAGAACTAACATAAAATATAGCAAGTTATAGTGTCACAGATAGGTTTATCTAGGACCTGGTAACAGCTTTTGCCCTTTCCTGGGAAAGGAAAAAAACTTTCGACAATTTAAACTGCCGACAGATCTCTGTGTCTCTGCAGATCCACTGTGAAATTGCTTGAGTTCATATGTGTCTCTAAGATCAAAAAGTACCCAAATTTATACATGCACAGTACTTGTAGTTCTTTTTCTGAGTCTGATGAAGATTTGATCTGAAATGGTGCCACCTTTGCAAAAGCCCTACTACACTGGGATGCTACCATCTGCCACAGACTGAGCTTTCTTTTACAGCCAAATACATTATTTATAATTATCTCTTCCATAACTATGTGGCAATAGGGATTGATTCCCACCCCCCAAGTTCATTTTTGCTTCATCTAGACAGCTTTAAAATGTATCCTATATTCTGAATCCTAGCCTTGCATAATATGGGATAAGATGGCATCTCAGTAATTTCATATACATTTTGTGGTTTAAAGGGGGGGGGACCTCAGGTCTCTCGTCTGTTTTTTATATATTTTGTTTATTCATAAGACAAGAGAAGATTTATCCCTAGGTGTACTTTTATATCTGATCCAATCTTCATCAACTAGTACAGCATATTATAGATGGCCTTTCTTAACTATGACCTGTAGGTTCTCTCATCATAAATGGCTTATGATTAAAAACGCATTGTTGTTCATTCTGGGAAGCAACGGAAAAAACAACGTTAATCAGGTCAGTTCAATCATCTAAACCAAAACTGTTCATGCTTTGCTGCCAAATCAACCAGCCACTACAAAATCTGTTATCTGTGATTGCTCAGCTTCAGGTCACAAAACCATTTATCCTCTACTGTCCCCAAATTCCACCCCACCCCCCACCCCCACTTGCCATTTTTAAGTATACTTTTTTACATATCTGTAAAGAAGACCAAGAACAGCTTCATCAAAGTAGATACGAATTTATAAAAAAAAGTGCTATCTGACCTAGGAGGCAACTTAAGAAATAGATGTTCTAAGATGACTGCATGAACAGAGATATTTAGTCTATTTCTGCATGTGAAAAGTATGCCCTTCCAAAAGTATCATAGCCAGAACTTTCATAGTCCTTTCTGATTGTTTAAACTAGAAATGAAAAAAGAAGCATTTATATAACTGGCTCATCGTTCTTGAAAGCTTTCAAGCTCTATCAGCAGAGGGGGCAAGGGCTACAACAACTTATTTACACAATTATCTAAATACGATTAAACAGCTGATGGACAAATATTAAACTGGAAAATGTATAGTCATTTCAGCTCAATGTAATCCTCTTTCTGTAAACACCCAAGATGATTTCCCCCCCAACTAGAACAGTCCTGACATCTCATAAGCCTAAGGGTGAATAACAAGAGATTGTTTTTGATAGTTATAAATATTCAAAAGACATGCAGACCATCTGCTTTCATATTACAGGTAAAGCAAGTCTGAAATGGTGACTGCTATACAAAAATGGTTCTTTTAACAAAGTCTTCCTCTCCTCAAAAACTATAAAGACAGATGTCAAAAGCTGTTTATACAGGGTAATCAGGAGTGTGCAAGATGCAATATTCCTTTTATGCACAGAGCTTGCTAGAGAGTTTCTCTTATTTCTTCCCATCCATGTGTTGCCAGCACATTTCTAGAAGTTAAAAAAAATCTTTTGAAAAATGGAGATCTCACAAATACCCCAAAAGATGGCCATTTGTATCATGAATGCTAATTAAAATCAGCAAAGGGGTTCCCCTAATTCTATTGGAAAGGAAGCGTGGATTTGAAATGCCACATTGTAGGTGGAAGACAATGAAAGAATTAAACAAGGTTAATTGTATACTATCCTGTCACTCAGTATTTCCACATCACCACCTTGTACACAAGTCAGCATCTGTTAAATTAGGATTTGCTATAAGCAACCCAACTCTCCCCCCCACCACTTCAAATAAGGTTTTATTTATGCTTTAACATTAATCACACTCTCCATGAGTAGGCTTATAACAACATAATGATTTTGTCAAGTGGCAAGTTAAAAGATACCTTATCTTCTAAGCAGAATATTAAGAGCACTGTCCATAAACCCATACCGTCAATTTTCAGAACTGAAAAATTATCTTGACAGCAACCTTTTAATGTATCACATTAATGACCCAGCAGTGTTAAGCACCTTGTTTTTATAATTCTCAATAAAAGGGACATTTAATGAACAATCTGTCAAAGTACTGGTTCCTTTTCTTCTCTCTGTCTCTCTCCCCTTCACCCAGTACTATTAAAGGCTGTTCCCAATTCTGTAGACTCTCATTTCTATTCATCAGACACAGAAGAGAAGTGGGGCGTGGGTAAGGGAAGGCCATTTCAAACATTGGGGTTTTTATAAGGGCTTCTGATAACCTAATTTTTCAGTTTCTGAAAATATATATACCTACAGCCCCCCAACAAACACATCATGTAAATGATACCAGAATCCATGACTATGGACTTTAGATTCACATTGCATGTACTTTAAGAAAACAAACAAACCACAACCCTCCCATCGATACTCCCACCACACCCACAAGCCTTGCTTGTGTTGCCCTCATTCATTACATCCTTCTATCTGCAATGGAGGACAACCACCAGATTTTGTTCTCAATGGACCAGGGTCTGTAGAGCTATTTAGCAAAAAGAAAAGAAAAACCTAGTCCTTACACTTCAGCTTTGCAAGCGAGTCTTGAAACTGATGTGAATTTTAAGACAAAATAATTCCTAAACAACCACCCAAAAGAAATTGCTATATAATATTAGTATAACAAAAAAAAACCCCACCCCTCATTTGGTGGATCTCAACATGAAAGATATTCTAAAACTTCAGAAAAAGGCCAGCTCCTACCCGCTTTCCCCAGTCTCTGAAATATCAGGGTTTCTTCAGAAGAGCTCAACAGGCAGGAGGAGGAAGAAGACTATTGGTACAGAGGCGAAAGGATTCCTTTCTAATTTGTACTCTATATTGCTTAATGTAACTCATGGATCTCAGGAACCCCTTAAAAAGATATAGGACCTAGATATTGGCACATAAATTCTTCCCAAGGATTGGAATAAAATTTGGGAATCATGACCCTTAGAATGTTTTTTACAGTTTTCTTAGAGAAAACTCCTTAAAATTATTACACAGATGGTATCCCACTCCTTTGCAAATGTCAGAAATGTCTTCTTCTATTGTTACTAGAAGCTCCAGACACTTTTAAATAAGATTTGGCATTCCTTTATGACACGATATAGTGGAACCGTCATTTTCAAGACAACCTTCGCCACAAGCCTGGCAAATCCGGAACTATAACTTGATGATCTGATAATGCTGAGTCTTTACTTGGACTTTGAGATACATTTACTCAAGTGCAACTACTCATTCTAAAGTCAAGAGGTTGTGAATCTTCTGAACTGTCCTCAGGGACAGACCCAATATATAGTGCCCTGCAGTAGCCAATCCATGAAATACAAAGTTGGAAGTTATGGCTGCTAGCTCCTGATTTTGACAAAGTGACAGAGTTATCAGATGCAACTGATAAAAGGTCACCTGGACACATTTGTCACCTCATTGATGACCTTTGCTGAAGATGGATCAGCGAGTAGGAAGTACACCATCCTATGCATAGGTAGATTTATAAAGTTTAATTATAAAATTGTTGCTACCATACACCAATATTAGGACTCAAGATTTTGGTGTTTTTTCATGTTTAAATGGAAATGCCTTGTGATATTTCAAGACCTATTGCTACACCTGAGACAGCTTCACCCTAGAAAATCTACAATGTCCAGGACACATCTGGAGCTATAATGATAAAAGGCAGGGCATTAAAGGCTACAATGCAAATGGAAGCAGAAGCCTATGAAGGTGGACAAACTGAAACACAGATAACCCCATATCAGATTCATTATTCCAAGTATCTATTACCATGCTAAAAGCTTTAGCCTGCAGTAGACTTGGGTCCCATTCACGTAACTTTCCCTTTCATTGTGCAGCTTTAAACTGACAGTTTGAATTGGCACACAGTGACCAACTGTGCAAATAAGTTTGTCAAGCACCAGAATGCGCAAGAGCTGTTCTATACAATACTGTGACAACACTCGTAGAACATTGATAGCCTACCAGTCTATGCAAAACAAATTAGGCCACATATATCCAGGGGGGAAAAGAAAAAGAAAACTATCTGAGGTACTTTTTATTCACATTGTTCTTCATTTGAAAGGAAAAGCTAAGGACTGTATCACTGTAGAGAAAACACATTTAAAATATTTCCCCATAGAGTGGTACCTCGGGTTAAGAACTTAATTTGTACTGGAGGTCCGTTCTTAACGTGAAACTGTTCTTAACCTGAGGTATCACTTTAGCTAATGGGGCCTCCCGCTGCTGCCGTGCCGCTAGTGCGTGATTTCTGTTCTCATCCTGAGGTAAAGTTCTTAACCCGAGGTACTATTTCTGGGTTAGCAGAGTTTGTAACCTGAAGCATCTGTAACCCGAGGTACCACTGTATTAGAAAAGAAAGCATACTGCTCTTCTAAAAACTAGTCTGATAGAGGGACCCTTCAGATTTTCTTTTTACAGTCTATACATGATAATTTGGGCTCATGATGGTAGTTATATGGGCAGTTATATCAGGGCAGTTATATGTGATTACATTTTCAATACTGATTGTGCCTATAAAAGTATTGGGGTGGACATACTGCTTCATTTCTAATGTCCTGTAGCTTCCTGCTGAAATACTGCAATTTTCACACATTTGGGGAGGGGGATCAGGCAGTGGCTCGTCCTGCTTGTATTGTGCTATAGTGCCCTTCCAGACTGAAATGATTCCCTAACACTGGGCATCATTGTAGAGCAACTAATGGAGTGGAATGGTGCATGGATGGTCCAGTATAAATCTGCCACTAATTTGTTATTATTGTGTCAATCACATGTCACATTACTTGCCACTTACACCTAGGAAGAAGAAAAAAGTCAGCCAGTCGGGGGCGGGGTGGCATAGTTCTCTGGCTTATGTCCTTCATGTAGGGAATATTTTATAGGTAAAGATTTGTGGGTGATGGCATTGCCTTCACTCCAGAGTATCTTCATTTTACCTTAGTGGCATCACCATGTAGCCAAAATCTGGATTGGCTACCGTACTTGATTGATTGATTGATTGCATTTATATGCAATCCTTCACCCACAGATCTCAGGGTGTTTCACAACATAAACATAATGGCCTTAACTACTGCTAGGAATAAGGTGAACAATTTGTGGCTGGGGGTAGAGAAAGCTGTGAAAAGACTTGCTCTGAACCATCACCATTTTTGCATGTGTTCTGAATGTGTCAAAGGAATGCACTTCCAATTGGTCAACCCTTACATGCTCTTTCATTTCTCTCCCTTACCCCCCCCCCCAAATTGCAGTAGATAGAACACTGCAAAAGGAAAAATCTTCATGCAGCTTCCCCCGTTTTTCAACACGTGAAAACCTATTCAAATAAGAATGGATAACATTTGACCAGATATGTGATTTTTATCAGGAGCATACAAAAGGGATGGGATAAACAACACTCAAGGGGACTACCTTATATCTGCTTCTATTTAATACCAACATGAAGCCACTGGGAGCAGTCATTCGGAGTTTTGGGGTGAGGTACCACCAGTATGCCGATGACACTTAGTTCTATTTCTCAATGAGTTTTGAATCAAGAGAGGCTGTTCAGTTCCTAGGCCATTGCCTGGATACAAGTGATGAAATAGGTGAGGAAAAACCAGCTGAGCTTGAATCCTGTGTACACGACACTTTACACAGAACAGATGCAACGCCCCCCCCCCATCCCAAGTGGCCTACAATCCAAGAGACATATAGAAGCGAAAGGGGAGGAGAGAGGAAGCAAGGGTCAAATATGTGATTACTACAAATATTTTGGCTTAATTACAATAACGTATCAGGACTAAGAGGGACGCGGGTGGCACTGTGGGTTAAACCACAGAGCCTAGGGCTTGCCGATCAGAAGGTCGGCGGTTCGAATCCCCGCGATGGGGTGAGCTCCCGTTGCTCGGTCCCTGCTCCTGCCAACCTAGCAGTTCGAAAGCACGTCAAAGTGCAAGTAGATAAATAGGTACCGCTCCAGCAGGAAGGTAAACGGCGTTTCCGTGCACTGCTCTGGTTCGCCAGAAGCGGCTTAGTCATGCTGGGCACATGACCTGGAAGCTGTACGCCGGCTCCCTCGGCCAATAATGCGAGATGAGCGCCACAACCCCAGAGTCGGTCACGACTGGACCTAATGGTCAGGGGTCCCTTTACCTTTTATCAGGACTAAGGGGGAGAGGCAGTGGGAAATTCAGAGGGAACAGAAGAAGAAAAGCAAAGATAGAGGCAGTGAATAGAAATAAGATTAGGTGAGAGATAGACTCACTCCAGTGAAATGTTGTGGGAAACAAATAGTACAACTAGATTAAAATCTGATAAACTCATCATCAGATTGTTTGATCACAGGACAGAATGAATCTGGCACGCCAGCAAAGAGCTTAATATTCTCCCACCCTCCCACCTTTTCTAGACTCTCATCTGATGCGTTTTCTCCCTACAACCACTTGCTTAAGTGACTTCCATTTCCCATTCTCCCTAGCTGTAATGGCAGTCCCCAGACTTCACGAATCTGGGAACTTTGATGTTTTTCCTACATTCTGACCCACCCTTAAAACATAACAACCCCCGAAGAATTTTCTAATGATTGTATGCCATACATTTCAGGAGCAAGTACACAAAGCCAAAGCCAATTAGCGTAATAAAATTATGCTTTAAGTTAAGGCGATTGTCAATAATATTTTACTTTTTTGTTCTAATGTTTAGTTAGCAGTTGAATGTTATCTATATGAACGGTTCATGGTCTTAACTCCAGCACCAGTGCTTCATATTCAAGTATAAATGTTACGAATGTTGTAACATCTACTATGCAAGTAACCATGGCACTTTGACAACATTAAATGCATACAATCCTTAATAGAATAATATAAAAATATAAAAAAGGATCAACAAATAACTTTTAAGCCTAGATTTAAAAGCCTATGTAGTCCAAGTTTGTTTCATTTCAATGGCAATGATCTCAACGGCTAGACAACAGAGCGACAAAAGGCTCTGATGTTTAAGTTCTCTCTGCTATTATGTTTATAGTGTTGACATCAGTCTACAATAAAACTTTCCAACAGAATGGAAAGTCTATTCCAAAATAGACCAGAAACGTCTACAAATATGAAATGCATAGGTACATTAAGAAGCATTAAAAAGCCTCAAATTCACCACAAATATCAGTTGAGGAAAACTGTACAATATCTTACAATACACACATGATAAAAAAAAAACCCTAACATGTTTTTTACCATATACAACTTCTGTAGCCCCTTCCCTTCCATTAATGATAATTGGTTGCTTTATGTTGGACTCCTTATCTATCCCACAATGATCTTGCCTTTCTATTATATCTTTACAGTCCTGAAATGTTTATATTCATCTATTCAGATCAATATAAAATGTTTATATTCATCTATTCAGCTCAAGATGTCTAGTTGGTGGATTTACAAGAAAAAAAACAAACCCACATGCCACAAAATTCTTTTTTCTAGTACAGATGATGGGTAGGATCCTTCCCTGAGGATTCAGATGAGGACGAATGGGAGGAAGAGACAAATGGTTATTGGAGTTCTCCCACTCAAGCCCTGGACCAGGAGCTGAGCCCTTCTGCTGAGAATCTCCCTCTGGAAGTCTCACAGACCCCCTCTTCCTTGGTTTAGTGGGAAGAGGTGGGGTTATCCAATGCAAGGGAGGCCCCTTCAGTGCCAGAGGAGAGAGCTCCATGGCACGGACTGAACTGTCAAGGGAGAATGAAAGTCGTTTATTGTCTCCAAAGCAATGACAGCACCTCCACAGGCAGGGGCAGACCCAGTTTCCAAGAAGGGGGGCCTGGCTGGGTCTGCACATCTGTTTAAAAGGGGGGGGTGGTAGATGGGGCCAACTGCTGGAACAGCTTCATGCTCATTCATGCAGAGTTTCAGACTGCAGCTCCTGAGCCTGCAAACCTGACTTCTGGTCTTGTCCCTGAAATGCATTTAGGGAATCCTAAATCTTGGTTTGATCTATCCTTCATCGCTGGTGTCCAGGGGCATCTGAACTAATTTCTGCTCTTCTCTTGTTGCTGAGTTTATGCTGTCTGAATAAAACTTGGCTTCTTACTTCCAAGAAAGTACACCTGTTGTTGTTCTTGGGTGGCAGCCAGGACAGTTCCTTCTGTGAATGAAAGAGCTGCTTCTATTCATGGAAATGAATGAAATTTGTAGAGGATTCCTATTGGAGGAAGCAGGGGCAGCAATTTTCACCCATTTTCTCTTTTACCTGCAGCTGTCTGTGCTGCCTTGTGCTGTTCTAGGGGATCACCTAAGCCACCAGAGAAGATTTTCAGGGGGCACAGAGAGAAAAGGGATGGGCAAAAACTGCCTTCACCCCTTCCTGCAGTGTGAGCAGAACTCTGCTGAGCGTAAGTCAATTTCCAACCCATACTGGTGAGCTCCCTGCAAATCATTGTCTAGGAAACTGGGAGCCAAATGCAGGATTTTCACCTTCTTGTAACCATAGTAAGTATTAACCATATTATAATTCATACACAAGCAATGCTAAACTATGATTAAAGGCAGGCAATGAAAGAGAGGTGGGTTTGCTCTAAAGAAGGAAGTAGGAAACCTTGGTTTGCGGAGAGTCAAAACATCATGCCTTCACTGAGATTAAACATTTTAGTGGAAGGAGCTCTCAGTGAGGCTATCTATCACCCACCTCTATGAAGGCAGTTCCCAGAAATGGTAGTTTCTATTAGGAAAGCAATTTTTGCATCTAAGATGACTCAATAACAGTCCTTAATCATTTGGGATGATCAGAAATGTAAATAAATAGTGGGGTGTGTGTGTGTGATTAACCTAAAGTAAGCAACATTTTTTTCATTGCAGTGGCAGATGTGACGAATGTCATACTTCATAGAAAATGTATCAGTGTTAGGTGTTATCAAGTGAATGTAGGTAGTTATGATTACTAGTACAGCTAAAATAACTCTCCTCATATTGAGTTTGAAATTTTTGCAATTGGGGGAGGGGGGATCATCCGATACACACTTATCTGGGAGTAAGTCCCATTGAACTCAGTAGGACTTCTGAGAGGACGCATATAGGATTACTCTATCAATGTTCTATCCATCTGCACTGGACCTGGATAATTTTTTCATATCCATTACTTTGGGTCAGAGCTACTACATGTTTAAGCCATTTCATAGGTCTATGGTTTACTTAAGCTAAAATTAGCTCTATTTGACGACACAGTAGCAACCCTTCAGGACAGCTGGACCACAATGTTGTGAAAACACTGTCAAATATTATTTTAAAGTTCCCACATAAAATGAAAACAGAGGTTTACAAATTAAAAACAAATAGCAATTTAATGTACACAGCTTACAGCACTAGTATATTTAACAGAAATTATTGTGCAAATAAGCTCTGTGCATATGTCTGCTGTACAGAACCTGAACCAAGACTCTCAAAGTTCTGTGCTTCCCCCCCGCCAACTCTCTAAAACACAAACTAGCACGTGTCTATTCTGTATGTGTCAGGTACTACTACAACTCTTGCAAAAGCCACCTCATGGCTGGGCAGGTAAAACTGTTTTTTTGTTATCTATTAGTACAAATGTGTGCAGACATATTAAAAAACCCAAACAGAAAGTATCTTGTAACCAATCTGTTGTTCATGTAGAAGAATATGTTTTCTCCTTCCATGGAAACATAGCTCAGATATACTTCTTGGTTCTTTTTCCTGAACAGAATCAACAGGGCAATAAGCAGAGTGAGCAAAATTATGCTTGGGGCAAACTAAAATCCATAGGGGCTAAAATACTTTGTAATTGGTATGGGCATTATATAGTGCTGTAGTCCTCATATACATGAGCACAGTCATCGGGTCTTACTGCCGCTGAGCTTCCAGATTTTTAGGAACCATTGTGCATTCAAGGCTGCTGAAAGGAAATTTGATCTGGAAAGTATCAAAGGGGATATTATTTTTAGGGGTATGTATTGGCTCTGTGTAATTTCCAGAATTAGGAGGTTAAACGGGGGTGGGGCCCCCATTTTCCCAAATAAGAATGCACTGTTAAAATGGCACATCAAGCTGGATCAGAGCCTCCCTTTGTGAACTTGAGTGCTTAAAAAACACTGCATTTTTAATGTAAATTCTGTCTTTTTAGAAAAACCAGACTAACTATGGAAACTAACTATGGAGGTTGTGGAGAGGCAAGAGGAAGATCCTTAATTTTGACAGACAGCTCTAGGTTTTAATGAGAGAATTATTTTCCCAGGAAACTCCAATCAGAGTGATTTGGGAGAAGGATGTTGAAATAAATATTAAGCACTCTGCTTGCTTTTTACTTGAATCGATGCTATTTTTTCCACCACCACCTATGCACGTCAGTGGTGATACCTCTCTCCTATAGGAAACAGGTTCTATTGTAAAAAATATATATATTGCTCTTTTTGGGTGTTGGGAAAAGTCTGTCACCCCATCAACAATTATTGAGGTAAAAGGGTTGGCATTTTCCCCCACTCCAGACTTTCCTGGGGATCCTCTGTCGTTGCATTTACCTACCTCCAAATGGTAAAGTCTGGGGGTGGAGAATGACTTGCAGGACAATGGCTGCATCTATCATTCTGAAATGTAGCATGCTTCATCTCTTCAGAAATAGTGGCCATGCCTGCAACTTACATCCATGTCTTGTAAAAAAAAAAGACTTTTTCTTTTTAAAACAAACTTTTAAAAGTGTCCTGCATTAAAACGCCTTGATGTGTCCGCCTTTAAGGTTTAATCTAAACCAGAGGGGCTCTTTTGCTTTCAAATTTCATCCACTTCTGTGAAAAAGAAAAATTATAACCATTTTTAAATTCCCCATTAGAGTGAAATGGGTGGGAGGAAACAGAGCTTCATTTTTTAACAGATCTAATCTGATGAATTAGATCTGAATTGGAAAGACACAGAGCAGTTCTGAAACAGATTGGGCTGCTTCCCAAAGCTACAGATGCAAGTTGAATCTTGTGACTGGTGCACACCTCTAATTATTTTACCCTTGTGAATATGGCATTATTAATGTTTCCTCACATAAAAATACTGAAAATGGCTTATCTAACAAGTCAGGAGAAAGTACCAGAACATTCCACAGGAGAACAAGCTAAAATGGCAATATGGGGGAGAATAGAAGTGTCCTAAACATACACATCCATTCTTAAGAATTAGCAGCAGCATCAATAAAAAGTAAAAGAGCAAGACAGAATTTTAAGGCCACTATATATTATTCAACTGTTCTGGCCATGTGTATAAATTTATTGTAATCCTAATATTTTTTTAAAAAAATGAATGAGGGGATAATTACAAAAGTTGTCTTTCAAGCCTGTCTGTAATCTAACTCTTGTGATTAGTACTTCCATGGTTGCTCAGGGGTAAAACAGGAGAGGGAGAATTAAAGGGTGGGATTGCAAAAGAGAGCAATTGGAAGGTCTTAATAAACCACATTTGTGTTGGTCTATTTTCTTACTATGTTCCAGTGGGACACCCCTTTAGTTTCTTTCCCCATTACTATTCTCCACTCAGAACTTTGTTTTACTCTTGCCTGGCATTATTTTGACAAAACAAGCAAGAGAATTCTGATAATCTGATTGGTTACAGGATGTTGTTATTCTACAGATAGTGTGGAAATGGACATACCACCAACTTTATCTAAGCAATTATAGATGGTCAAGCACCATCCCCCACAAACTCGCTTCGTAATTAACTCATTTTATATAAGCTTTCTCTGAGATCTCTGACAAAATAAACAAACAGATCTTGAGGTCTTTCTGAGAGTTCGCCAAGAAATCCTGAAAACACAAAAACAGAGAAAATTTTCCTCACCACCACTATTTCCATTAGCCCAACGTTCCCAAAACATATCCTGGCAAACTGCAGACAGAGGCAGGGAGCAATTCAGCAACAGTAAAGGAGTATTCTTTAAAGCCTAGCTACTCTATTGCTATACGTAAAATGCTCCCCACGCCTCCCAGCTCCGTCCATTAAGCAGACAGGCACTGGGAACTCTGTTTCCCAGTCAGGAATGGATTCTGTAGCAGAGCCATGTGTAATTTTAAAGATGGGGCCTCTTCTTCCTCTGTTAAGTCCTCTCTCACTTTAGCCCTCTTTGCTTGTGGCGCCTCTTTTTGGCAAGGGCAAATACAAGAGAGTTTTGAGAATACAGTCATTAGAAAAAGCCCCAATATTTAGAACTGGAAGATTTGGGCTCAGCTCATAGTAGTTTGCTGTTTCTATTTCTCAATTTCTAATTTAGAGAATATCACTATAAGCAATATTCTACAGTCTTTTAAATGTGTCTGTGGGAATGGGGGGGCATTGTTTTGTTTACTTGTTTTAATTGTTTACTTGTGTTTTATCTTTGTATTTTATTCTGTGAACCTCTTTTGATGAGGGACGGTATATACATTAATTAATTAATTAAATTAATTAATCAGGAAATGTGACTCAGAAAGAAACATCTCTTCTCACAAGCAGACATGCAAGCTAGGGGCCTTGATTTACATCGGCCCGTCAGGTTAAGTCAATTTATACTTTGCAGATGCCTCTTTTTTTTTTTTTTTACAGAGGAATTTTTTAGAAAATAACAACCTTGTAAAATCTTCTATTCAAGGATAAAGTTGCTTGGAATGATGAAGGAGGGGGGAAACCCTGAAACGTATAAACATCTGTAAAGGTGATATAAAAAGGTGGCGTTGTGCATAAAAATGCACTGTAATTTAATGATATCACAAGGCCGTTCTAGAGCTTGAGGCAAGCGGTGTATATTGCTGCTCTTTGACACAATTTGATTTTGCTAATGAAATAAAAACGCCTCCTTTAAAAGCTTTAAGGGATGTGAAATACCAGGCCTTAGACAACAGAATCGGCTACTACCTGTTCCAAACCCTCAAGCAAGAATTGCCTAATGGCCTGCTGATAGAGATGTCTATCTTGGGATATGGGGAGAGGCGGAGGCAAGGATTAGGGTTGTAGTACCTTGTCAATTTTTACAACAGTGGGGAGATAGGTTAGCTTTTAGAGCATTTTCCTATTAGACTTTTTTTTTAGGATTCACTTAAGTCAGAGTTCAAGCTGAATCACAAATCTTGTTTTTAGCATTATTACAACTGCTGAGGTATACGATGACTAATGCTGTCGAAGCGTTGCGAACACATGTAGGTGCACACACAGCAACATGTGAACTCTTCAAGTTGAACATTATTTTATATGGGTGAAGTGTAGTTGAAGGCCAATTATGTAATATGTAGAAGAAGATTGAGGCAGTCAGCACCTATATACCATAACCAGGAATAAGTTTCGGTTTCGTGTTTTGGGGGACCTTTGGGAAAGATAGTCCTCTTTTTAAGTGGGGACACCTTTTCCTCAGCATTACTATCCATTCCCTTGCCTACTTCCTCTGGGATCAATCCACATGGGAAGAGGGAGAACATAAGGCGAGTGGAGGATGCTGCTCCACTTCTTCAGGCCACTTCTTCAGGAACCAGACAGAGGGCCTTCTCGGTAGTGGCGCCTTCCCCGTGGAACGCCCTTCCAGCAGATGTCAAGGAAATAAGCAGCTATCCTATTTTTAAAAGACATCTGAAGGCAGCCCTGTTTAGGGAAGTTTTTAATATTTAATGCTGTATTGTTTTAACATTTGACTGGAAACCGCCCAGAGTGGCTGAGGAAACTCGGCCAGATGGGCGGGGTAAAAATAATAAATTATTATTATTATATTATTATTATTATTATTATTCAGAGCCGGCCCACCCATGAGGCAAGGTCAAGCAACTGCTTCAGGGACTGGAATCTTCAGAGGCAGCAGAATGTATGCACTCTAAAGAATGTATTTCCAACTGCTCCTGCTGCAGTGGCAATGGTTGTGGCATGCTCCTTGGAGGCCAGATCTGCTGCCCCCTCAGTGTCAGCCCCCCTCCCATGCTGATCTCCTCCCACCTCCTAGCGGAGGCTGCCCTATGGGATTTCTTGGGCTCTGTACCCACTCAGTGCTATTCAGAGTGGGCTTCTTTCCACCCCATAACGGCCTTTGATTCCCACTTCAACCATCAGTTAAGACTGATTTCATTCCCACCTGCACCCCCCATTCCCGATATAGAACTTCACTCACCTTGTTTCTGATGTAGATATTTATCCCCCACCCACCCATTGTTCCTGATGTAGATCTGTGCTCACTCCTTCTTCCCTGGTGTGTGTGCCATTTTGTTGTTCACCTCAGGTGCCCAAATGTCTCGGGACAGCCCTGTTCCTGTCACTACTTCCATGCTCAGCAAAGCAGCTGCAGTCAGGACAAAGAGCATAGGGCTTTGAGTCTCCAGGGAATAGACAGCAGGCGCCTTGCATGTTCTGGGCATTGGCTGGTGCCCAGCACTACAGACCTGCTCTCCCCTCTCAATGCCTTCCCTGACAGGCATACACTGGTCAGCTGCTGAACCAGAGAGATTACTCTGTGGCTTCACTGGTGTATCCACATTGTGCCAATCTCCCCACCCTTCGCTTCTCCTTCACACCCTGCTCTGTCCTATCCTGTGAGCTGCTTATGTTTAGTGCCATATGCCCACCTTGCTTCTCTTAAGTATTTGTGTTGATATAAGCATAATTCTTTACAACACAAAGCATTTCACATAATTTAAGGTATTAGCAGGAATACCTGGCACTGGTAAAGAGGAAAGAAGTGGTTATAATCCAAACTGCTATCCCTGTCACCACCAAACTCAACACATCTCATTGGCGTCAAGGCAATTAACACTACCAAGACTTGTTCTTCCTACCTTGTGCAGGCCTATGGAGCACAGTTTATACATTAACGTGGCCCTACCTTGGAGAAGGAGAGTGTCAGCACCTTGTCCCCAACCCTTCTAAAGTTTGAATGCAAAATTAAGCATTCTTACAAAACTTTATATACAGATCCTGATTGTCTAGACCTGGATAATGAGTTCTAGTAATCCACCGAACAGCATACATGCAGTCACTATGTTGCACTTTGTAAGTTATCTTGCACTTCTTTATGCAAACAATATGTATGAGAACAACAGGGCAATATTACTCTCGATCAACCTGCTGTGGAGGTAAGAAGTTATTTTGCACAACTGCTGTATGCATACTTTCTACTGGATAAACAACGGCATCTCTCACAAATTCTAGTACAGAGGGGACAAAAGATAGAAAACGCCCAGTTCTAATATTGCAACTTTCTCCTTGCTCCCCACCCCTAAAATTCAGACTAGACCAAATAAACACCAGCTTTAGTTTCCACTGTTTCGTGCATGCACAGAAACGACAAATTAAAGCCCAGGCAGTGGCTTCACAAACCACACACAATGATTATACCAAAACCAACTAAGAGTCTTGTGGTATCTTAAAGGCCAACACATTTATTATGCCATAAGCTTTTGTGGATTAGAGTCCAGTTTATCAGGTGCATGAAGTGTAATCCTCAATTGGCAGGTATTTATTACACAGATGCATAAGTGTAAAAGTTGGAGTTAAACAGCAATGAAGTAGAAAAAGGATGCTCTGTGATAATTTGGTTCTTACTTTTTTTGCATTTCAATGCCATTTAACTCCCAACTATTACCTTTCCCACTCTTTTATGTCCATGTGTATAAATACCTGCCAACCGAGGATTACATTTAATCCACAAAAGGTTGCTCCATAATAAATTTGTTAGTCTTTATGGTGCCACAAGACTCTTCTGTGTTTTTACTGCAGGGAGACCAACACAGCTATCCCTCTGGAAATGATTATAACTTCACTCCAAAATTATTGTTATAAAACAAACACGTTTTAAATCTATTTTTAAAGCCAAACAGTTTATAGGGAGGGGAGTAACCAAACTAGGGTTCTTCTCTATATATCTATATCTAAATAAGCTCAAATATTCTTACAATGATTAGGACGAAATGCAAACTAAAAAACCCTGGGGAGGAAAGCAAAGCAGCACAACTTACAGAGCTGATGTGCCCCAAGGGCTATAAGTTAATTTTGCCTGGTGCAAGGAACCTTGATAAAATGGATCATCGGCTTTTATTTATTCATTCAAAAAGTCATTATGGCTGTTAGGAAAGTCTTAAGAACTTGACAGCCATATAAATACATGGAGCAAAACCCCAGAATCATACAAACTCCAAAAAAAATATTTTAAATTAATTATGGGGTAAATTAAGCTTGATTGGCAATGGCCATATTTCTTCATAGCTTCTGCTGCAAAATATGGGTTTGGATCCATCCAAACCCATCTCAGTCATAGATGGGGGCCCTCTTTTCTCTCCTCATGGTGCTTGTGCCTGGGATAACTCAATAAGGTAATATCCTTCATTACAAAACTATTAATCCTTACTCCAAACAGATCGTCTCTTTTAGCTGTAACAAAACTAGCATCATGAACCATGCAAATCAAACTGAAATACAACAGTTCCAATATATATATAACAGTTCCAATATATATATAATGCTATATCCCGGTTTTGCCATATAAAACTTGGAAGATATAGACTGATCTAAATTATTGTAAAATATGTATTATTTTCCAGATTCTTGATTTCAGTGCTCTCAAGTGCACTTACAGTAAAATTTTATATAATTTATATAATTGCAACTTATACTGGGAGTGCTACATAAAGGTACAGATATAAGCAAAGATAGCTTAGCATTGCATCATATCTACATTTGTGGACAAGCTGTGACTAGATTGCAGTAACATACCAAAATAAGTAAAATGCTGCCTCTTCAGATAACTGACTTGCACGTCTCCTGCCTTCACGTTATCAGATAGTGTTGTAAAGTGACTACATTTCTGTGCACACTTCCAAGTAAATCTCAAGGAAAGAAAGTAAACTTACTTATGAGTAAACATGCATCACGTTGTGTTGCATATTCTCTAAAAATGAGCAGACAGTTTAAGAACAGTGCACAAAGGACGCATGTATGCATACATACGAACAATGTATATATTCACGACACACGTCCTGTTTTTTCTCTGGAAACCCTTTTTCACAGGATTCTCGCACATTTTTCCATCCAGGTACTGAGCTATATGTGACTTCCTTAACTTCAATGGCTACACATGCATCCAGAAATCTAAGGAATAGTTGTGCACAGTTAAGTCTTGCAAATATACTGCTGGAATAGTTTCTAATTACTAAAGATAGTAGTGATTGATTCCTCTATAAAAGCCACACTCTGGTGATCTTTCCGAAGCTTATATACCATATTTTTCTGTGTATAAGACTAGGTTTCCCCCCTAAAAAATAATATCAAAAATTAGGGGGTGTCTTATACTCCGAGCCATCTCCCCCCATTTTCTTAAATCTGAGTCCCCCAAAATAGGGGGCGTCTTATACATGGGGGCAGAAAAATATGGCACTTTCTAAACACCCATGTTCTGTCTAAATAAACTTAAGGACTTTAAGAAAGGGAAGAAGATGGGTTTTATATAATGGTGCTCCTCTGCTGATGGAAAGCACTTTTGATTCAGTCAGTGGAAGGGGGGGGGAGGAAGGTGATTTTTCACGGATTCCCTCCCCCCCCCCCAGTTCTCCGATCTCCCCCAGAGAGTTGGGGGACCCTATGAAACAACATGAAAGGTATTATAGGAAATAGGGGACACTGGTAAAAGTCACTTTCCTCGGCAATTCACTGATGGGAAACCTCCACTGGATCAGAGAAGCTTCTGTCAGCAGAGGCACATGAGCTATATTTCAAAGATATAAAATGTCCATTTTAATTATAAATTATTTATATGAAATTGTTTTACTATAGGCAAGATAATTCTGAGTAACAAAAGATCCAAGCTCAGACAAGATTTACGTAGAAACAAGACCCATTCATTCCAGTATGATTCACTTCCAAGTATGTATTTTTAAGGTTGAAATCCTAAACACAATAAAAAATCCAGCCACCCTACTGACCCAAATGTAATAAAACCTATAGAATAAACCAACAATTCGGCTAGGAATAATCACAGAGCTAGAATAGAAACTAATAAAATCTGTAGCTCAGGAAATTATCAGCTCAATTCTTGTCCCTGCCAAGGAATACCGAGGGCGCCTTTGGTTTCCTCAAACCAACAGATTTTAGCCTCTATCTACAATATTTAAAATCACAAGATTGTCTTGTGTTAAATAGTTGTTTGAAAGATTTCTGAGATAACATACTTTACACATTCTGAAGCTAAGATCATTTCAAGCAGTTCAATAAAGACTTGGGAGGCTTCACATCATATAAATTAGCCATTCATTACTATTTACAAGTTATGCTTTAAATGTCACAATAACCCTTTCCAGCTAGTATGGGAGACCGTCCCCACTTGCATAGCCTGTATGGTGGCCCAATGGTGCATGAGACTATATTGTCTAATGCCTTCTACTCAGTGCTATTTTTCTAGAAAAAGAGGTGTCGGAACTCATTATGAACGCCTCCTTTGATTTCTTATAATGGCAATGGCACTCAGCTGAGAGGTCCCTGGACTGAGTTCCAGTTAGTTCCAGCTGGAGGGGGAGAAGCCCTGCTTCTACTCATGAGTCGACTGCTGAAACCTGAGTGTGAAGCCTCTTTTTCTATCTGACATCTCCACTGTTATTTGCTTCACTGTTCTGGGAATCTTGGCAAGCTGGCAGAAAAAAGTCTGGAGGAAAGCCTGATCAATTTCATGAGCAAATGAATCTAATTTTTAAAATTGGGTATGTGGTGTGTGCGTGTGCGTGCAAGCATAGATAGATAGACACACACACACACACACACACACTAGGCACAAGTAATAATAATATACTAAAATTAAGGTGAGGAAGTGTCAGTGAAATCGGCGACATTTTCCCTTCTTGGGTTGCACCAGAGAGCAAGTGGGTGGGGAATAGTGACTCAAATAGTCACTGGACACAAGCCGCTGGTTACAGAAAAGAAAGGAGAAATCAGGTAATCTTGCTTGTCAACAGTGACCAAAGAGGTATTTCTATACAAGGAAGAGAGGTTAAAACATGGAAATGAACCATTCACATAATGGAATGACACTGGGCACTGAACTAAAAGGAAGCACTTCAAATAGAAAGCACCTGTTCACAGGTGGCACAAAAACAACACCACAGGAAAGCTGAAATGCAATTGATGCGCATGCAGGAAGGCACATCTACAACATTTTATCAATCTGATGCTAACACTGCGTTTATTTTGTGAATGCACACCAACAGTGGGAAAGAGCTCAAAAGCACTTTTAAGTGGCATGTCTGGAATCTGTCTTGCTCATTATACTGTTATTATGTATTTGGATTTGTCCTAATAATTTTTGTTATTTCTTTTGTAGATGTTTGGAACACATCATACATTCACATGAAATACTGAAGTGACTCTTTACTTTTTTATAAATTAGCATATTGAACTAGTTTGGTTTGATATAACACAACATTCAAATTCAGCAGCAGGTGTGACCAAGTCAAGAGCCTTTTAACTACTGCCACACACCCAATGTGCTCTATTAACACAAGTTACAATAATGCAGTTCAAATATCTGACATAAAAAAGCAGCGAACTCCAGCTATGTATGATATTATTTCAGTATGTCTTTCACAGGATTAAACCTGAATAGTTGTTTAAAAATAAATCTACTACAGTTTAAGATCTGATGAAGCAGTAATGCAAATTTGCGTTTTTTGGGGAAGAGATTCCAGCGGCAACAGTCTGTAGAACCTCAAATCAATGTTGCCTGTGGTGTTTTATTATTTATTGCATGTTATGCTAAGTACCTGCGAAAGGGGACATTCCTTGGCCAATGAACTCTGGTTCATATCCTTCAGTAAGTCCTTCAGAGCATTTCTTACTGTTGTGTGAGACCATTGTTCAGGAGGCAAGTCTTCTAGTTTAGGGCAACTATTTGAGACATAGATTAGAAAAAGGATTATTACAAGATTGCATTCTGCTGCAGAACATTCCTTTAAGACAGACAGATTTCATTTTGTGCATCAAGCAGATGCATCTGGAGATTGCTCTCAGTCTCCTGATTGTTCCGATTAGTTAATTACTTTATACAACACATCTGCTGTATTGATGCATGAATTATACATCAGCTGCATGTGGCGACTATTTTTTCATGTTACTTCTACCTTCCTGCTCTGATGCGCTTGGTAAAACAATTTAAGGTGTAATGCCTTCTCACGACTGATCATGAAAAGAATTAATATATTAGCTTCCCCCACTTTTAGTTTAGCGAAATTTAAAAAACCTCGACAGCAACAATAAGAGCGAACAAGTCATTCTTTTTTTTCAAAACGCACACAGATGGTGCTGTTCATGATATGCAAAAATATTTTTCTCTTAAGTAAACTTTATGTAAAATGCCTTCTTGTAATGCATCATTTAATTGACTAAAATGCAATATACTTTTAATGAGATACCAAAAGGAAAGCTATGAATCGCAGCTTTGTGAATATAAGGTTTCTACAATATTTTGGGGCGTGGGGTGGGTCCTGAAGAACTGCAGTAACAAAAGAATGCAGGTATTATTCTGAAGGGTGGCCTGCATTAACTCAGCAGGAACTGAATATTCACAATATATCAAATTCTAGTCTGACATACCTGTGCAACTGGATTTTCAGTGTGACCACGTGATAAACATCCTGCAGCATGTCAGCCACTGTGGCATCAGGGGCATCTGTCACATAGGAGAGAGGAACTGGGTTCCATTTCCCAACCTGGATTAGTCCTGCACCAGGCAGAAAGATTACAGGAAAAGAGGTTTTAATTGTGGGGCTGGTAATTTTAAGGAAACAGGTAAAAGAATCCATGACTACAGAATTCTTTTATATTACACAGTTAGTTTTAAAATCCACAGTCAACCAAGTATGTCCTCTCCCCTTACATTAACAGATGAGTGGATATTGAGCGAGTTACTATACCGAAAAACATGCGTTTGTAGATTTCCCTGTAAGAAACAATAGGAGATGCTCAGTCCTGGGCGGCGGGGGAAGGTTAACTTTCTCAACTGCCCACCTGCTGAAACATGTCTATTCCTTATGGACCTTCAGTGGTATAGATTATTAAGGATTGTTACTCCACTGAAGGCATTTAAAAACAAAGCCATACTTCCAATATTTCACACGAGCAAAATATATGCTAAGAAAAATGCAATGCAAAATTTGAAATATACATTTTACATGGCTGCAGAGTATAAGCACTAGCACGGCGTATCTGAAATAAAGGAATACCCCGTCCGCCCAGTCCCCCCACTAAAAGTAAATGAAGATTGTTTTGCAATTTATCAATAAATGTTTACCTTTTGCTTGAGCAGCAGAGCTATGAGAATATCCAAGCGACAGCAATGCCATTTCAATCAGCTGGTTGAATAGCATGTCCTTCCTTACCAAAACAAATTCTGCATGCTCTTCTTTGCAATCATACTCAATGGAGTTTTCATAATGTTCCACTACACAGAAAACTGGAAGCATGGTTCCTGTAACACAATAATTTTAAGAAATCAAAATTTCCTTGTTACTTACATGTACTTTCTGAATGGGCTGTCAAAGAAATGCTATGCAGCTGAAATCCTACCCACAGATTCCTGCCAGATATAGGCTACATCACACGCATACATCTACAAAATGCTATAACAGGTGTATGTACAGGTCTTGGTCTGCTCTAGAATTCAGTACCTGCTTATAGAAACAGTGAGGTTGGCTGCAGAGAAATAATGTTGGTTGTCCTATCTGATTTGTTGTGAGCGTCTGCAATGTGACTACTTAAATACATACTGCAGAAGCCTTCAGAGCAAGCCATTGCAATGCCATCAACATAATTTTGTTTACAATAAAACTTCCCTAGTAGTGCCAAAAATACTGAATTACTAATTGTCACAAAATTTCACCTTTGTCTGGCTGTTCTTCAAATTTCACATTTACAAAACAGTGCAAAAACAAAACCCCAAACCCCACCCAATCTAATGCTAATTGTTTTTACTGTTTGGAAATAGGCAGGACACACTCAAGTTACATCTAACAAGATACACATTCTGGAAAGAAAAGAAAACATTCTGGAAAGAAAAGAAAAGAAACACACACACCTACACAATTCTAATTATGTCACATTTACTGTAACCCAAGTTACTGCCATTATATGTACTTTGAGCAGCTAACTAGTAAAAAAAAAAAAATACTGTGCCATACATGTGTGCACATAATTAACTTCCCTTTTTCTTTTTAAATTAATTTCAAGGGACTATTTTTACATTGCTGTGGTCCCAATGTATCAAGATGAAGAAAAGGTTTATAAATCATACATCACATCTCTCATTGATCTCAATGAGATGACAGCATTGCCAGTGAAACATGCTAGGCCCTTTTTAAACATCGGAATATTTGTGGCTCTTGAAATTTCGCTTTCATTTGAGCTAGATTTAGAGTAATAGCCCACTGTTCACACAGCACCGTACAAGTATCGCTCACTTGCTATAGGAAGGAGCTGTTCTTGCGAAATTACAACTGATGACTTAAATGAGAGGGAAGTTGCATGTAAATATACACACCTACCGGTACATCCCACTAAGCCAGCAGCAGAACTCTGGCTACCTACAGTGATGCAGATCAGACCCCTTTACTGACAAGATTTGAAAGGGTTAAACAGCCGCTACACGGGAGATGTCTCATGGCATACTGCCAGAAGGGCATAATATTTAGCATAAATGATGGCAAAGGTTACTTTAACAGGGCGCCCAGGATCGCCAATTAGTCCTACAACATTAATGCCTCTGTAAGCACTGCCCTATCTACATTTACAGAAGTCATCCAATCCTGCAAAGGTATATAACGCATACTGCACTTGTAAAAGTGATTTATCGAAGACATTGAGGTAACTTGAACTATAGAATCTCTTTGTTCATTTTGTTCTCTTACACATACAGCAGATTACAGTGAAAGGCTCCATTTGAATTACCTCTGCACTGAGCAGTTCACCACCAGAGAAATCAGTTTGGCAAATCAATCCTTTCAGGGATTGCTCGGAGAGACGTACAAGCTTCTCTTGGTTTGCTGAATAGGTTCAGCACAGACCACAAACCTAAACATTTGCCAATAATTTACATCTTATAGCAAGATGCTTCAGGAACTTGTGTGTTGTTGGTTTTTTGTTTTGTTTTTTTTAAAAAAAAGACTAGAGCATGAATATCATAATGTAAATTGCTGGTTTCTTCCTTGGTTCACTTCTCAGAGCTTGGATAAAATCTGCTTCACAACATGCTTTGACCCATCACTACCCAAACACACAAAGCATGGGAGTAGGGGACTGGATGGGATTGAAATGATTATTAAAAGCCTAATTGCAGAATCTGCATACTTTAGAAATACAGTATCAACTTGTGCTTACTCTAGGCTTCCCTCCTACTGACCGCAAAATAAGAAAATTACATTATTTTGGGAGGGTGAGTAGACAGCCTCCCAACTAAAGCACCCTGGATATACCCTCAACTGTGCTAAACACAGATTTTTTGTATTTTGTATTATAATGGGAAGGTCAGTGTTGTTGTTGTTGTGTGAAAGGCCTGTAAGCTCCAGCACGTAAAACAAAAATGCCCTTCTCAAAGAAGCAGAGCCTCTTCTTGACTACTCTTTGATATCCCCCTGTAGCTACCAAAAGGTATCATCTGACTACAGATGTTAAATCTCAACAACCTGTCACAAGTGCCCTTCTATTAAATGTGAAAAATGCTAGACAGGAGACCACAATCTCAGCTAGCTGATCACTCTTGCAAGTACTTGGCAAGATCTCCAAGTGCAGCAACTTTATAACCTTCTAGTATTAAAGGGGAAAGCACTGGTCAGTGCCCAATGCTAAAAATACAGCATGATTTAAACCTGAAGGCAGTGTTAGAGGTTTTGCCGAAGGTTTATGAGTCTATGTAAACAGCACGTCTGCCATAAGAAGCAGAGAAGTCTGTAGAATCCTTGTCTAAAACTGTCCTGGCATTAAAGTTTGCTGTGCAAATATCACATAATACCAGAGACAGCTGAAATCTCCTATTTAGGAATTTATGGAACTTATATGTTTGCAGGCGTCAGAAAGTCTTTTTTATATAGCCCCAGTGCTTCACAGCATAATATTAATGCACTCTGTTTAAAAAGCAGCAATAAATTATATTTTTAATGCCTTACCCTGGCTTTCTTAAGATGCATACATTCTTGGCAAACAATCAATAAATAGGGTAATCATGAGCAGAGGCCAAAGAATTTGCTGAAGTGCTGTTTTTCCATTTTTAATAGATACAGATCTAACAATACGGACTGCTGTGTCTGTTCATTCCAAGATCAATATATTCTTTGTTTTCGCCAATCCAAGGAAAAAATAAATGATTGTATGATAAATGTTATGCATCAGAATGAAATGCCATTGCCTTCTAACTCTCTGTGCTTAATTGTCTTGGTTAAATTTTGTATTTTGCTTAGTAAATGCAAGAAGAAATCTGAATTATAAACTAGTAGCAATTACACTGAGAAAAGGAGTGCTAAAACAAAAGCCAAATTATATACAGTACATTTAGATATAAATTATCATGACTGTTGTGTATGATCCACAAAAATCATGTATACTATTAATTTTACTTTAAAATATTCATAATACAAGACATAACGCAGACACACACATACCACAATCAGTCACCGGCTCTAAAAGTGTCTCTTTCTTGTGAGAATGTCTAATTACAGCAAACCAGTCATTGAACAATATGACACCCAAGTTGTTCATTGCTCAGTAATGAATTGTACTTAAGGAAACAAAGTGCGAAAAATGGTCATCATAAAGGAGTTTTCCACTGAACACCAAAAACGCTTTGCATCACTTTCTTGAAGCCAACTAGCAAATGCAGTCAACCTTCCAATTTTGGACTCTTGTCAAGAGTAGAAGGAGAAATCTGGCTTTTCAAGAACCTATTATTAATTCACAAGCTATAAAAGTGTTTTGCTCACTGCCCCACACAGAATGAGCTTATTGCAAGAGTTATCTTTGACTGGTAGTAGTAGTACTAGGTTCCCAACAAGATGGGTAATCTGAAGGTAAGGAGTCTTTTTTTTTTCCTTATTAAAAAGGACTCCACCCATAAAAATGCTCCACCCAATAATACAGTTCAACATTCCAAATGCCAGGATGAGATACACGTAGTACAGAAATGTAGTATTGAAGTACAAATTATTTTTTTAAAAAAAATATTGGAAATATGTTTCTTCTAAAAGACACTATATTGGTTTTTTTTTAAAGAAATAATGTTCCATATTCAGAATTATCGTGTTACCTTTTCTAGCATGTGTTTTCATCAGATGTCCAGAGTGTTTTAAAGGCACTCCTTGCATTTTAGTTCCTGTACTTCCAAGTCTTCCTCTTCCTAACGGGCTCCCATTCTGCTCCAAGCGGGCAATTTTGGCTGGTGGACCCTTCGGATCGCTTACATTGTTAGACATTTCTGAATGTTCTTTCCCCTGAGTTGTCTCGTTCAAATGATCCATACTCAGTCCCGCCTCTAAAGATCACCTGCCATGATTTAAAAAAATATATATGTGTTGTATACGCGTGCGTAGTTTTATGTAGGCAGCTTTACACATGTACATGATACATCTGTATAGCATGTTCACATAATATTAAATATGTATCTTAAGGAATAATACACTCTCAGGAAATTTGCTTCATTGTCAAATTATTTCAAAATCTTAGGAATTTCTAAGCCTACTAAATACATTAACTGATTTACAGTATATACAGGATTAAGAATTCAAGAGTGAGAATAGTAGGTGTGACTGATTAAGTAGCATTCACACAGTAATATACCCACTGCTATAGGTCTTTCAGGTGTATGTTGTAAGGTTATGCTTTTGCCCCAAATTCCTTACTTTTATCAAAATATTCCTGTTTAATAAAGAGAAGTCTTATATTGTTTTCTACTTAGGAATAAAGAGGATAAAACTTTCAGCTACACATGCAACAGATCAAACTAGTCATATGATACATCCATACGTATCTTTTAATATAAAAAAATACCCAGGTTCCCATTGCTCGACAGTCTCTGGGAATTTCTTTTATGTAGCTTAACTTTTTAAACATAGGAATTAGGTTGATCGACAACAAATAAAAAGATGTAGGTATGTGTTTTCCATATTCAACAGCAGTTATGAAATGCCAGGGCAACTATCACATCTTATAAAAGTCACGTGGAGAAAACATGTCTCTTTGGACAATCACAACTTTTTTGGGAAATCGTATTACAAACCTTTCAGCACTTAAAAGAAATCCCTGATACATTTTGGATAAACACTGACAAGATATGTGAAATGAAATAACAAAACTACATACAACTTATATTCAGTACTGAAACAGACACCACTGCTTTTGAAATTTTAAATTAGTTCACCATGATTGCTAATTCGTTTTTAAATCGTCATGTTCAATGATACACAGTAAAAGTTACAGAGAAGTACTCTTAATACTGATATGTCACAGAGAAAGGGAAATAAGCTGTTGACTCCTTAGAAAATGTGTGAAAGGTTTTGATGGTACTTTCGTTCTGGATGAATACTTACTTTAAAATATGGTCTCTGCCACCTTTCCTAGTTAAGGTTTATCTACAATGCCTGCTTTATTATATATATATATATATATATATATATATATATATATATATATATATATGCACAGTATGATCTCTAAGAACAGGTGACCAGTCATTTATGAAACAGTACTTACACCACAGAGCATAAACACTCAAACATGGGGGCAGGGAAGGTACAATTAAATAGAAATAGACTTGTGAATACAGAATGCAGAATAAATCAATTACACTTCTCCATTTCTGACGAAATCTTCATTTTGGTGAAGATGATGTATATCCCTATTGTAATTTGTTTCTTGTTTAATCATACACTGCTTTGTCTTGCATGAACACTGTGTTTATCTGAAGGTTTAGATGCAACCTTAAGAATGCCAGCTGAATAACTATAAAGTTTAGAATATAATGGTTATTTATCCTTACACTCTAGGGTGACATGCTGAGAACCAAAGGTTTACCGTTGATTGTGGTCCCATCTGTTTTTGGTTATGAGTCTCATTAACAATAAATATGCCTACTTTAATCACTTTTTTTAATCAAGATTATTCTTTTTCATTACATTAACTGCTATTTAACCCAAAACTGCACATCTAAATTACCAACATCAATAGCATTTGGTAGTGCTTCACCAGAACACTTTGTCTGAGATTCTAGCTTTTCCTCTTGCACTCAAACAGGCAAGTCCCTGTCACTCTCTAAAAACTAACACTCACCTGCTAGAAAGAATAGCCATCACAAGCCAGCTCGCCATTACCTCCCGCCCAACCAACAAAAGTGATAAGATTACAATTCATTTCATGTATATTGCCTAAACACATGGAGCAGGTCGTTTTAAATTGGACTTAGAAGACCCGCCCACTATGCATCCTTTTAGCTCAGCCACCTTGTAAAAAGATTTGTGTTGCAAAGCAAGACTGTGTGCACATAAAACACCTAATTTACTAATTTGAACTCTGTGCTAAAGTTCATCAAAACCTCCACCTGAAATAGTAATGAGCAACTGTCAGCATGGTTTGCCTATAACAACTCTGAAGATGACAGGGCCAAAGAGCTTCTGCCCGTTTCACCTTCAAGCATTTCTTCTATGCACAAGTTTCCAGCACAAACATTAGTTTCAAGGTACAATTTCCTAAGTGCACTACTAACATAGCAATATGACATTCTAAGCATTTTTCTCTTAAAAAATTGGAACTCAGCTGTCAGAGCCATCCTTCCTCTAGGAGAATGGAGTATTGTATTATACCTTCAACACTTCGAGAGTTAGCCCCCTCCCCTTTCTTCTCTTTCCCCTCCTCCTCTCTCCAGATAAAACCCCTTAATCACATTTAAGAGAGGCTCTGTTCTTATCCATTCCATATGGCTGTCATAATCCAGGCCAAGCTTTCACTGTGACCTTTTAAAGAGACAAAGAAGCAAAACACTATCTAGAAACAGGAACACTGCAGTTTTGAGCGAAATTTTATAAAAAAGACCTGAAACTCACCACTTCAAAACTTGACAGCATATAAATAATGGAAACAAAGGAGATTTCCTTTGCACACCGATCTCTTGAAGAGGAGGAAGAAGCTCAAGTCTGATGTTTTCTAAGTCCTTTTTAATAAAAAAAAATTAAGGAAACCTAGAGGATACCTCCCTCCCAAAATTCTATTTTTCTGGGGAGGGGGAAACACAGAAGCAAAGCATCACAGCCATGGGAGGGGGAGTCAAGAAGTGGGGGGGGGCAGAGGTTCCAATTAATGTACTGAAAATCGTAGTCTTCCCAATAACGGGGAATGAAAAAGGCTAAAAAAAATTAACCAGACAAGTGTAATGCTCACAATAATAAAAGTTTCTATTAAAGGAAAAGAAAAGTAAAACTGAGATAAGTGATAACCTGTCTAACTCTGCTTTCAAAAAAGTGTAAATCAGAGAATGAAGATGGGGAGGAAATGAAACAGCTCTTCTAATATTCTAATATTTGTTTCTAATGAAACAGCTCTTCTGCCTAATATTTCTGAAAACAGAAAATGTATTGATCTTGTCCCTTACAATTATTTTCTAATAAGACACAGGCACAAAAAAAATACAACTAAAGACATCCCTTCCCTCCCCCAAAAAAACTAATCCAAAAACTTTCTGCATAAACCCTCCATAGAAAAAGAAACATCGCAAAAAACGTAAAAAGGATATTAGAAAAGTTCCAGTAAAGGCACTAAAATTCAGTTTCACTATTGTCCTTGCTGTTCGGGGTTTTTTTTATAATCATCATCATAATAATGCAGAATGCCTCTCCTTCCTCATTAACCCAGAGAGATTGCGTTTGGGGAGGGAGGGAGGGGGGAGCGGAAGGAAACAGTCACCACCAAAAGTAAAAAAAAAAAAAAATCACTTCACTTCGGAGAATTAAAAAATAAATAAAATAAATCTACTTCCGAAGACTTAGGGAGAAATGAAGGCTGGGGAGAGAAGATGAGAGGAGGGTGCAAGAAAGGGAAAAGCAGGTTACCCCAAATAGTAATAACAAAATAAATCCTGTGAGCTTTCAAAATTCTTGTTGTCCCTCGGCTGGCTATTATGGTTATTTAGGCCGGTTTGGTGGTTGTTGCTGGATGTTACAGGGTGGTGTGTCTGCGTGTTTGCGAGTGTGTGTGTGAGTGTGTGTCCCCCGGACGTTCGTTGCTTGCTTTCTTGCTTGCTCTCCCTCTCGCTCGCTCGCGCTCTCCCTCTCTCTCTCTGTCCCCATTAAATTATTAGTTGACTCATCACTCCTCCTCCTGCTGCTGCTGCCGCCGCCGCCGTCCCTTCTCCTGCTCCTTCCTCTCCTCTATTGCTTTCTGCTCCTGCTGCTGCTGCTGCCGCCGCTGCTTCTTCCTCCTTCTCCTCCTCCTCATTTTAATACAAAATAACACCGAGGGCCACCGGCTTTTTTTCCCCTTTCTTTTTTTTTAAATATGTATACAGCCCAAGACAGGAGGAGGACGTAGCCTCCCTGCTGCTGCCTGGAGCTCTTCCCCGGCGGCCCCGGATCATCCGACGCGTCCTGGGAGGGAGAGAGACACAGAGACAAGCAGGAGGAGGAGGAGGAGGTGGCGGCGGCAGCGGTGGAGTAAACTGGGGCGGGAGGGGGGGTGGAAGGGAGAAAGGACATCTAGAAGGGGAATTGGATTAAAAAAAGGGGGCTGGAGGGTTAAGGCTGAAGGGGGAGGGGGTTAAAAGTGGAGGGGGGGGGAGAAAGCGAGAGAGAGAGAGGCAAAGGGAGGGGAAAAGAGAGAGCCGAGGGGTGTGCGATTTCCGGCACAGGGCGCGCAAGAATTTGTAATCAGCTTGATTAGTGTGAGGCGGCTGTGCATTTATTACACACAATACCCAGAATAACAGGGAGCAATGCGAAAACTGGGAGAGGGGAAGAGATGCCGCCGGCAGCTGCACGAGGCGAAAACGATTAGGGAGTACAGAGCGGGCTGGCGAAAGGGACAGGCCAAAAACAGCGGCGGCGGCAGAAGCGGCGGCCACCTTCCTTGTGCAACGAGAGAGGGCGCGCAGGGGTTGGAGAGGGGAACAGGAATCAGGGAGCCGGGGAAGGGAAACCAAGGAACAGCAGGCGCTAGTAGAGTCTTAACAACCGTGCCATAAACACACACACGAGAGAGAGAGAGAGAGAGACCGCCTTCCCAACATCAGCCCGATAGCAGCCATGACCTAAGCAGGAGAGGGCAAGGGCGCACGCACGCCCATTCGGGTGCCAAAGGCGAAGGGAGACAACTCCGGCAGCCGGTAGCGCACTCAACAGACTTGGAAACAAAGTAGGAATCGGAAGAACGCGGGCATCTGTGCGGGCAGCGAGATCGCCGGGGACCGGGGGGGGGGGGAGAGGGAGAGCAGGTGCCTGCGAGGCATGGAAGCATATGGCTGGCAGTCATGGTTCCATAGCGAGGGAGACAGGATGTAGTGCGCCTGTGTATACTCTTGTGCGGGAGCGGGGGCGGGGGGGGGAACCTTAGAGGTGAAAGTTCTCCTTTCAAAAAGTTGGCAGGGTATCAGCAGACCTGCAGTCTACATGCCATTTCAGGTGACCCGGTTCCAAGCAAATATTACATTTGGGCAGGCAAATGTTGTAAACACGGATGTGTGTGCACTGCATTGTATTTCCACGGAAGTAGTTCTGCACAAAGAACAGGTTGCATTGAAGATGCTTTTCTTGGGAGCCTGCCACTAACGAGCAGAATTCGGGTCTCTAGGGCTGGGATCTACAAGCCTAGCAAAAGCCAGACTGTGCCCATTTGTAGGGGGGTCCTCAGCATCATGTCAAAAGGTAACAATTATTTGGCAGTCATTCAATGGAGTCATTCCATATTGAGACTCCAGTGTACTTCTATGTCTGGTATTGTAAATAGTGATACTGTCCATAGTTAGGGTGACTGGCATCTTACATGAAGTGCCTTGCAGACTGTAAGTGCAAGAAACCTAGTACTGTAATAAAAATGGATTAAGCAAGAGAACTTTCAGGCTTAAACTTAAGCATGTTTATCTGGATGTAAATCATGTTGGCTACAATAGGTTAAGTTGACATTTGAAGTCTTTTTCTATTAAATTGGGAAAATGGACAGGGTACCACGACACAGGAGTTACAATCTGACAGTGTAAGGAACTTCATATACTTCAATTTTTGTTTTGCACTGAGGGAGGGGTGAAAGTGAAGGCAGAGGAGCATTAAAACAACTCCTTAAAGGTGAAAGAATATTACAAGAATAGGACCCTTGTCATCCTGTCCCAGTGCTGCATTCATCCAACAGAGAGAAGAACTGAATACTGCCATTTGTGATGAAAAGTTGGAAATGAACAATAGTACAAAGACAGTATGAAACTGGACAGACATTGTCATCTTTAATAACCCAGAAAAAATGTCTAATGCTGCTTATCTTTGTTCATGTGAATAAATTCACAATAATAATGAACAGTCAAATACATGAAAATACGGTACTGAACACACTCCAAGTTAGAAAGCTATTGGTTGCTGGTTGAAATGGAATTTAGTATACCTTCCACATTGGTGGGAAGGAAGACCAATGCTTAGGGACAGAAAAGTACAGAAGGTGGTAAATTATTTATTTGCAACTATAATAATTATAATTATGAGCACTATAATGCACATGCTGTACCAGCTAGAGAAGGAAAAAGACCACACTGGCAGATAGGAAGAAACAATTTGCAAACAATCCAAGGGGATAGATGCTTATATACTGATAATGATAGGGGGTGGGGTGGAATACAAGTTCACAAACATGCTGGCTGTGATCCAGAGACCAGTTAAGCCAGACAACTTGAAATATAAGATACTTTCATCTTACTCCTTCGTTCTTTAACCCAAGTACAGCAACATAATTGGCTTCTGGATCAGACTAATTATTAATTGATGTGTATGACTGGCAGAATCTTTACTTGTGTTACCTCAAATGCAAAAGTATTTTTAAAAAACAAGAAATGAGGGTGCTGTCATATAAACTTAAGGAGTTTTCCTAAATAGGCAACAGGAAGATTTTTTCATAACATGCACAATGAAAAATGCAGCATTATGAACTTTGAACACAGAAAGAGTACAAATTGGTAAATGCTCAGGAAAAAAGCAAATGTATTAAACACACACACACCTTACTATAACACCAGAACAAAGCATCAAAGTTACGCAGAGAAATATAGGCTGACGTCTACTGAAGTAAACACAAATACCAAAGAGTGTGTGCAGAAAATGGTAATGGGGTGAAATGTATAAAATATTTATAACAGCCAGCAATGCACAGAATAGATTATTGTGTTAGAAATAAAGAGCATGGGGCCTGAAACATAACAGTGTTATACAACAGAGTTATTTCAAGGAGTGCAGCTGAAGGTGGAATAATTTAACATTCAGCCCACAGACACACAATATTTATTGCTGGTGACTTCACACATGCATCTTTATCACTCAGTATCCCCAACACATGCAAGTGATTACCTGCATGTGTAAAACAACCATCACGGATCAAGCAATTGCATGCTTTTGCATCCCTTTGCATTATTTCGAGAACTGTTCCTACACTGCACTTCAGCTAATGACTATCCACTGATGAGCTGTATATGTATATGAGATCATCCAGGGAGACCCTTCTCAATGTTGCTCCACTGGCAGCAGTTAATGTGGTGAGGACATTTAAGTGGGGCTTCTTTGTGTGTGGTGCCACCATAGCCCTGGAATTCCTTTCCCCCTGAATTTCATCTACCACTCACTTTGTTGACCTTCAGGTATCAGGTGAAAGTCTGGCTGTTTGTTCAGTCCTTTAGACCTGTTTGTTGCAGGTTTGATGACCTTGCTCCAGTCCTATGTATGTATGCATGTATGCATGTATGTATTTATATTTGTTTTCATTGAAATGGCCAATTTATTCATCTTATTGTACAGTACAACATCTAGAGAGATTTGGATGCAAGGCTGTATACTGGGAATTAATATAGATAAAATAAATATGCGTGAATGTGAATCAGCCCCAAGCTTGTAGTCTTTAAGCCAATTCATCCAATACAGCCTCGTGGACACCAGTGACACTACTCCAGAATAAATTTGCTCTTAGTTTGCCTTCTCTTTCTACTTGCATTAGCTTTAAGAGTTAAGACAATTACTTCATTGAAGTTTGAGTATAGGCCACAAGCCAGTTAAGGCAATATCTGTGCATTTAAGACTATTTAGTTCCGATACCATGAATAAATAGGTGCCTTACAAACCACTTGATTCAGAACAGTTCCAAAGGCTTAAAATTAGATTTTAGGTATAATGTTTCATGCGGGAGAAGAAAAAAAGGGAAGTCCTATCGCACCAGCAAAAGTCCATTCTACTAGAAGACAGCCACAATTGGATATCACCCTCTTTACAATGTAATCAGCAAGCTATTTAAAATTCTGAACCTGTATTTATACTTGTTTAATCCGAATTAAACTGATTTTAATCCAAGTACACAAGTTTAAGTGATTTCTCAATCAACTCTAAAACGAAATCCACATTCTAAAATACGTGACCAGTCAGACTTTATGTGTCCTTTGCATTCCATTCATTAATCTGAATTCTGAATAGAATTTCAACCATGGAAGCATATGTCAAACACATCCAGTCCTTGACAAAGACTTTTAAAAGTATCCAGATTGTGGTTGGATACAGTTAAAATCTTTTAACAATAAACGATCAAATCACCAAATCATAATGAAAAGGATTCATTGTTGTTTTTAATCATCATACAACAATTTAGGTATCTTTCCTGGAATATCGTGGTTAAGGATAAATTAAGAGAGTACTGTGATAAAGTAATGAACCTGAAACAAAAAATTATGTAGTACCTAGCATGGTAATAAACAGATATCAATCAAAAGCAATCAATATTAGTGTTCTAAAAATGCATGTACCTCCATATCACAAATTGCTTCTCTGTAATGGCCTAAAACTTGGAATGCAAACAAACTGAATGGTATGGAAATGTAGACATAGGAATTCTAAAGGAGAATCTATGGGTTATATCTAAGTAGACGCAATGAAATTAATGGGCCTAAGTCTGAGGAACTGAGGCAGATAGTGGTGATGAAAGATGAAGTTCTAGGCCTAATAGATAAAATAAAAACCGACAAATTGCCAGATCCAGATGGCATCCACCCGAGAGCTCTCAAAGAACTGAAATGTGAAATTGCTGGTGTTCTGACAAAAACATATAACTTGTCCCTCAGATCAGCTTTCATACCTGAGGACTGGAAAGTAGCCAATGTAACATCAATTTCTAAAAGGGATTAGAAGTGGGGGGGGGAGGACCCTGGAAATTGCAGTCCAGTTACCTTAATGACTGCCCTAGGAAAACTGGAAAATGTTGTTAAAGATAAAATAACTAAGCATGTAGAACAAGCCTCACTGAAGAAGACTCAGCATGGCTTCTACAAGGACAACTATTTTCTCATGGACCTTTTAGAATTTTTGTTAAGAGTCAACAAGCATATAGAAAGAGGTGATCTAGTTTTAAAAGTTTAGTAGTCATGGAATAAAAGAAGAGGTCCTCTTGTGGATCGGGAATTGGATCAATATTAGGAACCTGCCACAACGTAGGCCAAAGCTCTCTACAGATCCCACCCTGCAAATGTGCGCTGAAAAAATATTGGATGATGCTACAAAAGGTACCCACTGTATTACTACTATTAGGCTATGTTCTGAAAAATATTAATCAAAATTAACATCAGGACTTGATCCATCTCATGCTGGTGGCAATAAAGATTTGTTTAACCAAACTAAGTGGGAAACACAATATTCTGGCAATTAAAGACTGGTTGAGTAAGTTTTGGGACGTGGCTATTAGAGGAAAATGTCTATCTTAAATCAAGGGTGCACATACTCATTAACTGTACAATTTTCAGAATAAATGGTGTGTGTTTATATTTTAAAGAGGCTGTGGACAGATGGCTTAGAAAACAGTGGTGTACACGTGGAATGATATTTTGCTATGGTATAATGGAATGGGGTGTTACTTTATATAAAATAGTAATTTTATTAACTAAATGAAACTATATGGATGGGGGGAATAGTTCATCTTGTATACAATTTGTAAGCAGTCATTGCATTGTGTTTCTTTGTAGCCTATCACTGAGCTGTTCCTGCACCCGCTAGTTTATCTCTTTAGCTTATAGCAAGGACAAAATATTCCTCCTAGAAGCTCCAGCAGTAAATTCCAGTTAGACTATTTTACTTTTAGAACTCAGGGCATGAAGTTTATATCAAAATAGAGAACAGAAAACACTCCAGCACAATGCAAGCAAAACTTACTTATTAGTTTTATTTTATACACTGAAATCAGACATGGAAATCAGCCGGCTATTTGCAAGAGTGTTTATGGAAAATATATAAACCATCAGTTATTTTTATTTGATCATCTGATCAGGTATTAATCAAGGCACACATATCTTTACATTAAAGGGTAAAACAATAATTTGTGTGCCAAATGTAACAGTGCTATATTCCTAAGTGACATTGTGAGTGATTGCTGGTACTCAGTCAGATTGGACTCATTGAAATTTATGAACATGGCTAAGTTAGGGCTATTAATTTCACTGGGTTTACTCTGAGTAAAACTTAGTTGAATACCACTCATTACAATGATGCTATCAGCACATTTCTGTAAAGAAAATGTGAAGGCTTTGGAAATACTTGTTAATACGGATCTGAATATTGGAAGATCCACAATATTGTAATTGATTTGTATGGAATCAATAGTTGCAATTACAGTTAGAAACTGCTTTCTGATCAAACAGGTTCTTTCTTAACCATTGGCTTTACAAGTTATTATATTAGCAAATTATTGGTCAGATTAGAGCACCATTTTCAGTCACATAAAGTTAAGTGTGGCACAGAAATGAGAGATGATCAGACCTAAATGTATGTGCAACTGGGGAAAACGCAGCAATGCACAATCTTAAGAAGTGTTCAGATACATTGGTACCTGTTGTGAACTTTAGATGGGTCTTCAGCAATTTTGTAAAAAAATCCTTAACTGCTTAAATGCTTCCTTAAATGCCCTTCACATTATTTTCAGCAATGCTTATATCCATTTTGTAAGAGAGGTCTGTATTTTATCCCCACACAAATATGGAGAGAGGCTGGGAAAGTGCTTGATTTGGCCGGTCAATAAGCTGAAATCCGAACAACCATTTGAATTTGGATTTCCAGTTTATAACTTATGCTTTTAACATTTACATTGCAGCTGATGCAAATTTTGATAAATATATTAACATTTATATTGCACACGAAATGGTGCTACCCCATTTAACACAGAAAACATGCTGCCGCAGCTGGCTTGGTAGAAACACAGAAAGTTTCCTTACACTGAGTCAGACCTCAGCTCTATCCAGCTCAGAACTGGTTACAGTGACAGGCAGCAGCTCTGTCATCAGAAAGGAGATTTCCCATCCCTCTGGGAAGTAGCAAACGATTGAACCTGTGACCTTTAGCATGCATGTTCTCTAACCAACGAGTCATGCCCTTTCCTAACACCCACTTTAACATCTATACAAAGCTTTGGGGTTATGGTATTAATTAGCAATACATGTTTGTAATCTCAGTACTATATTCTCAGTAGGGTATACCACAAGAAAGCTGTATCTCTCTCAGAGTGATCACACAAATTTTGCATTTATGTTCTCTTTGTTATGTTCTGAGAGCATTCTATGAAATGAAAACTGCTGTAAATTCTCCAGGCTTGTAATTAATTGTAGTTGCAAATTCCTTTCTTGTGTATCTGCCACCAATAAGGCAGATCCTTTACAGATTTATCTGGGAGTAAACAGCATTTAACTTGGGGCGACTTGCTTCTGAGTAGACACAGCTCACACTCTTAACCACTTTTTAAATTGAAATACATTATTTTAATAAGCAGAATGTGGATCATGTTACACAAAAGCTAGATTACTGGTAAAATAAATGGACTAAATGAAGAAAAAGCATTTTCCTTAAATTAACAGTATAGTAAGCCTGCCATTTACATGGCAGTCATGTTCCAGGGATTGAACCTAAAGCCAAAATCACATATAGTCAAACCCCATTGGGTTCAATGGCAGGTAGAATTGCCAAAGTCCTTTTTGCCGGGACCCCACCCCCTTTCCACCCCTTTAATTTGTGTTGTTTTGGGGGGGGGGTTGCCAAGCATGTAAAGCTAAATGTGCACAGGTTAAATCATGGGTAGGCAAACTAAGGCCTTGGGGCCGGATCCAGCCCAATCGCCTTCTAAATCCAGCCTGTGGTCGGTCGGGAATCAGCGTGTTTTTACATGAGTAGAATGTGTCCTTTTATTTAAAATGCATCTCTGGGTTATTTGTGGGGCATAGGAATTTGTCCCCCCCCCAATATAGTCCGGCCCCCCACAAAGTCTGAGGGACAGTGGACAGGCCCCCTGCTGAAAAAGTTTGCTGACCCCTGGGTTAAATGCACATAAGTTGCAACACATTTATGATGAAGAACTCTTTGGGTGTCAGAGCTAAGAAAAATGAAACTTAACCTACAGGTAAGTTGCTCTGAAATGATAGCTAGTACAGTAGTTGATCAGATGGGTCATAGGAACCCCGTGGCATGGAACTACAGAGGGGCATGTGGTTTTTTTCATTATGAAGAGATTCCAAACAAATGTCATGAGTTGGGCACACAGTGGGGGTTGCTTTCTTCACCTCATTTTAGCAACAGTCCCTCATGTCACATTAAGTACAGCACTGTTACAAAAGTAATATAAACCCAAACAAGGGAAGAGGAGAGAGATAATAAGGAGCAGACATAAATCCTATGAATAGTTACTTAAATATGTTTGCGGAAAGTAGCTTTAAGCAGTTTAAATGTGCACAGGATGGCAGTCTTAGAGCTTGGAGCACCATATACAACTTCGGGCAAATTTTAAACTATTCATACTGGACATATTCTGAGGTAACACAAGTAGTCACTCACTGAAAGGTGCTTTTCTTTTGCTTTTTGACCACCTGTCAACTGACAAAACATGTTGGCTTATTCCTTTCGGAAAATATTAAGAAGGTCTCTGCTGAATCAGACCTATCTAGTCAAGCATTCTTTTCTCACACAAGTCAACCAGATGCCCATGGGAAGCCTACAAACAAGACATGAGCAGAGTATCTCTCTCTTGCTTGTGTACCCATACAATTGTATTAAGAGGTATAGAGCTTTTAAACCACGACCAACCTGCCACCATTTGTCCCATGATGACTTTCCTACTGCAAAGGATTTTTGCAAAGCATAACGAAGCAACACAAATTAAGATAAACAAATATTTAGCAATTGCTAAAAATATGCTAGTTTCCCCAATCCAACCAACTGTTGACAAAGTGAAGTTCTCAAACATTTTCATTGGGTTGACCACCATTAAAGAAACCAGATTTCATTATGGATGTCACCCAATCAGACTGATATTTGCTACATCTCCAGATAACATAGCTCTTTTTCAAGTGGCTCCCCACCCCACATCCTGCATTTAAGTGCCACACTGGGAATTACTAAATATAGTTCGGATGAAAATTAATGGGCAAGGGTGAAAGTTAGCATTGTATAATAAGTAGGTCTGCTAGATGAAAAACAACTGGCCCATAGAGCAACTTAATCCCTTAGATACCTGTGGTTTAAAGGTATTGTTTTTAAGTACCATGCATCTTGGAGAATTCAGTATTTCATAATGAAGGGTAATAACACGTTTAAATGTTGTCTATTCCAGGCACTAAATAATAAGTAGGCTAAGGATTTGAGTTAATAGCTGGAAGAGGAGTAGATCTTTAAAAATCTGCTTTTTGGAACATGGTACTTGAGGGTGGATAGGGTAGTCTGTTTGATGTGTACATTTAAAATGTATGTTGGAAATATTATTTTATGTACTTTTAACATTTATGTGCTGTGATCCAAAAAGACCCTCAGGGAGGATTGCAGCATTAAAGGTACAATGATACCCACACTTACTTGGGCATAAGTCCCAATCAACTCAGTGGGGCTTACTGCTGGGAAGACATGTATAGAATTACACTGCACATATCTAAAACAGTATCAGTTAAAGTGGTAAGAAACAAAAAAATCTAATGTATGGGGGCAGGGAACAGTCCATTAAAAGGACATCCACTATTTGTTCTGAAATAGAAGAAGTTCGAACTATCTTCCAGAAGACAAAGATAAAGTCCACTGGGTGGGCTTGATTGGAGATGGAATTCCAAAGAGCTGGAGTTACTACTGAGAATATCTTGCTCTTTGTCCTTACCAAACTGGCTTCAGAGAAGGGGCTCAGAAAAAGGACATGTCCTGAAGAACTCAGTGGAGATGTTTTTCCCTTGGGTAACTTGGAACTAAGCTATTTAGGGCTTTAAAGGTAAATGCCAGCACTTTAAATTGCATTAAAAATCAAACTGAGATGCAATTCGGACTGATAAAGATATAACCATTTTTAACCTAAAAGTCCCTGGAACTGCCGAGCCACCACCTATTCAGTGGTGCCCCCAAAAGGCAGACAGGAAACTGAATGTAAATTATTGAAATACAGGTGATCCAAAAGTAGATACTGCAACAGTTATCACAATTGCCTTGTTCAAGAGGACAGGAACATCTCTTTTGCAGAGACAGCTCTCTTCGACAGGTTAAAAGAGCACATCTGCAAGGCTCCTGTTGACATCCTCAAGTGAAATCACCTGACTATTCCAAGAATCATGGACTCCTCCTTGTTGTAACATATGCAAGATGCTTTATCTGAAAGCAGGTCACAGTAGACCACAGACAGTTCATTTTCCATTCAAAATCAAGGCCTCGATTATTGCTGAATCTCCTCCACCCCCAAAATGATTTGGAATTGTAAAGCAGAAGACACAGGTTTACCTGCCAATAAAATACACCCTCCATTTCTTTACCTGGCTCGTGATTTTTTTCAAGGCTGTATCTTCCTTACATAATGAATTCTGAAAAGGTGCACCTTCATCTCCTCCTTTCCGCCCTCCATGAAATGTCTTCCCACCATAGAACTACCACAAAATAAACTGGGAGGATGGCTTCCTTGCCTTAACACACACACACACACACACACACACACACACCTACTTTCTTCCTCTGAACTGAAACAAAAAATTATCTAAAAGTGCATAGAGCAATACAACATTTTCCTTTACCCTTCTTCCTGCATCTCTTACCCAAAGACCACCTAACCTCTCCTGCTCTCACCAGGAGAACAGAAATGAACAGCCTCTATATACAATCACTCCCCTGAAAATTATGCAAGGCAACAAATGATCACAATAAGCGGCATAAATGTAAACCAGAATGATGGTTCTGAAAGAGCCACATCAATTCCCATCCAACGACTGCTACTGCAGGTGTTCACCTTCTTCAGCTAACCATCCTTCACAAGTTAACTTCTAGACAACCCTGTATTCCTTCCACACATTTTCCTGCATGCGTGGATACATAGAAATGCACACTCAGCATCTACCCACTAGAGTAGCCAACCCAGAAACTGGAACTGTAGAAAGGGACAATACTTTTTTCCAGCTGATGTTTTCGGCCAGAAATAAAGAAATAGCAAGAATGTGTCAATGAACTTAAGAGTCTAGTAGGTCAGGTCCAGAGTCCATCTAGTCTAACATTGTTTTCCAGTTAGGCTTTGCACTGAGCTATCTGTTTTGCCGATAGTTGGAGCCAGTTTACATTCCGTGTGTGTGTGTGTGTGTGTGTGTGTGTGAGAGAGAGAGAGAGAGAGAGAGAAGAATGGCCACAGTGTGCACCACTCTGTTATATTGAATTTCATTTGCCATATTTTTGCCCAGTCAGCCACTTGGGAGAGGACTTTTGAAGCTCTTGAAAGTTTGTATGAATTTTCTCCATCCTGAATTAATGGTCTCACCCACAACTAAACTAAGGCGACCTTACTGCTCATCTGATGATACAGGTCTTTGAGTGGAAAGGCTTGTTTTCTTCCTCCATCATAAAAACCTTATCCATTTGTTCTTACTCTCTGGTTCCTGTTCTTTAACCAGTTCTGGCACATCATCTTATCCCTATCTGGAATAACTTTATTCAGGAAGCTTTCAGAAGGGACTTTGTCAAAAACATTTTGGAATCCTCAAAAACAACGTCAACTGGGTTATTCCAATATGTCAATACTCTCAAAGAATTTCAGAAGTCTGGTGAGACGACTTTGCTTGCATTCTTTTTAATCAAGGGCTGTTTTATACATATGTTTCATACTTTGGGTTTTGATAATGCTCTCTACCAATTTACCTAGTAGAGAAATTAGGCTGATGAGTCTGTAATTTCCTATCTCCCCTATATATTTCTTTTTTCAAAAGCAATGATGCATCGGCTGCTTTTTAATTCTCCAGGATATATGCTTTTGGTGATAATTTGCATCTTCTTGTTCAAAAAGCAACAATATCAGATTTGAGCTCTTTAGGAATTCTTGGGTATCTTCTGGACATGGTGACTTTATCTTGTAATTTCTTAGTTAGCATCAGAACTTCATCTCTTTTCTCCTATACTTACTTAGTTTCTCTGCAGTCTTTGATAACTTTAGTAAACCTTTCGCAGTTTGTCATCTGGTAGTCCAGAACTGGCTTTCTGATTCTGCTTTATATATATATATGTTTGTTTGTTTATTTATTGTAATGATGATGGTTTGTTTTAATGTGCTCTTCCAGTGCTTTTTCTTTTTTCCTTGCCTAATTGTCCATTTATTTTTATTTTACCAGAGTGACTACTCCCTTTTTATTGTCCTTATTGGGCTCTCAGTTTTAAAAGAAACATGCTTGTGTTTATAGCTTCCTTAAACTCTGTTAACAACACTGTCATCCTTTTGAACATCCTGTCTGAAAGGGCTTAGATTTAGACCAGGCATCCCCAAACTCGGCCCTCCAGATGTTTTGGGACTACAATTCCCATCATCCCTGACCACTGGTCCTGTTAGCTAGGGATGATGGGAGTTGTAGTCCCAAAACATCTGGAGGGCCGAGTTTGGGGATGCCTGATTTAGACCTTTAGAGGCCCTAAACACAGAAAAGATTACGGTGCTCTCCCCCCCCCCTTTATAATTAAAAAAAACAAAAAACTATACTAAACTATAATGTAAGATTGGACAGTTAAAAAATAAATAAAAGGTGGTTCATTTCAACACATGACAGGATCCGATTTCCTCATAATATTTCAATCTACATTAGTAGGACACTTCCTGGTTTGGGTGGAGATAAGTACAATACTGTAATAAAAAGAAAACAGAAAAATGTCAGAGAAGTGTGCGGTAGGAGTGTAAGGATCTGATTTTTCCCACTATGACTAATCTGATGCTCCTTTTTATTTTAATCAAGTATCAATTACACACACACACTTTTTTGGTGCCATGCTTTGCTGGTGCCCTGAACTTGTACATAGTCTGCCTATTGGGTAATCCGGAAATGTTTGCACCTCTCTTATTCTGTGGCATGCATTCTAGGTCAGCTTTGATTATAGTGGTTTTAAATAATTGCCAGTAAATAAGATTTTCCACCATGATGATTCATTTCAATTTACAATTTTGAAATTAATCCTGGCCAAATTGAACTTTCATCTCAAAATATATGTTTAATATGTATGCATATAGCTCAGCTGAGCAGCTCGACAGTGCTTCTGTCTTGTGCCAGGTCCTCAGCACCATTCAGGATAAAGCCTAAGACTTCTCTTCTCTCTAGTCTGCTAAGTGACTTCAGCTGGAATCCCAACCACACTTTTACTACAGAGCAAGTCCCCCTAAACACAGTGACTTCTTAGCAAATATGCATAGGATTGCCCTGTAATTGTTTAAATTCACAATTGAAAAGCCTAAATGTACATTTAGCTAGTGAATGTGAGGGTTAGCCGCCTAATTTTCAACATTTCTCCCTTCGGCTGCCTTCCTAGTTTCTGAGTTTTCATCAGGGGCTTTGATCGTATGCCCGCAGTACTAAATTACCTTTGGCATCTAGCATTTCCACCCACAGTGATTCTGTGGAGCAGTTTGTGCATCTTACATTTTCTGTTTATTTGGGGGGAATGTGTGCCCTCTGACATACAGAGCAACATGATCCCCAACACATTTCTTTCTAAAGATTCTATATCCTTGGAGATCCACATCCTAATGATTTTCACTGCTCCAACAAGGTTTCTGATATATCCACTATATCTATATTCTCTTTTTAGTACCAAGCACTCAAATCCTCCCATCTCTGCTTCAAGGCTTCTGACATTAGCATATAAACGTTTATATATTGCATCTCTTTTCAAATGCTCTTTTATGTGCAATTTTCCTGCAAGTCTTTGATCCCTTTAAACAGCTTCGTTTATTTCTGTTTGTTCATTACCAAGTTGGACCCTATTTGAAAACCTGAAGCATTTAAACAATCACCCCTAAGGGATGAGTTGTCCAGAACCAGATATTCTCTAGCTCCTGCCAGCTTTCCCGTAAACTGCAGTCTTGGTGGAGGCAGGGGGATGACAACACTGTCCTTTACACATCAAATTCACTGTGGCACCAGTGTGAAGCTCACAGTTCGAAAAAGACTCCGGGATGTTGACTGGAATCAGATTCCCAATAAGCTTGCACTAAAACAAGTTCCGGCACAACATCAGGAATTCATAAGACTGAGCTGAAGATCGGTCTATGCCTATAATAGGTGAAATTCAATCTTATTTTTTTATTGTTTCAAAAATGTATAAATTGATTGTAAATTAGAATTAAAATTCTCTAAGGGGTGTACAATATCACATTCGCAGGAACCTAAGACAAAAAGCAACCAAGCAACAGCCACATAACCCTCTTAAAGCCACATATACCCTCTGAAAGAGCTCTTAAATTTTTGTTGTGCTGAACCTTAAGAAAATAAGAGCAGCAGCATAGTATTATGTCAATAATCAAAGAAATGAGGTGTTGTATACTCTAAACGTTTTTCCTTCACCAATGTACTTTTAGCTTGCTGTTAACAATGATAGGGGAGTTTTTGGGGAGGTAATCAATTCAGATGAAGAATGATTTGAATAGGAATTAACTTGGATGGGTAATTAGAGATAGGATCCTACCAAAGTTAGATCGTTTTTAAGCTTGTCAGGTTTTAGCAGTTCTCTTAGGACTGGCCGATTCATAACTTTATGCAGGAGCCATGTTTGCTGCATGCAGACAAATATTTGCTGTGGTAAATAATGAGAAGTATGAAAAAGATGCACATCCGGCAGCACTCAAGGGACATGTGGTGAATGCACATGCTCTGGGAGACTGTGATTGGTTGCAACTCCATGATGCATGTCCACTGCATGTTGTGTTTAAAGACATGCATCTTCTGCCACACTTTCAGGTGTACATGCAGCAAACAACTGCAGGTGTGAATCCACACACTTTCTATGCTAAGGTTTCAACGCAAGTAAGACTGCGAGTAATAATCTAGTCACAGTAGTACATAAAAATAATATGCATTAGTTGATATTTTCTTTAAAAAATGCAAGACTAAAGGCAATGCTGAGCAAAATAAATACTCTATAGGTGCTACCCTAAGCACACTTACTGGTACTAAGGAGTATGACCTGTTGAGCTCAATGGGACTTAGTAAACATGCATGGGATTTCAGTCTATGCTTATTTCCTCAAAACCATTTGCATGAAATATTGCCCTTCACAGTTCCTTTTAATACAAAATTCCCTCCGTACAATAACACTTAAAAGTAGATAGCATTTTCCCAAATGCATATTTAAAGCTTTCGCTATTCTGAGGTTCCTATTTTGGAGATTTCTCTCTGCCATTCTTCATCATGGTTCGGTTTTAAAATGCAAATAATTTAAGAAAAGTAACTTTTATAATTAAAGACTTGAGTTGTACCCTCATACAACCAATGTATATTTCTATTTTAAAAGAAGGAAGGGAAATCCAACACAACTTAACCACATTTTGTACTGCCGTTTCCAAAGTACCAAATATTCTTTAATAGACACAAACAGCAACACAATACCTTCTATGAAATTGCATATCAGAAACATGATATTATAGGTTTGTGCACACTCACATATGCTTAAGGCACTTCATAAGTGTTGTCATGGTGGCCGTGGGGGGGAATATATAGGGGGTGAATACGTTATAGCTGCTTGATTTCCAACTACAGATGATTTATGGTGGTTAGTGCCATTGTAAGAAACCAACAACTGGTTTATCATCTTTTCTTTTTTCACATTTCTGTGTTCATGTTTTCCTGAACAAAAAAATATATATATTCATAATAAGCTGTTGTTGAAAGCAAAACCCTTAGGTGCCACTTTCTATTTCTCTGGTTCCTTAAAGTTCAATGATAGCTTTCACCTAACCCAAGATTAATTCAATATCCACAGCAGGAATGCCACAACACTTAACTTGGTGCAGATATAAAGTTGCGCAAGTTTCTAAATGAACCATGCTGAATTTTTCTGGAATTCCTGAGTCTAGCCATTATACAGAAATGCTTCTCTCAAATGTGAGCCCTACATGGCTAATCTACAGCAAGTCTCTGTTGTTAACTCTGCCCATTGGCTCATGAAATATAGGTAGTTGTTTGTTTGTTAGGTAGCCAAATTTTCTGTTAAATCAAATTCTTAGACAATATTCCAGTTTATCATTTTGGAATGTAGTTCTATTCATCTATGTATCACTTCATAATCTATATAAATAACCCAAATATGCAAAACTGCATAAGCACATATGTTTGCAGCAAAATATACACACATATGCATAGGTCGGCTTTCTTCCATTGTAATGCCGCAGGGACTTCTGAACTGGGTTAATACATTTGAACCGTGACATGTCATATATCTGCAATTGAGAAGTCTAATAGCATGTTTTCACAAGTGACTGTAGTCTGTATAATATAAAGAGAATCAGCGAGAAGTGAATTTTCGCAAGGGGAAAAAATGCACAAAGATTTAAGAAAGACTGTAAACCACGTTAGATGTTTATCTATACATAAGAGACAGGTGTCACACAAACAGAAAAAAAACCCCATGAAGCCAAACGAGAAATTTTTAACTCCCAACGTCCATCTGTTAAATTTGAATTCATGCATAACTGATTATCCATGACTGATAAGTTATTTTCTACCGCCCCTTCAAGTATCTTAACACAGGTGTTTAAATATTACAAGCTAAATCGCCACTAAAAGAAGAAGCTATCTCAGAAACTCTTTAACAGCAACACAAGGATTAACAAACAGTAAAATGACATGCCATTTAATAGAGGTGACCCAACTTTTTTTTTTAAAAAAATGTCAACACACATGGATATTAAATATTAATAAGCTATTCTGTTATTGTAATAATAAGGTTAAGTAAGCTTCTCCATGCTAAAAAGAAAGGGAGGAAAAACATTAGGAATATTTGAAAGAGACAGAGATGAGAAGCAGAGGCATAAGGAAAATATGTCAACAATAAACAAGAGGAAATGAAAAAGAAGGAAAAGATGAAGGTGGAAACTAATCTCTGTGTGTCATTATGACTGCCAGAGTACTGCCAAAGAAGCAGCATCCTTTTATTTCAATTTTAATCATTTCTGAATTTTAATACCCTGCTCCTTTTGTAATTCTCCTGGCATTCCCCATATGCATCCACCCCAGCCAAAACACCAGTGTAAATTAAATGGCACACAAACCACACCACTGATGTAGTTCTCCCAATCACGTGACCAAAAGCAGAAAAGGCAAGTCTGTTTAAAGTCCCTATGGACTACTAGCCAATTAACTGACTTAGCGTTTCTCACTTTCTTTAATTTTAAAAAGAAGGCCAGTGGTTAACACACGTAGCTGTTCACACAAAAAAAATAAAAAATAAAGCAAGCCCGTACTAATACAATAATCAGTGACCATCAGGGCCTGGAAAAATGAGTTTGCTCTCACTGGCACTAAGGAGCATCACATGATTATTTAATTACAGCTCTAATTTTTGTCTCATGGATGGCAACATATCAACAATTAATAGGGCAAATAGAGGAGACTGCATTTTTAAAGCGACAGAACCTATATGTGAAATACACAGCCTGAAAATACAACAGGCAAATTTGGGGAATCTTTTTCTACATATCTTGATGTCTTTATTTAACAACTACGTAAGACACATGTACACTAAACCCATTTTTGCTGGTATGGTGTTGTGGCTTTTGTTTTGATTTTACTTAAAGGTCACTAGAAAAGAAGCTTTGGGACTATTAAGGTACATTTTGAAACATAGTGGTCATATTAAACATCATGCAAGAGCTCATTTCCATCACCGAATGGGTAGCTCAACTACAGCAGGTAATGAGATTACAGGTTCAGTGGAAATGAAACCATATGGTTACAAGATGATCACACTTCGAATTGTGCCCAGAGAGCTCTAGGAAGGCACTACCGATCCAATCCAAATAACTTTATTGTACTGGCCATGCACTCAACCTGTCAGCGGATAAGCCAAGCTTCAGCCTCAAAACAGCCAAACAGACAACTGCATTGCACAACTGTCAGGCCGTGATGTTATGAAGGTCTAGTTGACAACAGCTTATCAAATGGCTTTCACTGATTTAGCCGCAGCATGAATTGAAGCTTCACACTTGTATACCTCTGCTGTCTCTCATGCGAATTGCAGGTATTAGATTTGTATATAGGCATAGCTGCCTTTTGTGGACCTGAACACTTCCCAAATGGTCATCAAGTAGGTATGTTATCCACCCATCAGTCTAGCATATTAGTCCTTCTCACATTGATTCATGTTTTGTCTAGGCCTGCAATACCCGTGTGATGTCACAGGTCACATGACACTGCACTGATACCTTATCAGTCTGAATTTTTCTCTGCCAGACTGGTTTATAGGGTCAGAGCTATAAAACTGATAAGAGCAGGGAATTAGGCCAGTGAATCCTGAGAAGTGACACTGATTTTTTAAAACGTGGAAGCTGGATTTCGATTGCTGGGGGGCGGGGGGCTTTATGCTTTTACAGCTAAACAAAGGCGCCAACTCTTTTCTACCACCATATAACCTGTTTTAAGATTATCTTTTTCAGTTTTTCCAAATTAAAATTAAAAATTGTCCTGTTAATGAGCTGAAATTTGTTTGTAACAAGCAGATATCTTCATATATTATACTAAATATACAGCCTTTGCATACTTTAACCACTGAAAAAGGTTCTTGGTTGCAAGGAAATTCTTTACACCTTGGTTTTCTCTTTACATTAATTATAGCCACAGTGTTTTGGCATTATATGGCAGTGTGCCATTCACCCCAGAAATATCTGAACATTTCCCAGACAAAGTGTATGCAGGTTTGCCTCAATCCCACCTGTGAAACCAAGCCTAGCAATATATTTTGTCCCTAGTGCTACCCTGGACCCCAGGAATGCATTGGGGGAAAGGTTTCAGCGGAGCAATCAAGGGATGCACAAAACCTGTTTTTAGGAGTTGCATGTAGCCTTTCTGAAAATAAATTGTGTATGTGAGCATCCAAGATCACTGCTTCAAGAGCTTAGTATCCAGTCCTTTAACAGAACTACAAAAATATTTATAAAGGTGTCAAATCTATAGAGTGTGTTGAAATAGATATAAAGAGTTATAATAAAAGAACATCAGTCAGAGTGATATGGGCCAAGGCTTCAAATGCAAGGGAAGATATGAGCTTCGAATGTAAAGTTCTTAAGGACATGTTATTCCTTAAATTATTATTATTAATTTAAAAGGAGCATTTGGAGTAGCACGACTCCATCTTATTGGCTGTGCACTGTGTTCTATAGGAACGGAATCTGGTGGGAATCAGTCTACATACGTTTGATAATCCATAGTTTACTAGTGTAGGTTGGAGACAGCTTTAAGAAAACCTATGTTTTGCATAAAGTGATAAAAATAGACCTTGGCAATGTGAATGTTACCGTATCTTACCATGAACTTATATTCACAGTCAACTCATTTACAACACAAACTGACGCATGCCTGCTCAGAAAGAATGTCCTGTTAAGGTCAGCAGAATTTACTCTTAAGGATTGCAGTTGAACTCTACCTTAGAAAAGCGTGGTTTCATTAAGTCATACACAGAGTTGACACATTTAAAATCATAACCAACTTAAGTCTATTGGTCTACTGTGTCTTAGTCAGATATAACACTTAAGTCAACAACAGCAAACTGAAATTAACAGTAAGATGTACGTATGCCACAGTCGAACATCCTACACATCATGTGTGTTACACCTAACTTCTTCAGGTTTTATTTCTGATCTCAGGTTTTCTAGAATTTAACTTTACTTGTGTCCATAGAATTACTCCTGATTCAACTTTGTGCAGTACTCTAAAAAAATATTGTTTTCGCATAGCTGAGTTTGGTAACAGTAGTCTCAACTTATGTGCCATTTAGAAGCCTAGGCTATGATTAGTACTTGCAGAAAAAATTAACTTCTACCCACTGATGTGAAAGTAGATGTTGGTAGGGAGCCACCATGCAGAAGTCAGTAAATACTTTAGCAGATATTCTGCAGTCTATTTAGGAAGGAACTGTGGCGAGCTTGCAAGTTAATAGCACTTCTTAGAAAACCGTGAAAAAGTGACCACTGTTTCTTGTGTATCCTTTGTATAAGAGTCTGTGAATTAGGCTACAAATGTAGCCATATCCCCTCAGTAGTAAGCCCTACTGAATTCAATGGGGCTTACTCTCAGATAAGTTGAGTTAATATCACATCATAATTTACTAAAAGGTATAACAGCTAAAAGGTCTTTACACCTGAAGCGTGATATTGAACTTTATTTTACAAATTCTGAACATATTAAGTTCTTAAATAAAGTTAAAGCATGCACTTTTAACTTCTTCAGCAATCAAATTTGTAAGTATCTTTTGTAAACGAGAGTGACTTCGTTGTGAGTGAAGCTCTTTAAAATGCACTAGACTGCGTAGTGACAGATTTGCAGAACATTTTTCCTCACATACACATATGTGCTTTCAGTTATTAATAATATGCTTCTGCCCTTATAGTCAACAGCTCAAATGGATGCTCTGTGCAACTTGCTATGCATATTACTTTTCAGAAACAGCATCTTATCCTGTGATTACCGTATAAAACTAGATACTGCTTCTTTAAAATCGGCACCAGCATGCCTCAGAAAGCAGCATGGAGTTTTCCTTTAAGTTGCCCCTGGCCCAAATGATAAAACTTTTTTTTCCATATGCTAACAAGGAAGACTCAGTTGCCATGGATAATACTGCCAGGTTGATATTAAAATGGAACCGGGAGACATTATTTAGTGGCGACAGGGATATAAATACATGCACTCACTTATAAACTGGTATTTACCCCTGGAAAGTAAGTAATATTTTTCCTTTCCTTTTTCTGTCAGCTTAACGCGATGCAAATAAAAGGTAGGTATACTGTGACTTTAAGTCAAAAGTGTTGATTCCAGAATGGAAGCAGATTATAGAAGTCTCATACCCATTACAGCAAAAGGGACTTTCCTGAGTTGACAGAAGATACACCCTTGTGTTCTAGACAGGTAGCATTAATGAACATTAATGTACTTGACTTCAGAAATGCCAATAAAACTATCCATTCTGTTCCGTAGCTGAGCTCAAAAGGGGAACTCTCCCAGCTGCCTAGGTAGCTAAAGACTTGAGGCTTGTGTCTTAAACACAGAAGTATTCCTGTAAAGGATTGATGCTTTAAAATGTGATGATGGCAGTTAGAAATGTGAAATATTTCAGCAGACATTTAGATATATGGAAGAATCAAGACGTTGTAAAACATGCACTGTATCTACTAACAAGAAGAAGGAAATTTATTTTATGTTTAATGTTTAATTATCATGTCAGCAAATATGTATTTATAAAATTAGTAGCAGCTGGAGCTCAGTGTCCCTAAAAACAGATACCTGGTATATTTTCAACGTAAGACTAGTCATTCTTAGAATGTAGCCTTCTGTAATAGTTTCTAATACAGATAAGTTACAAGTTCTTTACTACGGTATATTATTAGTCACACTGAGAAACCAACTCAAGTTCTTCCTCACACATAATGTTAAATAAAAGAAATATGCCATGATCTTGTGCTCTTCTATTTATTTCTTATTTTAAAAATCTGGCAAATCTGTGCCTTTTCTAGAAATTGGAACAGTTAATATAGTTAGCTTTTCTGAATGCACTTTGAAGCATTCCAAAACTGAAATTATACATATTTAATGATTTCTCTGTACAAGTTATACAAGTGCTGTAGATTCCACCTGCCATTAGGGATTTTGCATTACAGAATACTTGCAGCATTGTACAGGTAGTGCTTCGCTTAGCAATATTTGTAATGATAAGATTTCTGATATGGAACAGGTGCTTGTCAGATGACCTCGTGGGCCTATAACACAAGTCATAACCTGGCACGCCAAAAACATTTTCTCTGTGTCAGATTCCAATTCAGCATTTGAATAATGTGGCACGTTTTCTCCATCAGATTAATGTACCCTCACTGCATACAGGGATGATTCTACCATAACGTAAGTAAGGATCCTGAACTTACTTTTCTCGTTAGGAGATACAAGATAAACCCTCTTAGGAATTACTATGCAATTTAATAGATCAATAGTTAAGCATATGAAAATGGAAAGTTCCTTTTTTAGGCCCCATGAACCGAGCACATTCGATTTACATGCTTTGGCTTGAATATACCTATTTTAACACAAATAATTATTTTTAACTTCTGGGAAAAACAAAAGGAATGTTATGGCTTTGGATGTATTTGCTACCTTTTTTATTAGTATATTTGGAACATACTTCGGAATAGTTTTTGTTCATTAGTTATCTGATGCAAGGGGAAGAAACAACTGCAAATCATGACTTTACATAATGTGACACACTTTATATATCTAAGTATGCAAACACAGAATGCTTTCTTGTGCATCTGTATTTTTCACATTCTGCGTATGTGCTCTTTTTTCTAATTAATAACTGATGTATTTGAAACACATCTAAGTGTCAGAACGGATTAGAAAAGCAAGTTTTATAACATGCCTAAGCTTATTAAGCTATATTCATGCATCTGCGGAACATGAATTGCTCCCCACATTTTCTATTCAAAACAATGGCCCAAATTAAGATCCTCATATCTAGCGATTGTTTCAAACACTCTCGAAGACACAGCGGGGGGGGGGGATATCCAGTCAATTCCTTTTGCCAACTAAAGTTGCAATTTTGCACATATTGTAACCTTTCTTAACAATGTGAGAAAAACAGAGTAAATATATTAAATTTGTTTCACAACAGATGCTTAGGTTGTTAATATTTAAGATGTCTATTCATGCTATTCCTGTCTGCACATTTGTCAAAAATGTAAGCTTGAATGCTAACGTTTGCCAGCAGAGTGGAGCAGACAAGTATATGAATGTACCAGACCAAAATAATGCTCAGGAGAAATAAAGGTTGGCTTCTGAATCATCTCCTTCGGTCGGTTAACGCATCATATGCTTTCAGCTTGGTATTCTTTACTCTGAAGTTAAGGATGCTCTGCCCAACAAATTCACTTTAGAACTACTAACCTGAATGAAACTTGGGCTGAAACTGCCTTCAATAAGAAGCCACGGGATCTCTCCGCCACAGAAACTTCAGCTCAGGCACAAGTTTTAAGCTGTCACTGCCAAAGCTACTCAGAGTCAGATCTCAAGAGATAGGGAGCTCAAGCGAGCAAACCGAATTCTGGCTCGGACTTTAAAGAACACCTAATTACTATGATACAACTTAATAATATATGCTTCGAGTGACTATGGTTCCGTGTGACCAACTAATGCTTTGCGAGCGAGGGGATGGGGATGGGGGTGGGGGTGGGGGGCAGGAAAGGACCCGGACGGGGCGACTTTTGGTGTAAGGCAAGGCGATCCAGCTGGCCCCTTCCGAGATTTCCCAGCGCAAGCTTCCCTTATAGGTTAATATAAAAAATGAAATTACATTTCCTCTTTGGCTCATTTGATGCCGTTTCAGGGACCACCCAGTTCTTTAAAAGAAAAAAAGGGGGGAGAGCAGGATTCTGCCAGGGGAAAGAGGAGGACCTCACGTGGAGAGAGAGAAAGTACACCTGTGTGGGGAGCCGCCGCCTCCAAAGGTCACCGGCAGGCCAGTGGACCCCCCCCCCCGCCGCCCCTCACGATAACTTCTGCCCTTCCAGCTAAGACGAACCTCGAGCTGACCTCTTCCCGATCCTGCATCTTCCTGCTCTCCTTCCGCTCCTAGCAACAGCTCAGGACGAAGCCCTTTTAAAACTCCCTCACTTCCACGCGGCGGCGGCGGCGGAGCAGAGTGCGCCGCCGCCGCCGCCCCCTTTCGCGCGCGCACACCCCTCTCCTGCGCCGCCGACTTTCCTCACCACCACCACCACCACCTCCTGCTCCCTCGAGCATCCCCCCTGGCGAGCATCCCCGGGCCGCAGAAATGTAAACTTCTGCTGAACTGAGGCAAAGCTCCGGGTCGAGGGTTCAAGAAGTTGAGGCAAACTTTCCAGGGACCCTCGCCAGCAACTTATTGACTCGGAAAAGGCAGGCGCGCGCCCGCACATATGTGTGTGTGCGCGCGCGCGCGTGTGTGTGTGAATAAGGCAGGTGTCCACAGTGCGCGCGTGGTGGAAGCCACTCGCTCCCCCGATGAAACCAGACGAGTGTAAAAATGAATTATTAGACGGAGAGCATCTCCCTACCGGGAACTCGGCTGCGGTTAAATGAAAGCAGGAACCCGCCCATAACAACAAATCCTGCTTTTCCAAATCCATTCCCACCCGCCCGGCTGCCCAAACCAAATCCCAAGTCCCCCTAGAATGAAAACTTGGGCTTTCGGTAAGCGAGCGAGCGCGCGCGGCTGAGGCGAAAAGGAAGGAAGACGGAAAACTCACTCATGAGAGCGCAGCGAGAGGGCGGGCGAGGCTGGGCGACACCTTCAGCTTCCCAGGCGCCGGCGAAGTTAATTGCACTGAACTTCAAGTTGTCTTTTCACCCATCGGGAGTGGGCGTTTAAAGGAAGGAGCGCGAGCGGAGAGGAGGAGGACGACGACGACGACGACGACGTGGTGGTGGTGGAGGAGGGGGCGCGCGCAGGCACACACACACCCCGCATATATAGGCACATGCAGACACACAAACACACACGCACGCACACAACCGCTCGCCCTCCCCCCCTCACTCTTGAACTGCTTGGCAAGGCGGCGACTGAGGCGAGGAGGAGGAAGACGACGACGACGACGAGAAGGCGGCGCCCGCCTGCCTTGGGCACTCTCCCGCCAGGCAGCAGGGCGAGCGAAGTGTCCAAAAAAACCGCGGGGCTCTTGCTTTACGCGCAGTTCTCAGGCCAGTCCGCGGGGACCCGTCTCTCTCTTCTTCCCCCACCCTCCCCCTCTCCTCTCTTGTTGTTGTGGTTGTTGTTGTTGTTTTCCTCTCCTTCCCGCTTCTCCTCCTCCTGCTCCGGCGAAGAAGCTCCGGCCGTCTGCGCTCGCTGGCTCTCCCCCTTGCGGAGGCTGGCCCACGTCGGTGCAGGAGCCGAGGTGAAGCTCCTGCTGCCGCCGCTTGCTGCTGTTCCTGCCGCTGCTGCTGCTGCCGCCGCCGCCGCCGCTCTCGGGGTTGGCGCGAGGGGAGAAGCTGCCCGCGGGTTCCACGGAGCAAAAGCCGAAGAGGGTCGAAGCTTGGCTGCCGACTGATTTATTTACTTCTCCCTTCTGTCTCTCTCTCTCTCTTTCTCTCTCTTCCTTGCCTACTTCCGCCTGCCGTTCCCCCTTCTCCTCGCTTTCCCTCGGGGCTATTTCTTTCTCTCCCTCTTTTTTTTTTTTCTTTTCCGAGGGTGGGCGAGAATGCTTCTGTTTTTGGAAAGGAAGAGTGGCTGGCTCGCTTGGCTGGCTGTGTGCGCGCCTGCCTCTCTCTGCCTCCCTCGCCGCCCCGGGGAAGGAGGAAGTCAGGTGAGACACACACACAATCCCCTCCCAGTCCCTGTGCGACGGGTAGGAGCTAATCACTGTTGTTGGGATTGTGCAGTTGTTGTTGTTGTTTTGTTGTTGTTTTAAATGCTATTATCTCCCCTTCCTCCACCACCCCTTCTCTCTCCCTTTCTCTCCCCCAGTTTCTAAATCCTGCTTCCCGCACACACCCCTTCCCCACGCAGGAACAGCAGGCGCCCTAAGGGCTGCTCTGTCCCCCTTTATCTTCTTCTCCTTCCCCACTTTCCGTAGATCACCCCTCCTCCCTTCTCTCTCCCTCCCTCTCATCCCCCCCCCCCGTATTCCGCTCGTTTATTTCAATATTTATACACCACATGCTTGGCTGTCAGCTGGTGCTCACTTCAAACCCAGGGAAAGGACTGGTGCGGGTGGGGGAGGCGGCAGGGAGGATGAGCGAGCAGGGCAGTTTCCGAAAAGGGATCTAACAAAGGTGATCAATATTTTAAGCTCGGAGGAGATGGGAGAGAAAGGGACGGGTTCTCCATCCTTTTCCTCCTCTCCCCACCAGCTCAAAACAAAACCGCCTCCTCCCTACGGGCCCGGGGCGGACGAGGAGCCGAACCGCGTTTTTCGATCGCGGAGACTTGGGTTGAGAGGCAGGCAGAGAGACAGAAAGTTCCAACACACGGCGATGGAAGAAGGTGTATGTTGCCGGGCAGACCAGAAGCGCACATGCCTGGCTTGCCTTTGAAACCTACCGCAGAAGCCGGCTGTTACTTTGCTTAGAATGGGAGGGGGAGAAAGAGTTCCCCCCAACTAGGGTTGCTTGCGGGAGGGAGCTTTCCACGCGCGTTTTTGGCGCTGCGCGGTACTACTTCGCGACCTCGGCTGGGGAGTTATTCGTCTCCTTTCGAGCGACAGCACTTGGGTTGTTCTTTTTTTCCGCTCTAGATTTGATTTTGTAGAATCGCAGCGCGCGTCCCATCGCTTCCGTGTTGTTGGTTCTTTTTCTGTTTGATTATCACCGCAAACTGCATACCAGAGACAGGCTTTTAAAACGCCTCCTTTATTTTCTTAATTGGAGCGCAATACTAGCTGGTGTGCAAGCAAAGTTCTTGGAAAGTGGACTTGGAAATAGACTCTCTTTCCCACCGCTTCCCTTCAGCAAAATATCCCAAACCTGTAGGACTGTTCCCCTACTACACCCAGACAGTTTTAAGGGAAATTGCTACAAATCTTGCTGTGTTTCTTTTACTGTGATCATAAATGATTCTTTAACATCAAATCCAACTTAAAAGTGAGGAACGCTGCCTGGGTGATGATTATGAGGGCACACCTTTCCTTAATAACCCAGTGTCATTCTGTTTCATTTTTGAAAGTATTATTAATTATAATAATAATTAATCCACAGAAAGATACCTAAGCCTATAATAAGCTGTGTGTTCCTCACCCAAAAGATGACAGGTGGGGCAGTAATACATAACATACAGCTTACATTTTAGTTGTTCAAATACAATATTACAACAACCCCGGCAGATTTTACAAATGCCACTGGCTCATTCCAAGCCCCTCTTGGACAGTCCAGATTAAAATATTTTACAGTAGTTTTAGAGTGGGGTGGAGGTGGGAAGAAACAGTTATGATTTTGCAAGCTTCATTATGATATTTGTGGGGTAGTCAACAAGGATACTTCTCTACTTCTCCAGGCATTCCTGATCGGATGCACATTTGGTACTTAAGGAGAGCACACACTATTGATCTTAGAAAGCATAAAGGAGGAGAGATGCTGAGCAGGCCCAATGCATTATCTGTTAGAAACAGGAAGCTGAATTGTTCCCAGAAGTTAGTATAAGAAGCCAGTGCAGATTTTGGAGCGCTGGTCTAAGGCAACATTGGTGACCCATCCTCATAAGGAGGTTGACCACTGCGTTTTGAACCTGCTCAGGCTTCTAGGAAATAATTTGTTTAGTAGTGAGCTGATGGATTATGGCCACCAGGTCTCTGTTTGAAGCAGGGGGGCCATATGGCGTTATCACTTGTTGAAGCTGGAACAGGGGCCTGTCAGGGAGTACTACCATTGCCAAGTTCTAGTGTTGTGATGACTTTTGAAAGCCTGGTATGAAAGTGGTCAAGGAAAGCTGCAACCTGTACTACTTAGGGGTGTGTGTGTGTGTGTGTGTGTGTGCAATAAAATCCAGTTGCTGGTCGCCATTGTTTGGCCACACTGTGCTGGCCTGAGGGTATTCGGGAAGCGAGGTCCAGGTTGGGTCCGGGGTTTGAAGAGTCGGCAAGGAGTCAGTCCAGACAAGTCAAGGCAGGGAACCAGGCAAGGTCAGGTACAGGAACACAGGCAGGATCAGGCAAACAGCAATGTTGCTCCTGCAACCTGGGGCAGGGTCCGGCAGCCTTTTATCTCTGACGAGGTAATGGCCGGTCCCAATCCCCCGACGACTCACCACCTTGTCTCGCCCGAAGGCGAGCACTCCTCCTGCAAGTACTTAGGTCTCTCTTCCTTTCAGACCTGAGTCTCTGCAGCTCGGGAGATGCCCATGGGTTACTAGATCCAGGGGCCGCCTCAGCCTCTCCTGACCCAGCCAGTAGTGGACCAGCTGTCAGTGATGGCCCAGCTGACGGCAACGAGGTATTCTCTGCACCTGGAGCCAGGACAGGCTCAGGCCCCTGACTCGGCTCAGCTAGTGCTTATTGCAGGGGAACCTGTGCAGACTGGGGCTCCTCAGAATCAGGCCCCAGACTTGGTTCAGACGATATCTGGGGCAGAGGATCCTATACAGACTGAGACTCCTCTGGTTCTGAGTCCGAGCCCGAATCCCAGCCCATCACACACACCACCATTCAGGTGTGATTGGTTTTTCTTACCTTGCTGGAGGTGCTAACGCACCAAAAGCTCCAGAGTCATCAAATGATCATGGAGGGAATCCACCTCTGTTTACAGACATCAAGACCCTCTGATGCTTTGCTTGGTTTTGCCTCCTCCTGGCTCTGCGTCAACTGTGCCAGCGCTTACTGTGATCACTACTGCAGCACAAATGAGTGAAGGACAAACCACTTCCTCAACAGACACACAGAGCACAAAACAATGACGCAAGCATTGTAGCTGGTGGAAGGCTCCCTATTCTCTTCTACCACTGCTCTGAGGGGATAGACCAAGCCATACCACACGAAAGATTCGGCTTTTTACATCACTGCAGACCAACTTTAGCCCCCACCCCAAAGCGATCAGTCAACAGAGAATCCCTTTGCCAAAAGCTGACCTTTCCACAGATTATTATTACTTAATACTCTTTCATGCAAGAAAGCGTAATCCTTCCGAATAGTAATTTCCTTCAGTGCAGGAATTTGAACTACTATATTCCATAAAACCTGCACCAGTGCACCACGGTCTTCAGACTACTTTGGGCTATGATCTCATTCTCCTGAGAATAGGCCCCATTAGACTCGGTAAACATAGGAAACTGCCTAAAACTGAATCAGAACCTATCAGGTCTGTCTAGTTAACTATTGCCTGCAGTCTTTTGGGGTTCCAGAGATAAGTCCCCTACCTGGATGTACTCGAAACTTACTTCTGAGTAGATACGTATAGGATTGTTCTGCTATTAGCAAGTGGAGAAAGTGTTTTGAGAATTGCAACCTTGGACTATATGTAATTTTTGACAAAGCGGAAGTACAGTAGGCATGTTTATTTAATTCACTTAACAATGGCCTATAACTTGAAGGGAAAAGTAACTCTACCGGCAGCTCCTCATATGCTTTAAGAATCCCTCTGTGAATAATGTGTTGAAGAAGTTGCTTCTGCCTTCCCTCACTTTTGAATACTTTCAGCATTTTATCTTAGCTGCTAAGCCTTAACAGAGCTGGTTTCAAACACGTACGGTATTTAATGCCTGTTAACAAGTTGGTGGAAAAGCAATTGATTGCTCATCTTTAGACATGAAGAGACAATATAAAAAGGGTCAGTGCAAAAAGCTTTTTCACACTTCTGCATCAATATATATATATATATATGGTAAAAGGTAAAGGTACCCCTGACCGTTAGGTCCAGTCATGGACGACTCTGGGGTTGCGGCGCTCATCTCGCTCTATAGGCCGAGGGAGCTGGCGTTTGTCCGCAGACAGCTTCCGGGTCATGTGGCCAGCATGACTAGCCTCTTCTGGCGAAACCAGAGCAGTGCACGGAAACGCCGTTTACCTTCCTGCCAGAGTGGTACCTATTTATCTACTTGCACCTTGACGTGCTTTCGAACTGCTAGGTAGGCAGGAGTTGGGACTGAACAACGGGAGCTCACCCCATCGTGGGGAATCAAACCGTCGACCTTCTGATCGGCAAGCTCTAGGCTCTGTGGTTTAGACCACAGCACCACCTGCGTGTGTGTGTGTGTGTGTGTGTATGTGTGTGTATAAGCAAGCTGGATTTCTAGCACTTCATGAATGACATATTCTTTTCTGTCAATAAATGCTGCCTGCCTAGGCATTCTGTTCAGTCTCACTTGCAGGGGGGAACAGAGAGGGCAGAGAAACATTACATGTTCCTCTGTCAATTTCTGGTCTCAGGGAGATGAGAAACCATTGGTTTTTGTTTGTTTTTTACTGTTTTTCCTACCATTGGGAGAATAGAGGTTTGCACCCACTCAAAAGCATGTTTAAATTATTGTGGGTCAGGGGATTTGGGTAAGGCTTAGGATCCTACAGACCTTAGCTACTTTTCAGCATATTCTTGGAATATGCCTTTCTAGCCCTACCAACTTGGATTATTGGTTGGACCGGGTTTTTAGAGGAGCCAGTAAGCTTGGAGAGAGGATGATTCTGATGTCAGATATTTCTCAGTCCCAGGGGCCATAGCATTGCACCCTGACTTGTAAGTCATGCCAATGAGCTATACCTGTACGTAAACTTATTTTCAATTTATAGGAATACTGAAATAGGAAGAGTAAGATAAATGTTTGAGATAATGTGCTGCATCAGAGAGTAGAACTTTAAGCATTCCTATTATGCCAATATTGTATTTAGATTCTGTGATTGTAGTCCAGAACCATGGACTGTAATTGTGGAACAGTATCATTGACTTCAGTGCAGTAGGCTGCAACAGTAAGCACCAGACAATCAAATATACGTGAGCAATTCCATATCTAAGCAAAGCGGGTCCATTTTTCTCTGTCCAAAAAAGAAAATATAAATTGAGCATTTGCTTTCTGATTTTTTTCAGACTGTGGATTTGAGAGAGATTAGCATTGTGCAACACAGATATCGTTGGGAAAGATTATATATAGAAATCAAAGTGGCTGATTAGCTTATAGATCCAAAATCATTGAGATCCATAAGTGCTAGATTTTAAAAAACCTAATATATAGAATTTAAATATGTGTAAAAGTACAGTAGACTGTACACGTTCTTAACGAACATTCACCAGATGAAAAAATATCATAAAGTAGGGATGAATAATAGATCATATTTTGTCACCTATTGAAATTGTTTCTGTTTTGCCAAACATTTTCCATGTTTTTAGAGAATAAGTTTGATTCAGTAATGGTCATTTGTTGTCTATTTTTATTTATTTATGAAGTTTTAATGATTTTATTGTGCACAGCCATTTTTTATTTTTTTAAATGACTTGGTGGGTTGGCAGTTTATAAAGATTAAAACAAAGCTCTCACTTCCATACATCACTACTGGGAAAATCATAGCTTTAACTATACGGACCTTTGTCGGCAAGGTGATGTCTCTGCATTTTAAGATGCTGTCTAGGTTTGTCGTTGCTTTTCTCCCAAGAAGCAGGCGTCTTCTAATTTCGTGACTGCTGTCACCATCTGCAGTGATCATGGAACCCAAGAAAGTAAAATCTCTCACTGCCTCCATTTCTTCCCCTTCTATTTGCCAGGAGGTGATGGGACCAGTGGCCATGATCTTAGGTTTCGATGTTGAACTTCAGACCATATTTTGCGCTCTCCTCTTTCACCCTCATTAAAAGGTTCTTTATTTCCTCCTCACTTTCTGCCCTCAAGGTTGTATCATCAGCATATCTGAGGTTGTTGATATTTCTTCCGGCAATCTTAATTCCGGTTTGGGATTCATCCAGTCCAGCCTTTCGCATGATGAATTCTGCATATAAGTTAAATAAGCAGGGAGACAATATACAGCCTTTGTCGTACTCCTTTCCCAATTTGAACCAATCAGTTATTCCATATCCAGTTCTAACTGTAGCTTCTTGTCCCACATAGAGATTTCTCAGGAGACAGATGAGGTGATCAGGCACTCCCATTTCTTTAAGAACTTGCCATAGTTTGCTGTGGTCAACACAGTCATATACTTTTGCGTAGTCAATGAAGCAGAAGTAGATGTTTTTCTGGAACTCTCCACCTTTCTCCATAACCCAGCGGCTTACAGCACATTAAAAAAATGTAAAACATTAGACATAAAAAAATTCCCAATACAGGGTTGCCTTCAGATGTCTTCTAAAAATCAGATAGTGAGCAGTTATGTTGCTGCATTTGGCACCAGTTGCAGCTTCTGGACCACCTTCAACTGTAGACCCACATAGAGTGGCTTGCAGTAATCCAGCATGGAGGTTACCAGTGCATGGATGACAGTGGTCAGGCTATCTTGGTTCTGGGGGAAAGGCGAGATATAAATAAATACCATCATCAAATGACGAGGATGAGGACCAGTGCTTTTTGGGGGGGGTACGCAGGGGTATGCATACCCCTAAACATTTTGTGAATCTAAGTATGGCCTCAATGAGGGGCAGTATTTCAATATGAGTAGGAAAATGAGAGTACCCCTAAACATTTTTTTAGAAAAAAAAAGTACTGATGAGGATGATATACAGGAGCTTTGGTATCATGGAGAACCATGCATCTTTACCTCTAAGACTAAGGGCTCATCCACACACAATAATAATAATGATAATACCATAATAATAATAATAATAATAATAATAATAATTAATAATAATAATGTATTTTTATACCCCACCCATCCGGCTGGGTTTCCCCAGCCACTCTGGGCGACTCTCAGCAGATTAAAAACAGAATAAAACATCAAATATTTAAAACTTCCCTAAACAGGGCTGCCTTCAGATGTCTTCTAAAAGTCAGATAGTTGTTTATTTCCTTGACATCTGATGGGAGGGTGTTCCACAGGCCAGGCACCACTACCAAGAAGGCCCTCTGCCTGGTTCCCTATAACCTCACTTCTCACAGTGAGGGAACCGCCAGAAGGCCCTCAGAGCTGGACCTCTGAGGTAGAATGATGGGGGTGGAGACACTCCTTCAGGTATACTGGGCTGAGGTCATTTAGTGCTTTAACGGTCAGCACCAACACTTGTGCTCGGAAACGTACTGGGAAACGTATTTGATCATATTTTCCTCTTACTTTGATATAAATAATTGTATATTATACCTAAAAGGGAAGACAGGATAGTTCTGTGGGAAGTGTACACAGATCTCAGATAGTCCCTAACATCCCATTTCACTGCCTAGGTGCATGTCCGCATGTGTGGGGGAAGGGTGTGGGAATAGGTTATCCATTGACTGGGAATTCAAGGCTGATGGAAGACATAGGCTAAGCTCCGATTCAGCTTTAAATAGTGGGTTTTTGCAGGGAAAGCTCTGGAGGTGGGTGGGTAGGGGGGAAGGGGCAGCTCACACACAGGGCTTGAGAGCACTCTTTCCTGGAAAGAGTGGACCAAAAGGTAAGTGTGGATAATCCCTCAGTCAAAATCTGCTAAGCAGGGAGGGAACGGTAGCACTGTTGCGTAACTTTGTTTTTTTTGTACATATTGCCAATCTACTCATACCACTCCTACTCTTGGTATCTGGTGTTTCCAGACTGGTGTGTTACACTTGTTTCTCTCTGCCTGTTGTGATCAATGCCCAGAGCAAAAGGGGGGGGGGGGACCTAAACGGCTAAGTGGCCTTTCTTTGCTAAGGTCATATGCATTAAGCACACATATCTCTGGGTATGCAGAAAGGACTAAAATGTATTTTGTATGTGTACAAAAGCTGTATGCATTTCCTCAGCTGAGACATAATGTATATGCATGCGAGTGTTTGTGAATATGGATCTGTAAGGCACAAGGTGTACCAGTAGAATTTTGTAAAAAAAGTTTGAGGATGGAATGGAAGGAAATACTGGAAAATCAACTTCTCTTTCGTTTGCCTGCCAGATGCTAAGTTCATGAATCTGTGCTTTCTGTACTGTAGCTGATGACATCATAAATGCTCAGAGCTGTGCTGGGAGCAATACTGAGAAACCGCAGTTCACCTTCATTAGCCCACCAGGAATCCAGGAAACAGAGGAGATAGGGTACAGTATTGTCAACCCTAAACATTCAAAAATGATCAGTTAGGCTCCAGTAAGTCCTCTGGCTCAGAAAAGTGCTTCTGTTTAAGCAATTAAGGTGTTTTCCTGGGCTCATTTTGGAGGAATCATGCCTTCTGTTAAATTACTATAATTATGAGGTGCTAAAAGAAAATGTTTGTAAATGATCCCTGTGTTCAAAAACTGTCTCTCCAACCTTGTACAAAACTTTGTATATGAGCTCTGGAATTTATGTTTTGAGGTCACTGGAAGTTCACTAAAGACCGCATTATCAGATATTAACTTCTTTGGATACAATGCAATTTAGACTGATAAAGGAGAGGCTCATCTGACTGGTTTTGCATGCGGTAGGTTCTTTCTCAACTTTCTTCATAGATTCTTTATGTGGTATAATAGTTGGAACAGGGTTGATTCGAAGGACACATTTCTTATAGTTGCAGTCTTTGCATTGCTAACCATGTGAACCTGCTAGTGCAGGGTTTCTCAAACTCGGGTCTCCAGCTGTTTTGGGACTACAACTCCCATCATTCTTAGCTAGCAGGACCAGTAGTCAGGGATGATCAGAATTGTAGTGCAAAAAAAGCTGCAGACACAAGTTTGGGAAACCCTGGGCTAGTGCAGTGGATCAGGATGACTATGCCATCCAAATAGCTAGATGAAGATAGAATATGAGTTTCATGTGTTAACTACTCTTGGAAGAGCTGATGGTGTGAAATTTATTTATTGCATTTATATCCCACCTTTTATCCAATGAACTCAAGGTGGTGTACATGGGTGCATTTAAATCTCCACAACAACCTTGTGAAGTAGGCCAGGCTAAGAGGCTGAGTGAGGATTTGAAACCTCTCAGGCCGTAGTCTGACACTTCCAACGACTACACCACATTGACTGCTCATTCAGCAGTGCTGCACTTGAAACAGATGTATAAAGACTAGCCACAAATCATCTGTGATGTGAACTTCAACCAGCTCAGCTTCTCACAAGGAAGTGTGGGACCTGAAACTGTGTTGGGAGGGTGAGAAATGCCTGCTAGATATCCTTTTACTCCACCAAATGTTACAATTCCAGGAAGAGGGCAAATTGTACAGTTAAGATGGTTTGTGGTGCAGACAGGACTCTAGACGAGCCTTCTACAACCCAGAGTCCTTCAGACGTTTTTGATTAAAACCTCCACCAGCTCCACCCACCACAGAGATCATAGTTCAAAGTGCTCAGAGGGTACCAGGCTGGGGCAACCCAGTCATATGGGCAGGGCATTTATTATTATTATTATTATTATTATTATTATTATTATTATTATTATTAAATAGGACGTCCCTATTTTCATCTAAGAAAATGTTGGAATGTACTTGGTAGTAAATGTGTGTGTGTGTGTGTGTGTATGTGTGTATAAAAAGCCAATGACATTTTCGAATTCACACAGTTGCTTTCTGTAGGCCTATATTATAACTATAGGTTCCAATCTAAAGAAGTTTGTACCAGCTGCTACCAGAAGTAAGTATTTAGTAGCAAATGTGAACAGAACATTGAAATAAAAGCTGCATACCCTTGTAAAACTGTTGGTTTTATGATGTAATTTTCTTGCATGTGTCAAAGAGGGGCTTTTTTGTTGTTGTTCAGGAGAGGGGAATGTGAAGGTTTTTGTATACTAAACACACTATTGATGATGATAACAACATTTATTGTGACTAAATTACATATATTTATAGAATATTTTTTTTTGTTATTACTTGAAGAATTGGGAAAATTCAACTACTCAGGAACCAATCAAGTGGCATGTGCAAGTTTCGCATCCTGATTGGCTCTTCTTAACCACCAAGGATACAACCTTTTTAAAAAACAAAACAAAAATCTATTTGCTAATTTTATTTTGCTGATTGCCCCTTAAAAATTTAAGCCTTTTCTTCCCCATTTCTAACTTCCTGTTTTCATTAAAATGTTACTGCTTTGAATCTCTACTCAGTCATGAAGCTCACTGGGTCAATCACCAGGAGAACCCTGTACATCACCTTGAATTCCTTGGAAGATAAAGGTGGTATATTAGACAGACAGACAGACAGAAAGATGATAGATAAAATTGCAGTGATAGATTATGCAATGCAATGAGATTGACTGTGACCTCCAGGGCATACCTCATTTGTTCAACATTGCATTCCAAGAGAGGTGGTTGGTTGCATTATTGAAGTGAAAGTTCAATTGAGGACACTGCTGAATGGAAACAGGACCTGGCACTGATATCTTCTTGGCTGGAAATGTCCATTTGTGATTTATCTTGCCCACATGGAGAACGACACAGTGGAATGGATATAATAAAAATACAACCCATTAGATTTATTTTACCCCAGATTTGTTCCTGGGATCAGACTTTCCCACTACTGTACTCGTATTGTGCAATGCTGGAAAAGTTTAAGGATGCAAAAAAGTGGGGCGGGTTTCTTATAATCAAGGGATGTGACATTTAGCCATGTAATTATTTTTATTAAAAAAAATCTTCCTAGGTGCAATAATTTCATTTGTTATGCTGTATTCATATATTAAAAAGATCGCTTGAGTCATGTTGTCTTGGATTGTTTTTTGTTGTTTTTTTTTACTTTATCTAGCGTGCAAATGTCAAATCATGGAACCACTGTTTGTCACTGCAAACTCTTGAGAAGGTTAGACTCATTGGCATCAGGGATCCAGAGTCAGAGCCCCTTCCTTCAAGGCATTAGGTCAAGGACTCAGAACCAGAAGTGGAGGAGCACCCTAGAGCCATCCCCAAAAGTGCTTCCACCAGATGATCCTGTGGAGTGGGGTGTCCATCTGGCCCAAGGATGTGGTCCATCATCCTGTTCAAAGCACTGCATTATAGAAGATGCAGGTGCTCCCCTGCCCTGTCATAGAAGGAGGCAGCTGTAGCAGGCTGGGCCACTTGAACCGAAGAAGCACCTTCTAGTGCAGGTGGGGCTAACAATTGGGATGCAGCTGCTGTCACAATATAGGACTCAGTCTCAGTTTGTTTCCTGTTGAAGCATTAGCACAGTTATGTGTTCCCATAGCACAGACTGAGCCCTTGCCCTGTCTCCAGCCTGAGTCTCACCTAGTCTTGCACCCAGACCGAGCCTTGCCTCACACAGAGCAGGACAGCTGGAAGCTCATCAGAGACAATAAGATTGCATGTGGACTTCTTTGAACACAATACTTTTTAGAGGTCAGACAATGGAAAGGGGCACACAGACCTAGTGAGGGTGGGATAGTTGTGGTCAGATTTCTCACATCTGGTGCATATAGCAGAAATGCAGCACACTCCCTGTGCATTTGGACAGCATGGGACAGGGCTCTCACTGGGTACTGATGTGAATGAAGATAACTCCTCCAATCAGGGTCCTTCCCTCCATGCATGGAAGAGCTCTCCCCTTGTACATCAGTGCCAGCTGTTTCCTACAGTGTCTGAATATATGACTAGTGAGACACACATTTCCCCCATGTGTGCCAGGACATATGGCGCATACAGTGAAGATACCAGGTAGCCTCTCATCTGGCTGGTTGACAGGGGATCAAATACTTATTTCACTCATTATAATGCACATCAATCTCTGACTTTTGTCTTCTGGGTTTCTGGGGGTTTTTCCTATTGTTATTCTGTCTCTCACAGCTACAATAAACCTACCATTAAAATTACGGACTGGTCATTTCTTCGTCAGAGGGCAAATGGGCAAATTTAGCAGGGGATCAAATACTTCCAACCCTCCCTGTATACATACCAAGCAAGCACTTCAATCTGCCACTTGGAAGCCCTCAAGAAGCGGCAAAGCAACTCCCCCAGGTAGCCTCAGTTTGCACGGCACTGTGGCTGATCAGTCCATGAACGACCTTCAAAGAAATTCTGCCGTCGATTTTATAGATAGCCTATGTGGCTTCCAAGACTGGCTACTTGCAGATCATCCATTGGCCACCCTCTCCCAATGCCTCAAGTTCTCAAAACAATGTCCAACATCAAAGAAGGTACCCAGCATTGTCCTCCACAACTGGTTAAGGCAGCTGTGGGGGGGGCTTCATCTCCTCCCAACGCTCTCAGGACATTAAAGACTGTTCTCAAACCATCAAAAAAACTTAACAAGATCGAGGGAGGGGGAAGGAACAGAGGCAGGAAGTGCTCCGTGTCAGATCACTAACTCCTCGATACATTTTGTCTTCCGGATGCATTTCCCGTACAAGTGGACAATATTCTTCTGCCACTATAGTTAAGAAGTGAAGGTATAGAAAATGTGTCCAAGATAAAGGAATGCTCTTAAAAAAAAAAAAAAAAAGCATTCATTACTGCAAGTACAGGACCAGCAGAAAAGTAGGGGCCACTAAAAATACACACATGCTTACCCTTGTGCCCTGGGGAGGTCACTTTGGTGCTGCTAACGCAGTGGTTTGACTTCACCCCCAGAGGTACACTCCATTGTCTTTCAAGACAAATGCACACAACAATATTTATTTGTAAACCGCTTTGAGGTTGTTGTTTTTTCCTACAATCAAGCGGTGTATAAATAAATAATACATGGCATTTCTCCCAGACTGCCTCTTGTTGGAAGGAGATGTTCCCATGCTGTGGCCAGGTCATTGATCTGCCTATTTTTATTTAATGACAAAGTATGCTATGGGAGGAATATTTTGATGCTAGGTGGTTAGGAGGACACACTTCTGGGCTTCAGGCCTGCTTGTTCCTACACAAGTCTCTGTTCATAAAACTTAATACTTTGCTCTGTTGGTTTAACAAAAGCGTTGGCTAACAGATCCAAATCACAGGCATCCCTTAATCAACCCCCATATCAGTGGCGTGTGGTCATTGGACTAAGGGAACTAGGCTAGTCCCTTAAAATGTTCTGCTGCCTCCTTCCCAAAGCCTGGGAAGCTCCTGCCCGGCTTAGGGAGGGAGGTGCAATTCTTGTGTGTTATGTCAGGGTGTCACAATGTCACATGCATAACATCGCCCCCCATCCCCCTCACAATCTGGCGCCTCTGGGTCTAACTGTTCCCCTATGAAAAATTTCACTGCACGCCACTGTCCCACATACCCTCCAACATTTCTCCGATGAAAATCGGAATACCTATTCCATGGGTAGGCAAACTAAGGCCCAGGGGCCGGATCCAGCCCAAACGCCTTCTAAATCCGGCCCGCGGACGGTCCTGGAATCAGCGTGTTTTTACCTGAGTAGAATGTGTCCCTTTATTTAAAATGCATCTCTGGGTTATTTGTGGGGGATAGGAATTCGTTCATTCCCCCCCCAATATAGTCCTGCCCCCCACAAGGTCTGATGGACAGTGGACCGGCCCCCTGCTGAAAAATTTTGCTGACCCCTGCGACCTATTCCATACCCTCCAACATTTCTCCGATTAAAATAAGGACATCCTAAGGAAAAGCAGGACATTCTGGGATCAAATCAGAAACTGAGATGGCTTCTGCAAATCCAGGACTGTCCCTGGAAAATAAGGACATTTGGAGGGTTTGCCCCACTTCAATAGCTGGACATTTTATTTTATTTTAAATTCATTATATAGTAAATAAATGACAATGAAAACTGAAACTGCAAAATGTTTTCTTTACACATTCTGATAGCATCATAGATCTTCCCAGTCCTTTATAACCCAACCCTGTAAAGGTTTACTCTGAAACAATCCATGGGTCTTACTCCCAGATAAGTGTCCATAGACTAACAGTCTCCGGCAAGGTCTTTTCACGCTATGTCCTCCTCCTCCTCCTCTTGCTGCTCTCATCTCACTGCCCATAACATTGTTTTATGATCAAAGGAAGGAAGAGGAAAAAGTGGAGCAAGGCTAATAGGCTCTCTCCTCTAGTCTCTGCGGAAACGGTCTCTTCATAAGTGTCTTGAACTTGACCTCTTTTGAGAGGCACAGAGGTCCAACACACATTTTAAAAGTTATATTTAAATTTTAATATATATATTTTTTTAAATTCTGCGAAGCCATTTAGCAGAGGGCCCTCAAAACACAAAGCATAAATCTTTCAGGATGGTCACAGGACAGAAACAGACAGATGAAGCAAAGGAGTTCAGCAAATGCTCCAAAGGAACTCTCTCCTTTCTCAATAGATACATTTTTGATAAAGAGTGCTCTCCTGATTTCTAAAAAGCTTTATTATGATTTCATCACCATGGCACCGACTATAGAAATACAATTTAGTAAAGAATGGAGTCTATTTTCTTATGCCCCACCCCTCATTATAAAAGTGTTCTTGGTAGCGAAGCATTGGGGGGCGTTAGAAAGATTTACAGTAACAATATAAGTGGCTATAATGAACTTGGGAGCAAGGGAGCATGGTTATGTTAGAGGTCTTCAGGCAGTTCTATCAGCATAAATATTTAGGGTACACAATCTTTTTTCAGTTACCCTGTACACTAATATTAACACAAGCAGTAATTACAGCTACTCGAGATAAAGCATACTTTGTTTATTTTTATTTATGAGAATACAATACTTATTAAAGGTGTCAACAACACTAGAGATTAAAGTCATCTGTCCGAGAAAATAAGGTCATCAGTGGGCACAGCGGCAGTTTCATTCCCGCAATCCTTCCATTAATATATATTCAGGGTATCTGGGAATACTCTGTATCTTCCATTAATATCAATTTCCCAATTTTATTCAGCCTCCTTATATATAATTGGGACTTGGCTTTTATTAAATGCCAGGGCTGGTTGGGCTGGTGATAAAATGTTCTTATATTGTATTTTTATGTTGTGAACCGCCCTGAGATCTACAGATAAAGGATGGTATAATTAATTAATTAATTAATTAATTAACTAATTAACTAATGTGGGGCATAGAAAACCTATTGATGATGGGATATACTTTTCCCTGCCCCCACTGGCAAGGAAATGTTGCTGGCAGCCTGTAAACTTGCGGGTGGTTGGTAATCTTGGCTTGTATAAGTTTGTTTGTTTATGGTGAATCCCCATTCCCTATTGGATTAATCTCGTGTTGCAAGATATTTCTCTTGGTATTTGAATATTCTCCCCTCTTTTGGTTGTGGAAGCATATTTATTTTTTTCGAGAGCTAAAATGTGATAGTGAAAGCTTTTCAGATGTTTGGACTCAATTTGAGAACTGGTTGATGATTCACATATGCTGCGATAAAGTTAATCCTTGTGTTTCGATATTAGAGCAATGTGTTGTTTACTAGAGTCCAGGGTGTGTGTATATTTTAATGGCTAAACTTTCATTCACTACACTGAGTTCAAATAACACTCTAATAACCCACCTGCTGATATGTCTATTTTCATCATTTAGTGTAATGTCCAGTTTGTTAATACAGTACATAAACAGTTTGGATCAGAATTTTGTTTGAGGATTTCACAAATAAATGTCCCAATCTGGTGAAGAATACCAGACATGCATTCTAGATTTCTGGAAATTAGCGACACCAGATCAACAAATAAAAGAAAACCCAGTTGAACTGTAGGAACTCAATGGGACTAAGTTTGTTCAACTCCAAATACTCTGGATTGACACTGTTGTTAATTCTTAAAGTCATGAAGTTATTAGTTCTGAATGTTTACCTTGACTTAATATTCCCTTTGCTGTCTCTACATTTCTGCGTAAGGTAGCAATATATTTTTGCTTATGGGCTTACTTTAAAGCATCTCTCCTCAGGGTTATGGCTATTGTGGCATTATATTCTGTGATAACACAATTTCAAAAGAGGTGTGCCCCTAAATTAGCCTAGAGTTCTCTCCTTATGCAATTTACTTCGGCCTCCAATTTGCTTCTTGAACATATAAACATGTCTGACCTGAAAAAGATTCCCCTTCCTCCTTCTTCCCAATATCCAGCCTTGTGGATATTGCTGATTCAGTCAAAGAAAGTAAGTATGGCACAACTGTGAACACTTGAATAAAAACATGAATGAAATGTGAATGTAAATAAGCTTCTGTTATCCATTATTCCAGTTTATTATGTGCCACGGAATCACTTATGTACATTTTACGATTGGCCCCAATTACTTATTTCTCCTTGGTGAGCCAATTGTCTAATGGAAACTATCGCAATCAAAGCTAATCTTTATAGGTGTTCTGTCGACATGATACCATCTTTTCATTTAGGTATGCATTTCACTGAGTTTCAGATGATGTCGCTTTAGATATTGTTAGACTGTGGACTACTAGGGTTAGAACTGAAATTTTAGGAGGCAAAGGAACGTTATTTGTATTTTATGGTGAGGCATATCCAGACTTTGCCTCTTACTAACGGGAGAGCTCCTTCTATCAATGGAAGGCTTCTGATTCATTGGAGGAATCCCATGGGTAGAACAGAGAGGAAACAGAGGGGAAGTAATTTGATTTATCCCTCCTGCTGCTGTTCCCTAAGCCCACAAAAAAAACCTGCTCCAGAATGTTGGGGGGCTGTCTGGAACAGCAGGGGGGGGTTGCCTAAAAAATGCCTCAACCACACTTTCTACTGGTAGGAATAGGTTCTAAACAGACCTCCACTCAGGGGATACTAGCGTGAGTGTTAGGAAATTCTAGATCCAACTATATAATTTTATACGGGACTTTAAAATTTAATAACATTGTTTAACACTATTTTTCTCAGACACATCCTTTCAGATATCTGTATGTACAATTTTGCAAATTTGGATCTGGAATAATTCCAGGTCCCAAACTGCTGTGGATTTTCATGCAGGCTGTGGAAAGCAGAACGGATTCCACTCAGTGCCTTGTGGTTATTTACAGAAGTGCAATTCTCATGATACAATACACGGAGTTTGCTTTATCTATAATGAATCCTGATGTTTCACCTTTGATATTGAGGTGTGTAAGAGAATAAAAATAAGCTGTCTTTGAGCTTAAAAGAATGGAGAGGGGAAAAAATCAATTGCTATGTCGTTTCCCCCCCCCCAGGCCGAATAAAAAGCCACTTAAGGTATTCTGCCCCCCCCTTGCTTTTGAATGTGTGAAGATGACCTCTCTCTATACAGAAGCTGTTCCGTTTCTACATGAACACAAGCTCTTATACGCATGAGTAGAATTCGGAAAGGGGCTGAAATAGTCAGAAGTAATAATGAGACGCATTTTCTTGAGCCACCGAAGTACAAGGTCAGCATTTGTTACTGATGTGCACATTATTACTACTTCAAAAGGACTGCCAAGTAAACCCCTCCAGTAGCTCACGTATTCATTTGCTATCGGCCTTAACTGTGCAACAGAGTTCAGCCTGCATGTTGTTGATTTTATATTTTAAAAGGTTTTCATGCTGGATTTTTTTTTTTTTAAAGGAAGCTTTTGTGGGTTTTTTTTGTTTTGTTTTCATGTTGGGCTGGTCAGCGTTTATAACGAAAACCTCTAGCTTCAAAACAACGTTGGGAGATTTTCAAATGCAGAGAAGACAGTAAGGAATCAGTTGGCGTCAGTGAGAGCTCAGGCACGTGGATCTTTTACTAGATATCTGTGGCCGTGATGGGCAACAACAGAGCATAGATTGTAACCACAATACTTATTGGATGGGAATACCAAATCTATGCTTATCAAGATCATACAGCTGGTACAAAATGTGGCAGCTTAACTGTTCATTAGGGCACGATATTGCTACCATGTTATGCTGCTGCTGCTGCAATAATGCACCTCAGCTGCCAGGCTAGGTTCAAGGTCCTGGTTTTGCGGCATAAAGCCCTATGCAAAGGCATGCCTAGGCTCCCTTGCACCCTTGGCAAGGAGCTGTATTGGCATCTATGAAGCCGGGAGAGACTGTGGACCAGAAACTCAAAAAGATTGCTTCTCATTGCCTTCAGCGCTTTGCCAGTGACTTCCTCCACGGTCATTGGGATTGGGTTGGGTCTGGTCTGCCTCCCCTCTCAATTAAAAGTGGTCAGTTCCCAAAAGTGAGTTGGAATATCAAGCTTTCCACCTGATGGAGGAAGAACAATAAGGGAGCCATTAGGAGTAATTTGGTATGAAGTTTCCTGCTTGGTGTATTCTTATTTACCAGCTGTAAACAGCATTGGAAGTTAATAACTAGTAGTTTCATAAATGGAAAATATAAATTGTCGTGACATTGAATAGTAGTTTTAATCTGTGGGCAATCAGGGATCGTCAAATAATCTTTGCTTTGCCATTTTTGTTTAGCAGATTGGACTGGGCTTTATTTATTTATTTATTTATTGCACATACAAATTCTCCTTTCATAAAATAAGTATTATTAAATTCATCTCTAGTGGTTCCATGAATACAGTCCTTCTAAGTGTTAGTTTACGATCCGTCTGACTTTTGGGGTTTTAAGCAGGAGGTGTCAGAAAAGTTACCACAGGGATAACTGGCTTGTGGTGGCCAATCGTTCATAGCGACATCACATTTTGACCCTTCAGTGTTGGCACTTCCCATCCACAGCCACTTCACAAAGAGAGCCTTTTGATCAAAGAGCTATTGCTGATAACTGTAATCTGTGGCAACCTTCCCCAACCTACAGCTTCAATCATACCTGACCATTGGCCATGCTGGCTTTGGCTGATGGGAGCTGGAATCTCAACAACATCTGCAGGGCAGCTGGTGGGGGGGGGAGAAGGCTGGTCCATGAAATGCAAAACTGATGTCCCTGCAGGTGCCATTATACTGGAAAGTAAACAGGGCAAAAGGAGTCCCCTCCGAGCCACAGTGCATTCAGTGAGGACTGCACAGTGAAAGTGCTTCCATGTGTTTCACCAGGCTCAAGGAATTTCTTTGAACAGTGGGTACTGTGGAAGGGTACTCTTTGCAAGCACAAGCTCCACAGCTGTTAAAACTACTTCATCTCTTTTGGACAAATTTGTGGAGGGCAAAGCTGTCAATGGCCACCAGCCATGTTGGTTATGCATTGCCTCCAGTTAGAGGCAGACATGCTTCTGAATACTTGTTGCTGGAATCCACAGGAGGGGAGAGTGGTCTTGTGGATGGGTCCCTGCTTGGGGATTTCCCACAGGCATCTGGTTGGCCACTGTGAGAACAGGATGCTGGACTAGATGGGCCATTGGCCTGATCCAGCAGGCTCTTCTTATGTTCTTGTGTATTCAGTGACAAATGTGGATACAGTGGTTCCTCTAGTTACGAACTTAATTTGTTCTGGAGGTCCGTTCTTAACCTGGAACTGTTCTTAACTAGAGGCGTGCTTTCACTCATGGGGCCTCTTGCTGCCGCAGCGTTGCCAACACACGATTTCCGTTCTCATCCTGCGGCAAAGTTCTCAACTCGGGGTAACTCTTCCAGGTTAGCGGAGTTTGTAACCTGAAGTGTTTGTAACCTTAGGCGTTTGTAACTCAAGGCACCACTGTGGCACCTTGGTTCTCAAACTTAATCTGTTCCGGAAGTCCGTTCCAAAACCAAAGAGTTTCAAAACCCAGGCGTGCTTTCCCATAGAAAGTAATGCAAAATGGATTAATCCTTTCCAGATTACATGAATGTTACTATCTAACAAGATCATTGATCCATAAAATGAAAGCAATAAACACTGTACTGCAGTCACACAATCTATCAATCAGTAGCTGAACTGGGTTCCACACAGCCACCAAAAAAAGAAAGGAGCCACAAAAACAGAAATGCAAAATAAATAGTAAAAATAGACAGACCTCGGCGTAACACTCAAAACAGAAATGTGGCACTCAAATCGGAAGCGTAACACTCAAAACAGAGCACGTCCGGCTTCCGAAAAGTTCACAAACTGGAACACTTACTTCCAGGTTTGCAGTGTTTGGGTTCCAAGTTGTTTGAGAATCAAGGCGTTTGAGAACCAAGGTACTACTGTAAAGTGAAGTCCCCTCCTCCTTTTCTAAAAAGAAAGTTGAGTAGATCGTACTTTGAGACTGGTTATTATTACTATTGTTATGAGTGTACCATTGATAACAACCCAAGGGAGAAATGGGAAACCAGAAAAGGGGTTGGCCACTGACATAAGAACAGTTATGCACAAGAAGATAGAAATGGTGTCAGATTTCATAATTGTGTATCTCATAGCCTACCTGAGAGGGGGAAGAATATTCTGTTCATATACTGGTACGGTTTGTACTAACTTAGAAGTATAGGCTTGTGTCTATGGAACCTCTAGGTATAATTTTAACAGCACCTGCTACAAAACCTTCTTTTGCCAAAGGGGGAAATTTATATTAAATCGCTGTGTGAACATGCAATTGCCCAGGCAGACACATACTGTGGCCCTGTGAGAGTGGTGAAATAATGAAAACAGGACACAGGTGTGGGGTGAAATCAGGTCAACTCTTTCTTGACTACAGTGTGTTTGGCAGGGCAGTGAGGCAGCGATCAATGCCTCATTCCGCTCAGCCCTTGCTGTGGCGCAAGCCAAGCATTTGGGGACAACCACAGTGAAGATTCCAGCCAGGCAGAGGACCTAACCCAAGCTTAGGATGTGCCAATCCAGTCCACAAACTGTGGCTTTACTGAACTGGCCACTGCAGCTATTATGAAACATGAATTGATCCAAGATCCAAATATCTTCTCAGATAATAATGTGTTCTATTTGAGGATCTTGCTATCTGCCTGCTGATCACACGTTGGTAAGAGAGGAGCAGAGAGTCCTTGTATTTATCAGATTATTATTGCCGCAAGAGCTACCAGCATCACCAAACTGTTTTGCAAATGTAGGAAGAACCTGCTCACACCCTCAGCTGCTGGAGATCCTCCTTGCTCTGCCACAACCTTCTGCTCAAACAAATATGGAAGAGTAAACTACTATGGGCTCGTCCAGGCTTCCTGTTGTGTCGCACTTCCAGACACAGGTGCATGCTTTAAAGCTCCATGTCCCGAAATGATTTAAGATGCTATAAGATAAAGATATTAGTTAGATAACAGAAATATTGAAAGAGGAGAGGAAATTACTAAAGATGATAGACAGTGAAACGCAGCAGGGGAGGCTGGAGGAAGTCACCCCAAGATGATAAGGAAAGAGGAAAGGGGAAATATAATTCTTGTTTTTGTTGTATTACTTATGTGTATTTTGAATGTGTGTTATGTTATGTTGAGTTTTGTTTGTGTATGTGTTAAAAACCCAATAAAAACTATTTAAAAAAAATAAAAATAAAATAAAGCTCCATGTCCCAGTGGTTTTGTTTGTTCCTGGAGAAACCTCTCATTTTACCACTGATTCAGAGCAAATGGCAATCTACAGAAAACAGCGATCACTGTTTGTTCTGATTCAGTGGTAAAACACAGGTTTTCCCAGAGAAAGTGCTGGGACAAACGATAACAATCCCTGACTTGTGCCTAGAAACATAACAAAAAAGTCAGTCTGTGCATACCGGTACCTGCTTCCATGCGTGGGGTTGGCCTTGCTCTATCTATAGTGGTGTTGATTTGGATGTTAGAAGCAGCAGTTTTATTCATTTCACTCTGTGGAAAATGGCAAAGTGTTCTATCCCCCATCTAAAGTTGCTCATCCACAGTAAGTATGTGTGGCGTAAGTGGCTGACACTGTATTTCGTTCTGATATTTTCAAAGTAAATTCTGTTAATATCTTCGTTGAAAATTTTAAAAAAGTTACTCGATGGCGGGGAAAATATGGTCGGTGCAACTTAGTTTGGTGAGTACCACTGCTTGCAATTTTATTCTTCAGGCATCCTAATCTCCTTTCATTTAAAGGCATCTCTCTAAAAAAAAATCCATTTGCACAGTAAGTAGTGCAATATGCATTCTTTTGAAAGTGGAAGAATTGCAATAGACTGCATATTATGCAAACACTTTAGCAACAGATATGCCATTGCCCAAGTGTATTTTATGGAAGGGGTAGTCACATGACCTTTTATTTATTCTCCTGGATAGCATTGGGAACTGACTTTGACAGCTATCCGTTGCAAAGCATTTAAATAGATATTTATGTCTAAGTAATCTGCTTCCTTCACAATGTTGCTTTTCTCTCATATCTGATGCGCATGCTGTCATTTCTTTCTTTTTAGTTGTCTTTAAGTTATATATTTAAACTATGTACAGATAACTCCAGCAAGTGGTAATAATGCATAATCATAACAACAAAATCTTTGGAAAGTCTTTTCTTCATCTCAGCTATTTCCATATTTAAGCCATCCCCTCTCAGTCCTGGGTTTCCTCTCCCTCTAACACATCCTAACTATATTTTTCATTTCAAATCATCAAATTAGACACTGCAACAATCACACAATTACAATTTGCGTGTTTTTGTTTTAAATAAAACCAAATGAATGCAGGAACCTGATCTAGGTCAGGACCCTAGCGGAGAGGATGGAAACTTTAACATAGTGACAACCAACCCTTTTGGACCAGTAGACACATTTCAAATTTTGAGAGAGTGTTATGGGCACCAGTCACAAAATGGCCACCACGCAGGGGGCATATCATTAATGCTTTCCCTACTCTGGTGATCCCAATCTGGATTGCTGAATATGCCCCCCTCTCTGGTGCCTGCTATTTGTGTTTGAAGGAAAGCTTCTGTGGATAGGAATGGCAGCTTTTCTTCTATTGCATATAGCAAGTACAGGACCTAATCTGGATCAGGACCAAAGCAGGGCACGGGATAGTGGGAAAACCTTGAGCCCTCCTAGCTCCCCATCATGATCCTTATATAGATTGTCCCACCTGTATCTGCAATTAGCTTTTTTAAGAAACCCAACGTATTCATAAATGGTGGCTCATCCAATCTATCTATATAATTTATTTAGATATGGTTGATAAACCTGGAATAATTGCAAGCCTGCCTGCCATAAAATCACTTGCTGAAGAAATCTGGCATCAGTTAATGGATGCTCCAAGCCAGCTGGGATGATCAGTTCCAACACAATTAGTAAGTTAAATTTGAGGAATGCCTATAATTCTAGAAACTATAGGGTTGTGTGGTCCTAGCAATTCTCAGTTCCCAAGATTCTTGGAGGGAAGCCATGACTAGCTAAGGTGATGTGATACTGCTGTAAAGGTATTGGGAATATGTGGCCTAATTATTTTTTAAAATTGCATCCTTAAATGCACCATGTGTACTTTACTATTGTCTTATCTGCAAGTGTTTTGACTCATTTGATTGAATCATCTTCTGGAGCTATATATTTCACAAAACTTTTCTACAGTGCACCTGCTGTCCATTTGTAGTGCCCACTGTATTCTAGATTTATATAACCAACTGCTGGAAACTGCTAGATGGACAGTCCTGCTTCAAACCTATCTAGAGTTTGAAGTTTCTGATTCTGTAGTAGTATTTTATTGATTGATTGATTTCTTAAATTTGTACCCCACCCTTCCTCCCAAAGGAGCCCAGCATGACAAACAGCAAAACGTTATAACAATACAATTTCAAATCAAATAAAACATATTTTAAAAATTTCAAAACAATTTCAAATCACATAAAGCATTGAAAAACATCTGAAAAAATTTGAAAGCAATCACATACACCCACAGCTATTAATTCCATTGTTGCCATGGCCAGTATCATAATCTCAGGAATGTTTTTAAATATCTCCTGAATATCAATAATGAGGGAGACAGACACAGCTCACCGGGGAGGGCATTCCACAAATGGGGAACCACCACAGAGAAGGCCCTTCCTTGGGTGAACGCCAAAGCTGGCACCACCAGCAGGATCTCCTCTGTCTATTGGAGGATTAAGATGGTTGATATTGGGGGAGTCTCTCATTTACGTTCTTGGGTCCCAAGCTCTTTAGGGCTTTGTACACTAGTACTAACACCTTGTATTGGGTTTGGTAGCTCACTGGCAGCTAGTGCCGGGCTTTCAGTATATGCATTCCATTCCAGTTATAAATATATTTGAAAGCTGCATCCAAGATATCAGAGAACGCAGGGGTAAATAAGAACTATTAAAACTCTGGAAATAAAAATATTTCTTTAAAAACCCTTTGATAATCTGAATATGCTGCGGGTTTTAGGCATAGGGACAGGCTTTTGCCAGTGTCCTTGACCATACCAAACATACACACAAAGCAACATTTGCTCAAGAGTTCACTGTCCCAAGCGGGGGTGCTGCCTCCAGAACGTCTGGAGCTCCCACTTCATGTTCCCAAATACTCCCAGTTAAAATATGGTGAATTGCCATCACCAATCACATTGCCTACTAAAAGTCTAATAAAAGATTAACACCTAGCAGCTGAAAGACTTGCACCTGCAACAATAGGGTAACAGAGATAAATGCAATAAATTTGGAGAGGAGTTGCCATCAGCGACTTCACATTTATGCTGGAAGATTTACAAATTTCAACAAGATTTTTTTTTAATTAACTTGTGCATTCATATTTGGGACAATTTAAACATCTCACTTTAATTTTCCCTTTTAAAAACATAGTCAATTTTGTTTTGTTTTGTTTTGTTTTGATAGTATGAATCCTATTATATTATATCCAAAGATTCTACTCCCCATTTAGAAGCTGGTTAGTTTGCAGCCGTTAAAGGAATTATAAAGTCTCATCTTGCTTTGCCACCTATTAAAATAATTTTTATGGCTTTCATTTAAATGTCAACAAGTTTGTTATTTTTATTAAAGAAGGTAGAAATATTTTATAGTTCAGCTATAAGAAAATGAATATTCAGAAATAAATCCTACTTCGCCAGAATATTAATTTTCATGCAGTATGATTAGAAGGCTAGCCATAATCTGTTGAGTTTGAGGTAAAATGTCTTTAAGAAAATGGGGTAAAAGTCTACGAAATGCAGGTGATTGTATGTTAATCTGTACATTGATTCTATAGAAATATAATCAGGGGAAGATTTGGGCTGCCACCGTGCAAAGCTATCTGTGCAGGGAAGACATTAAAGCGAAATCTCAAAGTTTCTGAGATTTCTATGGCATGTCCTCACACGGCTGACAGCCATTCTGACTTTCAGTTTAAAATGTGACTTGCCTATTTAGCTGAGCAAGCGGCTGCAATAGAACTTCAAAGTCATCTCCAGTTGTGGTTGCTGTTCTCCTCGCCATGTGTACATAACTTGGCAGGATTGCTGCTTTTGACAGCCAAGATGAGGCTTGTGAAAGAATTCCAATTGCCTCCACATTGCCAAATAAAAAATAAAAAATAAAAAAATGAAGAAAGACCAGAGTGATAGGAGAATGGTCTGGTCTTATTTCAAGCACAGAACAAGAGGATATATATTGGCTATATGTTCTAGGGGTGCACCAACCATAGGATTTGGTCTGGAACCCATTTGACAACTTCAGAATACAACTCAATTTGGTTCGAAGCACTTTGGAGGCTGCCCAAATGAAGCTTTGTGCTTCCTTCACTCACTATTATGGGTTGCTTTTTTTTTTTTTAAAAGCTTTCTTATTTTGACATAATAGTAAGAAATATGCAGACACGATAGTTCTTCCTGTGTGTATAGAGCTGGCCAAATTGCACACTAACAGGTCTTTTAGAGAATTAAAAATAAAATAAAAAGAAACTTTATAATGGGCAGAAGTTGATGAAATTCTACTTCTGGGACGATGAACCCTGAACACAATTCAGAAGGATTGCTGCAGTTGTTTTCCTGTAGGGGGAATTTGTATGAAAACTAGAAACATCACAGAGGTACCCCAGGTAAGAATCCTTGAGATACAGAAACACCAGTGGACAAAATTGGGAGAAGTTATTAAGGATGAAGCAGCTCCCTTGGATATATTAGTTCTACTCAGTGCTTTTTTTATTTATAGGGAAAAAAGGTGCTCACCATGAAGTTGTTACAGTAGGTGCCACACTTTTAATATTTTGGGGGGGAAAGGTGCCGGTACCTTTAGTAGACATCTGAAAGCAGCCCTATATAGTGAAACTTTTTAAGGTTTAATGTTTCATTATGTTTTTATATATGTTGGAAGCTGCCCAGAGTGGATGGGGCAACCCAGTCAGATGGGCGAGGTACAAATAAATAATAATAGTTGTTGTTGTTGTTACTGTATACCCAGAAAAAAAGCACTGGTCTACCACTTGCATTAGTTCATTTCTAGAAATATTAAAGACATTTTCACTTTCTCACCTCATAAATTAGTCATTATTTGGTTATGACTTTATCAAGCAGCACTGGTTCTTTTGATGTAATTCATTAACCGTTCATGATTTTGGAAAAGGACACTTAATTCTTGCAAAAGGCTTCATTTTGCATTTCTTAAAATAAAATAGTTAATGCAAACTACACCTTGGATAATGTCTAATTTCAGGTATCTCAGGTGATGAAACCAATTGAATCCAGCACAGATGCTGCCTGAGATTTTAAACAGGTGCAATACCTTCCGTGTGTCCATCGCACCTCTTTAAAAAGAAAAGGGAACAGCAACTGTTACAGCTCAAAGGAGGTTTGCAGAAAGGTTTACACCAAAAGATGTGTTTTTCCTTTGCTTGACATGCTAATTTTCTTTTCACATATATAAACAGTGACTGGTATACGCTTTGGCAGGATTGTGCTTCTGGGCTTATTTGCATTGTTAATGCAACTTAAGTGAAGTTTTCCCAAGAAGTTCAGATGCATTTGCAGTTACATACCGTTAACGAAAAGGCTGAAGCAGTTTGCGGACTCTAAGATTTCTTTTCCCCATCAGTAACAGGAATAATAATACAATTTCCATTGAATAAAAGTCTCTAGATACAAAGCCTTCAATAATATCAAACGACTCATTCTGCCATTTGATCACATCTACATTAGCTTAGATATTACCCGGTAAATAAACGGTGCAAAATCTAGCATCTGTACATGGTAAACATCTTGTTCTTTTTTAAGGTAAAATAATATTGGAGGTGGCTCATTACAGATGTGATATTGAAAGGTATTTTGGATATTTCTTGGTCTGGAAAACTGGTGTGTGTGTGTGTGTGGTTCATCAGGTATTCAAACTTCAGACAAAGGGTTATGTTGGATGCATACATACCCAATTGCACTTTGATATTTCAGTATTCAAGGGAGATAACAGATTATAGCCTATTTCACTTCATTCCTGGCCCTCTTCAAAATGTTCTGCATCCCAGGGACGGGAAACTAACCACAGCCGCTACATGTGGTTTGAAGTGTCTCCTGTCCTATCCTTGGCTTGAGTATACTTTGGGAATGTAGTGAGAAAGGCTGTTTCTTGGTGAGTAAGAAAAATGTTTTTAAGATAAGCAGTTCAAGACACTTTATTTCACAGGGAATATTTCTCTCTCTCTCTCTCTCTCTCTCTCTCTCTCTCTCTCTCTCTCTCACACACACACACACACACACGTCAACTTACACCTTCTTCTAAAGTTACCCTGTAGATGAATATGCATAGCATCAAATATACATGTACCCTGGGTTCTTAAATGGTTACACATTGTTGGCATTGTTATTTGCTTAGAAAAAAAATAAAATAAACCAAACATTTTAACTCTGAGAATATGCACCACAGAAAAAGAATAAATTGCATATGATGAGTTGGAACTTTTCTCTGACATTAGTAATAGCAGTTAATAGTGCAGAAAGTGGGATGAAAAAGAAAAAGCAGAAAAATTAAAATGAAACCCTTTTCTATTTGCACCCTGTATACAGTATAATATGTATTCGTTAGTGAGTAAACTAGAGAGGCTTTTCCAGGCTAAATACATAACTTAGCTTCTTTTTCTTTGGAAAAGTAACGCTGTAGAAAATTGGCTTAGGAATAAATAAGTAATGGATAGTCTTTTTGTTTTATGTTTTTATATATGTTGGAAGCCACCCAGAGTGGCTGGGGCAACCCAGTCAGATGGGCGGGGTATAAATAATAAAATTATAATTGTAATTATAATTATTATAATTATGGAATGGGACGTCCCTTTTTTCATCAGAGAAATGTTGGATTGTATGATATCATAGTTTTATATACTTGTGCAAAATCTGCAAGGGACCACACTGTAGGCCTACTGATGTCTCTCACTGTGAGAACCCACTTGGGCAGCTGAGCTCCAGGCGTAGCCCACAGATGATGCAACAACCAACTACTATCAGGCTTCAGAGAAATGGCTTAGAGTCCCTTACCAATTTAAGAGTGTTTAATGACCACAGCAAAAGAACAATGCAGCCATCCCTCCTACTCCCCACTCCCCGAGTTATCTTCGTCACTTTCCCCTTCTTGCAACCTGATCTCGCAACCACTGAGCCTTCTACGTAGCAACCTCACATCCTTGCCCTTGGAGATATAGGCTGGACACTTTCCAGTGGTCATCTCTCCCTGTTCTGCTTCTCCTAGCTGTTCCCCACTCAGCTCTGCCCAGCTGTTGTTTTCGGAACTATGTCCCTCTGCAAACCAATTCTCTAAATCTATACTGCTCCACTGTTCCTGGGCAGCTTCAGGATCCTGGTCAGGAGCAGGAAGAGGGCGAGGTTCCTACCATTCATCATCAGAGCTGTAATCCTCCGTCTGGTCTCTGACACCTACTCAGAGAAGCTATAATGGTTCCTGGTCTGAACAGTCACCCAGATTTGGTACTCTAGCAATATTGCTTTGGCTTTGCAGTTTCTTTCAAGGCCTCATGTATGTCTGAGGTTCGCAGGGCATAGAAGCAGCCCTGCATAGCAGATTTGTAGGCTGCACTCTTCATAAAGAATTACAGATCTTCGTTCTGAAACCAGATTTGCAAATCATATACACAAAAGGGTACATTTACTCAGGGCTTATCCACACTTATCCACACTTACCTTTCTTTACTCTGCTATTTTCCATGAATGGTGGAAAACCCAATAGGTCTTAAAACAAAACAAAACAAAACAAAACAAAACAAAACAAAACACATCTTTTATTTGTTGACATTTGCTGCTCTAAGCTGAAAGACTGCACATATTCCAATGTGCATCAAAACAAGTTGTAAAACGCCACAACATTAAGAAGTGTCTAAATCTGAGGCCTCCTTTGATCCTGAGATCTAGGTCAGATGCCCTCCTTTCCCCCTTCTCCATTGACCCTGTTTACAGATTGTAAGATTTTACAGTTTCTAAAAAGTTTGCAGGGGGCGCCCTCTTCTTTAATACCTCCCTTTTACTTACAAGTAAAAGGTAAAAAGGTAAAAGGTAAAAGTACAAGTACTTACAATACAAACTTACAAGCCTTTTTCTTGTGAATTGCATCTGCATCTTCTTAGAGGTTTTATCAAAGATTATTGCTGTGGCAATTTTAGTAAACATAAAAAATGTGGACCTTAAAAATCAATGTATGAATTAAAAGACAAGCCACCATTAGATAACTGACTGTGGATTCAGTTCCTCTAAAACAATCACTTCTCTAATTTGAAGGAGTCACTGATTATCCTGTGTTTCCTAATCATCTTCCTTTCTATCACATACTTTCCCCGTTTTGAGTACAGGCAATTTGCACTGCCGATTGAGGTGCAGTTCAGGTTCGACATACTGAAGTATGGCAACTCTCTAGCAACTACAGATGCATCTGTGGATGAAACAATATTTACTCAGATTGAAATAATTCCTTATGATCTGGTTAGATAACTTTTTACAATGCCCTGAAATTTGGCAAGGTGAAGGAAAATGGTGGCACACAAAATTATTAACAGGTTTCGGTGTGCAGAATCAAGCAAGGAGACACATATTCTGGAAGATACGTTGTTAGAAGAGTTGTTAGGAGACACCCTATTCATCCCACAGAGCTACAATTCATAAGGATTGGTTTTTAAACTACTCTGAGAATTGCAGCTTTTTGAGGGGAACAGGGTATCTCCTAACAACTCTCAACACTGGTTACAGGTAGGTAGCCGTGTTGGTCTGTCATAGTCAAAACAAAATAAAAAATAAAAAAATTCCTTCCAGTAGCACCTTAGAGACCAACTAAGTTTGTTATTGGTGTGCGCTTTTGTGTGCATGCACACTTCTTCAGATACACTGAAACAGAAGTCACCAGACCCTTATATATAGTGAGAGGGTGGGAGGGGTATTACTCAGAAGGGTGGTGGGAATGAGTGATAGGCTGATAGCTGTGGTAAACCTGTTGACGACTGTTAACGACTGCAATTAGTCTTACAGGAAAAAGCAATGGGTGAGAAGGTTAAAAATAGCTTAGTCATGTATAATGAGATAATAATCCAATGTCTTTGTTCAGACCAGGTCTCTCCATGGTTTTAAGCTTGGTTAGCAAACTAAAATTCACACAGTTCTTTGGGGGAAGCCCTGACTGTTCAAAGTGGTATCATATCATAGTGTTTCAAATTTATGGTGTGATTGTGGCCTGCGTCCTACTAATGGACTTGCTTTAGTCATGCTCTTTGCTTTTGATGTGTTTATGTGAATACAACCTAGAGATTTTCTTTTCCTGCCTTTTTGCCTTCAACCCTAGCATAGAAGAAAGAATCCAAATAGCATAACATTGATGCAGATAGTACTAAGGGTCTTGGGAGATTTCTGGTGGCTCTCTTATGTCAGTGCTAGGTTCATAGCCTGGAGTGAATGAGGACTAAAGATCCATCTGGATCTGAGGATAATCTCTGGAGCAAGACTAGAATAAGACGCACCAGGGCTAAGGCAGAACATGTTGTTCATGCAAAGTTCTGTTGAGACAGGAAACCCTCTTTTACTGTCTCTGGCCCAGGAGGAGCCAGTGGCAGGCATGAATCCATACCCTCCAACATTCCTCAGATGAAAAAAAGTAGGGACATTTCTCACTCTCCCACCCAACTGACCCTCCTCGACCCCCCATTTCCCCCCTCCCCCAAGCATTTCCTATCAGAAGGGCAAGTGCTGCCACCACTACACCAGTGCGACACAGCACACGCGCCCTCCACCAACCTGAGAAAACCCTTAATCCCGATTTTATTTTATTTTTTGGTAGATTTACAGAAAGAAAAAACACACACCAGTAAATAAACTTTAGGAAGGGGCAAGATTAGACGCAGACATGCAAAGCATCTTTTTTTAAAATAATAATAAAAAAGACTCCTTGTGCTTTGCTCTGCTCCCCCTTTCCTCCCGCCCTGGACGACCCTGCCCTCTGCCTGCCCTTCAGAGCCAGTGTTTCTCATGGAGCTGGGCCTGATGGCAGCAGCCTGTTCTCCTCGTCTCCCACTCTCCAGCAGCTGCTATGAGCTCCCTAAGGGAGGAAGTCAGCAGCTTCCCAAGAGATGCACCCTCGTAGCCACAGCTGCCACAACTGCCATTGCTCGGGATAAGCACAGGCTCATCCTCCTCCCTGAGCTCAGTGGCGACAGCACTGGTGGGGGCAGTACTCCCCCCCCAAATGTTTATGGGTACTCTCATTTTCCTACTTATATTGAAATACTGCCCCTCAATGAGGCCAAACTTAGATTCACAAAATGTTTAGGGGTATGCGTACCCCTGCGTCCCCCCAGAAAAAAAGCACTGGGTGGGGGAAATAGGGACATTCTGGGATCAAATAAAAAAGCCGGGGTGGCTTTCGTAATTCGGGGATTGTCCCTGGAAAATCCCTGGACACTTGGAGGTTGTGTGAATGGAGTCATTCTGGAAGATCCTTGCAGGAAGTGGCCATCACTTCCCAGAATTTCTCTGAGAAGCTGCAGTAACACAGCTCGCCACACGAGGCACTGGTCAGCAGATCATGACACCCAGTGGTTACAAGACGGGCTTCTGAGAGCAACCCAACTTGATGTAGGGCAGGGTATAAATATAGCTTAGACTACAGACTAATCCGCCATAATGTTTTGCTTTGTTCTGAGGATTAATCAAGAGCTTAGGCTATATTGCTATGTGTGTGTGACTTTTTACTTACTTATGTATTTCTTTTAAAAAATAACCTAGATGTTTCCAACTAATTGCTCTTATGCTTCCAACAACCATTCCAGGTTACAGAGACACCTCACTCACAGAGCCTGTGTAGCTAAATTGCCTCAGGTGAACACTGATAAGTGAATGGTGGTGGAAAGTTTGCTCAGCCCATGAAAACAGTCAGAGTCACTGTCTATTAATAGTGGCTAAAATATAGCAGGAGCTCCAGGTTTTGCTGATCCCTCAATCCTTCTGCATACTTCCATCAAGCCATGACTTTGCTGCTGCTGAAACCATTGCTGTGTAGGAGAAACTAGAGCTGCTTCAACTGTACCAGGACAGAAGCTTATGCCATAAAAGCATTATGGGACGGGACCATATAACATCGGTCCTAAAGGATCTACATTGGCTCCCAGGACATTTCTAAGCACAATTCAAAGTGTTGGTGCTGACCTTTAAAGCCTCAGAATGGCCTTGGCCCTGTATATCTGAAGGAACATAATCCACCCCCATTGTTCAACCTGGATATTGAGGTCCAGCTCTGAGGGTCTTCTGGCGGTTCCCTCACTGTGAGAAGTGACAGGGAACCAGGCAGAGGGACTTCTTGGTGGTGGCACCCACCCTGTGGAACACCCTCCCATCAGATGACAAGGAGATAAAGAACTAACTACTCAACTTTTAGAAGACATCTGAAGCCAGACCTGTTTTTAGTTTCTGATGTTTTATTAAGCTTTTATATTTGCTGCAAGCCGCCAAGAGTGGCTGGGGCAACCCGGTCAGATGGGCAGAGTACAGATAATAAAATTGTTCTTCTTATTATAAAATCCCCTTCTAGTGTAGCAGTGGGAAACCTCATCCCAATGGACCCTCCAGTCCTCTCTATATAGCCTGTGGGACTTTCCCCAGGCCATACACCCTCCTGAACCAAACACCCCAGTAGATGGAGGACAGAGAGGGATTTAAGTAGAAAAACAAATTCACATTTGTAACTTGGCCCACTTTTGGCTCTGGCTCCACCTACCAGTAGCATGTGGCCCTTGAAAGGTCGCCAAAAAGGCAACGTGGCCCTCAGACTGGAGAAGGTTCCTTATCCCTGTTCTAGCAACAGGATAGACATTATGACTTAATGATTAGTTTCCTCAGAAAGCTAGCTCCTGTGTTACACTGTGTGTGAAACCTACGCACGGCAGCTGTGTGTGAACCAAACTTCAGTTGATTATAATTCCTCTAGCAAGCAGAGCAGGTGCTTGAAAGGCATATGGCACTGTTCAAGAGAGAGATCTGAACTATTCTGTCCCAGGGTTTAGCTACAATATCATGCGGCCTAAATACACAGCGATTTTATCTCATGCCATCTGGAGAGTAGCTTTCCTTGGCTTCCCTTCTGTGTGGAGTTGTGCAATATTACAGCGAGTTACGTATGTATGTAACTTCCTCAGAAGCACCTCTAAATGCGACAGTATTAAATGGGATGTTTATGGTGCCTCAAAGAGAGAGATTTAACGACAGAGAAGGGGCGTGGAGAGGCGGAGAGAGAACGAAAAATGGAATAAAGTTTCACTGGAAACTAACTGAAGCAACTCCTTTCAGGCAATGATGTTGCTGGAAGTAGGAAAGGCAAAGCGAATAAAGAATTTGTGTGCGTATGTGTTTTAGCAAAAGCCTTTCTTTTCAATTACATTCGATTCCGGGTTGTCTTTCCTTTCAAATGCCAGCAGATGGCTCTGCACAGAATTGCCTAAACAACAGAAACTGAATTCCCAGAGGCTGTGTGAGGTGTGAAAACAAATTGGTGTTTCTTGTTCTGTCACATTTTATAGGAGCTTACTCATTCCTTCTTGTTGCAGGAGCAGGGACACTCCCTCACGGCATGTGTTGTGGTGTACTTTGAAAATACATCTGCGGTTGTGCTGAGAGGAACCGGGGCTTGGAATCGGGCCCCACCCTTCGGTCTTATGAGGCCTGATAATCATTTGGCAGCTCTGTATTTACATGTTTATAATTTATTCTCAGAAGTTAATGGCTGAATTCTAGGCAAAAATTTTTTTGTGGCTTAGCTCTAAGGTATCATTAGCAAGCAACAGAAAATAGGTGGAGCTACCGATAGTTAAGTGAAAAAGAAATTGCAAAGTCTTGAGGCTTTTAAAAAAAAGTTGGGCTGGTGGTATTTTTCTCAGCCCTTTGAGACAGAATATTTGTCTAAAGATCATTCTGGTCAGGCTATGCAATGGGGAGTATCTTGGGGTTTGAGCATCACTGAAGTTGAAATGAACTTTATCACCTTGTTTAAATATTTAAAAGCCTGCCAAGTCTCCTGACAATGGGGGAATATGCCGTGAAGAGCTAACTTTTTTATTTTATTTTAATACAATTGCCTTACAGGATAGTCTCTTGTCTGTTTGCTTTATCTGAGTAGTGTATGAACAGGACAAGCACAAATTCAGGGTCAGGATTTCATAAGAGGAACTAACTCTAAATTACTAGCCTTGATAAAATACTGGGCCAACCATCTAAACCTGAATTGTCTGTTTGAAATAATGACAACACTATAATTCTCCAGAACCTGTTAGGGCTATTCATTTTGGCAACTTCATCAGATCGACTGGTTCCTGTGCCGTGCACACTTATACTCAGAATACCAACTTGCTAATTTTCTTAAAGTCTACATTTAGAGCTTCTCATAAATTTGGGAATCGTTTAGGAGCCCAAACACAGAACTACAGTACTTTTTATAATCCTGTGCTCCTGGAATATGGGATGTTTGTATGTAGAAAAGACAGGCATCTTTTCCAGGACAACAAGTTGTGTTTAAAGCAAATGAGGTAGTCGGCACAGTTTATGCTTGTCACAGGGTGGGTGATGAATGCCTTGAAGCACCCTAAGTAAGCGTATACACACACTGCAATATGATCAGCATGTGAGATTCCCTAAAAAAGAACTGTATTGACGTGCCCTAAGAAACTGAATGGATCTTTTCACTTTCACGCATCTCCTCTTTCTGAGGCTGGGACTTTGACTTCTTGCTCTCCCTAGACCTTGTAGACTGGGGGGGGGGGGTAACATGAGAAGAGAGAGGACAGAAAAGGGCCCAACTAGACACAATGTCAGTTGTCTGAATGCAGATACCATGCACTTTTTTATTACATAAATAGAAGCCAGCAGGTTCAGCAGGGTAGGGTGCGGGATTTAAATACTTTTGGCTTCTGCCATAGTCCTGGTAAAAATTGCCTGGCATCGAGATGTTTCCACTAAAATACAAATGGCAGCTTCAGAGAGAGGATTGCGGTCTGGACTGTGGAGGGAGAGAAAGAGTTAAGGTTCCCCCCCTCCATCTTCCTAAGGCTGTTCAGACTCTCCTGGGGCTGCTAGTTACTTAAGATTTTTTTTTTTTTTTTTGGCATGTTAATTGCTGGCACACAGCTAACTCTGTATTTAGTTTGGCCTCAAGGAAAAGGCAACATTTGTCTTTAGTCCATATCAGTAAAACTAGCTACTGTATAATGATTAGGGCATTCCAGTTTTTGTAGTTTATCATCTTTAGTGGCCCTGCATTTTCCCAGCCCATTTAACATAGGTTTTTCAAGTTCTACAATACTAAAAACCACTCTAAACCTGTTTAAGCAATATACCTGAGCAGTATTAAGGAGCACCCTGTGGCAAGGTAAGTGAAACAGTGTCAGGCCACTATCCTTGCATTCAAGAGGTTACCAGCCTCTCCAATAGATTATTGGCTGGAAGGATAACCCCAGCTGTCTGGAGACGTTTAGCTCAGAAATTGGGAGGGCGGATGTCTATGTATAGTAGGAAAACATCAAGCGCCTAGTCACTAGAGAGAGATTACATCCTCATAAGGTGACAGCCCTGTTACAATTCAGTTAATGACCATATATTGTGTGTGCAGTAGCTGGATTGTGTCACCCACCCACATCGTCCAGCCCGGACACTGAGGTCCAGCTCCGAGAGCCTTCTGGCGGTTCCCTCCCTACGAGAAGTGAGATTACAGGGAACCAGGCAGAGGGCCTTCTTGGTAGTGGCGCCCAACCTGTGGAACACCTTCCCATCAGATGTCCTCGGTGCTGGACCTCAGTGTCTGGGCTGAACGATGGGGGTGGAGATGCTCCTTCAGGTATACTGGGCTGAGGCCATTTAGGGCTTTAAAGGTCAGCACCAACACTTTGAACTGTGCTCGGAAATGTACTGGGAGCCAATGCAGATCTCTCAGGACCAGTGTTATATGGTCTCAGCGGCCACTCCCAGTCACCAATCTAGCATTCTGGATTAATTGCAGTTTCCGAGTCACCTTCAAAGGTAGCCCCACGTAGAGCGCATTGCAGTGGTAAGGCTTGTCTGGATGAAGATTAGAGAGGGGTGTGTGAGTAGAAACAAGCCTATTGTACAAAGATGAAATTTGCATTCACTGCGTTGCCCACTTTTGCCTCTGGCCATGCCCACTACTGGCATGTGGCCCTCAAAAGGTTGCCCAGGAGGAAACGTGGCCCTCAAGCTGGAAAGGTTTCACTAGTTCTGCTCTGTGCCAGTACTGTCACCCTGTGGCAGCTTTTTCCAATGAAAAAGAAGTTTTTATAATGAATGTGCATTCTGTCCAGGTGGAGTGTGGGCACTTATATATTTCACAGACCCCAATATGCAGATTCTCTTATTTGAAACAGTAGGTTGTAGCCAGTGTAGGTGCCCCACCTTCCATGAGAGGACATGCTTTCTGCTAAGGCTGTCTGCTTGTGACTGTTGTTATTTACTGTTTTATCTTCTTTCTGGGCTTAATGGAATTAATTGTTTTAAATGTGTTATTGCACACCTCTCTGAGATAAATTTGATATAAGGCAGCATTAATAAAATAGAGAGGTGAAAGCTACCCTTTATTGGATCCAACCCGTTTGCTACTTGCTCCAGGGGAGTAACAAATTTCACAGCCATAACATGGTTCTTTTCCACTTTCTGCATATAATTTTACATCTGGTTGTTCCTGTGTGATGTTGCTGGGCTTCCTAAGCTAGGGGAATGTCAAAAACATAATTATGGATTTCTTCAGTTTGATAGAATGCTATATGTTGTCATAAAACAGCACATTAATTGGCCTTGTTACTTATACATATTAAAATGGTACAGCTCAATTAAAGTTTTCAGATTAAATCATAGTAAAGAGTGTGGGAAATGTTCGGAAGGGAGGCAGTAAGGGGCCTCCTTGGAAGTTTTCACAGATATATCCTGCTGATACTATCTTTAAGGTGGAGGAACTGAAGCTGTTACTCAAGGATAGGAATAATTGGGTGGGTGTGAGTTATTATGAGCAAACATGCACTTATTTATTATAAATGTTTAATTGCTTTGTGCCCTTCTTGAAAATTTACACCTAAGCTATTTCAGTGCCAAATTAAAAAAAAAGCCCCAAACAATTTAAACTGCAGAATTTTGAAGAGCCTCATGTCATGCAAACCCTTGAGGAAGGTGACATATACCCGTTGCTCACCTCCACATCGATAGCCAAAGAAAGTTGCCATCCATTCTGGTAATATGCATTGCAAAGCTACAGACATTTAGCCAGAGATGTTTTGCTGTTTCCCATGAGTCTTAGGTCACTTCCACACCATACATTTGAAGCGCATGGCTTTTCCCAAACTGCCGTTTGCTAAGGGAGCTAGGAATTGTGAACTACAGTTCCCAAGGTTCTTTTTTTGGGGGGGGGAGCCGTACACTTTAAATGTGCTTTAGATTTATGGTAAGGGGACCCAGGTGGCGCTGTGGGTTAAACCACAGAGCCTAGGGCTTGCTGATCAGAAGGTCGGCGGTTCGAATCCCTGCGACGGGGTGAGCTCCCATTGCTCGATCCCAGCTCCTGCCCACCTAGCAGTTCGAAAGCACGTCAAAGGGCAAGTAGATAAATAGGAACCGCTCTGGCGGGAAGGTAAACGGCATTTCTGTGCGCTGCTCTGTTTCGCCAGAAGTGGCTTAGTCATGCTGGCCACATGACCCGGAAGCTGTACGCTGGCTCTCAGCCTATAGAGCGAGATGAGCGCCGCAACCCCAGAGTTGGACACGACTGGACCGAATGGTCAGGGGTCCCTTTACCTTTACCTAGATTTATGGTGTGGATGTGACCTTACTTCCAGGTCAGAACATGTGCATGGCATTGCACTCATTATTATTATTATTTTTCCTGTAAGTTAGATCTCGCAAAGAATCCAATGGGTTTCCACCTCTTACCCCAGAGGTTGCCCTCTAAATTTCCAGATGAATTGAGAGAAAAGGTATCTAGCTCTAAAATTCTATGATTCCATGCAGAGTTCTGACATCTGCATCTCCATCCTCCCCTCCTGCTGTGGCAAGCAGGTCTCCAGCTGTCCTACTGGCGCGGCAAACAGGGCAGTGGCCAAGGGACAGGATGGTGGAAGTAACTGGTGGAAGGAGCTATGGCAGCTTTTTCTTCTGCTTCACCTGGAGTTGTAAAGGACAACGTCTGTGGTAAGAAGTGGTGACTGTAGCAAGTACAAACTTCAACCCTCTTTTCATGCCTGGAGGCTCAAGTATTATTAATCTACTTTTTGTGTTCTTATATGCAAGAGCTTTGGCAGCATGATACCTGCTCAGGCAATCTTTTTGCCAAGGAGTTTCACCCTCTTCATTTCAGATGAGCCTCACATGGCCTTGGAATACCCTGCCAGCCTCTGTCCCCAAGCCTGTTTGAAGGCCTTACCCCAGGGACCAAGATTAGACGTCTCCACCAAAGAACCAGCCAATTAAGTTAGTTCCCAGAAAGAAGTCCCCCTCCTTCCACACTCAACGTTTTCCTAGTTCAGCTTTGTTCACAGACACCTCCCAAAGGCGCTTCACCTGACTTGTCTTCTCAAGTCCAAAGACTATATGACTGGTCACATGACGCTTCTGGAACTCACCTGACCATGTGGTTGCCTCGCAGGCTGGAACAGAATTTTTCTGGAACTCCAAATGACATTTTTCAAAAGCTATGGAAGAAAACAAAAGCCAGACACTTAGTTCCAGCCAAAATTGAAACTGATGTTATAAGAATTCCCACAGGCATTAGTCTCTCGCAGCAAAAACACCCCCCCCCCAAACACCTTAAAGACATACAAATTTGTCATGGCATAAGCTTCGTTTATGGCACATTCTTAATTTTTGCATCATCTCTGTTGATTCAGAAACTGATGAAGATCAAGTGTATCTATGTATCTTTTACATTGGGATGGGGATGGGGAGGTTGTGGACCTCCATAGGTTGTTGGACCCCAAAACCCATCAGCCTCAGTCAGCATGCCCAAGAGAAAGGGATGATGGAAGCTGTAGTCGAGACCACAAGTGCCACATTCTTGATTGACACATAGCCTCCTGAAACACTGCAGAGACATGTGGATCACTCGTTTCCTGCTAAAGATAAAATAAGGATGCAGAACATAGGGGAAAGTATTATTATAGGGGTTTTTTTTCCAGAAGGATGAACACAAAGCAACTTAAAAAAAACATTAAAAAGAAATATTTATTTTGCAAGATCAGAAGGCCGATTAAAATTCTGCAGAAGAGCTGCAAATCTCTGTATGTGAAAACAACTGTGGTTCCATAGTTTGCACGCTGAGATCAGCAGGGAAAGGTGTTGCCTCAATTTTCTGATATCACCAATCAGTTACTCAGTGTCCAAACATATATTAGCTATGCTTCTCATTATATTTATGCATTAGCACATTTTAATACAGGTTATTAAATGTGAGGCAATACTGTAGACAACGTGTGCACTTTGGTACAACCATCGTTCTAGGGGAGATAGTGATCTGATGCATGTAATGCACATCTTTATACTAGAGCTGTGGCATAAATGACCCCATTAAATCCTGTTATTTTCCTAATCCAATAAGCACTTAATCTCATTGCAAGTGTTGGAAATAATTATTCATTTATACACTTGTTTTTGCTGCACATTTGATGTCAACAAGAGTGTGCTTTTGACTAATCAGTTAAAACAGCTGGTGGATAAGGTAGTGAATGAGGATCAAGAATTTGCTATTCATAGGCAGGGAGTTTGTTGACGGATTTATTTCATCCGAGGTGCAGCTATAGACTTGAACACATTCAGAGATATTAATCTGGCCATCTCCGATTATGAAACCTCTCCTCTGACTGCGGTCTTACCTGGAGGTAACTCCCGGCAAACTCAATGGGAAGTTCTTCGGACATGCATAGGATTGGGCTCTGCAGTTCTGGGATCCTTTCTTCCCCATTCAGGACAACAAAGTCTCTAATAATATAATCCCTAGAATCTGCCATTTTAAAAAGAAACAAACCACATTTTTTTTTCTTTAAATGTTTTCCTGTTCAGCAAGTGCCTTATGAAGTTTTTTCTCAACGGTGCCCTTGTGACTACAGGTAACTGCCAAAGGAGACTTCTGTAACAATGGAATGAATCAGTAGTTAAGAATCTGGGAGTGTTCCAGGAACATTAATTAAAACAGCTGGGTACAGGAATGGACAGATCAGGATTTTCTGATCCATATGAGTTTCACATGTGTTTATAAGTCTGTTCTGTCCTGTGCATCTGTAGGTTTAAGGCACACACACACACACACACACACACACACACTTTCTATATCTGAAGTGTATCTGAAGAAGTGTGCATGCACACGAAAGCTCATACTAAGAACAAACTTAGTTGGTCTCTAAGGTGCTACTGGAAGGAATTTTTTTATTTTGTTTACACTTTCTATATGTATTTTTCACAAAAATGCATCCTGTCCTACATTTCTTTTATGCTCATTTTGGTACATTTTTAGAGCCAAGGTCTTAAAAAGTGGAGAAATGTGAAAATCGGAGGATACTCTCAGAGGATGTAGATCGGGTTGTGATCTATATATTAGTCTGGGAAGTGTGATTCAGGTTTGCTTGTTTTTTAAAAAAGCAGACTGAACGAATCCTCCAGCATCTATAGAAGATAGTGAGACTCAGCAGCCGGGCATTTCAGGGATAGGGCAGCCATAGAATTCACTTGGGAGATAACATGGGAAGGGATAAGCCGCGAACCTGCAGTAGTTCTGCAGATCTCATAAGGGCCTTTGGAGCAGTGTTGCTAAACGAATGCATCTGTCCATGAGGAATTCATGCTAAATGATAGCAACTGGTAAGTGGCTTCTGGTTACTGTCTCTCTCCCATAGGGAGGAGGAGAGGGAGGAAACCTCAGCCATAGCTCATCTGCATGTGCAATCACACATTTAAATAAATGCTTTTAAAAAATTGACCATTGCCTAAATGCTGAGATTTAGGATTATGCATTTTAAAACCAGGTGGAGGAGAAAATAGAAATACAAATGGTTTCAAGCCGGGCAACTAGCCTGTCTGCCCATAGTTCCTTCAGCTGTCCTCAGCTGCACTTTGTTTTCAACTGATACTAATAATGGATGTCTGATTTCTCAAGAGCCCCTCTGCAACCATTTACAGCTTTTCCTGACTGCTAAATCTATCACAGTCTAGTGCAGAATTTCCTTACAGGCATGATATTACTTACCAGGAGCAGAGCCACTAGCTTTTTCTTTTCTAACAGGGCTCTTGCAGCATTCACAATGAAGTGGTAGCAGGAATATATTAATGTGTTGGGCTTGCTGATCAAAAGGTTGGCGGTTCGAATCCCTGTTGTTCGGTCCCAGCTCCTGCCAACCTAGCAGTTCGAAAGCACACCAAAAAGTGCAAGTAGATTAATAGGTAGATTAATAGCAGGAAGGTAAATGGCGTTTCCGTGTGCTGCTCTGGTTTTGGTGTTCCATTGCGCCAGAAGCGGCTTAGTCATGCTGGCCACATGACCCGGAAAAACTGTCTGTGGAGCGGACAAACACCGGCTCCCTCGGCCTGTAAAGCGAGATGAGCACTGCAACTCTAGAGTCGTTCACGACTGGACTTAACTGTCAGGGGTCCCTTTACCTTTACCTTTCATTTTTCCCAATCTTAAACCCACTTCCCCACAGCAAATTGCAAGCAAAACCTCATGAAACTTGGTCAGCTTTTTAGGGTTTGCTTCTCCCAATAACCACATTTTGATATGCAATTTTGACCATTGTACACATTTTTTGCAAGCCGTTTCTCACTAATGTGATGCTGGATCAAGCTCTGAATCGAATCAGAGAGTGCCTGCCCAGCCCGAATAAAAATAACTGTTGATTAAAAAAATCATAACTATTAAAACACAGTTATCACTTGCAGCTGATGGGCATAAACTTACCCCATTGTTAGAGAACTAAGGGATCATTGTCATTTTAGTATCGTTTAAGGTCACCTTCAGTCTGTTCAGTTATTTTGTGGAACGGATTCAAGTCCGTACTGGAAATTTAGGTTTGCACAACTAAAGCTGATTAAAGCACTCTCTTGCCCTGGTGCAACAAATCCACTTTTTAAAGTGGACTTCTTTGCAGTGACATGAAAATGCATGGAAAAGTGTGGGAATGCTACATATTCATATACGATGGAAGACTATTTGTATTCGAGCTTGGAGTGGATTTATAATTGACCTGCTATTACTCTGGTTCCCAAAAAGATTGGACTCCATGCTTTGCTTTCAAAACTCCAAATAAGATTAAAATAATGCAACTGATCACAGGCTAAATTAGTGTGTGCCACATTCTGGGAACAGGAGAGATCGTGGTATGCCAGTTCCTGGTTTCTCTTGCAATAGCAGGATATTAATTTCCATGCTAATCGGGCTCACTTTGAAATGTGTTAACTACAAAGGCCCAGGCAAGTATGTGGCTGTGAAATAAAAGGACTTACTTCCTGGGAAAATAAATTCTCTTTTACTGCCACTTCTATCCTTTGGGATTTAAAAAAAGAAAGAAAGAGGAAAGTAAACAAACAAACAAACAAATGCACTATTAAATCAGCTTCAGGTAAAGTCACAGACCATTTAAAAACCCCACAGTGCAATCCTATATGTGCCTGAACAACACTTCATAGGGGATCAGCATCAGGTTATTTTTAGCAGAAGTGTTTTTGTAATGATGGTATCCAGTATCAGAAAACTTCACAGTTCTCAGTGGCAAACCATGTTCTAAATTACACCTGTGCAGAGTGACTGCTTAGTGTTACTAACTTGGGCGGTAATAAAGACATATAGGAATACTGGCAAGCTTTCCACTGCTAAAGAGATGTTCCTCTACCGTCTGTGCTGTTATGCACCAGTATTTTAACAATCTACGCGCGTACGCCTTTGCAGAGCAAATTCTGGATTTAGGAATCAGACAGTGGTATTTCCTCATAATAGCAGTATTTAACATTCGTTTATCACCGTGTGCACTATAAATATGTCCTAATGTTCAGCTGTTTTCCTTGTATTTCAGTGAGGTTTCACTACCTTACTTCATGTTCAGTTTCTAATCCTACATAAAAGCTCCAAAGAGTCCCAAGACTTAGTCTGAAGGCACAGGATGTGTCACCTCACCTTAGAATTGCTCTGCTCCTAAAGAAGCAGGTACACAGTCCTGGGGTGCTCTTGGATTCAGTCTGTCACTAGAGACCCAGGTAGTCTCAATGGCTAGAAGCACCTTTCACCAGTTATGTTTGGTACCACAGATTTGGCTATTCCTGGACTGGGAGAAGTTGACCACAACAGTTCGGCATCAGTGCCCTTAAGATTGGATTACTGCAATCAGGGGTGCCGGTTCCTAGGGGCCGTGTGCTTTTGGGCTCCCCTATATTTTTGGCCAGGCCCCCCTGATGTCCCAAAAGTGCAGAGCTGAGTGTGACATGCATTCGCTCCAGCATTCTATCGAGAAAAATTGGGACGGGGGCCTCACGTCTTTTTCCTAAAGCCCGGGGAGTTTCTGTCCAGCTTAGGCTGTGAGGAGTGATGCTCACATGTGCGACGTTTGCCCCCACAATCACCCTCGCAAGCTGGTGCATCTGACTGCAATGCACTGTCAGAAGGCAGAGAGGCGCAAACTTGCTCTACTCTGTGGTTTCCCCCCTTTTTTTCCTCAAAGGGAGGTCATTATGTTCCACAAGCCATAAGGGTCTTTAATGTGAAATCTGTTCTCCAACTCCTCTCTGCTCATTTGTCACCAGGCAAATTTAAGGTGTATAGTATATTAGTAAGCCTTCTTAATATACTATACACCTTGAACTTTGCCTGGTGACAAATGGGCAGAGAGGAGTTGGAGAACAGATTTCACATTTATATTATATTATATTATATTATATTATATTATATTAGTAGACTTTAAGCCCGTTAAATTAACGGGCGCTAGAACATCGCGCTGGGGGCGGGAAGGGGTTCCCCCCTCCTCTCCTTTCTCCCCGGGGGCGGCTGCAGCGGCAGCGGCGGGTGTGCGGCGACCCTCTTCGGCCTCCGGAGCACCGGCGCTCCGCGAGGCGGGTCAATTCAGGCCGCTGGGGGGTGAAGAGGGGCTCCCTCCCCCTTCTTCTTCTTCTTTTTTTTTCCGGGGGCGGCTGCAGCAGCGGCAGTAGCGGTGGCGGGGATGGGGCGGCCCTCCTTGGCCTCCAGAGCACCGGCGCTCTGCTGGATGGGCCCCCCGTCCTGCCTGTCGGAGCCCCCCGTTCTGCCCGGCCCCGGACGGCTCTCTTTGGGTGTTGCGGGCCCGCGGGGAGGCCGGTGGCCTCCCGGTCACCTTCCCCGGCAGCCCAGTTGGTGGCTCCGGCGCCACCACCGTGGCCTCTTCCTCCGCAACGGCGACGACGACGTCGGTGTCCGCAACCACGGCTCCATCATCGTCATCCGCGGCGGCGCCTCAGTCTCCGTCGGGTGGGCCCAAAGTCTCTGCGCTCTAATCCCTGTGTCCGTGGGGCACATGTGCAGTAGCGCAATCCCACGGACACAGGGACACGACGCAGAGACACTTGGACTTTATTATATAGGATTATATATTAGTATATAGTAAAGGCCTTCTTACATGACCCGGAAGCTGTACGCTGGCTCCCTCGGCCTATAGAGCAAGATGAGCGCCGCAACCCCAGAGTCGTCCGCGACTGGACCTAACGGTCAGGGGTACCTTTCCCTTTAAAGGCCTTCTTGGCTTAGGGTCACCTTGCCCCACTTGACCACTTCAGTTTGTGGAACTGGCACTGCTGCAGGTGCCCCATGATACTCGTGCTACAGTTCTGAGAAATCAACCTTACAGTGTGGCACTCCCTGCCTATTGACACCTTTGCTATGCTCTTTTTGGCACGGGCTGAAAACATTTTTGTCTAGGCAGGCCTCTCCAGACATGTACATGTTTTAATCTTTTTTTTTTTTTTTGCTGTTAATTGTATTTTTTTTTAAATGCTTTAAATTGTTTTTAACAATTTTTTATTGATAATTTTAATATTTCTTGTAAACCGCTTAGAGGTTTTATTAAAATCGAGGAGGAAATAAATAATAAGTAAAGCAGAAGTTATAAGACAGGCCCATTTTCTTCTGTATCTGTAGCCAAAGCAGAGCAGGCATTATGTGAATGCAGATGCCGACTGTTTTATGGGATGAAATACCTCCATTGATGTTTAGACTTGCTACGCCACTGATTTCACAATTCTATTTCTCATGGAACCATTCATATAATTCGAGCCTTATAATATCTTTTCCAGCTGTTCTCTAGGGAAGAGCCATGGCTCAGTGCTAGGTGATCTGCTTTGCTTGTAGAAAGTCCTAGGTTCAATTTCTGACATCTCCAAGTAGATATGGGAGAGAATCCTGTCTGAAATCCTGGAGAGATGCTGCCGTCAGTGTAGACAATACAAATCTAGATGGACAAATGGTCCGACTTGGTCAAAGGCAGTTTCCTCTCACTCCTCCCTTGCATTGCTTGTAACCAGCTGAATAATACTGGGTGCTCAGCTAGGTGTGTCTTTGATTTACTCCAGTAGGTTTTTTTTTATTACCATTTTTATATTCTGAGCTATTGTGTGGAAGCTACTTTGCAATATGCCCCGACCGGAGCTAATTTAATAGGACGCAACATCTGTAAACATAAGGCAAGAGAGCAGTGATGTGTCAATCGCTGCCCAGCTAGATGCCATCTTGATTCCACATGTATCTACAGAAATTACATGCCATGAAATGACCCCAAATTGCCCCTGTGTTGCACTGATTTGGACCACTTTCAGGGCATCGGAGAGTACCACTATCCGAATTAATTACACTTAAGGTCGGTCTTCTTCTACAAATCAAGTACATGACAGCATTGCAAATGATGTGATAAATTATCATGTAATGAAGAGTCCATCTGCTCTAAGGATCTGAATGAGCAACCTTTGAATTCAAGGAGAGTCTTAGTTTATCTCCGTGGACTTTGGATAAAGAAAAAAACGAAGTTAAAAGCTCAGCCACAAGCCACTCATTAATTTACCATGTGCCTATACCCATTGACATGGGGTGGGGAAATATATAATTAAACTAAACAGGAACCACAAGCGCTGAAATGCCAAACCTGGTCTGGCAAAATTCAGTGCTAAGATTGTAAACTTTCTTCTGTGGTCCTTTTAGCAGCTGCATGAGAAGGAAAACCTATCCCTTGTCTAGTGTGAAAAAGAGATGATAAAATATTCACCAGTTGGATTTTGGTCTGCTACAGCTGGTGTTAAAGAGAGAGGAACACCCAGAGAAATGTTGGCAACAGTGCTAGAGACATTTTTTGTAAAAAAAGCAGATTAAGAGATCTCAGAAGCCTTTCAGTTTGTCAAGCTGCTGATAGCAATGGGCAGACTCTCCCAGTCCACCAGAAATGGGCCAACTCTCTGTAACAAAGATGTCTGCAAACGTGATATGAAGGCTACACTTGGGATTCCTACTCCAGTTATTTTATTTGATGAGAGTTTTCATAATACTTCTTTCTGCAGGCTTGCTTGGAATCCCACCCCAAACCAGATCTTTTAATACATGATCCCCATGCAGCCAAAGTCAATATTTTTAAAAGGTCAATACACCTTCCACTTTTTTAGACCCACCTACAGATCAGTTGAAGGGACGCGGGTGGCGCTGTGGGTTAAACCACAGAGCCAAAGGGCTTGCCGATCAGAAGGTTGGCGGTTCGAATCCCCGCGACGGGGTGAGCTCCCGTTGCTTGGTCCCTGCTCCTGCCCACCTAGCAGTTCGAAAGCACATCAAAGTGCAAGTAGATAAATAGGTACCGCTGCAGTGGGAAGGTAAAAAGCGTTTCCGTGTGCTGCTCTGGTTCGCCAGAAGCGGCTTAGTCATGCTGGCCACATGACCTGGAAGCTGTACGCCGGCTCCCTCAGCCAATAAAGCGAGATGAGCGCCGCAACCCCAGAGTCGGTCACGACTGGACCTAATGGTCAGCGTTCCCTTTACCTTTTTACCTTACAGATCAGTTGGGATGCGGGTGGTGCTGTGGTGTAAACCACTGAGCCTTGGGCTTGTCGATCGGAAGGTCGGCGGTTCGAATCCCTGCGACGGGGTGAGAAACAAATGGTACTGGACGAAACAGATCCCCACACACCTGGTGAGTGGGTAATGGACTTATCGACATCTGAAGAGGCAGACCAGTGATAAGACAGTCCTACAGGATTGTGCTAATAAGATTTCCATTAATTATGCTAATGAATGGTAATTTAAACTAAGGAATGTTGAGCTATTAGAACCAAAAGGAAGTAGTGGCCACTTGGCAGGATTACACAGAGAAAATTGCATTCTTGTAGGTTTCAGGTCTATCCAGTCTGGCTAGTTAGCAAGTTTTGTTGACTTTTAACATGGAGTTAATAGGTTTTTAAAAATGGAAGCGAGAATGTCCAGCAGGCTAGTATAATTCAGTCCTCTGCAGCTGGCCCTTCTGTGGCAATACTTTTTCCAGTAATTTAGACCTTCTGGTCTAAAGTCTTCACTATAAGCAGAGTCGTAGCCAGCCCAGGTGGTACCCGGGGTGAATTTTTTTCTGTCACCCCCCCCACCACTTTGCCAGGGCACTGGCAGAGCTGCACCCAGTGGCATAGCAAGTCACCCCACCCCCCAAAAATGATGGTGCCACTTTGCGAGGTGTGGGGTTTTTTTGTGTGTGTGTGTCTATTATCTCTTTTTTTTCAATAAAGTTAAAATTTAATTTTTTTTAAAAAAATAAAAAAATAAAAAAATAAAGAAGTATCACCCCCCCTCTGATGGTGCCACTTTGTGAGGTGTGGGGGGTTGTGTGTGTGTGTCTATTATCTCTTTTTCCCAATAAAGTTAAAAAAATAAAATAAAAAAAATTTTTAATTTTTTTTTTTAAAGTGTCACCCCCCTCTGGGGTGGAACCCGGGGCGGACCACCCCCATCGCCCCCCTTGCTACGCCCCTGCTATAAGCTAAGGTTTTTATGTAAGTGAGAGGAAAAGTTTGGGGGCAGGAGTGCTATAATCAACCACTGATTCACAATTCGGGCTTGTCTGTTGACAGCAGATTAGACGATTATGTCTTGTTCAATACATTTGAATTGCAAACTTATGTCTCAGTCACCAGAGCACAGAAAGATCAATAGATGCAATTCTGCATATGACTATTAGTTAGATGCGTATCACCCTAGTCTGACATACGTTTTCCACCCAGTATTAAGGAAAGGGAGGCTCCCTGTGGCACAGCTTGGAAAGGTAAGCATTTAAACTTGTTTCTGCTTCTCTTTGCATATGCTGTTCTACCTTTTCACCCTTACAAAATTGGTTGGGAAACATGAACTCTTTATAAGTGCTTCCTGGCTGGCAAGAATTCAGCAGTAAAAAAAAAAAAGTAGCAGCACATACATTTCAGCAGGAGGTTTGTTTTCCCTTCATTGCTTTTTCTTCTTCTTTAATACAAAAGTGCTTGAAGGAAGGAATGTAACTCCAGCCTGCGCTTTTTCTTAAATTTGAAGGAATTCTAGATTCTGTAAATAGCTAGTGCTATTGTGAAGTTATAGATGGCTGTGGAACTTTTGATCCTGAAAGTCTAAGAATTGGAAAGAATTCGAAAGTCAATCACTTGTGTTTGCTAGGAAATCTTTTTTTCTTTCTTAGCATATTACGTTCAGAAAGCATTCCTTTAAATTTTATATTTCCACAGTGTGAATTCTGACAACATGCTAGTTGGCAATCTGTTAGTATACAAAATTGCTAGAAGAAGAGTGGTGACTTTGAGCATTTAACAAAAATGACTGTCACTATCTGGGGCGTGGACGGCAAGAGTCCAGGACTGACACATAGGGACCGGGGTATGGGCAGTGGCACTAGTAGGAGTCCAACTGGCAAATCCACAGTCAGGGACCAGAGGAGGATGGGATGCAGGATAGCAGCAGCAGCTGGAACTGGCTACAGCATGGCACGAAACCACATTGCTGTGGCAGGCCTTATATAGTCGTCCTGAGCTTGCCTCTCTTAAAATATTCTTCTGTTTTTGTTTGATAACAGCAAGTTCTACATACTGTTTAAAAATAAAACCATTCATTTACTACTACTGTATTTTCCGGCGTATAAGACGACTGGGCGTATAAGACGACCCCCAACTTTTCCAGTTAAAATATAGAGTTTGGGATATACTCGCCGTATAAGACTACCCCTCTACCAACGCACACTGGAGGCAGCCTTTTTCACCATGAGCGCCCGTCTCGTCTAGCGGCTGAGGCGGCGAAGGCGAGAGCGGCCGTAAGGGGAGGGTAGCACGTCTCTCGCCTGCCTGCCTGTGTCTCGGGGGCGGGGCGTCCGCGCCAGGAGCAGGCGGGCCAGGACTGGGCGAGAGGTGTCTGTTTGTGTGCCCCCCGTCTCTCACTCGCTGGCTCCCTGTGAGGGGGCGCAAGAGGGGCTGAGGAGGCGGCGGGGTTGGGACGGGGACAATGGCGGCGTCTCCTCCGAGCCCGTGGCTTTTCAGCACCCGCCCTATAAGACGACACCCGGCGTATAAGATGACCCCCGACTTTTGAGAAGATTTTCCTGGATTAAAAAGTAGTCTTATACGCCAGAAAGTACAGTATGTTGGATGTTCCTGTTCTCAATTTTCATTTTATTTCCCCAATAAGAAAAAAAAGAAACACCTAAAATTTCCTTAGAGAACAACCACGTACCTGAAATCTGTTGGATGAGAGACCCTTGTTGCTAAACCATCAGGGACAGAGCTACAGTGGCGGAATGGGACAGCCATGTTGGAACTCACCTCAAACACTGGCAGTAGGCTGGAGGGCTCCACTTGACAGCAGAGTGACCCAAAACAGGGCATGGTGTGGTAGGAGCATGGAAAAGAACAGAGGACGAATATACCAGTGTTGGTCCCTTTCATTTCCTGAACTGGAGATGGTTTTGAAACATGTTTCTATCGCTTTCTGAAGTTATTTGGTACTCCCAGTTTCAGGGTTCCTGGACACATGCAGAAAGGCTTTGTGTTGTGAGTATAAACATACACACTGTGCTCTGGTCAGCAAAGCACAGACTGGACTCTGGGGTCTTTGGAAAAGTGGTATTTTTGTAATCGGACGTATGATTTTGGCCTACAAATGTAGTAATTTGTGCACTTAGGTCCCAGTTGGATGAATTAATTGCAAAGAACTGGCAGGATGAGACCTTTGATATATGCAGTGTGGTGTTGTGGTTAGAACGTTGGACCAGAATAGGAGGCAACTAAGCTTAAATCCTGAGCCAGCCATGAATGTCACTGGGTGACTCTGTTCCGGCCATGATCTGTCAGTTTAAATTACTTCACAGTGTGGCGGTAAGGGTTTGGACGAAGGGTAGATGTCGTCAATAATAAACCTTCAGGGATTTAAAAATAATAATCATTTTATAAGTTGTGTGTCTTTGTTTCTCAACTTGATCCTTTTTACATGGATTTGTGTGTATTGTGGTATTTTATGCACTGTGACTTGTAGTTATTTTTATTGACCGTAGTTTAGTAATTATTGATTGTAATTGTTAAGAACGAATTTCTGTTTAATTATTTGCTGATGTTTTGAGAGTTAATTTTTATTGTGTACCATTATATTCTAATAGAATATTACTTTATTTGATATAAGTCATTCCATTTTAAAGTTATGTTTTATCATGACTTTTTGTATTGGATCAGATTATCATAAGGTGTGTGTTCTTTGTTGTATATTTTGTTGCTGTAAACTGCCCTGTGTATAGTAATACAGAAAGGCAGTATACAAATTAAAAGTGAAATGAAACGAAAATGACATGCTGTAAGTTGTACAGACCTGAATTGCACCAAGACAATAGATATAATTCTGGACCGTGGTTTTGAAATAAAAAGTTGCCAGCTCTGTACCCTAGAGCAAAATATAGGAGCATACAGAATACAGGAAGAGTATTCAGCACGCCTGCGTAAGTGGTGTCTCTCTCCTTCAGAACAGTCATAAGCAATGATCAGGAAAGCATTAGGTTCCCACTTGCAAACATTTGGGAGAAAAAAGCTGGAAATTATGTATGTACAGTCTTCATAACTACTTTGTACTCTGGTAGAAGGAGAGCTCAGCACAAAATGTAGCAGAAAAAGTGGTCCACAGATACATTGCAATTTTGAAAATGCCACCTACACTCTCTGAAAGATTTTAAAGTCATCAGGCATGTGCTGCTAATATATGCAGTAGTTTATAAATTTACAGGCTGGGATAATAAAATGTCGTTTCAAAACGTGCAAACTTCGTAGCTGCACATTTGCGGTGCAGAAAGCAAGGAGCAACACCTTTCATTCTGTGCAGTTTCTTTCTTCGTCTATTTTTTTTTCTAATCCACAGTATTCTTTAAAGTGTCATGATAGAAAATTGACTGCATTAAAAGCATACCTATTAATCTTCTTTCTTACGAATAAAAAAAAATTCAAGCTCTTTTTAATACTATCAGCTGTTTATGGCTTTGACAAACAATGGAGAGATTTCAAACCAGCACAAAACATACTTAAGAGCTGCACTGTTGTAGATTAATGCATTTGTAGCAGATTTATTTCGGCTCCTACTGTATGCTGTGTATCGCTCTGCCCCCCCCTTCCGCAAACAATAATACAAATAAAAGTGGAGCGATTATAGCTTCTGTTAAAGTGGTTGTGCACGGATAAGGATTTCTTGCTATGAAGAACAAAAGCAACTAAGACAAAAGAGCTTGGAAGGGAAAAGGCTCATCCACATTGGATTGGATGACCTTCAGAAGGGGTGGGTGGGAGGCTGTGGGAATCCAGATGTTGTGGGACCAGAGTCTTCTCTGACCACTGGCCATGCTGACTAGAGTTCATGGGATCTGGAGTCTACCAACATCTGGAGGGCCTCTTTTCTGTCACTCTGTAAGCAACCACCTTTAACTGTTGAAAAAGTGGAGCTCAGATAAGGTATTTGGGGCTTACATGACTCTGGTTGCTCTCAGTTAAAAGGAACCTATCTACCGCTCCAGCGGGAAGGTAAACGGCGTTTCCGTGTGCTGCTCTGGTTCGCCAGAAGCGGCTTTGTCATGCTGGCCACATGACCTGGAAGCTGTACGCCGGCTCCCTCGGCCAATAATGCGAGATGAGCGTGCAACCCCAGAGTCGGTCACAACTGGACCTAATGGTCAGGGGTCCCTTTACCTTTTTATCACCTTTTCTCAGAGGTGTTGTGGCCAATGTCAAGCCCTTGGTCTTTTGTACCAGGTCTCCTGCCACTTGTAAAAAAAAAAAAACTTTTTTAAAAAGTACCCCAGATTTGAAATTTTGATTTAGAAAGCCCAGGCAATATTGAATGTGGTGATGGCACTGTTACCCTGCAATTCACTACTGGCTGCAAAATTAAAATGAGTACAGTGGTACCTCGGGTTAAGTACGCTTCAGGTTAAGAACTCCGCTAAGAACAGAAATCGTGCTCTTGCGGCGCAGCGGCAGCAGGAGGTCCCATTAAACTTCAGGTTAAGTACGCTTCAGGTTAAGAACGGACCTCCAGAACGAATTAAGTACTTAACCCAAGGTACCACTGTACGTCCCTCAAACCCAGGAGACACTTATTAGCTTGCACATGCTGAAACGTGGATGCTCTGTCAGCAGAAAGGCTTGGGGAAAAATTGTGAATGGTTAGGTAAACATGCAGGTCTCATGGTTAGACCCGACTCCCTGCAAAAAGTAGAAGAGTTTGGATTTGATATCCCGCTTTATCACTACCCGAAGGAGTCTCAAAGCGGCTAACATTCTCCTTTCCCTTCCTCCCCCACAACAAACACTCTGTGAGGTGAGTGGGGCTGAGAGACCTCAAAGAAGTGTGACTAGCCCAAGGTCACTTCAGAGAAGTGTGATTAGCCCAAGGTCAGCTGCATGTGGAGGAGCGGAGACGCGAACCCGGTTCCCCAGATTACGAGTCTACACTCTTAACCACTACACCACACTGGCTCTCAAGTAGAGTACCCTTGTGAGGCATAAAAGAGAGGAAATGAAGCTCTCCCGTGATGTCCTCTCAGCCTTTCCCCTGGAGACACAAGGCCTGAATTCCGCTGCAAGCCTCACTGATTTATTGATAAAATCCACAACACTGCAGAATATAGAAAACAAAAAAATCTACCACAACAAGTTTGACTTTGATTTATATGTAACTGTATTAAATGTGCAAGAGACAAAGTAGGTAAGGTAGTACTCTTTATTGAACCAACTTCTTTGCAAGACGTTGCACAGGATTTCAAGTTTTAAAAACGAGAAGGCTGAGAGATCACTCCGATCTAACATAGAATCAATCAGGGTGAATTTCCTGCACCATTCCCTGAACTCTCGGCTAAATTCAGAGTCATGTCTAACCCCACAGAAAGCCAGGTAGTTCACCATCGAAAGGCAAACTAGGATCGATATTTGCATTTGCAGGACCAATGTTTCATGATGAAGTGATTCTGCTGAGATCTGGTTCCTGATCTGCTGACTTGGGTTAATGAATGGCCATTCCATTATGCTCCATAGAGCAGCATCCCCCTGCCAATTCCTTCCAGATGTTTCTGGCTACAACTTCCAGCTGACCGTGGCTGGTGAGAATTGTAGTCCAAAATATCTGGAGGGGAAGGACCAGGTTGGGTGAAGGCTGCCTTGGAGTAAAGGATAACTTTTCAAAATAAGGGACTCTGCATAAGTACGACTCTGAGTCTCAGAGATGTGCTATATACAGGTAGGATTGCCAGATACGTTATAATTTAAATAGCAAAATTTACTCAAGATGCTTGACATATTCAGTCTTGGATTTCAGATCTGTACATTTCACTTCACTATATTAGTAGAAAACATCACCAACACGAAAATGATGAGAATGGAATTCTGCTGATAGATGCAATTAATACATTTCTGCTTTACAATCATACGAAAATTAGCAACAGACCATAATCCTGGGGCTGTAGCCAACTAAGTTCTACTCTGAATAGACACATTGAAATTAATGGGCCTAAGTTTGTTATAGCTATTATTTCCAATAGGTCTACTCTGAGTATGTGACTCCTATAATAGGAGTCATTATTTTCACATTGGTATTTTCACACATGAGGGTGTGGGGGCAGACTAGGCAGAAAGAGATGAAAATGGAAGTACTACTTAATTTATTAAGTGATTAGTTTATATTTATAGTTTAATATTATCATATGCTGCCTGCCCACAGTGAGGGGTGCCCAAAAGTGATGGGATATTTGTGCTGTGCCAAAAATATTTTTTGCTCGGTATTTTATTTACTAACTTTTCACATACCCTTTTCTGCTCTTGCTCCCCAAGATGGCGAAGCCTCAATTGTAATTGTTTAGAATTCTTGAAATCCTTCCTTCCTTCCTTCCTTCCTTCCTTCCTTCCTTCCTTCCAATCACTTCTCACATTGAGCCAAAGCCCAGACTCTGAGCAACGTTTATTTGCTGTAGGCTTTGAACAAAATGCCTCTTCCTCTTCCTGCAGAGGACTAGTACTTTGTGATGTGCTTCATTCTCTGTGTGGGAATAGGTGATGGCATGGGTGGAACCAAAGGGAAATGTATTCCTCGGTTATTTCAGCAGATCACTACCTGCCTCCAAGTTCCTAAAAGCGCAGCTCTGCTAGGCTCACTTAGCTCAGCACTTTCCGTTCTGTAGCCCCAGGGAATTTCTGCAACACAGGTGTCTCTTCCATAATGAGTTGCATTACCTGTTTCTCCCCAGGCCAGGATTTTAGATATTATGAGGATTAGAAGTATATATTTTGCCTTTAATATAAGCACAGAACATGACAGGATATGGCCTCTTGTAATCCTTATGTCAAAGAGGATGGTGATTCCTTCAGATTGAGAGGACAGAGTAGTGCCCAGAGGGGAAAAAAGACAACCATTTTTGAGGAGAAACAACAACAGAGTGTGTGTGTCCATTTCTCTCTTTCTGTCACACCCTGGCCCTCCGTGGGAATCGGGGAAAGCAACTGACTAAATGTTTCAAATCCCACACAAACAGAAGACAAAGCAGATTTACATAACGTTTGCATACGGTAATTGTTATGTATAGATGCACATTTAGAAATGATTATTATTATTCAAATAAATATAATACAACTCACCATAGATGGGAAGTCTGTGACAAGCTCACCTATGTGTTATGTTCAGGTGTTCACTGTTAATGGTCAGCTTCATAGCCCCTGCTCACCCTGTTTTAAACCAGGCCTGGACGGGGCTCCTGTGCCAGTCATGTGACCCACGTGAGATCGCAGAACCCAAAATACGTGCTTTATTCAGGGCTGTGCTGTTACGGCGCCCCAAAACATGCATTTTGGAGCACCGTGCGAGATTGTGGCCCCTCAAAAAGTGTGTTTTCGAGGTGAGATCTCGGTGTGAAATTGCGCAATATAACGGCGCCCAAAATGGTTGCCCTGCTCTCGTGGAGGAAAATGAGATGTCCCAGTTTTTCAAGGACACTTGGGGATGGTCTGACTCAGTATAAGGTAGCTTCCCATATTTACCTCTCCTTGTACCCCAGTGTTAAGCATTTTCCTTTATACCTTTATAGAATTTAAAGAATGCATTTTAAAGAGAGTGTCACCTTAGATGTGCAGTGTGGGCCCTGAAAGGCTGCAATGGGGTTTTGGTTTGAGTAGACACATATACAACAATGCTGTTTGTTACTTACATGCAATGGGACCAGGCAGGGGATATCACGTAAGGGCAGAAGGCATGAACGGCCCAATTCACCACCACACAAGGACAGTAAATGAGTTTTTCAAAAATTAATTTTTGATTCATTAAGTAGGATTTAGGATTCAGTGTAGGCTGCTTCAATTAGGCTTGTGCAGATATGTTAAATGAATGGGTCAAATAAGTAATTAATGGTGTTAATATATCAATCAGATTTCTAATGTAGGTGTCTAAATTGAGTCAGTAGAAGATCTAAGAATTAATTTTAAACATGCTCTAAGGCTTCAGTTCATTTAGATCAGAAATAAGAGAACAATTAAGAACCAGAAGGCACACCACTTCTGGTACTTTATGCTGGGAAAAGAAAACCTGGCGGTGTTAAAAATGGTGTTACAAAGTCATGACCAGTATTTTGGCGTTTAGTGAAATGCAAAGTCAGTTTTGCACCTGCCTGCCATTAAGTTAACATGAAAACATTTCTTCTAGCTTCCTGTTTTTCAGCATGCAGGGAATTTTCACATTTCCCCACCACTTGGTGAGATGTGCCTTTTCTGACAGCTACTCCCTCTCATCCGCTACTGTCAGCAACTTGCATTGAATTCCCATATTGGCAAAAAACCAACCAACCCTGGAATGATTTGATTGGCTAAGAGTCCAGTCCATAAGAGAATTTTTAGAGCTTTGCAGCCTCCCCCACAGAACAAGGCTCTTAATTTCTCCTTGCATTAGCCCTTTTCAGGTAAGTGATGGGACAAAATTGCCAACTTCACCTTATTTCTGTTCATCGTTTTATTTTAATTTTTTCTTCAGTTCTCTACCTTTCTGCACCCATGTGCAAACTTTTAAAAGTCCTCATTGGCCCTTTAGTGTGCATTTCTCCTGATATACTGGTTTTGTGTGCTATTTTGCCTAAAATGCACATTTTCTACAAGTAAGTTTCCTTAACTTAATTCGTTTTTGTATTACTTAATGCATTTCCCCCAATGTACACATTTTTGCATGCATTATTTCGTTGGAGTGCTGCATCGTAAAAGCCATAGTAGTGTGAATTGCAAAGGTCGGATGTTTTTCAGTTCACATATACAGTAGGTTCATGTGGTAAGTACATATTAGGTATGTAAATCAAACTGAATTTCTCCTCCATGCCTGAGTTGCCAGAATGTGGCAAGTCCCATCCCCTTGAGAAAGCTGTATGACCTAGTCCTAGACACACTTTCCTGCTAACATGTGATCAGTTTGTTGTTTCTAGCATCAAGTCTTCCCAACCCTTTGTCCACGCTTTCCCGCTGCCTCTGACTTTTCATGTCTTGCAGAAGTAGACATCCTTGTAGGTCTCCCTATCCACTACGGCTGCAAAATGAAGGAACATAGTGGGTCCAAGCAACTGTATTTGCTAAGCTCAAAGATGCAACAAATGTATTTTTATTCATTATTGTAAACACCCCTGAAAATTTTGAAGAGAAAAATGTTTAACTTTTTTTTTATAGCTTTGCTGTTCCACAGTAGACGTTTTATATGTCCTATTAATAAAGAGCAAGCCCTATTAAACTTAGGGCTTACTTCTGAGTAAACATGCCTAGGATTACACTGTATGTTTGTTTTAAGCTATAGTTCAAGGTGTATTTGTTACTTAACCATCTGGCATCTTTTGTTCTAGGTATTTATTCAGCTCATTTAGTAAGTAATTTCCTCAAAATGTGTAGATTCCTTTTTTTTTTTACAACAGCAACAGCAATGCTGCCATAGGCTTCTCCTTATTTCCTCACCCATAGCTGCTACCAAACATCTTTGTACACTGAATCATGCTTTTATTTTTATTTTTAGTTGATGGTGGTGAACAAACAGAGGTGGCTGGGCATGTTAATGCACTTTGCAAGTTGAATTCCTAGCTGTTGAACAAAAGCAGTCATGTTGATTTCAACTCCATTTAACATACATGGGAGGAAATCAATGTGACAAGGGAAAAAAGATTTTAAAGCCTCTAAGTCCAGTTGTTAGCAATAAAAACAAAAAGACTAAAAGATCCTGTGACTTGATGGTGTCCTTTTGGAATAAAGAAGTCTGTTGCTTAAGCAGCGCTTGCCTTCATCTTTTATGAACCTTTTCAGTGCAGCAGATTGACTCATTATTAAAGGTCCAGGATGCAACAAAACACAATAGGTCATCGAACAATGACTATAATGTAATCTCGGATGTTTTCATGTATCCCTTTTAAACAGAGAATGGTAAGTTAAAGAAACACGTGTAAGTTTAAATTATAGCTATGGTTGTTGTTGTTGTTCAGTCGTTCAGTCGTGTCCGACTCTTCGTGACCCCATGGACCAGAGCACGCCAGGCACGCCTATCCTTCACTGCCTCTCGCAGTTTGGCCAAACTCATGTTAGTAGCTTCGAGAACACTGTCCAACCATCTCATCCTCTGTCGTCCCCTTCTCCTTGTGCCCTCCATCTTTCCCAGCATCAGGGTCTTTTCCAGGGAGTCTTCTCTTCTCATGAGGTGGCCAAACCGGCAAGCCACTCCAGTATCCCTGCCAAGAAAACTCCATGGACAAAGACAACAGGCATAGCTACGGTACCAAATGGCTCAGTCCTTCTTAGTGGTGTGTGAAGTTCCCTCTGTTCTAATCCTATCTAGGCTGCAGTACTCCTGATCTTATTCTTATTATTTGTATTGATTAATTGCTTTTTTTTTTTTAAAGATGAACTCAAAGCGACATTGAAAAACAATGGGCTGATTGACTGTTGGAACATGGAAGCACCCAGTCGTCCTTCCATTGTGGAAGCATGACCTGATGCTGGTAAGTGACATCATGGTTTTCCAGTAGATACAGGAATTGCCCAATAATTCAACAAACAATCTCTTATATGTAGTGGGGCTGAGCAAAGGTGAACAAGTGTTGATAAGTGCTGGTCATACAAATTATCCAGTGACCACCATTATATGTTCCTGGGTGCCATGGAAGCTCTCCCCTTGTGTCCTACCTTGTGGTAGACTCGTAATCTGGTGAACCCGGTTCGCGTCCCCGCTCCTCCACATGCAGCTGCTGGGTGACCTTGGACTAGTCACACTTCTTTGAAGTCTCTCAGCCCCACTCACCTCACAGAGTGTTTGTTGTGGGGGAAGAAGGGAAAGGAGAATGTTAGCCGCTTTGAGACTCCTTCGGGTAGTGATAAAGCGGGATATCAAATCCAAACTCTTCTTCTATTCATGATTTGTACTAGAACTTGGATCAAGATCTCTGACAACTTACGTCGGCATCTGTTTACATTTTGGAGTAGCCAAAATGTAGAAATATGTGGATGTTACTGAGGCACTTGGTTTGTCTGATGGGTTCAGGCTCAGGTCAGCTTTGGTGTGGGTCCCATCTCAGGCTCTGCACACCAGTGGCATGCGGTGAAATTTTTAGTAGGGGCTCAGGGCCAGAGATGCCAGCTTGTGGGGGCAATGGGTGGGTGGGGTGGGTGGATGCAACGTTGCATACATGACATCACGTGCGTGAGCATTGGGCCTCCCTCCCTAAGCTGGGCCAAAGCTTCCGGGCTTTAGGAAGGAGGCACCAAGAATTTTGCTAGCACAAAGGTGGAAAAGCGATGAAATACCAACAAAAGAACAATGGCAAGAAAAATGGATGGAATACGCTGAAATGGTGAAGCTAACAGTAAGACTCAAAGACAAGGACAATAGAGACTTTAAAAAAGACTGGGAACCTTTCATATTGTGCTTACAGAAACAACGTAAGGAAATGGACTCACTAGCAGGGCTTGATTAAACACTTACAACTAACAAAACAAAGATAGAAAATAAGAAGAGGAGGCTAAAATGATATGGATATAATAAGGATTAATTTAAAGATTACAATATTAAGACATATGACAGCAAGCAGGAGAAGTTATTACGTTAAAAACCAGAAAGGGAAGTTGAGGAAAGTCATGGGGGGGGGGGGCGGGAATTTATTTTGTGATTATATTGTTTGATGTGATCTTGATAAAAATGTAAAACCCAATAAAAAAATTACAAAAAAAGGAAGGAAGGAAGGAAGGAAGGAAGGAAGGAAGGAAGGAGGGAAGGAAATACCAAGGGAACGTTTAGGAGACTAGCCTTGTGCCCCTAGTCCACTGGCCACACACCACTGCTGCACACTCTGGTCCACCAGTGTGTGTTCTCAAAACCACAAAGCTTGGCATGCTGGTGTAATTTCATACCTGGTGGGAGAGCACCCCAAAGTCAGCCAGGGCCCCCACCCCAGTTCTGAGCTCAGTGCTGGAGCCGTGGCACATGCAATACCAAAACTCACATACCCAGCAGTTCTTAGTGCCCTGGCCATATGTCTCCAGCTCTGCAGTCCCAGAATAACTGGCAGGGAGGAGGAGACGCAGCAAATGCCCTGCAGTCCCTCCTTCTTTAGCTGACGGAAAGCTATATAAATATTTTGTCACCAGATCCCCACAATTATCCTGTGTTTTCAATAAGCCCTTTGATGTTCTTCCTGTCCTGTCCCCCCATTGATGTGGTGAATTACTTAACTACCCATAATTTACCAGATGAAAAAGTGACAAACCTACCTTTAAGAGATCACACAGGGCCAAGCCTAGGGCCACACATAGAATGACAGAGATAGACAGCTGGGGCAAATAAAGTCAATATTGCAGTGGGAGAAGGGATTGTGTAGGGCCCTGGAGCCCCACCTACTGACTGCAGTAAGTTCTGCCTGATACTACTGCTAGTGCATTCCACTGCAACTTAGGAAGTTACTAATAAGGAATGGGGGAATCTGTCAATTTTGGGCTCTCTCAGTTCCTCATTTTTCCAATCTTAAGTTCAGTTCTGCACATTTCCACATCAGTCTCTGGTGGCTTTTTCCGTTTTTTTTTTTTTTTAAGGTCACCAGCATTTTAGTGAAATTTCTCCTAAAACAAACAGCTCTTGCACGCAATTTTGCACAATACGTACATTTTTGCAAAGCAACATTCTGTAAACACAAAGGATTTTGATATGTTATTTTTTTAAATAAAAATATATGCGTTCTAATGCACAGTTTACCCTAGTAAAAATGCCCCGTGAATTTTTGTACACATGACTTGGCTGGAAAACTGCATGTGCGAATTTGGAGAAATGGTTGTGGTTTGGTTAAGTATCATTTCATAAAGTGTGGAATGTGTAGGTCCACCTTTAAATGTAATTTCTCCCTTTCCCCAGCTAGAAACCCAGTTCTTTAAAAACTGGTAGTTGAAGTGTTGATGATGAAGAACTGTGAAACCCGATTTCTTGCTTGGGTGGGGGATGCCGTAATTCTGGCAGAGAATGCCTGAAATACTGGGTAAATAGGGAAGAAGGTTGCCAGTGCATTGCAGCTGTTGGTGAGATGCTGGGCAGTTCATGAAGCTGGTCCCTATGAAGGTTGTGGCCTCCTAGTGACAGTGGCAGGAATTGCAGTCAGGGGTAGGTGAGTCTGTTCAATTACCACTCAAGCCCGCTTCCCCTCAAGGCAAAAGCAGGCTTCTTGAGTCTCCTGCTTCTCAGCTGACAGCCAGTAGGTGGACCAGCTCTGTATTCATAACGAATCTGCTACAACAGTGGAATAAATTTCACAATTGTTTGTGTGCGTGTGTGTGCCGTTGGATGGTTTTCTGTAGTCTACAGTGCATCAAAATGATTTATACAAGTTTCCAGGTGGGTTATGACTTTCAGACAAGCTGCAAACACAAAACAGCTGTTTCTTTTCTTCTCCTTATTTTCGGATTTTTACGAGCTCCCTATCCCCACTCTGGCACCAGCAATAATACCTGAAAAGAGACTCGTTTAATGGCCTCGTCTCCTCCGCCCCCCCTTTCTTATTTTGCCTAGAGTGAGGAGAGCAACTCCAGTGTGTTTCTTGTTGGCTGTCATTTATTCTGTAATTACATCTAATCTACTCTTGGACCCTACCTTCCCAGGAAAGCAGCAATCTTATGAGTGACATTTCCAGAGCGCACCTCAAACCGGTAATTTATTAGGGTAATACATCATCGGAGCAAGGTGCTTTAATGATGCTTCCCTCAAAAGATGGCACCATCCAAAGAGTGGCTGCATAATTGCCTTGCAAAAGATGTGCCAGTAAGCTAGGTGCTCTGGAACGCTGAACAGGTTTGCCTCCAGGTATAACTGGCATCTTTGCCCCTACTTTTCACAAATCTTTTAGTGCTCTGCCTAGGCCGCCATACCTGATCGTCAAACTGTTGTCTCCTTGACAACTAAACTTTTCAAAGATTACAGGCAAAAAATGTTTCCTTCAGCCCTGGAGCTGTTTAATGCTTTAAAATGTCAGGGAAAATATCCTTCAGTCCCACGAGTGGGAAAGATAAGGTGGTGAGGGACTGGAAAGGGATATTTAAAAACATGTTTACAAAATAATTCAGCGCCACAAGGCAGCTCAGCAGAGGGCTTTTTAAAATATAAAGCCAGCTAAAAAGGGCTTCTGGTATGAAATATGTTAATAAAAATTACACTTTCCTTTAGCTTGGGATGCAGGCTTGGCTTGGATGTCAGGAGCACGAAGCAGCCTTTTTAATTCAGCCCTGAATCAGGAAATGGTTATTTGAGGCAGAAATTCCCCTCCCCCTTTAACTCTTTTGTAGCCAGGTAGGAACCCAGGTGGCACTGTGGGTTAAACCACAGAGCCTAGGGCTTGCTGATCAGAAGGTCAGCGGTTCGAATCCCTGCGACGGGGTGAGCTCCCGTTGCTCGGTCCCAGCTCCTGCCAACCTAGCAGTTCGAAAGCACGTCAAAGTGCAAGTAGATAAATAGGTACCGCTCCAGCGGGAAGGTAAACGGCGTTTCCGTGCGCTGCTCTGGTTCACCAGAAGCGGCTTAGTCATGCTGGCCACATGACCTGTGTTGTGGAAATTTACCCCTTTCCCTTGAAGGCGGCGCTGGTCTCGTAAGGAGACCCAACACCCGGAGGAACACGTTTGGAAGGTTCACACCGGTTGGGAAAACTGACAGAGACCACGTCCAGGAAGGTAAATAGATCCTTTATTGCGCAAAAATGAGAAGAACTGCTGCAGCAGGGTCCCACTCGCGTTGACAAGCGAAGAGCGAGACCCAGAACAAAGGGAAATTCTCAGTTATATACATTTTGAGTTCAATACATTTCAATGGGACAGGAAAGGCGGGAAAACAGAAATTTACATGGGAGATGGGATTTGGGTGAGGCATAGTCCTGTCTGAGTACATTTTGATGATTTTGTTTTTCTTCTCTCTCCACAGGAAGGGTGCAACGGGAAGTCCTGATCATTTCAAGATGACACTCAGATGACAGTCAATAAACTTGATCACTTGAATTTACATTTGGTTGTGTATTCTTGTTGGTTTTGCAGACCCTGTAGTAGTTAAGGGCTTCCTGGCAAGGGAGTCATCCTGTGGCTTATGTAGATTGTCTATCTTCTGGGGCTTATGCAGATCGGCTTATGGAAATGTCTCTGGTCGAAAAGGTGGGAGGCTGAGGGGTCAGTCCAGGGTCTTCCTACAACTCTTATGTCCAATAACTGGCAGCTCTGTTTAGAATGACAGCTGTCAGATTTCTTATAAAATTCCCCTCTCTGTTCATGTCTCAAATAGTGTACTGGGGTCCCAGTCACCCCTCTCTGCTCATGTCCCAAACAGCGTACTGGGGTGTTTTGAAGGGAAGCTCCCCCCCCCCCGAAATTCCTATAACAATCCCCCTCTCTGAGGCAAGATTGTTGTGTAACAACAATCATTGCCTCACACAATCCATGGTCACGTATTCGCCTTCTCCCAGGTAGTACATTGGGACAACTTCGGAAAAGGTGGGGGCTGTTTGGAGGTTTGTCAGCATGGCTTGAAAAATGAAATGGATACCTTTGTATAAATCTGAAGTCTTGCAAGTCAAGCCCCTAAGGGATATTTGCAAGTGCACATAGCTGGACATAAAAAAATATGAAAAATAACACATGTTGCATTTTGTTACTAAATTACTTGTGGTAGTCCAGGACTTTGGGATAAACATTTTCTCAATAGTGGTCTATGCTTTACACTCAGCAGGAAAGTGACTGAAAAGTGCAGTCTGTTCGGTTTCTGCCTTTTTTTTGTCTGTGTTCCCAGGTGTCATAGCTCACAGTCCTCTGGGGTCCCTTGACCTTCAGCATACCACAGACAACACCCACCAACATGCATCCCTGGTATGGGCTTGCATTTGCTTGACCCAAAGCAGTACCCCATGTGCTTAGGTGTGACACTCCCTGGAGAGGAAATGCCCAACCCTGGCCACCTCTGGGCCTCTGTGGCTTTGGTCCTGCACTCACAAAGGGGTGGGCCTGTGCTCTTGCTATTTAAAGGGACGAAAGCCAATGGCACCTTGGATACACTTGCCAAATTCAAACTGAGTCCAATCAGAATTTATATAGGCCCATGGTTCTTTCCAAACCAATCTGTTAAAACCATTCTCCAAAAGGCAGTTTGTTCAGATTGTTTAATTTAATTCTATAAGGGATCACTCCTGTTAAATCAAAGCATAGACACTTCCGTTATCTGGGCTTTCATGGATCGTGAAACTTCTCCTTGGTAGAGTTAAAATGGTTGTCCAATTGAGATGGAAAAATAAGGGGTGGGCGAGAGAAATTATGGGGAAAACCTTAAAATTCACTGCATGCTATCTGGGGGGAAAAGAACCTTATTCCATGTGTGGTGGTCGTGTCCCCAAATAAATAAAACTTGGGGCATGATCTATGAAGAACTAAAAACAAACAAACAAATGTTAACATGCATTCCTAAAGAAACCGGAAGCATTCCTATTTGGCATTCACACGATAAAAGAGAGTGGGCTTGCTTCAAAACTACCTGATAAAATATGATTCTAAAATAATACTTGGGTGTGTTTAGATTAATTTCAGAGATATACAAGAAAACTGAGATTAATAAATAACGCAGGACAATTGCTAGTTAAGGACAGTATTGAAATCAGAAGAGATAGAGTATTGAAATCAGAAGAGATAGAGAGAAGTCATAGCAGGGATTCAAATAGTTTTCTGGAACAGAAAGAAAGTGACTGCAAAGAAATAAAGAAGTAGTACAAAAGAAAACTAAACTAAAATAAATATAATAAAATGGGTAGAAAAGGTTGGTACAGAGTGCCAGGTGGGACAAGGAAATATGATCATCAGTCGACTTAATCAAACATGAAAGCATGTAGTATATGAGAATTTTCCATGGGAAAACTTGGGGTGTAGGCCAAACCCTTTTGCTGTTCATGGTTAGACACTATATTATACAGAAACCATTGCTCACATAAATTGGGTTTCCCCCCCTTTTGAAATATCACAGTATCAGACACATTTCAGCATTCATACATAATAACACATAATACACAAAACATACACATTATTAACTCTACACCAATTGCATATCTTGAGGCAATCCTGTGATCTTGAGACATTCTTGCTACTCTTAAATGCATCTCCAACCTTGGGCACAAGGGCATTTCTTGCCTGCCTTTGAGTCACTGGGAGGAAGATAACAGCACTTCCAAACCTTTGCTGAAAAGTTATAGCTTTTTAGGTCTTTTCCTTCTTAGGTTGTGGTCCAGGAGATAAAAATGTCCTTCATAATTCAGTTATTCAGTTCCTCAAGTCCTTTATGGGAGGAAATTGTTGTGGCCATTGATGCATTGGCAGGCGTGTTTAGCTGGTGAGGAGACGGTCTTATCATTTGGTCTCCTGCGAAAATAGGCCTGCAGGGGGGTTTGGGGTCTGAAGACATAATTAGTTAAAAAAAAAAAAAAGGGAGGAGGATAAGAAGTAGACAAGAAAGGGGAGAATATTCTAGAAATTTCTTCTTGGGAAGCTGTAAATACAAAATCATATTTAAGCATTTTATTCATTTAAATATTATTATCCTTTACATTTAATCACTACTGTTATTTCCTGCTCAGTCTGTTTAATTTTTTCCTTCACTTTGGCTGTGGAAGAAAGATGGGACAAAGATTTTGTTAATTTGGACACAATTGGCAAGTTGGGTTAGAGTCTTCTTAGAGGTCCACATATCCTGTTTGAAAGGGAAGTTTTTATTATTTATTTATTTATTTTTCATGTGATGCACATGTACTCAAAATATAAAACATGGCCTGAGGAACCAAAATTAAATAAATACTAAAACACACAAAATTTAAACATCTCACATAAAAGAATAGGGGGGAAATGTTTCTTTATGTGGCAAGATCAGCTAGAATGTTAATAGGAAATATTAGAGCGAACAAAGCAAATTATTTGTAACCAACAGAGAAGCATAAAAGTCACACACAAAATAGACATAAAAGTCATAGAGGGAAGTCGTTTTGAGACTTCTCAAGTATCCTGTTAAAAGTTGTGGGGGGAAATCTTGCAATGCAAATGTGAGATAATACATCTTGAGTACCCACTGAGATAGAACAATGGAATCTTGGTTTTGCATAGTCTGTCACCTGGAGAGAACAATCCCCCCATTCCTCTTCCTCCCCCCCCTTCGGAGATAGAATTTGCATGAAAGGTTTGAAAGAACAGCAAAGTCCTTCTCCGCATATCCTGTTGAAGGGAAAATTGCTTCATGTGGAAATCTCTGTCAGGAGTAAATTTGGAACTTTGCAACATCAACAATTTAACAATTTCTCAATGGTTCCAAGTTTTACATAAAGTTGAATTTAAGTTTCGAGTTGAGAGCATGACTTTATCACCTCTTAGTTAAAACCTCCCTCTCTCTCTTTTTTTTTTTAAAGTTGACATAGCCTCTGTGCATGTACAGAGTTCATGACTCAGAAATCTATTGTACCATTTGAAAGAATTGCATCTGTTGGTTAAATTACCATTTGAATGAAAAAGGGAAGTTTGAGGAGTAGAATTTAAAGAACAGGGTTAGACAGAAACCCAGCAATTTATGCTTTTATCAAAAGTAGCTTTTGGTCAGTTTAAATCCAATTTCCTAGTTTTGTGTCCTAAGACATTTCTGATACATATTATTTCCTGTTTCTTGTTGCTTACGAAGTAGGCTTATAAAATCTTAAAACTTTATATATATAGAAATTTTTTCCAGGCAACCCAACCCTTCTATCACAGATTTCTATTAAAATGTGGGCTATCTTTTTTCTTTTCTATTCTCTGGCCATTTAGTGGAAATCCCCACCCTCTTATTTATGAGTAAGAATGGCATAGGGAGTCAAATATTCTTAGCAATTTCAGCCATGGGCAGAAATTCCTTGCCCTCCCTTATATATATGGGAAAATGGCTACAGGGTCAGAATTCATATTCTCTAACATTTTAAGTCATTTTCGCCTTACCATTTTGCAGACAAAGATTTTCTGCCCTTTATGTACAGGAATGGTCAAAGCTGCTTAAACTTTAAATAATAGACAAATGGTAAAGACTGAGACACTTCAAAGTTACAAATCTCCTTTTTAGAAACAAATACAAACAAACAATCACTCTATAATAAACTCTGAAATCCAGTGTTTCCATCTTTCTGTACTAAAAGCAAACCATGGCTGAATGTTAACTCAGCACCACATCAAGATTTTTAAAATCACCTCTCCAAATGCTTGCACCTTTCACATAGCCATAAATTGGGAGTTGGAAGGGATCCAGAGGTCACCTAGTCCAACCCCTTGGAATACAGGGTTCACAAGATTTGTATTACCAGAGAAAGTCACATACTTATGCACACAGACTATCATGTAAGCTCATACGTGTACTAAGAGCAAGAATATTAGTAACTTTACACAGAACCCTTTAGCAGATCTAAAGATAGTTTGAGTGAGTTTATTTCCTTAAAGAGTGCAAGTTACTAGAGAAATTTTCTTACAGGAAGATACAAGTGAATACAGTTTTCCTAGAATTAGATAAGGAGAGAGTCTTTTATAAGGAAGACTAAGAGTTGATATAACCACCCACAATAATATAAAGCCATAGATTTGATAGAAGTACATTTTAGAAAAGCTAAAAAGTTAACATTCCCCCTTTTGCAGTTTCCTTGCTAAATGAAGCTTACTCAGGAGTAGGTTTACCTGTTTAAGCACAGAAGTAAGATGGGAAAGGGAAAAACAAACAAACTCAGATAGAACAAAAAAAGAGGGGGGACATTTTACAATGCTTAAGGCTAATGGAAATCAGACACTGCAATTTATCTTGTAAAACTTAAGACTTTTGCAACAGGAAAATTAAGTAGAGCACAGCCTTCCTTTTATGCAGACCTTGAACATTGTGAGTTCACAAATTCAAAGTGTAAACAAACCATTTTCAAAGTTACCAATCTCCCATTTCCTTTTTGTCCTGCTTCTCCTTACTGCAGGAAAAAAAATAAGTATACACACACACTTTTTACTCTTTGGCCTTCTATAGCCCTTCTCAATATTTGCCATGGTTTTTTTTGGGGGGGGGTTGATCAAGCCCCACTGTGCACAGTTAAGAGAAGTTGTAGCCAATTTAAACACAAACCAAATTTAAACACAGACACAAAGCTTCTTAAACACAAATTGAAGGGGTCTTCCAGAGTCCAGATGGGAAATAAGCACCAGTTTGGGCTTCTTTCTCATCGGGGGCCTGGGAACTTTGTCTCTTTGATAGGGGTGCACCCATTCCTTCTACCTAGGCTTTTCCGGACAATCTCCGAACCTGGGGTCTGGGGATCTGGGGTTCACGGGTTCTCTTTTTTCACTGGACACTAACTCCGATCTAGGGAAGTAGACAACCTCTCTGACTGGTAAGTGGACTCCTCCGATTGGGAAGGTGGACACTCTCCGAGCGGGAAAGGGGTTTAGACAATCTAGGGAAGGGGTGGACACTCTCCGAGTGGGAAATGGACACACTCCGATAGGAAAACTAACCCACCCACAATTTTGGAGTCACAGCAACACCCTGCCTTTTACAATCTAAGTCAGTCTCTACTGAACGCTTGCAGTATTGCAATGCCAGATCAAGACTGAGAAATTTAAAAGTTAGAATGGAATGGGCGCCCTTGCTTTCCCGTTCTCGTGGGTCATGCCCAATTAAGGTCTCCACGAGGCGGTTTGCGGCTACACCCGTCAAAGTTATAGGTTGGGAGTTGTAGTTCAGAGAATTTAAGGGAGAGGAATCACAACGCTCTCAATCTGGCCGATCTCCGAAGGACTTTGAGCGTGCGAACAAAGGATAGGGTAAGGGAGACAGGTAGAGAAGAAAGACAGTAAGAAGTTTGTTGCTGTGACAGAACCCACCCAAGGCCAAATTCCTATTTATACTCACGTATACGCAGTCTTCCGACTCCCAATATCAGAATCCAGGAACTGGGAAAAAGTCTCCTGATTCTCTTAACCCCACGGCCGTTCCGGATCGTAGTTACCTTCCTAGTTGGTCCCGCTGAGACTCCCAGTTAGTGCCAGGACTCTAGAGTCGTCGAGGAAAGATAGACCCCCCTGCAAGTGGCTGGGTTGCGCTTGGGCTACCAGACCTCGGCACCCCAGAACCCCGGTCAACCGTTGTCCCACCAGAGTCGCCAAATTGTTGTGGAAATTTACCCCTTTCCCTTGAAGGCGGCGCTGGTCTCGTAAGGAGACCCAACACCCGGAGGAACACGTTTGGAAGGTTCACACCGGTTGGGAAAACTGACAGAGACCACGTCCAGGAAGGTAAATAGATCCTTTATTGCGCAAAAATGAGAAGAACTGCTGCAGCAGGGTCCCACTCGCGTTGACAAGCGAAGAGCGAGACCCAGAACAAAGGGAAATTCTCAGTTATATACATTTTGAGTTCAATACATTTCAATGGGACAGGAAAGGCGGGAAAACAGAAATTTACATGGGAGATGGGATTTGGGTGAGGCATAGTCCTGTCTGAGTACATTTTGATGATTTTGTTTTTCTTCTCTCTCCACAGGAAGGGTGCAACGGGAAGTCCTGATCATTTCAAGATGACACTCAGATGACAGTCAATAAACTTGATCACTTGAATTTACATTTGGTTGTGTATTCTTGTTGGTTTTGCAGACCCTGTAGTAGTTAAGGGCTTCCTGGCAAGGGAGTCATCCTGTGGCTTATGTAGATTGTCTATCTTCTGGGGCTTATGCAGATCGGCTTATGGAAATGTCTCTGGTCGAAAAGGTGGGAGGCTGAGGGGTCAGTCCAGGGTCTTCCTACAACTCTTATGTCCAATAACTGGCAGCTCTGTTTAGAATGACAGCTGTCAGATTTCTTATAAAATTCCCCTCTCTGTTCATGTCTCAAATAGTGTACTGGGGTCCCAGTCACCCCTCTCTGCTCATGTCCCAAACAGCGTACTGGGGTGTTTTGAAGGGAAGCTCCCCCCCCCCGAAATTCCTATAACACCTGGAAGCTGTAAGCCAGCTCTCAGCCAATAAAGCGAGATGAGCACTGCAACCCTAGAGTCGGACACGACTGGACCTAATGGTCAGGGGTCCCTTTACCTTTACCTTTAGGAACACTTACTATTTTGTTCTTAAGGTGATCTAGGTTCAATATTTTTATAATAAAAAACTTCTAAGTGGTTTCCATAAAATAGTATAAAATTCGTTTTAAAAACAAATATATGCAATAAAATTATGTGTCTGGGTAGATTTGTTAACAACAACAACTGAAGTTGTTGTTGTTGTTGTTGTTGTTGTTGTTGTTGTTGTTGTTGTTGTTGTTGTTTTTAAGCAGGCGCTGAAAACAGTGTGATGATGGTGCCTGCCTAATATTAACAGGTGCTGCCAGAGAAGAGGTGCTGCAACACATAGGGAGCCAGCCTATGCTCAATTAATAACTGGTGTAAATTAAGCCAGCGTAAAATTACTGCAGATCCAAATCTGATTCAACAATGGGGCTGCTGCTGTTGTTCTGCCTACGCCTGGCAGAGGGAAAGCAAGCCTTTAAAATTGCGTTCTGCGTCAGGTCATGTGACTGAGATGAACAGGCTTAGACTCCAGCCTGAGCCCTCTCTCTAGTCCTGCCCCTGCCATGCCCCCAAAATGCCCCTTTTGTGGAACTTGCACCAGCTTCGGTTTGGCCACATGAGCCCTAGGACGAGCAAGTTCGCTGGCATCACCTTCGGATGAGCCAGGGCAGGGCTGAGCTGAGCCAGTGGATCTTGCCGCCAATTTCCCCCTAGAAAGACTTGTTTTTCGCAAGTCCAGAACAAAGAGGGTGCAGCACTTGTAAAAGTGCCAGTTCTGCAGATCAAAGGGGGCACATATGGGGTAAGGTGGTTCTTCAAATAAACAAGTCCCCATATGCTGAGAGCTTTGTATACTAACAGTAACACCTTGAGTTTGACTCAATAACAAATGGGCAGGAAGTGCTGATGTTTGATCAGAGGTGTAATATCCTCACAGGGTCTCGGCACTCGTGCTGCAGTCTTCTGCACTAACTGCAGTTTTTCGACAAGGACAGTGCCAGATTTACGTATAAGCTAAACAAGCTATAGCTTAGGGCCCCACTCTCTTGCCCCCCCCAAAAAAATTTAAAGGAAAAAACAACAACTGGATGTACATTTCCAAAATATAAGATAAAAAACAAATAAAATAAAACCTACATACAGCAACAGTGTTTTGTGTTGTGTAGGCTCCTATGATGTAAGTAGTGTAATGGGCCCCGCCTGCTAGCCTGCTCCCTAAAATATCACTGGTTTGCTCATTTCTATATATAGGGCGCCTACATTCTGCATGGACTGGTTGCATGGCAACATATGCAAATGGCTTTAGATGCTTATTAGATCCATAAATTACCATATAGCATATATTCAACACATAAAACAGCGACAATTTGTTGTTGACAAAGGACAGCTGGACATATAAAGGGCCCCATTACTACCTTCAGTAGCTGAGGGCCTCATCAAACCTAAATCCGGCCCTGGACAAGGAGCAAAGGAAGAGTTTATCGCAGCAATCCATTCTTAAAGTTACCAGTGCCTGGCGTACCTTGGTTTAGCTAACCTGGTCACCCACAGCTGCCATACCAACTAAAGCTGATATAAGACACTCCTAGCCACTGAGACAACCTGGGCCTCTGGTGACGAAGCTGGAACCAGAAGCACCCCCAGACTACTGCAATGGTGTCGGGGCACCAACTTAAATAAAGTATGGGGGGCAGGTAAGCCCCGCCCCACATAATCGATCACATGACACAGTGCACGCACACCATTTTAATGGCAATGTCTATCAACTTTGGGAGGCGAGGGCCCACCCTCAAATATTTTATTCGGGGTAGCTGGCCCCTATGAATAGTGAAACCATTATAAAGGAGTTTCATGTGCATGGCCAAAGAGAGTGAGATTTGAATGTGTCTGATATTATACCATCTTTAAAGCTAAGCAGGTCTGAGCCTGCTCAGTGAAAATATAATAGGTTTATGCAGAAGCACATGACAGTGCTGTTACGGGCAACTCCCTTGCCTGAGCTGAGAGGTCAGTCTCAAACAAGAGGTGGAGATGTGGCTTTCAGTCAGAAGAGGCATGAGCTCCCCATTGTGAATCATAACTGCTTTCTTAGTTCTGATTTTAACTTGCAGCCTCTTAAAAAGCAGATACTTCAAAACACCGCTGCCAGTAAGTAACTGGATGGGAACGCCGTGCATGTTGCCCTGACCTCTGGGGAGATAGGTCCAAATAGGAAAACAAGCCATCACCCCCAGAAAGCTGCCGGACAAACAGGAAGTATCCAAGGCACTTCTATCTTCCAAGTTATACTTGCCAATACCTGCAGACAAGCAGGCATTGGCATGGCAATCTCCATGAGCAATTGATGTTAATAGCTGGTACTCCGATACAAAGCGCCAATGACATGGACACACGTCTTCCAGATCTTGTGGACTACAACTCCCATCAGCCACAGCCAGGGATGATGGGAGTTGTAGTCCAAAACATCTGGAAGGCACCACGTTGGCTACCCCTAGTCTAGAAGCATTAGACTAGTTAAAATTTGTGGCACAGAGGAGTGCAGACTTGGTAGCAGAAAACCACCCCATTTCTCCCTCTCTCTCCCACCTATCTCTGTTTCCTCCCTGCTTTGTCTTCCATCTTCCCCTTGCCCCATTCCATCTCTTCACCTCTCATCCTGTCTCTTGCCCCTTGCTTGGCCCCTACCTTCCCATCATCCTCTTCATCACCTTTCCTGCAAAATACCTTCTGGAGGACTTCTTTGGGAGATGGTTTAGCAAGGGGGGAAAGACCTCTCCGGAAGCCACTTCTTCCTAGTACTTAGCAGTGGAGATGGGGACAAGAAGGAGGCCAGGGGAGGGACATTCTTTGCGTGTAAACCATCTCAGGTTCCTACATTCATTACCTGGTGTCTCCAGGTAAGGATGAATAACAACCCATGTCTGTAGCCGTGGAAAGTCAGTCTGTACTTCCAGTCAGTGCGGATAATACCGAGCTAGATGGGCCAGTGTCTAAGGCCTATATTCCTAAACTCCCCAGGCAAGATGGTGGGACTTCGGCAAGATAGATGTCAAAGGCCACCATCACTCTTATCTTCCCTCTGCCCACTCTATCCTCATTGCCCCATTGTTTGGCTCAGCTAGCTCCTGGTGACCTAGAAGAATGCACCTCACTTAATCTACTGAGTCTGAGGTTTAGGGAGGTGGGGGGGGTCATTTGATGGCCCTGGCATTTTTCTAAGAGAGCCTGTGCAGAATCCGCCCCCTGTTTGTGCCTTCATGTCTCTACTCAGACATGAGAATTTTGTTATTGTGATATTTATAAAATGGGAGCGAGCCGTTTTAATGTACCTTTTTTCATGCAAATTGCGAGTGCAGGAAATGGATCGGTTTAAGTATCACTTTACCAAAAGGCCAGAGAATAAATATTTGACTCTCTCATGCTGAGTCATGGTTGCAGAAGACACAACATATCATTCAGCCTTCTTCTGTGGCATTTCCAGTGCTGGTTTGCACAATGCATTTTATGTGGGTCAAATAGATTACTTGACTCCCCCCCACCCTCACTTAGAGCTAAAGCTAGACTGACAGATCATATAAAAGCAAGTCATGCTTAAGAATCCACAATAACACACATTTAAAAGTGTGCTTTTACTAGAAAAATGTGAGTAACTGAAACTGTGCATTACTTGGATGAATGAAACAATCGCCTTGGTTTCTTCCTGATGTCTATATTCTGTTTTGTCTTACGCTGCAGATTAAGATGTGTGGGTTAAAAAAAACAAAACACTGGCCAAACCAGATGTGCTACAGGGTTATTATTAAATCACAATAAAATGCCTGTCTGAGTAGCACCTAGGCATTAACTCTTTCAATGCCAGAGGCAGTGGCAATTAACCTGGCTGTAGTAATTATTATATCATTGTGTGGCTAAACTATTTCACACCTCTGCAAATGCAAATTTAAATGGTTTGCTTTGGAATCTCCTACCTAGTATTTTTCTTGTTACACCCTAAACTCTTGATTAGTTTGGATTCCACCCCCTCCCCCCTTGGCTCTAATAAAATGAAAATGCAATGAAAGATGAGAAGGTGTTGACTTGGGTCAAATGAAAATAGGTGTTCTTGGGGTGGGGGCATCTGCATTACTTTGGATCAATCCTATTTATTTGGCTGTCTAGATCCATCTCTCTCTCTCTCTCTCTCTCTCTCTCTCTCTCTCTCTCTCATCTATCTATCATCCATCTATCTATCTTCAAATATTAGTGGTAGAATTGGATATCCTTTTCCAAATTTCACATCCAGCTGTGCACCTAACCCATCAGGCAACAGGGACAAGCAAAAATACCTGTCCTTCACTCTAAGGTCTCAGGGTAGGTTGCAACAACAATCATAGCTGTCAACTTTTCCCTTTTTTTGGCGGGAAATTCCCTTATTCCGAATAGGATTCCTCGCAAGAAAAGGGAAAGGTTGACAGCTATGACAACAATATATGTGGATCAGCAGTGGAAATAGGTTTTAAGGAGTTAGGAATCTCCACTTAAGCTCACATATGATCAGCTAAACAGAGGGAAAGCATAGTTAACATTGTTCCAAGTTCTTCTGAATGAACGCTGGTCCCGAAAGTGACATTTCAAGCTGCCAAATGCATCATTAAATGAGGGGGGCGGGTGTGAGGGCATGTGGAGCCTGCTTTTGACAGCAGCATAGTATGCATTCTGCTACTTCAGTGCTGGGATAGTTTTATTAGGACAACAACAGGAAACCAGAAGGGTGAGCAAGCAGGATGTTCGCCACCTTGAATGCAATTATTAGTAGAAAAAACGTCATGGTTATTTTTTTTTTAACAGCCGTAAATGAGGGAGGGGAGAAAGAGGTGGATTCAGATACAATGGCAGCAACAGTCCTTTGTGTATGTGAAGCAGCCTTTACAGATGATTTTATTTATTGAATTTATATCTTGCCCTTCCAAAGGAGCCCAGGGTAGCAACCTTCCTAGGTACGCAAACTTTTATGTCATCTGATGTCACCTCTAATGCATTGCTTTTTGCTGTGTAGGTGGCTAATACCTGCTCCATTAGGAATGACTGCTGAACCCAAGGTTGAGAAAGAATCAAGAAGAAGACGACACTGAACCTCGGATGGCAGAGCTCAAAGGAACTCAAATCCTGGGGCCATAAGGCAGGGGTGAGACTATAATCCTCAAAGCCCAGGATCATGCTTCATTTACATAACTAAAAAAAAATATATAGCATGACCGAAGGCAGCAGTTGAGTCTAGATGCTTCTGATGTATCTAATCCTGACTTCTAGAGCCACAGAACGTGACACTTTTCAGGGTTTGGCCTGCCTTCTTCTGGACAAACTTAGCATGCCATCTCCTGGACCCCATGATCAGTTAGGAGTACAGCCTTGGTGGTGATGGGAGGAATCCTGGGGTCCGAACAGTTCTTACAAACATGTGAGGATGAGATAAATCACAGCTAGAGAGAAGGGAACCAGCTGAAGGAGTGAGGCAGCCTGTTCTGATAGCAATCTCAAACAAATGCCGATGTATGGAAAGCGAAGGAATCTGGACTCCGTACTGGAGCTCCTCAAAAACTCTTGGGGCTCATCCTAAGTCCCATTCTTGTCCCACCATTTCCCTAAAAATGTGCATTTTGGCAACAGTATGAATGTAGAAATGGCAGTGCAGAGGAAGAACACAGTGCCATTACATAGGCTAGTTTGAGGTAAACAATAGAAGGTGCTTAGAACACAATAAGAGTATTGCTGTATCCAGTGCTTTTTTCTTTAAAAAAATGTTTCGGGGTACTCTCATTTTCCTACTCATATTGAAATACTGCCCCTCAAAGAGGCCAAACTTAGATTCACAAAATGTTTAGGGGTATGTGAACCCCTGCATACCCCCAGGAAAAAAAAGCACTGGCTGTATCAGACCAATGGCTCATCTCATCTAGCTTCCTACTTCATCCAGTGGTCATCCAGACAGCCCTGGAAAGTCTACAAACAGGGCTTAAAGGCAACAACTAATCTCATTATAATAATTAGGGTAGTGACCACCACATTTTATGACTTACCGGTAATTATGCCCTGGCCACTTTATGTGCCAAGGTTTCAGGTGAGAGAGTCCAATGTGTCTCATTTTACAGGAAGATACAGACTTTATGGTGGGCGAGAGACTTGGCTATGCTCCATTTCCTGGGAGTAAGCTCAATTGAACCCAATGAGACTTACTTCTGAGTAGACATGCTTAGAACTGCAATGTAAAACAAGCACATAAAGCAGAGAAAAGATTAAAGTGATTCTTCAACCTTTGAGTGTGATCCAAAAGGTGTCGTATTAATATATCTAATACCTGTGCACTTATATGAGAACAAGTGCAAACCTGCCTTACAGAAATGATATTAAACAGTGAAAGGAGACAGTCATATTAATAAGGTGCATCTATGTAAATGCTCAATACTTCATTATCTATTTATTCCCCTCAGTCACTCAATTTTATTTTTATGCTTCATAATTAAAAAGGCAAAGTCAAGTCTTTAAAATGATCCGATGCCACAATTTTGTACAAACAATTTCGGATGAATGTAATATTGGCTCCCTTTATTATTGTTCATGGACTGTATGGATTTCTTAACTAGAATATTTTTATGATCTTTGTAGAGATGTCTGTGTTACTTAGACAGTGAAACAGAGATGGCTAATATAAGCAACTATTGACTTTCCAGCTAAATAATCCTAAAGAACGTTTAAGATCCATCACTTGAACCTCTAGCACCCGGATGTTGAATCTGAGAATCTGGATTTATTACACTCTCCCCATTTTAGTTTAATGGAACTAATAATGTAACCCAATGCTCTGTTTATGATGCCTGGGAAGTTTTATGGTCTCAATGAAGCAACTCTGACATTTGTGGGGCATCAGCACAGAAGAATATGTTGACTGCCCTGCCCTGCCCATTGCTTTAAATGCATATATTTACAATCACAGTGGCTTCTTCTATCTTTCTTAGCTCACCTTCAGTCTAATGCAAATGTTGGCTTTGCATATGCATAGTTCTGATATAACTTCATATTTAACAAGAAGGCTTTGGAAATCACTCCTCTGAATGCGTAAGAACATATTGTTACGATAATGTGTCATAAGTTTAAAAGTAATATATACAAGTGGCTAAAGAAGTTTCCATGAACTGGATATTCCAGTACTCCCAGATCCAGCACAAGCTGATATGTTTCAAAATGTAGTCATCTAGAGGGATCATTACAGAAGCCATCAGGTGGGTGTCATTGAAATTCTACTCAATATTGATCCAGAGTAGATTCCAATGTATAGTTAGCAGAGCAAAAACTTAAACATGTTGCAGGATTCCGAAACAACAGACCAGAGGCTTTACTGCTACTGAAGGCAAGTGAGCATAATGGTCACAAATCCAATGCATTCAGGATTGGCACTGTCCATAAAAAAATCCAGTTGCAGCAGACTTAAATTTACAAGCTTATAATAAATCTAAATCTTAACACTATATACAGAACACCACACCAAAAAGAAGAAGAGACAGAAAGAAAGAGAGAGAATGAAGCCCAGGCTCCTTCTTGCCTCACTATTATGATCAGCATGACCTTGACAGAAAGAGATAACAGAACTCAGCTTCTCTGAAGGAATAACCCAAACATCACGAAACCTTCTGCTTGTTTCTTTCACACAGAGAGACTTCCAGAACCCTCTTGAATTAATCAGAATAGGAAAGATCTCTACACATCAGATCAATACTTTCTGCAGTATGAAATGCAGTGGGTACAATATTTTAGTTTGGAACTGGCCCTAACTAAGAACAGGTGAATTCCCCACCCCCCTGCAATATAACTCAGGACAATCTAGATTGGGGTCCTGACATGGGCTGTGGGGTTGGTAAAGGTCTGTGGTCTTAGTCTGGCTGGATTGTGTCACTGAACAGAATCAGCTCATGTCTTGTTTTGGGGCTTCCCACAGCCATCTGGTTACCCCCCCTGTGAGAACAGAATCCTGGAATAGATAGATGGACCTTCGATCTGATCCAGCAGGGGTCTCCTTGTGTTCTTATACATGCTATTTTCACTGGAATAAAGCTTCCATTGGTGCAAATGGGATCTGCCACAGCGTGGGTTAACATCCCATTCACCGAAGATACGGATTCAGCTTGCTAATTGCATAAATCAGGGGTGGGGAACTTATGGTCTTCCAGACACTGCTGTTCTTTTCTGGTTAAGCATTAAAATAGTTGAAAAAAATAATAATGGAAAGCCAAACTGAATACCTGTATTTGAGTCTTCACATTCATAAATGGCCCCGGACAAATGGCTTACATACTCAATAAGTGCCAGGGCAAAATAAAACATTTACATCCTCAATGGATTTTGCTGAGAGCAGCTGTTTCTCTTGTTGTTGTTGATGATGATGATGGTGATGTCACCACTTTAAAGTTATTTGAGCCTATTTTTGTTCTGCATTGCACTTTTGGCCCTTTCTTACATTGACTTAGTTGGCAGCAGGATAAGGCCCATTGCACTGCTGTAAATTATTAATATTCATCAAATGATAATGAAAATACATAATAATTATGACAAACACACCATCTCATTAAAACGAGAGGGGATGAAATCCTTGTGAATTTTTCATCCGAAAAATAAGGAACGTTACATTAATAAGAGTTAATTGTATCATTAAATATTTACAATTACTTCCCATAGTAGATTTTATTTTTATTTAATATATTTCATTTCTAAATATGTTTAGCACTTTTATGAGAGTTGTCCATAAAAAACACATCAACTTATGGAGCAAAAGAAGTATTAGCTTAATGTATTCATCATGTATATATTTTGCCACATTTTCTGTTTTATTTATCTTTAAGGGAAGCTAACAATCCTTTTTATTTTATTAAAATTTATATATCTATATTCTCTTGAAATAAATATTTCATACCATTGCTAATGCATCATATACAAAATATTTATTTAATAGAAAGTATGAATCACTTGGTGTGCATTTGGCTTTAATAATTTATTCTTACCTTCATGCAATATTTTCACAGGAAATTATGATTAACGTTAAGAATCTGACTTTAACTGACAGCGGCTAGGCAATGAAGAGGGAATGCTAAAAACCAGCAAACCATTATGTTTCGGTTAAACCCACAGTGGCCTCCCCATAGAAGGCTCTTCAGGGGCTCTAGCAGTGTGAGCCTGAGATGTTTTCCTGCCTGAGGCAAATGACAAAATTTGCCAGTGTGGTGTAGTGGTTAAGAGCGGTAGACTCGTAATCTGGTGAACCGGGTTCGCGTCTCCGCTCCTCCACATGCAGCTGCTGGGTGACCTTGGGCTAGTCACACTTCTCTGAAGTCTCTTGCCTCACTCACCTCACAGAGTGTTTGTTGTGGGAGAGGAAGGGAAAGGAGACTGTTAGCCGCTTTGCCTTTGAGACTCCTTCGGGTAGTGATAAAGCGGGATATCAGATCCAAACTCTTCTTCTTCTTCTTGTACAAAAGCCAACTCAACTAGGGAAGCAGGCCCATTTCAGGGGGGTCCAAAGCCATACATATCTCAACCAAAAGAGAGAAGTGCCCCCAGGGCTTCGGATGAACAGTCAAGGGCCCGCTGTCACGGCCTACCCCCAGCACTTGCTGCCTAAGAAAGTTGCCTCATTTTGTTTCATGGCAGAGCTGACCCTGGGTTCTAAATTCCCATGGCAAATAAATCAATTTACCTACCAGAGTTGCTGAGGTCACATTCACACCATGCAATTAAAGCACCATGATACCACTTTAAACAGCCATGGCATCCCTCAAAGAAAACTGGCAGCTGCAGTTTGTTAAGGGTGCTGGGAGTTCCCCTTCCCAGAGCTACCATTCCCAGAGTTCCCTGAGAAGTTAAACCACTCGGAGAATCGTAGCTCTGGGAGGGCAATAGGGGGGTCTCCTAACAACTCTCAGCCCCCACAACAAACTTCACCTGTCATAAATCTTTCGGGAAAGCTATGACTGCTGTCACAGTGCTTCAACTATATGGTGTGAATGTGGCCAAAGTCAAGAGGTTAGAATAAACTATACACCGTTGTATAATTGTGCCTGCATTCCTCAGTTCTTTTCACTTAAAAAAAAAAATCTAGAATATTCAATTTGCCATTTGTTTAAGGGATTTGCTTAAAAGCACTGGAATAAGTGACAGCAAGATTACCCAATACAACAGATAAATCTAGGCAGTTGGCTCAGAGCAGGTGCTGGCCTTGGGAGTCAAAACTGACACCCATCAACATTCCCAGTCATTATCCCTGCATGGTCTTCTTGGTCTTCCTTTCCTATGCACTGGCATCACTGTTTGATGACCAAATTACAAATGACATGCATGGCATGTGTAGCATGTCCCAGAGTGGAAGATAATGGAGCTCCTTCCTGACAGCTACTTTTGATTTCAGCAACAGCAGCCCATGACAGAATGGCATTGTTCCATAACTTCCAACAACATTCCTCATGGAAATAGGGACACTCTGTTCTAAAGCAATAGAATGCCCCTATTTTCACATGGTCTTAGTAGCTTGAGTTCTCTTTTAGGCCTATGCTAGTAATTAGTACTAGTACTAGTACTAGTTGACACTCTAGTCTAGATAGATGCCCAGAAACAGAAGCTGGGACTGGACAAGTTGTGAAGAAAAACTACAGTACTGGAATTTACTGAGCAGCAGATCCATTTCAGGCTCCTAGTTCTAGCTATCTACTCCTGAGTACCAAATCCATGATTGTTTCCTTCTGTGTTTTCCTACAGATGGATTTCTTGATTCCTATGACTCTCAACTTGGTTTCACCTGATGCTTCGGTCTTCACCTCTCACCAAACACACTTTAGCTCCTGGCTGCTTGGACCTTCTGCTGCACATTCCTCTAGGAAGTCCTATTTTCTTTTTTTTGCAGGGAGTTTTTTTTATATATATAATAATCTTTTATTGATTTTATATAAATACAATAATAAATTCGCATATTTGTCTTCACATCTTATACCGTTTTGGCTTTTTATGGCTGTGACTTCCGTCAAACCTTCCTTATGATATTCTAATATCTATTCCTTATATCTATATTTCCAAAGTCAACCATTGTTTTTGTTGTGGCGTGGGGTTAATGATTTCAGCAAGTGATTTCAGCTCTCTGACATTGCAGGCAAGGAGACAGCGTCTTCATGTAACAACTCTTTATTCAGGCAACAAGACAAGACTGAGGGAACTCAGGGTAGGAAAGTTACATTTATAGGGGAGAGAGACTGGCAAGGAAAAGATACATTTTGGAGGGAACAATCTCAAGCAATCACACAGCAGCTTTTTGGTGGGAACCAATAAAGCTGAGGATCCAAATGCAGCAGCTTGAATGAACCAATAGTAGCTGTTCCTTCTGGAACAGGAATGCAGTTACTTTACAGACAATAGTAATACAACCTTTGAATCAATACACAACAGTTTTATATTATTATTTTCTAAAATTAATCACTATATCTTCGTACTAACAACAATATTTCTTCCTTACTCTACAAAGCCTCTTGCAATCCTACCAACGTATTCAATTGAATACAATTTTCCTTTAAATAGTCTGTAAATTTAGCCCAGTCTTTGATGAACTTCTGGTCCCGCTGTTCGCGGATTCTCCCCGTCATCTTGTCCAATTCTGCATACTCCATTAGTTTCACAATCTGTTCTTCTTTTGTCGGTGTTTGTAGGAAGTTCTATTTTCAACCAAGGCAGCCATAAGCATAGAAGTGAGCCAGAGAAGAGCAGTTCATATGCGAGTGGGACGATACAGGATTAGACTTGGCAGAAAGGTAAGCTGGAGGGGCAGAAGCAGCTCATGTGGCGCAGAGAAAGGGATGCAGATGTACCAGTAGAGCCACTCAAGCTGTCTTGCTGGTGTGTCTGAACAGCCCTGACCTTGCTGCCACTTGTCTCTTCCTATCCCAAGAAGCAGCAGTTATCCCACTAGTGGGAGACTGTTTGCTGTGGTTCCACCTAATTGTGTGAGCTGCTCCTTAGAGCTGTCATGAGGAAGGGAAGACATCAGGGCAGAGCCACAGCGGAGGAGCACCGAGTATAGAGGACACAATCTAGGGTGTAATTAGAGATGCTTGAGACAAATCATTTCAGTGTGCTTATACATTGGATTATGAACACTGAAACTACGGTCAGTGGGAGTGGGGATCCCTGAAAGATAAAAGCCCAGGAGGATTATTGTTGATTTTTATGAATCACAGATAATCTTCAGCTTGAAGGAAGAAGGCGTCTAGACAGCAAATGAGCTCCAATAACTTAGATCTTATACTTGTTTAGTTGCGTGCTATACAAGATATGAAGAACACCCAATGCCTGTAAACTAATGATAATTAAAACTGTGTATTGCACCACCAGATCAGACATTTGATCAGGCTATTGCGCAGGTTAAAAATAAAAAAAGGTTTAAAAATATTAACAATTTAGCAAGTGGAAGTGTGTTTAAACTGTAGGATTTCCTGAAATGTGTGTGTGTGTGTGTGTGTGTGTGTGTGTGTGTGTGTTGCAGTGGTCCTAATTCTAAGTTACCCCAGAATGCAGAACTACTTATTGTAGTGAGGAACACAACATGGGTATTGTTAGGTACCAAAGCAAGATGATATTATTCCCTTTACCCAGATTTTACCCTGGGTAAATTAAGGTAGTTAGGAGGGGTCACCACACAGTCAACATGCCATGCGGTCTGAATAAATAAGACAGGCATGGTCCTGGCAAAAAAGGAGGGTATTTCACTATAGCACTGAATCATTAAGATGAAAAAGAATGATGAGATGTGTTATTGCTAAACTAAAGTACATTTCACTGAAATGGATTAACATCCTTCATGTGGTCATGCACCGTACGCAAGGATGGCTTCTTCAGCAAAGGAATGACTAGAAAGGAGCAAATGAGTAATATGATGATACCCATATTTGGGGGAAATCCTGCACAAACGCCGGCCCCTTTAAACCAGTTTTTCTATTCCATGCAGTGCCTTAGGTGAGGTTAACAGAATAACAAGAATAATACCAATAAAACTGTTCTTGAGAAATAGGGAGGAGGAGAGTTCTCATGATAGAAAACCCACAAACTGGGTTACCAGCTCAATCCTGGAGTGGTGATAACGGGCACAAAAACGAACAGATTCTGCCTTTCTTGGAAGTTATTCCTATTCAAGTCACTTCCTGTAAAAGTGTGATCTTTCTCAAAAAAGAAAAAAAAAGAAAAAAAGAAAAACACTGCAGAGGAAATCCTGCTCTATAATTACACAAAAGTACCTGCTGGCATTTGCAGGAAATGCAGTTTGTTTAGCCTGCAACACATCCTTTGACTTTTCAGTGGTGAAAGCTTTTCTCCCCACCTAATTCAGGGGTGGAGAACCATTTTCTGTCTGAGGGGCACATTCTTTCATGGGGAACCTTCTGAGACCCATGTTCTGGTAGTGGGCACAACCTGAGGCAAGAGTGATTGAAGCAATGGATGTGTCTCTTACCTTTGCACAGCGGGCTGCATGATTCCCCCACACACCTCCCTCTCCATCCTCCCACCAGGCAAGGGAGAACATTGTCATACTTTCAGGGCTTCTTCCATCCAGGCAAAAGCATTCTAGGAGGGTGAAGAGTGGGGGCATGTCCTGAAAAGAAGAGTGCCTGGCCTGGAAAGGAAGTGAATCCTGGGAAGTGTGTGGTTTAAAGGACCACATCCAGCCCTTAGCCTGAAGCCCCCAACCTTCATGGCAGGGACGCCAACTTGAATAAAATATTGGGGGGGAGGTAAGCACCACCCCACATAATCGATCACACTACACAGCGTACGCATGCTATTTGAATGGCAATGCCCATCAACTGTGGGCGGGCTTGCCCCCCTGAAATATTTTATTGGGGGGGGGTGTGTGTCAAAGGGACCCTGGCCACTAGGAGTTGGCTTCTATGTTTCCTGGTCTTACCCTTTTGTCATTGGGTTCAATTTTTCTGACCTTGGAGCCATACACAAAAATCCAGCAGAGGCAAATTGAGCCTTTCTATCTTCAACATTACAAGTTCAAGAAAGGAAAGGAAAGCTATCTTGTTTCCTTTTGTGTCCTTAACTTCAAATTATGAGGATATGACATGAGGAAGAACGAACTCAGGCGGTCACATTTTGACCAAGCTCGCTATATATGCCATTTTGATTTCATACCCGTGCCTCGGACTATTGGCATGTAATGATTTGGACGTAAATCACATGGTTTGATGGCCAGGGAAGTTATAGGGCATTATATGCAAAGCAATAATATATTAAAAAAGTCTATTGAACTAATCACCGGTTAATCTGACACTTAATGGAATAAGTAATGCTAAGTATGACATGAGGGCAGCGTTAAGCTTTAATCAATTCTGCTTGGGTCAAAGGTGCTGGTTTTGCTGATGGCAGGAGACAGAAGATGGAGAACCTTTACAGAAGAGTCCCTGCACTTCATTATCACAGGTGAGCAAATGGCTGCTCTCAGGCAAACTGTGAACTTAATGACTAGAGCATGTGAGAGTATTATTATTAATTTTGTTATTATTTTGCCGCTGCTGTGTTTTGTGTTTTTTTAATGAAGTGGGTGACTCGTGATCTCTTTGAAGACACCTTCACCTGGAGTTGGCAGACTTGATCCGAGGCCAAACTTGCCAGTTGTTCCTTTTATCTCCTGACTCCCTACTTTAGCATTCCAATCCCCTATAATGAGAAGAACATCCTTCTTTGGTGTCATTTCTAGAAGGTGTTGTAAGTCTTCATAGAATTGGTCAATTTCAGTTTCTTCAGCACCGGTAGTTGGTGCATAAACCTGGATTACTGTGATGTTAAAAGGTCTGCCTTGGATTTGTATCGAGATCATTCTATCATTTTTGAGATTGCATCCCAGTACAGCTTTTGCCACTCTTTTGTTGACTATGAGGGCCACTCCATTTCTTTTACGGGATTCTTGCCCACAGTAGTAGATATGATGGTCATCCGTACTCAGTTTGCCCATTCCTGTCCATTTTAGTTCACTGATGCCCAGGATGTCAATATTTATTCTTGCCATCTCATTTTTGACCACATCCAGTTTACCAAGGTTCATGGTTCTTACATTCCAGGTTCCTATGCAATATTTTTCTTTACAGTATTAGACTTTCCTTTCGCTTCCAGGCATATCCGCAACTAAGTGACCTTTCGGCTTTGGCTCAGCCGCTTCATCAGCTCTGAATCTACTTGTACTTGTCCTCTGCTCTTCCTCAGTAGCATGTTGGACACCTTCCGACGCTCTAATTGTCTTGTGTCAGTGAGCAACCTGAATGCTGAATTATGCACCAGCTAAAGTTTTGCCCCGAATGTGTGCATAAAAAATGAATGTTAAACCTCACTACAACAACCAACAAATTCCTAGGATGGCAATCCTAAACTGATCTTGGAATGGATGAATCTATCAATTTCTGCTTCTCTCGGTTTCTTAGTTTTCCAATATTAAATTCAGTTAACGTCATTTCTGTATCAGTTTGCTCATTTTAGGTTTTTTAAAAAAAATGCATGAAAGGCCATGCACATTTTTCATGGTCATTCCTCCTAAAACAGACATATTTGTATGCAATTTTGCCTAATATAAACTTTTTTTTTTTGCAAGGTATTTTTTTGCAGATATTCCTTTATAGAATGCACCTTTTGTATCCCCACCCCAACTAATATATACCCTGTTTCTCCTAAAATAAGACGTAGCCGTAAAATAAGCCGTAGCAGGATTTCTACGCATTTGTGAAATATAAGCCATACCCCGAAAATAAGACATACCCCGAAAATAAGACATAGTGACGCGGTGCCTTTCCCTTAAGACGGCCTGGATAGACGTGGCTATGCAGCGTTCCGACGCGGTTAGAATAAGACATCCCCCGAAAATAAGCCATACTGTGTTTTTTTGAGGGGGGGAAATATAAGACGGTGTCTTATTTTAGGAGAAACACGGGTATCTCCTCGCACCATCTTTCCCTAATATGTTTTTTGTTGTTGTTGGAGAATTACATTGAATAATTTGCAGAAGTGTGAATTTTGAAGAATAGCTGCAATTCAGTTCATGTAATGGTTTGAGAAATGTAAACCAGGTAAGTTCACATTAATTGAACAAACTTCTCTCTGATCCTTCTTAGAGAGCAAGGCCCACTGAATGTAGCGAGACTTCTGAGCAAACATGCCGAGTACTTTGTGCTTTCGAGATCTTATTATAGCTACAGATATGCCAGCAGTCACACTGAACACAAACCTTAGATGAACTCCAAAAGGCATCAGTCAGAGCAGTGAGTTAGGGTGTGGTTGGGTTAGAAAATATTTGCTGTGTGTTTATTACTCTTTAATAGATTCCCGCCCCCCAGACAGGTGTCTATGAGGTGGTTCTAATCATTTGGTTCATAAGAATATGCCACTCATATAAAGTAATAAAGCCTTGGCTAAGGCTATTCTTCCCTAGCATCGAGACATGAATATGATGCAACATTCTGCCTTCATCTAACTAATACATATTGACAGCGCTGCACATTGTACCATTGCAAGCAGCTCCTTCTAGCCCCCGTAGAAAAAAGTAGCGAGAAATGTCAAGAACCAGCCATTCAATGTCTTGATAGCTTTAGAAAGTGGCAAAGCTCACCTTATTTTTCCATAACTTGTTTCGTCATATTGTAACAAAATGCTATTTTGGGTTTTTAATTTTTTTTTAAAAAAAGGCTTCATTCATTTTCTGATTTACCAGTTTCAAGATGGTGCTGTGGAACTCACTTTAATTAATCCACTTAGGTGCACTTCTGCGTTGGCTATAAGCACAGAAGGAAGCTTCTGCATTTGGGTCATCATCTTCACTGGCTTGTGGTAGGCACTGGTATCTACAGATGTGAAGCCCTGACCTCACCACCACCCTGCCCCACACCAGTCCTGCAGTGATGGTGGTGTTGGGAGCAAGGCTCCAGCCCACTCCACAGCCTTCTACAGATGCAACTATTCACAGCACAGTAATCGTTCCCACAATGGTCAATGGCATTTACTACCTTACAAGTGTGCACAGGTTTGACATTTCTATCAGACCTTCCAAGAGTCCCTATTTTCCAGGGACAGTCCTGGATTTAAAGAAGCTGTCCCAGTTTCTGATTTGATCCCAGAATGTCCCACTTTTCCTTAGGATGTCCCTGTTTTCATTGGGGAAACGTTGGAAGTTCTGCAACCCCTGAGCCAAAGAGATAGTAACTAACTATACAACCTTCAGAAGGCTTCTGAAGGCAGCCCTGTATAGGGAAGTTTTTTTAATGTTAATGTTAATGTTAATAATCATTTATTATTTGTACCCTGCCCATCTGGCTGGGTTTCTCCAGCTGCTCTGGGCGGCTCCCAACAGAATATTAAAAACACGATAAACCATCAAACAGTAAAAACTTCCCTAAACAGGTCTGCTGTCAGATGTCTTCTAAAAGTCAGATAGTTGTTTATTTCCTTGACTTCTGATGGGAGGGTGTTCCACAGGGCGGGCGCCACTACCTAGAAGGCCCTCTGCCTGGTTTAATGTTTTATTATGTTTTTATAATGTTGTAAGCTGTCCAGGGTGGCTGGGGCAACCCAGTCAAATGGGCATGGTAATAATAATAATAATAATAATAATAATAATAATAATAATAATAATGTTGCATGGTTATTTCATATAATGGTTAAAGTTTATATTTCTAGTATATTTTATATTTTAGATTGTATTTTGGATTGTTTTTATATATATCTTTGTGTGCTGGTCGAGGACCGTAACAATAAATCTGAATCTAATAATAGTAATAATAATAATAATAATAATAATAATAATAATAATAGAAATGTTGGAGGGTATGTTCTATATGTAAGGCTGCAATGCTATACTCACTTCCTTGAGTTTAAGGCCTGTGGAACTCAATGAAACTTACCTCTGCATAATATGGGATTTTGGCGTAAAGGCCTTAGGAAGATAAATGATTTATTTTCTCCACTAGTGGGGCAGGGTATGTGTGGAATCTGAACAAATAATTGAAAATAACTGAAAATAGGTTTCACTGTTCATGAAGTTCAGAGAGTATATTAGGCAGTATACTTTTTCATGTTCTATAATTAGGATTACTGTAACATCTGTGAAAACTCAACTGTCACTTCAATTTGGGCTCATTCAGATATTTCTTTTTCTTATGCCCAATTGGTGTTTTAAAAATAAAGTCCTAATTAACAAGATCTATCATGCCAAATTTTTCTTGCCCTTGCTAAAGCCCGTGACAAAAAACATACATTGGTTAATTAATAGCTAACAAAAATATTATGCTGAAAAGTTGTGTACTGGCTGGTTGGATTGTTGGTGTTCATGTGTTTATAGGAGAGGGAAATGGTTAAGAAACTGTAAATATTCTTGTTAATTTAATAAAATATAAAAAACTTTAAGTAGCTTTAAGTTTTAAGAGGCTCCAATCAAGTTTGCATCTCAGAATTCTAAATTTTCCTGACACAGAAGCAACATTCATTGTGTTTCCATTTCCTCCCTTTCGTCTTCCGTTTGGTAGATTAACTGGAACTAAACTCATGTCATGAGTTCTTGAACATTTCCTTCATGAACATCTTCCTCTTCAAAGCTTATAAGCAGTTTTGTATTCTTGTTCCTAACTTCAAACACTATGCTGAAGAGTCACAAAGAGTTTGAAGTCAGATTAACTTCTCTTGAGATTGCTTGGGACGTGGCTCTGAAGCCTCCTCCCTGGAGCTGTGGTGAAGGTGGCCTTAATTTAAAATACGTCTGTAATATATTTAAGAGGTGGTTTTGAGTTATCTATATATCACCTTGGAACAGGAATAGCCAACACGGTGCCCACTAGGAATTTTTGAACTCGCAATGCCCATCACCCCAATAGAAAACTGTAGTCTAACAACTTCTGGAGGGAATACAATGGCTACTCCAACTTTGGAGAGGAACAAGAAACATTACTCAGGGACGTGGTTTGAGGAAATAGGTGCTTGCGTGTTGCTGATGTTGGTGTGGGAGGGCAATGTGTCTGATACATTGATGCTCCCTCCCCTCTTCAAGTCTAGTAAGGGCTGAAAGCATTTCCTGTGCTTCACTTGGTTTTAGGAAGAGAAGGCAAGGGAACGAATATGCCAGAAATTGTGTGTGAGCAGTGCTGGGACAGAAGTTGGAAGCAGGCTAGTGTAGTTGTGGCATAGGCATGCAAGGTGTTGCTGGGGAAATGGTCATGGCTAGAGACCTGCTGGCCTGATTGGGCCAATGTCTGGTGTCATATGGTTTTGGACTACATTACCTTGATGACAATTGTTTCTACTCCATTACTGCTATCTTCTTCAGAAGGCATTATTTTGATTCTCCACCTACTGAGGTGAGGTGGTTGAGGTGAGGCCTTTTTTTTCAGGTGCATCACTCAGACTGTGCTGGTCCCAAGGGATATCCGATAGGCGAGGTCTAGTCCAGTCCAAGGTCAGTCCAAGCCAGAAGTCACGAAGCCGAAGTCACGAAGCCGAGGTCAGGAAGCCGAGGTCAGGAAGCCGAAGTAACAAAGCTGAGGTCAGGAAGCCGAGGTCAGGAAGCCGAGGTCAGGAAGCCGAGGTCAGGAAGCCGAGGTCAGGAAGCCGAGGTCAGGAAGCCGAAGTAACCAAGCTGAGGTCAGGAACGCAGGAACAGGAACTAGGCAGCACCGATGTTGCTCCTGCAACTTGGGTCTGGGACTGGCTGGCTTTTATCTGCCCCGAGGCAAAGGGCGGCTCCGATCCTCAGGTGCCTCGCCTCTCCTGGCTTGGAGGCGAGCACTCCTCCTGCGGGAACTTAGTTCCCTTCGCCTCTCTGCCCTTAGCCTTTGCAGCTCAGGAGAAGCTGGAGGGTTACCGGACCCAGAGGCAACCTCAGCTTCCCCTGACTGGGTGGGGAGTGGAGCACCTGCAGGCAATAAGTCCTCCATCCCATTAGAAGCCAGATCAACCTCAGCCGATGCCTGCACCTGAGGATCCAGCACAGGTGAGTCCCCTTGAGACTCAGGCCCCAGCCCTGGCTCTGCTGGTTCTGGAGGCAGTGAATCCTGTGCAGGCTGGGATCCCTCAGGTTCAGCGTCTGAGTCTGACTCCCAGGTCATCACACCATCCCCCCTCCCAGGCCCCCCCCTCAACCGAGGGGCCGGACCAGGCTTGCTGGGGTAAGTCGCATGGAAATCACGGAGGCAGACAGGCGCGTGGACGTTCTCCGCTGGTTCCCACGACCGATCCTCGGGCCCATACCCCTTCCAGTCGATGAGGTATTGGAGCTTCCCCCTGCGGTATCGGGAGTCAAGAATGTGCTCCACCTCATACTCGGGCTCCCCCTGAACCAAAACTGGCTGCGGTCGTGGATGGTCTGGGTGGAACTCGTCTGGCGGGGCGACCGGACTGAGTAGGGACCGGTGGAATACCGGGTGGACCTTCAGGGTCGCGGGTAACCGGAGACGGAATGCCACAGGTGAGACACGGTCCACGATCGGAAATGGGCCGGTGAAGCGGGCATCCAGCTTCCGCGAAGGCCGAGAGGGGTGCAGGTGGCGGGTGGAGAGCCATACCAGGTCTCCGACATGGAGTTCCGGCCCCTCCTGCCGGTGACGGTCGGCCTGGGCCTTATACGCGTCCTTGGCCTGGCTCAGTTGCTCCGTCAGAAGCTGCTGCTGTGACTGGAGCTCTTGTAGCCAGTCTGTCACTGCGGGAACTGCGGATGCCGGCAGTACGCTTGGAAACAACCGCGGGTGGTACCCATAGCTTGCCTGGAACGGGGTCTGTTGGGTGGAAGCGTGCACTGCGTTGTTATATGCGAACTCGGCCAACGCCAGGTGGTCGACCCAATCGTCCTGGTGGAAGCTGCAGTAGCACCGGAGGTACTGTTCCAACACCGCGTTTGCCCGTTCGGTCTGTCCATCCGTCTGTGGATGGTAGGCCGAAGATAGGCAGACCTCCGTCCCGAGAGCCTGATGTAGAGCGCGCCAGAACCGGGAGGTGAACTGGGCACCACGATCGGAGATCAAACGTTCCGATAGGCCATGTAAGCGGAAGACGTTTTGTAGGTACAGTTGCGCCGTCTCCTTGGCTGAGGGTACAGACGGGCACGGGGCGCAGTGCACCATTTTAGTGAAGTGGTCTGTGAATACCAGGAGGCAGGTACACTGACGGGATGGGGGTAGGTCTACCACGAAATCCAATGAGACCGTGTGCCATGGACGAGGGGGAACTGGCAGTGGCTGTAGCAGTCCCGCAGGTCTCCCGGTCGATCCCTTGGCTCGCCGGCAGACCTCGCACCCCCCAATGTACCGTGCCACGTCGGCCTTCAAGCGGGGCCACCAGAACTCCCGGCTGACCAGGTGGGTGGTCCGATACCTCCCGAAGTGGCCAGCTGCCGGGGCGTCGTGTGACATTTGGAGTACCTCGGCCCGCAAAGGCCCTGGTGGGATGTACAACCGACCACGGTGCATCAGCAAACCCTGGTGCACAACCAGTTCTGGGTATCGAGGACATGATCCACTGGCCAATTCCTGAATCCGTTCCTGAGCCCACGCGTCGACCCGTTGCTGCTTCCGCACTCGGTCCAGCAGCGACTCAGTCTCATGAACAGCCAGGAAAGCTGCTGGTGGGATGATCGTTGTTGGGGCCGCCTGCTGCACCGTCTCTCCAATGTCCTCCGGTTTCCGGGACAGTGCATCCGCCTTCTGGTTTTGGGAGCTGGGGATGTAGCGGATCCGGAACTGGAACCGGGAGAAGAACAGTGCCCACCGGATCTGCCGCTGGTTTAGCCTGCGAGTGGTCTGGAGGTACTCCAGATTCCGGTGGTCGGTTCTCACTTCCACTGGGTGTCGTGCCCCCTCAAGATGATGGCGCCAGACCTCAAAGGCCACCTTGATGGCCAGTAGTTCCCGCTCCCACACGGTATAGTTACGCTCCGCCGGAAGGAGCTGCCGGGAGTAGTAGGCGCAGGGTAACAGTGGCGCATCAGGTCCGTGTTGCTGGGACAAGACGGCACCGAGAGCCGTACTGGAGGCGTCAGTCTCCACCACGAAGGGACGAGAGGGATCAGGATGCTGCAAAATTGGCGCCTTCTGGAAACAGGCTTTCAATCCCTGGAATGCCACCTCAGCCTCCTCATCCCAGGCGAAGGGCGTCTTGGGGCGCAGCAGTCGGGTCAACGGGGTGGTGCGATGAGCATAGTCCGCAATGAATGTCCGGTAATAGTTGGCGAACCCCAAAAACCGCTGTAGGTCCTTGCGGTTCCGCGGCGCCGCCCACTCTCGAACCGCAGACACCTTCCCGGGGTCCATCTGTACACCGTCAGGGGAGAGTCGGTGTCCGAGGAAGTCCACTGACCGCTGGTGGAACTCGCACTTGCTGAGCTTAGCGTACAGGCGGTGCTCCCGCAAGCGCTGCAACACGGTCCGGACATGACTCACGTGGCGAGCTGGGTCACGGGAATAAATCAGAATGTCATCGAGGTACACCACCACATACTTGTCGAGCAAGTCCTGGAACACGTGGTTGATGTACCGTTGGAACACGGCGGGCGCGTTGCATAGTCCGAACGGCATGACCAGGTACTCGAACTGCCCATAACGGGTCCCGAATGCGGTCTTCCACTCATCCCCGGCACGGATCCGAATCAAGTTGTAAGCCCCCCGGAGGTCCAGTTTGGTGAACATCTGCGCCCCTTGCACCCGCTCCAGCAACTCTGCAATTAGGGGCAAGGGATACCGGTCTGGGATGGTGATCTTATTCAGGGCTCGGTAATCATGGCAGAGGCGAAGCTCCCCACACTTTTTCTTAACGAAGAGTACTGGAGCGGCGGTGGGAGAGGTAGAGGGCCTAATGAACCCCCGCTCCAGGTTCTTGTGAAGGAAGTCCTGTAAGGCTTCACGCTCTGGCTCCGAAAGAGAGTATAGGCGACTCACAGGCAGAGGCGCCCCAGGCTGGAGGTCTATGCCGCAGTCAAAAGACCGATGAGGAGGCAGCCGGTCTGCCCCCTGTTCCTCGAACACGTCTACGTAGTCCCGGTACACGGCGGGGAGCGTTGACGCAGCCTCCCCCATGGAGGCGGCCGAAAGCATCTCGGACTGAGCAATCGAACCCGAGTCTGGGAAGCGTACAGTTCGATTGACCCAATCGATCTGAACATTGTGAGACTCCAGCCAGTCCATCCCCAGCACCAGGGGAAACCGGGGCATGGTGGCAATGTCCAGGGTACGCACCTCCCGGTGCTGCTGGTGGCACAGGACCAAGGGCTGGGTCTCCCGAGTAACGGCGCCTGACCGCAAGAGCCGTCCGTCGATTGCCTCCACCTGCACCGGTTCTGGCTTGTTCTGGAGCGGCACCTGATGCTGAGCGGCGAAGGCAGAGTCCATATAGGAGCGGGTTGCCCCTGAATCCACCAGAGCGTGGGTGAGAATCCAGGGCCCGCCTGGGGGGTATAGACGCACTGGGATCATGAGGTGTTGCAATTCCACTGGTGAGGGCCCATCATGCGATGCTTGGGACCCCAGATAGCCTGGGCCATTGGCTACTGGGGTTGGCGGTTTCCCTGCGGCTGGCGTTTCTCGGGGCAGGTTCGGGCGTAGTGTCCACTCCCCCCGCAGTAGAGACACAGGTTTCCCTCCCGACGTCGTGTCTTCTCCGAAGGGGAGAGGCGAGGCCGTGCTGCCCCGAGCTGCATCGGCTCCTCCAGTGACTCGGCTCTGGCCGTGGAACTGCTGGGGAGCACTGGAGTCGGGAGCCCAGAGTGCTGGCGGGCCCGGGCCTGGCGCCGGTCCTCCAACCGATCGTCTATCTGTAGACTCCGTTGGATGAGGGCCTCCAGCGTGGCGGGGCGATCCAAGGTGGCCAGCTGGTCCAGTATCTCGTCCGAAAGCCCCTCGAGATACTGGTCCCGAAGTGCGGAATCGTTCCAGGTCAAGTCCTGCGCCAACAGCCGAAATTCCGTGGCATAGGCGGCCACTGTGGACTTGCCCTGTTTCAACCGCCGAATTGCCCGATTGGCTTGACTCGCCTTCTGAGGGTTGGCGAACGCGGTTTCAAAATGGTTGCAAAACCCCGTATAGTCTGTCAGCAAGGGGGAGTCTTGCCGGAGCAGCGGCAACGCCCACTTGGCCGCCTGGTCCTTCAGCAAGCTGATCAGGAAGTGCACCTTGGTGCGGTCGTCGGGGAAATCCCGGGCTCGCCCCTGAATATACAGTTTGGCCTGGGCGAGAAACATGGGAAAGCTGCCCGGGGACCCATCGAACTTTTCTGGCAGGGCCACTGGGTACTTGCCTGGAGCTGGGGCGCCGGCACCAGGAGCCGGTAAGGTGTCCAAACGCTGCTGAAGCGCCGTAACCGCATTGCTTAGCTGCTGCACTGTGTGGGTCAAGACCTGGTTCTCCTGGGCCAATGCCACCAGCGCAGCCGCCTGGTCAGTCATGACGACAGGTTCCTCCCGAACGCACCCCAACGAAGGGGGAGTGCGGGTGTGGCAGGAGCAAACTGTGCTGGTCCCAAGGGATATCCGATAGGCGAGGTCTAGTCCAGTCCAAGGTCAGTCCAAGCCAGAAGTCACGAAGCCGAAGTCACGAAGCCGAGGTCAGGAAGCCGAGGTCAGGAAGCCGAGGTCAGGAAGCCGAAGTAACAAAGCTGAGGTCAGGAAGCCGAGGTCAGGAAGCCGAGGTCAGGAAGCCGAAGTAACCAAGCTGAGGTCAGGAACGCAGGAACAGGAACTAGGCAGCACCGATGTTGCTCCTGCAACTTGGGTCTGGGACTGGCTGGCTTTTATCTGCCCCGAGGCAAAGGGCGGCTCCGATCCTCAGGTGCCTCGCCTCTCCTGGCTTGGAGGCGAGCACTCCTCCTGCGGGAACTTAGTTCCCTTCGCCTCTCTGCCCTTAGCCTTTGCAGCTCAGGAGAAGCTGGAGGGTTACCGGACCCAGAGGCAACCTCAGCTTCCCCTGACTGGGTGGGGAGTGGAGCACCTGCAGGCAATAAGTCCTCCATCCCATTAGAAGCCAAATCAACCTCAGCCGATGCCTGCACCTGAGGATCCAGCACAGGTGAGTCCCCTTGAGACTCAGGCCCCAGCCCTGGCTCTGCTGGTTCTGGAGGCAGTGAATCCTGTGCAGGCTGGGATCCCTCAGGTTCAGCGTCTGAGTCTGACTCCCAGGTCATCACACAGACTAAGGAAGCTCACCTAACACTGAACGGGTTTCTTTTTTCATACCAGGGCTTTTTCCTTAAATACAAAACTTAATATCAAATATATTTTCCTCTTCTTTTGTCCAAACTAAGACTTTGATCTAAATATGATAAAAACATAAATAGAAGTGGTGGGGGAAGAATAAAGAAAGAGAAAGAGAAATAGAAAGAGTAATAGAAATAGAAAAGAGGTTAAGAGAGAGAGAGAGAGAGAGAGAGAGAGAGAGAGAAAATAAGAAGGTAAGGGACCTATTTTTAAAAGACATCTGAAGGCAGCCCTGTTTAGGGAAGTTTTTAATATTTAATGCTGTATTGTTTTAACATTTGACTGGAAGCCGCCCAGAGTGGCTGAGGAAACTCGGCCAGATGGGCGGGGTAAAAATAATAAATTATTATTATTATATAAGGGACTCCTGATTCTTCGTCTGTCCGCTAAATATAAACAATATTTGTTTCATCCACTCCAATACAACACCCAACAAAGCCACTTTCTATATCGTTTAATTTCTGAATAAGAGTTATGGAGTTTTTGTCAACCATGACTTTCTAAACTGTCCCTTTTTGTTAAAATGATGCTGTTGAAGTATACCTGAATATTTGTAAAAGAGAAACAGTGGTGTGTGTGTGCGTGTGTGTCTTGGCATAAAGCAGAGACACTGCTTGTCATTTTATTCATTTTTGCATATCTTATCACTCCTCCTTCTCTTGCTTCTTGGAGGGCAATAAGACAACCCAGATGCCAAGCTATGGAACATGTTCTTCTGACATGAGCATCTGGCTCCTTGGCAATCTCATTGAATTGACATGCTGGCAGCTTTGCTGTTGTATCCTCGTACGTTGGTATATAAGAAAATTGCAGATGGGCTCTCTTCTCAGATTAATAAAAAAATTAAAATCATCCTGACCTTCACTAAGCAAAAAATGTGTTGGGCTTGTGTGTCTGTGAATGAGATCTCAGACCATTACGAGAATATTTAGCAGTTCAAATTTCCAAGTGTTTTCTGAGGTGATGCCAAAATCTTTTACCGCAAAACCTTTAAGTAATAAGTCCTCCCAAGTCCAAGATACAAAAGAATTAGCATGAATAAAATACATTATTAGAGAAAATTAACTATTTCTCTTGCAGCTGCTTATTCTGAAGTTTGCAATCTGTTGCAGTAAAAAACCGAGACCTTATAGATATTTCAGCACAGGGCTGAAAATTCTCCATGGAGCTTTGTGGTGACAATAAGTGGTTGGGGTGGGCAAAAGGGCAGAGGGGCAAAGCTTTCTTGTACATTTCAGGGGAGGGAAGTTGTAGCAGTTCCCTGGGGTCTCATGGCTTGCCAGCAAAAGTTGCAATGACTTTATTTCTTTCTTGCATAGTTTTGGTGCTGCCGCAGGAAGCATCAGAATTCTTCTTGGCAACCTAGCTGCTGCCATTTCCCCTTGCAATGTCTCTCTTGGAAGGACACTACGTTTAGTTCAGGAGTTGCATTGCTGGCTAAATAAACATGTAAAAGGGGTCAGTGTGGATGAGCTTGATCGCTACCACCTCCCCATCGCTGTTCTGATCACCTTCTCCCACGAGGAAGGTGTGGAAAATCAGGGTTCTTTAGTGCATGGAAAATTCAGGAGGTTCCCAGCAACACAAATTGGAAGGTGATGAGAACAACAACAGGGGATGGAACCAGCACACTCATCCCCTTTGTCCTTTTCATATGTTTACTTGAACGGGGGATGCAATAGGGGTGCGCCATGACAAAAAGGTTTATCTTCTATCGGTAATTCAATCTGTTTTGGATCTGCTTTGTGGTGTTCCAATTTGATTTGTTACTTGGTTCCAAATTTGATCTGTTGAGAATTTTTAAATCACCATAACTCCCCACTCTTTTTACAAAAGTGGATGAAGTCTTCAGGCAAATGAGCCCCTCCAGAATAGATAGGTGCAGCGGTTTACCGACAAGGCCAGATTTTACCATTTTGAGGTAGCAAAACAGAAATCACATTCCTTCCCTTAGTTATTTTATTGAAGGCAATGATTTCAAATCTGCAGACATAAAGGTAAACAACTTGCCAACATTCAGGCAAATACCGGTAGTCCAGGGGCTTTCGTACTAAATGATTTTACCTTGGTTATAAAAAACTGGAAAAGTCAAAGCTTTTTCCTCATCCCTCTTTCCTGGAAGTACTTTCTGTGAAGAGTGAGTGAATGAGTGAGTGCGCACTATGCTTTTTAATGGTTTGGAAAAATTATGATTGGGGGGGGGGGGACAGGCTGTTTGAATAGTCTAACTCCACTGCTTACACACTGCTTTCACAGCCAAAACTCAGAGGTGAATGAAGATCCACAGAAGTGAAAATGGAGTGTGCGTACATACCTCAGGCAGTGATTTCTTCATCAAGCCCCCTTTAGTTCATTGTGAGGGGAAACCCCCAGCTATGAACATTCTCTAGACTAGGTATAACAACTTTTGGAAGTCTTCCGCAATGGTTTTTGGATCATTTTATATATATAGCAAACTTCCTGGAAGTTTTAGACGAGTACTCTCACCATCCCTGAATAGTGACCATGCTAGCTAGGCTGATGGAGGCTGGAGTACCACAACCTCTGGTGGGCAAGTTGGGGAAGGTTGACATAAAGTATTTATTCAAACCATGTGTAAAAAGCTGTGTTGTACAGACTCCATATCCATGTATGTTTATTGTGGAGGACTTGCAAGCTTTTAAAAGTTGGCACCAATTAAGAATATTGAGACATGATTAATTAAACTACTCAGTCTCTGACCTTTCCCCTACTCTATCTCCCAGCAATTTACCACAGCAGAAACTGAGATAGGTATACAACTCCCCAGTGGCTATATGGAAGACAGCCAAGCCTATTGAACCAAAGTTGGTCCAATGAGCATGCTCTGAGTCTACAGGGAAGGGTGGGGAAAACACCTCTGAATTTGTGGGAAGCTTCTCTTAATTTATTCCTCCTGAAACCATTATTAAGATATGACTGACAGAGGTTTCTTGTCTGAGGCTTTTGCAATAAATTATACCACTGCATAATTGCAATATATCGCCCTTCCCCACCTATCCCCCACTTTTGTTCTAAGAACAGCATGAAATAGCATGAAAGAGAAATTAAAAAATCAGCATAAAAAGGAAGGAAGCATAGCCTGCAATCTAGTAAACCGCTGAAGCCAACGGCGTTTAAACAGCTTAATTGCATACAGGATTGTAGCCACAAATGGTCTGGAATTGTGCAACTGGCAAAATTCATCCAAAGTTAAGCACTCTTCAAAAGAGTTAAGCTTGCACGTGTTAAAGCATTTATTTATTTATGAGGATTTATATACCACTTAATCATTCATAACCTCTCAGTGGAAATGTGATCATATAATGATTATCCCCCATACATGAAGCTGTGCAAAACGTGATTAAAGCAAACATAATTAAAGCAACTATGAGGTGTGGGTGGGATGGAACATGCCATAATTATTTCATTCTTTCAACCAAAGCTCCAGAGCTCTAGCAACTTGGCCTGGTATAGATGGATAAAATATCTGAATGGCCAGATTGGGTTGGATCCAAAATTTATCTTCTTCCAACCAAGCATTTCTTCCATTGCTGAAAAGACTCTTTCCATCAGACAATGCATCTTCTGTCAGATGAAGGAAGCCTTCGCTTACAAACCATGAGCTATGTTGACTGTTGGCAAACTATTAGGACACTGGGCAGTGGTGAATATTTAGCTGGTGCAATTTAGGAGGTAACCTTTCTCAGGTAATTGTCACAATAGACTTTTTTTAAGGACTATGAAAGCAGCAAATGATATACCTCTCAACAATTGTTATTCTTAAAATTCATGATCAATGTGTCTCCCCTGTCTTAAAATTAGATGTGGTAAGATAAAACCATTTCCAATGGCAGAACATACTTCCGAAATCCTTGCTCATCTGCTGTGATGTATTCTTTTCAGTTGGAGCACTCAGGCCGTGCATATAGAAAAGTCCCTGTTCGATCCCCTGACATCTCATCAGGTAGCAACAGGTAAACACTGAAAATCTGCTGAGTCAGACTAAATAATACTGGGCATGGTGGACAAAAATCTTGACCCATAAGTTAGTTTCTCTCATGGTGCCACAGGACACAATGCTTCTTTTGTCCTGGAACTGTGACTTTTGACTGACATACCGCCATATTGTGCCAAGTTTCATTCACATCCATGAGTGTGCCACTCCCCCATATACACTTCTGTCTTTTATCTGTTTCTATCAGTGCTATTTTTATAGAAAAAGAGGTGCTGGAACTCACCATGAATGCCTTCTCTTTTAATGGCAATGGCACCCATCTGAGAGGTGCTGGAACTGATTTCTAGTGAGGGCTGGGGAAAAAGCCCTGGTTTCTATACATATAGAAATTGGTGAAAATGCGGGGGAAGAATTATATGGCAGGATACTGCCTCAAATTTCATCCCATGTTTTGGGGCGCAGCAGCTGGGGAGGGGGAGCTAAGATCCCCCCCGGAAGCAGTTAACATGGAACTGAGCCCTAAAGTTCTAGATTCCGCTAGATTTCCAGAAGTGAATTTTACATCATGCTCATGATCGTATAAAATGCAAAAAATAAAATTTAAAATCAGGTATGTAAATAGCAGGAAAAGAGAAAAAGTGTTGTCTGAATGCAACCTAGGAAGGCATTAATAAAAAGATGACAGGAAATATAAAATAGCAGTGGAAAGCAGGAAGGAGGGGGCTGAGTTCAGGCCTGGATTGCTGTAGGCCAAAGATCTGTCTTCTAAAACGAAAATGGACACCACCTAATCCTTAGTGTAGATTCCTTTATTATAAGACCTCCTGTTTCACAAAGGCTGAGGTGAGATAGCAACAGAAGCAAGTGATGCTCTGGAATCTTATTCCTTGAGGGGAGAGAAGGAGGGAAGTATGTTGGCATGCTCAGTCGCATGGAGGGTTCAGGGATGTTAATCACAACTCCTTTTATCAGACAGCTTTATTAAGATCAATTTTTTTGTTGCCAAATTAGAGTGGACCTAGAGCGAACTTCACAGCAGTTATTAACACAAGTCCATGTTTGCTGGAAGGATCGGGGTGTGTTCGCATGAACCGCCATAGCTGGGAGTTACACAATATCTATATCATTTTTCACAGCTTTGTCATTAGCTGGTAATGATTTGATTATTTTGCAGATGAATCACAGTATAAATCTCTTTCACAAACACTACCTCCAAGTATTAATCAAAACCATTAAGGCAAAGCAGTCAGTGCAAATTAAAAAATTTGCATGTCTAAATTAAAAATTACAGTAATACATCATAAATAAATCTTTTAAATTCTCTATGGCCTCTGTGAACATCCCCTTTTTGTGCCTATAATGAGCCCATGAATGCGAGATTTCCCCCTCTTTTTTTAATCATGATGTAATTGAATTTTAAAGGTAGAATTCAGTTCTTTCTGTCTGAAGCATACCCTAGACCTTACTGAGGGGTGATTTTTTTCTTTTAATTCCCTTCATCCTTCCAAAAGCGAACCAGAGGAGAAGGAAGAGATTCAAAGACAAGTGTGGAAGATTAGAGTTCAGTCCCATCTCACATAATCTTCAGCTTCTTCAATTGCAGCAAAGTAAATATTTGGAAAAGATGATACATCTTAATCAAATATCTTTGAACTGTGAGAAAAATGACTAGTTTTTGTTTTAGGCACTATTTCATTTTAGCACTATTAACACCTTACGTGCAGTTTGGTAAGAGATTAAAGAACTCTCCGTAATAAAAAGCTATCTTTGGCATTCAAATTTTATTATTATTTTGATCTCTAAATACAGTAATCATCTTCAAGCATGAGCCTTAATTGTTATCGATGTCCTTCATATGTCAGGGACAGCATAGTAACTTCTCTTCTAGAGCTGGAGCTGAAGTTGCAACTTCCATCTTCAGAACCAGCCCAAGGGGTTCTGCTGCCTGAAGCAAAGGGCAAGAAGTTGCCTCCTCCTAGTCTAGTTCCATGTGCAAAAGTCTCCATTGCACCCTGAGCGCAATGGCCTAGTTTAGTGCGTGTAGGAGAGGCTGCATGGCACACACACAGAGAGAGCTCTCACTTACCTGCTGCCCCTCAATATTTGCCACCTGGCAGCTGCCTTACTATGTCCCATGGTAGGGCCCGGCCCTGCTGCTTTGTGTGGAATAGAATTGTTGTGCCCTCCCCTCAACCACAACCCCTGATTTTTCAGGGAAAATGCAACCTCATCCAGAACGGCTTGAACCCCATCTCTTTGAACATGTAAACAAACTAGCCACAGAATCTTGGTCTGGTCAGGACAGAACTTTAATTTGTTGACTCTCATCCAGATCAGCATAGGGAAAGGGCCATAGGGCATCTGCTTTGCATGCAGAAGTTTCCATGTTCAATCCCCAGCATCTTCAAGTAGGGCCTGCCTAAAATCCCTGCCTGAAATCCTGGATAATTGCTGCCAGTCAGCATAGACAATAGTAATCTAGATGGGTCAATGGTTTGACTCAGTGTAAGCCTATGTTCCTGTCACTGATTCCAGGCAAACTTCCACTTTCACATGCTTCCCCATTTCTTTTCTTCTTTAGCATGAAGAAAATTCAAACTTGTGCAAGCTCCTCTTTGGACCTTTTTTCTACGTGAAGCTAACCTTTTCTTTCAACCAATGCAGCATTGCTTTCTTACTTGCATCTGCAACAGGTAAGGTCCTTACTGTCTCCAGGCAGAAAGACAAGAAGAGCACCACTCCTTTAATTAACCACAACTAATCCCTCTCCATTTTTTTTTTGCAGAAAGAAGCCAGCTGTGAATGGGAGTAAGTATGTCATGCTGTCATAGCGTTTGAGTAGTCCTGAGGCGACAGCATTACGGAAAGGCCTACCAGAATTTCTAACATTAAAAGGTAAAAAAGGTAAAGGACCCCTGCACGGTTAAGTGCAGTCAAAGGCGACTATAGGGTTGCGGCGCTCATCTTGCTTTTTAGGCCGAGGGAGCTGGCGTTTGTTCACAGACAGCTTTCCGAGTCATGTGGCCAGCATGACTAAACTGCTTCTTGTGCAACGGGACACTGTGACGAGTGCTAGAGCGTATGGAAACGCCGTTTACCTTCCTGCCACAGCAGTACCTATTTATCTACTTGCCCTGGCGTGCTTTCAAACTGCTAGGTTGGCAGGAGTTGGGACGGAGCAACGGGAGCTCAACCCGTCATGCAAATTCGAACCACTGACCTTCCGATCAGCTAGCCCAAGAGGCCCAGTGGTTTAGACCACAGCGCCACCCACTCCCTATTTGTAACATTATTCCCCATCCCACACAATAGGCTGGGATGCAAGTATCAGAAGCAGAGACAACACATGGCACAGCCTGTGGAGTAGTGGTAAATGTTGAAGAGCAGGAGTTCACTAGGGAAGTCCCATGGGCTCCACCACAAGGAGGGTCTGTACATAGTGTAAATCCCACTATGACAGCCATAGACCTGGTGTAGTAGACAGCATGCTGGAATTTGGCTGGGGAGACCTGGGTCACATCCTCGGTCAGCCTCGATGCATGTAATAAGTTACCTTGGAGTAAGTGCCGCTTACATTTGACTGCAAAAGCTCACATTGGAAAAAAACCACATAGAGCCTTAACGACACAATCTTCTGCTGACTGAAATGTAACTTTTAGCCTTTCTTTAGTATTCTACAAAGAGACGTTGCCATTGCTAACCAGTAGCAAGAACCCCATCAAAGGAAGGAGATATCCAGCCTCTTCTTGATGATCGCTGACTTCCTGTATGCTAATATGTCACAAGCAGTACAACTTGAAAACCTTGCTATCAACCCACTTGCTTGCAAAAGCAAAGACAGTCCATCAGTTATCCAGGCACTCCATGAGATGACATCATTGCTCCTGAAAAAGAAAAGTCTCTGAGCTCCTCTCTCCTCTCTCCTGCTTTCTGGCCCACCACTCTACCGGACACAGCATTATTTGTGATTCTGTAATTTGAATGAAAGGGAAATCGGCATGAATACAAGTCCTTTATGACAAATTAAATACCAATCGAGTAACAGTATCACAAGCTCTAATAATAATATGTCCTTATGTTCTCAGGCCTAATAAAATAAATTATGGCACAAGGGAGGCAGGGAAGCAAATTATGGAATAAAGGAAGAACATTGATCTTACTTTTACAACTTTTACTTGTAATAAATTGCAAACATTCAAAAATCATGCAACACACAAGGCCCAATAGTCACAAAATGTTTAAAACAGTCCTTGTTTAAGACTGAAAGCGAGAAGTTGGCAATCCCGGCTGGTTGTTTACTAAAAGGAAGTAATGTCATACTTACTCTGCAAGGTTTGTGTATTTATCTGGTGCTGCTGCTTAAAAAGCGATTTTGCATAAACAGCTTATTCAGTCTGGCCCTCTTGTAGTGGTTGTAGCGCGCCTGTTAAGTGTATATTTAGCACACTCTCGCATTGTGGTGTTCTGCTTTCTTTTCCTGTGGGGGTCTCAACTGTAGGTGACACTATTGTGAAGGCTGCATTTCAAAGTCCTCACCTGCTCTGCCTTCTCTGATTTTATGTTACACTTCATGGTATCAGCTTTAGCAATCTCATTCTTTAGCTCTTTTCATTTACACCTCCTTTACTCACTTCCTGAAGTTTGACACAATAAAACTCTTTGGTGTGTATGTCTTTAGAAACTGTATTTAAATCTTCGCCACCGGTGCTGTCCTTAGAAGAGGAAGGAAAGGCAGAAGTCTAAGAACTGAAATACAGTGTTTTGAGGGCCTTATAAAAAAACATACATAGGAAATAATATTTGTATATTTATTTTACATTTTAAAAACTGCCTAAAGAATTCCATTTTACAAATCCAGTCATAAAATGGAAACTGTTAGAAATGCAAGGGTCGTTGTATTCATGGTCCATCTCTCTCTTGTGTGTCCATTCATAAGTCCATTCTATCAAATTTCTGCATTTATTTGAATTTTTAAAAGTCCATCAAAAATAATTTTTGAATGCATTTTCCCCTCACCAAGCACACATTTCTAAAATTTTATCCTAAATAAAAAAGTATATTTTGGGAGTAATTTTTGGAGTTGTTTTTTTTTTTTTTGGCACATTATTTCAGGAGATGAACTAATCTCCTGTCTATATCCGAAATAAAAAAAATACCAAAAAGGGCTTGTCTTTAGCTCTTTTAAAGGACTCCTTTTCTTTCTTTCTAAATTCACAGGCTAGTACAAGTCTGCATTAGTAACAAACAGTAACAATTGAACTCAAGATAGGGTTTAAAACACACACACACACACACACACACCACACACACCCTAATTAAGTACAGGTTAATTAGTCTGAATTATTTGACTATCTGTGTATCTGTTCACAATTCAGACTAAGTTAGCTGTGTAGTACTTGGTTCCATTGAAACAATTTTTTCACATAAATTTCAATGGGACTTTAGAGGTGTATATTTAATTGGTGTCTCTCTGTTGGCAGATAACTCTCTGACCCTTTGGCACCTTCTTTTAGCCAAAGAAGGGTAGAACCAATCTTCAGTGATTCCTCCTCTGCCCTGTACTCCCACAAATCTGCTACAGAGAGTGGGGGGGGGGCTCTTTTGGAACAGCACAAAAAAGTGGTGGTGGTGGGTCTGTGGGGGGGGGGAGGAGTCCCAAAGGTCCATCAGCTGGGAGACAGCAGGTAGATACTACCTGACATAATTTCTTCAATATACCAAATTGTGTCCGAGGTTCTCAAAGAGCAAAGCAGTTCTAGACCACCAGATCCAAGAGCAAAACAAACAAACAAACAACAGCAGCTGCTGGAACAACCTTTCCCTGCTTATTCTTTAAAAGTGAAATGTGGGTTTGGGGCAATTCCTAAATGATGCAGCAACTCTGCCATGTGGACTAATGACAAAATCTTTTAAACATTTTTCTCATACTTCTCTGCAATGAGGACAAAATTGCCAGCACAATGTAAAACTTGTCCTGTTCAAAGTGTTGGCTTTGACCTATCAAGCCTTGAATGTCTCAGGAACACAATACGTCAAGGACCGCCTCTTTCCATATGAACCTACTCAGACCATGAGATCACCTTCTGAGGCCCTTCTTCGTGTGCCTCCTCCACGAGAGGTCAGGAGGATGGCAACACGAGAACGGGACTTCTCTGCAGTGGCTCCCTGCTTGTGGAATGCTCTCCCCAGAGTGGCTCACCTGGTGCCTTCATAATATGCCTTTAGGCGCCAGGCAAAAACGTTCCTCTTTAACCAGGCCTGTAGTGCTTGGAGAAATCTTTGTAAATATTAAACTTTGGTTTACCTCCGCATAGCCTGATGGGGGAAAATATCGTGAAGTATTCTGGGGGAAAATGTGTGCCTGGCTCTTTGAAAAGGCCTGTGCCTCTCACGCCTTAATGTCTGTAGCCCTGTCTTTGAAGATGTAGGTAATTGCCTTGGTCTGGAGGAAGAGATCTTATCTGCATAACAAGGTAGATTTACAATGCAAGGTGTAAAGTTGAGGCAGCTGGGATCAGGATGCGTATTCGGGCTATCTGCTAATTTACAATTCAGGATGTCTGTGGCCCATCAGAAGGATGTGGGGAATTTAAGGGAGTATCCTTGATCTCAAGGGTGCGAAGTATCAACAATCTGCAGCTGGGTGAATTCCCTGATTGACAGGAGACACCCTTTTGGGTCTCTACCATAGGCTTCTCTTAATTGAAGACTAATCCCCATTCGTCAAATTACGAAACCCCACGCGGGATCCTGAAAGATAAAAAGCTAGAGCATTGAGATGCAAATTGTCAGCTGGTAGCGGGTCAGTTACCTAGCTTTCCAAGCCAGCCTGTGTTTTGCAATCTGCATCCTGCCAAAGAGAGACCCTGACATGCTGTTTGCCAAGTGGGCAGAGTCAGGAGAAACGGACTTATGATTTCTTTTAACTTGAGTTCTTGAGTGTGAGTATGTGAGTTAGTTATATTATACAATGTTTTTATTTTCTGTTTGTATTCCTTTTTTAAGAACTGTGCACCTCTTTTAATATGTTTATTTTCAATAAATTCTGAAAATATAATTTGTTGTGCTTTATTGCCTTTGCTCGGGGAAGCTGAGTCCAGAGCCTGGCCCCTCTGGTCCCTACTAGGTATTTTGTGTGTTTGCTGGGTCTCACGTTAAAGTGAACCTTTAAGAGTAACTTTGGAAGTGGTTGGAGTTCTCCTCCCGGGGCTTCAATCCAGTTACTCGGAACGGGAGGTGGTGGCAGCTACCTTGTGTGTTTTGTTTTGCAAGAGGGTGAGCAGTCTTCTTGGCCTTATCTAAGTTCTGCCGGACTTTGGAGAATTAGGTAATGGCAAGAGGGTGCACCCAACCACTACAAGGCCTTTGACTGATTGACATCCAAGGCGCTTTTAAAATGTGTTGGGGAGGGTGGTGCTATTGGGTTGTTTTTGCTTTTATTTTTATTATGTATTTTGTGTTTATATATTGTGATTTTATGTTGTAACTGCCCTGAGACCTGCAGGCGTAGGGCAGTATACAAATTTAATAAATAAGAAAATAATAATAATTTTAGACTTCCTCTAACATAAACAATTGATGCTTTTGAATTATGGTGCTGGAGGAGACTCTTGAGAGTCCCATGGACTGCAAGAAGATCAAACCTATCAATTCTTAAGGAAATCAGCCCCGAGTGCTCACTGGAAGGACCGATCCTGAAGCTGAGGCTCCAATACTTTGGCCACCTCATGAGAAGAGAAGACTCCCTGGAAAAGACCCTGATGTTGGGAAAGATGGAGGGCACAAGGAGAAGGGGACGACAGGACGAGATGGTCGGACAGTGTTCTTGAAGCTACCAACATGAGTCTGACCAAACTGCGGGAGGCAGTGGAAGACAGGAGTGCCTGGCGTGCTCTGGTCCATGGGGTCACGAAGAGTTGGACACGACTAAACGACTAAACAACATAAACAATTAAACCAGTCCTTTCAGTTGAGATCTATGTGATTCAATTCAAGGTCCTGTTCTCTCCCCTCTTCCAGATAATGCAGTTTCTCTGCATGTTCAGTTCTTTGTACCAGCCCATGTAAAAGGATGGCGGAGCAGAGGTGTTGCAAGGTTGGGGAAACAGATGTATCAGACCCAGTGCACAGCCCAGGGAGCATTCATCAGTGCTTCTCCTTGGAGCCTGCCATAGCCCCTTGTGAACTGAACTCTCCTTCAGTTCTAATAAGGAAGCAACTGTTCTCTGGTGTAAAAATCAATCGCATCCCATAGGGGTATTAAGTATGCCTGGAAACTGGGAAATGAGCACTCTTAAGTAGCATTCTGATGTAACTTGCACTCTGGTGTAAGAACATGGATCTTTTTAATCCAATTATTTGAGTTTAAGGAAGCAAGGTAGTGCCCTTACGTACTGTGTATGTATCTATCTGATTTCCCTCATTCATCAAAAGATTAGAGCAGTTGGGAACAGATTAAACAGACAGAAAATATATAACATGCAATTAAAACCCAATTAAACCGCAACTGATGTGAAGTACCTGAGTAGTCTACGATATTTACCTGGACTTTAAAAGGCAGCATCTTATAGTGGTTAGCGTGTTGGACCAGAACTAAGGAGAGGTGGGTTTAGAAGGGTGGCGGCTCAGCAATACAGCAACTGCTCTGCATGTAGAAGGTCCCAAGTTCAGTTTTCTGAGATCTTCAGGTAGGACCCCTACCTGAAATATTGTAGAATTAGTTGACGACAACCCTACGTTCCCAGTCAGTCATCAAATTCACTGGGCAACCCTGGGCCAGCCACCGACTCTCAGCCTAAACTACCTCACACACTAGTGCTTCTTGGGCAAAAGGCAGGATTTAAATGTAATAAATAAAACAAATGCAGAATAAAACCCAATTCAAAAATAAAGCATTTACAGCATCCTACATTTGGTATGTCATGCCTTGCCTAAGATAGCAATCCTATGTACACATCAATGGGAGTAGGTCCCACTGAACCCAGGGCAGAACTAGACCCCTTCCCTCCACCATAGGAACAGGATCAGGCTGTCATTGCGGAATGTGAAAGTTGCAGTTAAATTTTTTTTTTTAAATTTCATTCCCTCTCTAGTTATATTCTGCCTTTCGATCCAGACAGCACTCTTATTTTATCAAGCAGACGGAAGGCAATTATGGGCTTCAGCTGTTATAACCAGCAATTTAGAGACCTTCCTAGTAACTCACCCACATCTGCCAGTGACCATGTGCAGTAAAGGTAAAGGTTAAAAAGGTAAAGGACCCCTGGCCGGTTAAGTCCAGCCAAAGGCGACTATGGGGTTGCGGCGCCCATCTTGCTTTCAGCCTGAGAGAGCTGGTGTTTGCCCACAGCTTTCTGGGCCATGTGGCCAGCATGACAAAGCCGCTTCTGGCAAAGCCAGAGTAGTGCACGGAAACACCATTTATCTTCCCGCCACAGCGGTACCTATTTATCTACTTGTACTGGCATGCTTTCGAACTGCTAGGTTGGCAGGAGCTGGGACAGAGCAACGGGAGCTCACCCAGTCGCAGGGATTTGAACCGCTGACCTTCCGATCAGCAAGCCCAAGAGGCTCAGTGGTTTATACCACAGTGCCACCCGCGTCCCTACATCCATGTGCAGTACCACATACATGACACACTACAGTAGCCCATTCAGCTTTTCTTTATCCCACTTTTGATCCACAAAGGTCAGGGCACCTTGGAGCCACTTCTTTATATCCCAGCAACACACTTTAGAATAAACATGACAACTGAGCAGGGACGTGAACTCAAAAATCCTTCACCAAATCCCAGCATGGTACACTAGTCTCCTCCAGAGTTTTGGGGCTACAACTCCCATCCGCTCCAGCCAGCAGGGCTAATGGTCACAGACAATGGGAGGGCACCAGTTTGGAGCAGGTTACAATAATTGCCCTTCCTGCATCTTTTCACCTTCAGTGGTGGTTAGGTGAGGTCACTGTAGGCTCTGATGGTCTTTCACTCCCCCCCCCCCCTAGATGCTTATGTCTATTACGCCGCTTACTTTCAACAGTTGGAAACCAACTTTGGGGCACTCTCCTGTTCATTCTGCTGAGTTCAGCCCCAGACCCCCAAGTCCTTCCACATTTACACCACTGCCATCCTTGGTGGCTGGGTATGTGGACAGAACATCTAATGTGTGTACAACAGTACAAGGGAGTGTCGTTATTTTTAAGACAATCTATTGAGGCAATGTTCTGGTAAGTCTAGTTAAATCAGAAGGAGTTTATTCTTGGTTATTGGTTCCATCGAGACAACATACTTCATTTTTGATATAGTTCTGCCCAGCTCTCCAGATGCATAATATCTATAAGTGTGTATTATGTCTTCTTGTGCTTCTCTGTACATTAATAAATCTACTAGCAGCGAAATTCTTGTTTATCACGAACAGCAGCAATAATAGCAAAATCGCAGGAACAGAAAAGAAATCAAGTGCTGTTATAAATCTACGAGGAGAAGATTTGCTCATGACTGGATGGGTCCAGCAAGAGTTTAATAATCAGTTACATTCCCCAGGACCTGTTCATTCATGCCTTTGCCTGGTAAAAAAAATATTGAAACACTTTTTACTCGCAGATAAAGCCTTTCTTCCTTGATCAAATGGGAGATAATAACAGTCTTATTGACTCAAACCAGTCAGTGGGGTTTTAGCATTTTGCTGTTTTTGCTGTCTGGCTCCTTCATCCAGACTTCATCGTGTGTTGGTGGGCCTCTAAAATTGTGCTGGCTACAAAATGAATGTGTCCCGAGACAGAGACTCTTACGCACAGACAGGTGGGAGAAGGTGCTGTGATTTGTGAATGGCTGTTACTGATTTAGAAGGCAGAATAGTACGGGTGAAAAGCCATTTTTTCATTTTTGCACAGAGTACACACGTTCTGCATGCAAAGACAGATGGAAATAAGACCTATCTCTGTACGATGTAGGGTCAACAGAGGAAGCCATGGATAGTGTTAAGCCTAATTTGTGTCCTGCATTAGATGTGTATGGTTAGGTCAGCTTACCAGTTGTGCACAACAAAGTGGTAGGGTCTCAACAATAGGAATTAAAGAAGCTTAAAATATATTGGTAGACCTGATTATGAGCCCAATTCTTCTTCCACTGTTGAATAATAAGTAGGGTGGCCACTAGGGATGGGAGAGAACTTTGATTCAGTTCCCATTTAAAAGCAAACAGACTAAGTTCACATTTTCCAAAACAGTGTGCAAACCAAGCTACCCTTGGGAATTTGCAGACACCTGAATTTTACAGTGCAGTTCTCCAACCATACAATGTTTACAAAAATGCATACATTTGGGGGAAGTGTGCATAGAATGGAATATATTAGTGAAAATAACATATAAGAATGTATTATATTACGGGAAATTTGTTGCAAAAAGTTTGTGCATTCATTAAAACTGTGTCTAGTAGAAGAAATTTGCACCAAAATGCTGATGAATTTTCATGAGGATTAAAAAAATATATAGAAATCACAAATTGCAGCAGACATGTGGGGAACGGAATTTAAGATGGGGGAAATGAGAAACAGAGGAAACCAAAATTGACAGATTTGTCAATTAATAGCCTTAGCTACTAGTGGTTGCTTAGTGTCCACTTACACATTGCCAAGAATGAGGAAGGGATAAAAAAGGGATAAAAATAGGATACACATTTCTGTAAAATTGCATATAATTTAGAAATAATCATTGTATTTTATTTCTGTTTAAATTATATCCCACTCTACTATGAAGGACTGTAATCAGATGATCCATGAGTTCGCTTAATCTGTTGTCCTGGTGCTCTTCAAGGCTCCTGCTTCTTCCAAGACTTGAAAACCCAGTACACAAAATGCCTCTGTTTTTAAGCTTCAGTTTATTGGCCTACATCCACTGCCTTCAAGCACTGGTCTAACATCTCAACAACCTCTCCCAGTTTAGATGGAACAGTGCTGGGTGTCATCTGCATATGGATGGCACCTCATTCCAAATCTCCTGATGACAGCTCCCAGTTTTCATCTAGATTTTATGAGGGACAAGATGGAATCCTGCAGGACACCACAGGAAAGCTCCCACAGTATTGAACGGTGCCTCCTATAACTACTTTCTGGAAATAGCCTTGAACTAGGAGTGGAACCTACTTCCACTCAGCCCTGCGTGCTCACTAGAGGGACAGATCCTGAAGTTGAGGCTCCAGTACTTTGGCCACCTCATGAGAAGAGAAGACTCCCTAGAAAAGACCCTGATGTTGGGAAAGGTTGAGGGCACAAGGAGAAGGGGGCGGCAGAGGATGAGATGGTTGGACAGTGTTCTCGAAGCTACTAACATGAGTTTGGCCAAATTGCGAGAGGCAGTGAAGGATAGGTGTGCCTGGCGTGCTCTGGTCCATGGGGTCACGAAGAGTTGGACATGACTGAACGACTGAACAACAACAAGGAGTGGAACCACTAAAGTACAGTGCCCACAACCCCCACATCCCTGAGAAGCTGCTGAAGGTTCAGCAGTATCAAAATACATCAAGAGATCAAGGAGATAAAATGATCAAGGAGAACAAGCAAGGTTGCACTCCCCACATCTCTCCCCTCACAAATACCATCAGTTACGGTGACCAAGGTGGTTTTAGTGCCATGGCCAGGTCTGAAGCCAGACTCAGTTTTCTCCAAGCGTGCCTGAAGTTGGTCACTATCCTATCATGCACAAGGGGATGTTCCTCACTGGGGAATAGTTGTTTAACCCTTCTGGGTCCAGGGAAGTCCTCTTAAGGAGTAGTCACACCTTCTTCAAGGCAGGTGGTACTTTGCCCTCCTCCAGTGAAGCATCAATTACTTCCTGGACTCATATTGTTGACCCCCTATGGCTAGCTCCAAGAAGTCAAGGTGGGCAGGCATCAAGGTGGGCAGGTACAATTTCTTCAAGGTGGATGTAATAGTTGAAAATGATCGAATATGGATGGAACAGTGCTCTGGACACTTGCATTGAACTTGGTCTAATTGTGGCATCCAACGCCATACAAATCAGAGTACTTTTGTCCCTAAAATGCTCCACAAAATAGTTGCAGTGGGCTTTTGAGGATGTTAAAGCAATAAACTCTTGGCCAGGTGACAAAAGCCCATTCACCACTTGGAAAAGCTTGGCCAGATGTCTACAGGTACTTGCAGCTCCAATGGTAGTGGAGAAGTAAACTTTATTTGCTGCCACCACCACAGCAATGCAGCCTCGCCCATGTTCAGTCAGGTTTGGATAAAGATTTACACTACCTGCACTCCAGCATCTGACTCTCCTGTTTCATCATACACCGTTCACTAGAGTACCAAGATGACTGTGTGCTCCACAGCGACGATGAAGGCACTGAGGAGCAATTGTGTCAATAGCTCTAAGCAGGTAAAGGTAAAGGTGGCGCTGTAGTCTAAACCACTGATCCTCTTGGGCTTGCTGATCGGAAGGTCGGCAGTTCGAATCTGAGCAACGCGGTGAGCTCCCGTTGCTCTGTCCCAGCTTCTGCCAACCTAGCAGTTCTAAAGCATACCAGTGCAAGTAGATAAATAGTTACCACTGTGGCAGGAAGGTGTCCCGTTGTGTCAGAAGTGTCCCGTTGTGCCAGAAGTGGTTTAGTCATGCTGGCACATGACCCGGGAAGCTGTCTGTGGACAAACGCCAGCTCCCTCGGCCTGAAGCGAGATAAGCACCACATCCTATAGTTGCCTTTGACTGGACTTAACCATTCAGGGGTCCTTTACTGTTTTTGTTTTTTTTTACCTTTTGCATCAGCCAGGACGTTGGCTAATTGGCATCCAATACCCTTTTCAATGTGTTTGGGGGGACGACGACGACTATTGGTTTGTTGTTCTTTTTTTATTTTTTTATTTTGTACTTTTTATATTGTAATTTGACTGAGATCTACAGATGGAAGGCAGTATACAAATTTAATAAATAATAATAATAATCTCACAATTCCATAGCAAGTTGAGAGCATTGATAGGAGTGCTAGCCATGTAAGCCAGAAAAATCCCATAGAACATTCAGGAATTCCTCAGATTCCTAAGTCTCCAAGGGGCAGGCCTTCTTATTGGGTCCCCCACCCCTGTGGAGTGGAGTAGCTACTCCTTCATTTTTTAAAAATTAAATTGCCCTTCAGATATTATCAATTACACATGGTATTGTTAAAGTGCATCTGGAAAACAAATATTGTTACACAGAACTGAATCCCATGCATTCACAGATCCCAAACGTGCAGCTGGATCAGTTGCTAATTAGTACTGTGCCGTGATCCAAGGTGTTGGCATTAATTATAAAGCCCCACACAACTTTGGTCTTTAGTTACCTGCAAGGCTGCCTCTGGAGGGGATTGAATTAGCAGCTTCCTGCTTTTAATCATGAGAAAAACTGATGTCTGTGGACCTTTCAAGGGGCAAAATGCACCTCAAGACTCAGTAATCACCCAGTGGTCAGCATTTGTTTTTGTTTTTAGATGATCCATTATTTTCATCTAGTCTTAACAGCTTCTAATTGAACATCTCTACTTCTACCCTCCTCAGCTTCTCTGTCTTTAAAGCTTAGATATATGATGATCAGAAATAAGGACATCTGTCTGGAGGTGCTCCATTTATATTATTTATATACTGCCAACTCATATAAAATATCAAGGTGGTATATCTTACTATATAATAAAAATTTGAGAGTGTCGTCAGACTGCAGTTCCCTTGGATGCTATCAGGGAGTCATTCGCTTCTTCATCCTCAACTCCTGCTGCTACTGTGGGGAACAAGAGAAAAAAGCCTGCATTTTAAAGATTGCAAAATTTCTGCTGGAAGAATATTCTACAGCAAGGAGCTATTATTGGTGGCACCAACTTCCCAATTTCTAGTTGAAGTCTGTCACCCTTCTGAACCATGAAGTACAATTATTAATTAATTAATTACTTAAATTTTTATGCCAGCCTTCATCTGAAAATCGCAGGGCGTTTCACAACATAATCACAACCAGCTTGGACAAAAGGCTTCAGGTAGTCCTATAATAATAATAATAATAATAATAATAATAATAGATTTATATCTTGCCCATCTGGCTGGGTTTCCCCAGCCACTCTGGGCGGCTCCCAACAGAATATAAATAATAAAAATAAAAAAAGCGATAAAACATCAAACATTAAAAACTTCCCTAAACAGGGCTGCCTTCAGATGTCTTCTAAAAGTCAGATAGTTGTTTATATCCTTGCAACTCCTCCCAGTACCAGTACCTAAGTATAAGTCACTTTCAGTTGCTATTTTGCTTAGAATGTTGGGATATAAATTCTGGTATAAATAAATAATACTCATTTATATAAGCATGACTCATAAGTGGAGACGTCAAAGCTCTTGAACCTGATGTACTCTTTTGATAAGTGTTCTCAGCGAAATGCCTGAACTATTTGGTTATTTGTCATTTGCTTTGTATTTTAGTTGCATTTGAATCTGTCTACATAAAAATCATTAAAGATGAAATGGGTGGAAGGAAGCATGATGGACTTGGGAATGGCCAGCAGAATCCGCTAAACAGTTTTAATAAGAAATAGAACAATTTACTCACGACTGAAGGAAGACAATTCACTGTGCAGAGGTCTCATTAATCTATAGGCTTATGAGTATTTGAGGTGTAATGATTTGTAACTCTATTGGAATAGGATATATCAGTTTCATGTTCTAGACTGAATCCTTTATCTTGAACATCCAGGAGAATATGCACAACCCGTTTAAATAGAGGTCAAATGCTACATTACATTCTTTTTAGTATTTTGTCTCTTTTGAAACCCTTTGCTATCTGCAATCAGTCACATAATGTTTAGGCAGCAATGAATAAAAGGTATGTACAGTAGCTCGTGGTGAGTCATGCATGATGGGTTTCATTTGTTTCATGCTCCAAAAAATTCAGTATTAATAATAAAATCTGTTTCCCTTTTTAGCTATTTTAGTTACATAACATAAGACATTTTCTCTCCTAAAATATTGCTTGAAATCCACATATGCCAATAAAAACTTTACCAAATAATGAAATGGCAGCAGCTGGATTTTGAAACATCCCCCCTACACACACACACACACACACACACACACACACACACACACACACACACGAATTAAGGAATCATAGTGAAGAAAATGCACAACAGCCATAATGGTGGGACTTGAGTGATAGCCTGAAAAGGATAGAACGCAATGCTCCATGAACATATGGAGCCATGTAAGGGGGGGGGGGGGAGGTCTTCTAAGAGATTAATGGAAGATTTCCCTGATTTTAAATGATACATTATTATTGCCCATTTCTTCAAAATATGTCAGCTCTGTACAACATTATTGGTGTCCCTTAATTCAGAGCACTATATTGCTGTATTGAATAGAATAAATGCCAGATATCTAGAGTGCCCCATATTTTTAAACTTTGACTTGGCAAATCTATAGTGTGATTGAACTAATTGAACATTAGTGGCATGTGTTTTTTTTTAATGGCTGATGAGCCCTGAGAGCCTCAGAGATAGTCTGTCCAGTCCGAATTAACACTCGGACATATGGATTCTCATCTGAACCATCTGGGTCTACAAAACCAGCTGGAAACGCTGCCTGAACGCCATAGGCAATATTTTTGTTTCAATTTGTGGTTCAAATTAAGCTGTAAATAAATTGTACGAAGTCAGAAGGTCAAGAAGTATAGTAGTGCAGGATGGAAAAGATCAATAATATTGCTGTTTCTCATAACGCATCTGTTTCTAACGAGTGGGAACAGTGTACCATCAATATAATAGAATCATAGAATTGTAAAGTTGTAAGGGACCTCAAGGGTCATCTAGTCCAACCCCCTGCCTACCTAAGACACTATGCTCAAAGAGAAAAGAAAATATCAGCAATAGTACTTTAGTAATACTAGATGTCTTCAAATCATCTATGGAGTGGGGGACGATTTTGGAAATAGGCCTTCGGAAGCATCCCTGAGGAAATCTTTGCATCCAAAAATGGTGTGCACACTTTCTGAGTACAGTGGTACCTCGGGTTAAGAACTTAATTCATTCTGGAGGTCTGTTCTTAATCTGAAACCGTTCTTAACCTGAGGTACCACTTTAGCTAATGGGGTCTCCTGCTGCCGCTGCACCACTGCTGCGCGATTTCTGTTCTCATCCTGAGGTAAAGTTCTTAACCCAAGGTACTACTTCCAGGTTAGCAGAGTCTGTAACCCGAAGCGTTTGTAACCCGAGGTGTTTGTAACCTGAGGTACCACTGTACAAGTTTGCCTTGCTCTGCTCTGAGTATGACTCGCATGGGATACAACGCACAAACCCCAACATCTCCAGGAAGGCTGACCTGAGCAAGACTCCATTTTGAAATCCTGGAGAGAGCTGCTGCCAGTCAGTGTAGACAATACTATGAGCTGTATGGACCAATGATCTGTCTCAGCTTCCTTTGTTCCTTTGTTGGGTTCCTTTATTCAGTCACAGAATGGAGTAGGAGAGCTGGTCTGCACAACTCTGCTGTGGTGTCCCTGACATACCCCTGAACGGTTTCAAACCCTGAACATGCCTCACTCTCTTCCTCCATGTGATTGTTTATCGTGTGAATGAACCCTGGAACTGAAACCTGACGACGGTAGCTATTTGGATTCAACAGCAGTAAACGTTCCAAAGTGTTAACTAAATTCTGTTTGTTCTACTCTTAAGTCTCTTGTGGCCTCATTTTGCAAAGTCCGCCATGGCAAGTATTGCACACCTGCCCTAATGATGACGGGCACTGTGATAGCACAGGAGAACAGGCCTGTTCCTGCAGGTCTTTTAAACTCTTCAGAACTTATGAAGATATTACAGAACTTGTTGCCTAGCAACAGGTGCCTGGCATAGCAGCTGTGGGAGCCTGTCAGCACCTAAAAGCATCGATTGTGAGCCCCTGTGTCCTCTGAAATATGCTTGTGGCCTATTTAAGTAGCCAGCATCGCTGTAAACCAACCAAGGGCCTGGAATTTGGGTGGTAATTTTAAAAGAGTGAGGGATGAAATTCTAGAACAGAGTGACAGAACTGAGGTAGCTGAGGAGGTAAGTGATAAAATGATTACTAAGCTCTTTAATAGTTGAAGAATTGACTGAAAGTTGCATGCGATAAAGCTTATTGATGAACAGGACATTTAACTTATGAATAGGACCGTCATTTAATCCTTCAAAACTCTTCATTCCATTATTCAAAGATTATTATACACCTTTTCTTTGTTTCTGGAGTGCAATTACTCCTGATTCTCCTTTTTGAGTTTTGTCAGTTGAAGCTGAGGGTGAGTTAAGATCCCAGGCAGTTAACACTCACAGAGGTGGATTTAAGGGCGCCCACACTGGGCGCCAAGCTGAGAGGGTGTCACAGTGGATGCTGCAACAATGCCCAAGGTGAGAGGAGGGGGGGAGGGGTGCCAAATTTTGGCATTTTGCAGGGCGTCACTGAAATTTTAAAGCCTGTGCTGTTGACACTTGTCAGAAAGGCACAGCTGGTCAGGGCTCCTTGAAATTCTTATCCTTACTTACAGACAGCAAGGAAGATGGGGATTTGGGTCCTCTGGAGGAAAATGTACATAATCTCAAGACAAAGGCCAAACTGAATTGTGATGTTGTGTGACCTAGAACTTATCACTGTAATGTATAAGTGAGTGTTTGTGTAGACCCAGACAGGAGCTGTCAAATGCGTACTGGCTGACAGTCTGGTTATAAGATTTTGTAAATTAGTAATCCTTTCCCTCACAGAGGCCCCCATCTGTACCATACATTGAAAGTAGCGTCATGCCACTTTAAAAAGTCATGGTTTCCCCCAGAGGATTATGGGAACTGTAAATTGTTAAGGATGCTGAGAGTTGTTAGGACAGTTGTGGCCCTCGCACAGCTTCAATTTTCATAGTTCCATCGGATGAAGGATGAACTACTCCGTAAATTGCAGCTCTCTGAGGGAAATAGGAGATAGCCTAGCAGCTCTTAGCACCCTTACCAAACTACTGTTCCCAGAATTCTTTGGGGGAAACCACGACTTTCAAAAGTGGTATGACACTGCTTTCAATGTGTAGTGCAGACAGGGCTGTTTAAATGGATCCCCAAGAGACAGATCCCTGGAGTGAAAACAATACAACTACAGTACAGGAGAGGTACCTAGGTTAAATGAAATAACATGCACTAGCAATACCACAAAGCCATTCTCTTACATGTTGCATGTCTCATTTAAGTTCACCTTTGTGTGTACTCTAGGTTGTATGCTGGCTTGCCATGCCAGGAGCTGCCTGAGTCAGCTCTGAGACACTTTTAGTTTCAGTTCTGCATTACAAGCAGCAGTTTCCTGCAAATGTCCCCCTCCCCCATAAACTGTTTTGCACTAAAGTTGTTTTGGTTACGCATCCTCTGTGTGGCCTCCTCTTTATGTCACTTGAGCGCAATTGGAGGCGTTTGTGGGGTCATGCTAAGCAGTGGCAGCTAGTAACATTTTTATTTGACAGGGCTGCAATTTTTAACCTGGCTGTTTTCATCACAGTAGGACTTGTACAGCACTTATTTAGGGAAATGTGTCATTGTGCATGTACAGAGTGTCATTGTGTCCTCACTAAAAAAAATCCCCCAAATATTTTCTGCACATCTATGAACAGAGGAAGAGCAGAAGGATCCAAGTTTATGATTGATTCTATACCTCTTGTTTAAAAAGTGAGCCTTATTACCTGATGTTTGTTTTTGAATTTGTGCATTGATTATACCTAGACATCAATTGACAAAAAACTAAACAAACACAAACTTTTAATATGCGAGGAAGTTGCTTCCAGTTTCATGCAGCTGCTCTCCAGGTTTTGGGGAACTAAAAGTCCAACCATCCCAGAATATTAGCCATGCTGGCAGCAGCTGATGGGTGTTGTGGTTCAATGTGGAGGGCACCATGTTGGTTACCCTCGGTTGTTCCATGCATTACATTTCTGCCCCTGGTTCAGCACTGTCAGAATTTCTGCCCCTGGTTCAGCACTGTCAGAATTTCTGCCCCTGGTTCAGCACTGTCGTTTGAGAAACTTCATTTGCCAGAACTGCTTTATTGATTGTTCTGTGTGTGCTCATTATTCATTATCTAATATCTGCAAAATTAACCTGGATGCAGGGGATTGGATATGAAATTACAAACATAGCAATGGCCTTATTATAAGTTGTGTACAAGGGATGATTACTTCTTGGTTCAAGGAGAAAAGAGTGGCTGAGCAGAGTTTCTGTACAGAAGCTTACACATCTTGTAAGATTTTGAGAGGTATAAGAAAGCTGGGAGGGAGGAACTTTGTGGAGAAATGGAACTTATTTGTAGAACATTGGAACATTTAATCCCAGGAAAACTTTACATTTTTTAAATCAAGGTTCTTTATTAGGAATTATAGAGGGATGCAATTTGGGTTAATTATTGCACTTTTTGACTATGATTTATGAAGTATGATGTATCATTTAAAAGTTGGAAAATCAAATAAACAAAAAAAATTGCAACCTTATAAGGTAACAGTGGAAAGGCTATTGAAGGCTTGGTATTAATGGCAAATATTGCTTCTATAGCACATCTGGATATTCTAGTATTAGTCTTCCTCCCCAAGTGCACAGCAACTTCATTTGTTCAATAAATTCAGTTGTAGGGACTCCAAAACATGCATTTTCTATCTATTAATAGTACACTTCCTTTCTGTTGGCACAGGAAATTACTCAGAGACAAGTACACCGATAACTGTGATAAACAAACTAGTGTAGCACTTCTTTTCTATTCTCAGCAGTCTTTCAGATCACAACATAATTCTAAGTTAAAGAAAAGGGAGAAGTAAAAGTAAAAAGAAGAGTATTCAATGGCTAAATGAGTCATTTGTTTGATTCTCAGTGACTCTGTTAATGAGCTAAAAAGGTCGGCATATAATTTATTAAAATGGATGGAATTCAGGGGAAAATAATGCAATTTTGAGCCATAGTTAAGTGACTAACTAAGGCTACAATGTTTTGCATGCTTACTCGGGGAGAAAATCCCATTGCTTTTCAGTAAACATGCATATTATTGCACTACACAGTGCACAGTTTATCCAGAATATGTGTAAATCACAATAATTTGCGGAGATACAAAAATGTACTTCCAAAAAGACCTAAAAGTCAGCAAAATATAAGCTAACACTATTAGTTAATCCCATTTATCCTGTTTATTTGAATCTCTGATTCTTATGCCATGTATGAAAATGGATCACACAATCTTATACCGTATTCAGAAACATAGTCAAGAAGTTTTGCTGGTGATCCCCCCATAGAGTGAAGTTTGCAGGTGAGGGCTGCCAAGGTTTGCAGTGGAGGGCTTTCTCTGTGGTGGCCCCACAGCTCTGGAATAGCCTCCTCTCTGAGATGTGTTATGCCGATGCATCATTTTAAATCAAATAATAAGTAAAGATGCACTGCTTTGCACAGACTTTTGGATAAGGACGAAGTGCACAGTGATGTTTTATTTTCACTTCTGACACCTGTTTTATTTCAAGTTGTTTGAGTCATTTCATTTTAAATTGTACTTGTTAATTGTTATTTTAGTGTTATTGTGCGTCGCTCCGGAACCCTTGAGTGAAGTGTGGGTTACAAATGCCTCAAATAAATAATAATAAATGATAAACTGGAAGCAAGAATCTTCAGTTTTGTGGTATTGATCACTGGGGTGGCATACATGTTACTTGAGACGTCTTTACCCAACACTCAGTTTCTGTACTGTAAGTCTGTTCACTAGTCTTGTAACCCTTTCCTGGGAGTAAGCCCCATTAAACCCAATGGGATTTATTTCTGAGTAGATGTGTATAGAATTCCATGGTAAGTCACTGAAAGTTTGTTTGTTTAAAATATTTATACTGCACCTTTTCACCTACTAGTAAGATGCTCAAGATGGTGAGTCTCAACAAAGATTAAAGATGAATGCTGATGAATTTTGCACACATACCCCTGCACAAAACACACACACATACTGAAATTTAGCCCGCTGTGTGTGACTCCTGAAATCTGAAGTGGTCTTTCTGCATTCCACCAATTATTGGGCGCTAATAGGTAGATGCACTAGGTAAACGTAAAGGGACCCCTGACCATTAGGTCCAGTCGTGTCCGACTCTGGGGTTGTGGCGCTCATCTCGCTCTATAGGCCGAGAGCCGGCATACAGCTTCCGGGTCATGTGGCCAGCATGACAAAGCCGCTTCTGGCGAACCAGAGCAGCGCACGGAAATGCCGTTTACCTTCCCGCCAGAGCGGTTCCTATTTATCTACTTGCACTTTGACATGCTTTCGAACTGCTAGGTGGGCAGGAGCTGGGACTGAGCAACGGGAGCTCACCCCGTCGCAGGGATTTGAACCGCCGACCTTCTGATCAGCAAGCCCTAGGATCTGTGGTTTAACCCACAGCGCCACCTGGGTCCCCTTGCACTAGATGTAACTGAAAACACAAACACGTTGTTAACATGATGCTTGTTTTAAAATGCCTCAACTGAGAGATCAGATACTAATACTTTAATACTGAAATGAACTACTAAATATGTATAGCTCTGTGCAGACAACTCCAGAATTTGGACAGTTTAAATATCGCATTAAAAAAGGTTGAATTTTGAGAATTATAACAAAAGGCATGCAGGCACTATTTTGCCTGAATTTATTTGAATGTAAAGAGGGAAATGTTGTGCTGTTACTTCTAGATTGTTGTTTCATTATCTATATTGTGTTGTTGCTTTTTGTTCTTATTTTAATGGAGAAGGTTGTTCTGTGTAAGATTCAACCTTGATGTTGGTAGAAATAGCCAGAGAGAGCTTTTCTTTAATGTTACAAAAATAAATTAAAAATAGAAGTAGTATCGCTAATGAAACCTCAGTGATGTCATTTCTGATCAGACTGCAATTGTAGTTGCTGATGCTGTGATAATGGAGCTTACTTTTAAAAAACCCTTTCCCTGAATTTTCAAGGTTAAAGAGTAGAAGAAACCATAATAGGAGATTTATATATCTGTATATATATACTAATTGCTGCATAAAATAATAAAAATAACAAAAATGAACATCGGTTACTGTCAGGGATGTTTGAGGATTTCATTCAGTCTGCATTTTTTTTAGTGAATTGGTCCAATTCTCACCTCAGTTTTAACACTTCTCTAAATGTTGTGGCAGTTTTTGGCTCAATAAAACTTACCAAACTGTATAAATATGCATCCTTTAGATTAAAATGCTTTCCAAAATGTATGTTTTAGGATAAAATGTATACAAAAAGGCATATTTGAGAGTTAAGTACATATGTTGTGTAAAACTTTAGCTCAGTTGGTAGAGCATGAGACTATTAATCTCAGGGTTGTGGGTTCAAGCCCCATGTTGGGCAAAATATTACTGCATTGCAGGGGGTTGGACTAGATGACCCTTGGGATCCCTTCCAACTCTACAATAGGGAGAAGTAATGAAACTGTTGATGGCTGAGATATACATGCCACATAAAAATATGTTAAAGCATGCGTATCTTTCTGCATCAGCACACAATGAAGCGGGACACCAACTTGTCCAAAATAAACAAATTGCGCAAATGGCATGTGAAAGTACAAATGACTATTGGAACGGATTGAGACATGTTTGTACATCTGTATTATGGTATCGAGGTCTTACACTGTTCCTGTTTGTCTTGTTGAAACTTGTGTAGCAGAGCTTCCCAAGGAATCGTACTCCATCTGATGGAAGGGGTAATGTTGTTAAAATTTTCTGGAGAAGCAGGACAGAGAGAACTCTGGGACGAAGCAGGGAGTACTTTTGCCATATGTGTACATTGAGCCACTGTATGCTGGCTTTTCAAAAGCGTCAGATTTTCAAGTCTGCTATTTCTGAGGCTCTCTATGCACGCTAGACAGGGACCCAAGAGAGAAATAGTTGGTGTGCCTAGACATCTGATCCTAAACACTTTAAAAATGTTTTCCAGATTATGTTTCAGAAGTATTTTATTTTGTCCCTTCTCGCCACCTGTGAATTTTAAAATAAAAAATGTAAATGAAACATCAGGCACAACCTTATATTGACCATTGTTTCCTGTGCATTGACAAGGAATTGCTTCAATTTAAAAACAACAACAAATCAGGCAAATAACATATAACATTTTGTAACCACCATCTTGATTCTTGAACTGATTGCTTAGAGCTGTTTCATTTTTTGTGTGAAAATATTAGGTGAAATGATAATTCTGTCATTTTAATTTCTCGTTGGGAACTCACCTGCATGCTTGGAAAACATATAAATGAATATTGCCAAAATCACCCTTTTGGAAGCATTGCCTATGAAATCTTTCTTCACAAAACAATTCACTCTGAGTGTTGCTCGTTATTTACATAACATCTGTCTTTCCTATTATAGAACAGATTAACAATTAAGCTTTTTTCCTGGTGGTTTTTGTTTTTGTTTTTAAAGACACCACACCAGAACATACACAAAATGTGCAATTAAAACCGCAGAGGTTTGCCTTGGGTGCTACATGTATGTCAGATGGAAGACCACTCTCAGTGCTACTGGGGAAGTTTGCACTATGGCTGCTTGTTGTTCCAGAGAATACCATATTATTCCAATTACAGAATTATTCCCTAGAGGGAATAATAATAATAAAAAAACCCTTCCCGTTTTTGACACATGCAAAGTTATTTTCTTTTTTTCTGTTTAAAAAATGTATTAAGCTCTATAGCAGAAGGACTTCTTTAAATTAGTGTTTTGTTTTGGCAGCGGCTGCTGATGTGTACATGTAATACAGTTTTAATCAAATCCCAAACGCTGAAGACCTTTCAGCTGTATCTTAGGAAGCAGCGTGCAATGCTTATTCCACTTGAAGTGGCCACTGGGGAGGTACAATTAGCTGTTCCCATGGAGAAGTTTGTTATAGTAATAAATAATAAGTAGTGTAGGTAGAGATGGAATCAATTAAAGATATTTTTGACGACCCCTAATGGTTTATGGGAATGCTAAATAATTGACAACAACAAGTTTTTGACTACGAGTTCCACGGCGAGTTCCATATGCATGTTTCATTGTAACTAAACTTGCAGCTGTGGAACTAAGAGGGCCAAAATGATGGCAGCGTCATAAAGGTCAACCTCTTTTGTTGTGTTAATGTATCGCTACCCACAGGGGTGGTGCTAGAAAATGAATCAATTCCTTCTCCGGCTCTCCTGTCCAAACGACATTTTGCAAGGGGGTGAAAATATAGGTAAATGCCCTCAATATTCGGACCAGGTTGAAACCACCAGTCTGGTATTCTTCTGAAAACAATTCCTGAACTGTACTAGAAAAACACAGCTCTGGCTAAGTATGCTATTACCTAGCATGGGACAATGGACCCCAGTGGTGTAGCGTGGGTTGCCAGTGCCTGGGGCCACACGGAGGGTGGTGGGTGGGAGAGAAACAGATAGAGTACGCATGCACATTCAACTTCCCAGCAGCATCCACATCACCCAGGAGATCACAGCCGTTGTCTGGAGAGGTCACTTCCTAGTTCACATGGAGAAGCTGTTTTCAATGGAGCCCAGTGACTGAAGAGTGCAGCTGTATTGAGGCAGCACCGGGTGTTGAAATTTTGCACCCCTAACCATTCTGAGCCCCGGGCAACCGTCCCTGTGCCACTGTCTTCACTATGCCACTGATGGACCCTGTCACCATGACTGCAATTTTGTACGCTTGCAGGAGCAGTGCCCATCATGCTCACCTGACTGAAGGGCACCCCCGTTTATTTTGATGGAAGCAGCAACATGAGAAAGCTCAGTCTGCATGTGGGAGCACTTATATGAACCTAGTTCAAGGTAGTTGTGCTGAGTTTTGGGTGGTGTGAATGAATGTGGCTCTATCCCCCCCCCCCAGCATAATGTGCTTTACGAATATCTAGTAGGAGCTGAAAGGCGCACTTAGAATGTGTGGGTACGTGAGTGTACAAAATCATTTACATGTGCAGTGAAAAATGCATTCTGGCCACAATGGAACCAACTCTATTAAATACACATTGCCCTGCTACTTAGATGTAGTCAACCACAACTCTATTAATGTGGCATGTAAGTTAAAAGGAAAAACGTGTCCCACTTGCCACACAGAGGATGCCACCCTCATGGTGTCTGGTGATGTTTGCTAGTGATGCATACAAGGCTACAAAACAGGCTGTTTGAGGAATGATTCTCTGAATGATTGGGCTAGCGCAGGCATGGCCAAACTCGGCCCTCCAGAAGTTTTGGGACTACAGTTCCCATCATCCCTGACCACTGGTCCTGTTAGCTAGGGATGATGGGAGTTGTAGTCCCCAAACATCTGGAGGGCCAAGTTTGGCCATGTCTAGGCTAGCATGTCAACTGCCCTGAAATATATGCATACTATGAATTCAGCAATGACATTGGCTTAGCAACCAAGGAATAAAAACTAAGAGGTGCACACAAGAGTCCAGACACAATAAGTCTCTTTTGGAAGGTTTTTTTGCATGGGGGCAGGGGGCGCGCCAATAGTGTACAGAACGCACACACTGTCTATTGCCGCATTCTGAAAAATGTAAAGCCTGAATTCAGAATTTTTTGTTCGGCCCTGTGGGTTTTTAAAATAAACGGTCGCCATCATGTTCCCATTAATAGCCTACAAGAATTCCTAGAAAGTAGACGGAGAGCATGCAGTGTGTCCTTTAATGTTATTTTCAGGGTCACTGATCAATGAGCAAAGTAGAGGATTTACCTAAGAGACTATAATGACTTCATCAGATGTGCCTGGATTAATAATATGTGTTCTGAAAGTTGTGATGGGTACCTTACGTCTGTTTACCTGATGGGCCAACATATCCACTGGCTAAAAGCATTTTTAATAATCGTAAATTATTTATTAGAATTAGAGCTTTTGTACATTTGTAGCAGCAAATGGCACAACTGCTGTATCCTAATAAAAGTGGTCCTTTTAGCATTGAAATGCGCACATTGCTACAGGTATAAACCTGGAAACTTCAGCAGAGCGAACAGTCGGCTTGCAAGGGGGCAGCCCAGTTAGCTAACCCTTTCATTTCCTATATGTAGACAGAGCTACAAAATGGACAAACTGTCCTGAGAAGCCTGCTTCTAAGAGAGACCCTTGTGTGAAACCTTGCTGCCAGTCAGTGTAGACGATACTGAGGTCGATGGACCACGAATCTGGCTCGGTGTAAGGCAGCTTTCTGTGATCCTAAAAGTGACAAGTGTGAGGAAATGGATTTGCCTCGTGATTTCCCCTCTGGGTGTTTGTGTGGACTGAATCCAGATGGAGGAAGAATGTGGGGATGGAAGCAAGGAGGAGGTAGCCCCACTCAGGGAATCGGCTCCCTTAAGGTAACGTGATGTCAGGGACTGCTCTAACGAGGAGGGCTGGGAATTGCCCCCTCCTTCCCCTCTGCTTCCTTCGGAGGAAGAGGGGGAGGGGGAAGAATCGCCCCCCATCTCCAGTAGCAGGATTGAATTACAACAGGACGCTGAACTGCCAAGTTATGAGGTACAGTGGTACCTCGAGTTACAAACGCCTCAGGTTACAAATGCTTCAGGTTACAAACTCCACTTACCTGGAAGAGTTACCTCGAGTTGAGAACTTTGCCCCAGGATGAGAACAGAAATTGTGTGCCGGCAGCGCACCGGCAGCAAGAGGCCCCATTAGCGAAAGCACGCCTCTAGTTAAGAACAGTTTCAGGTTAAGAATGGACCTCCGGAATGAATTAAGTTCGTAACGAGAGGTACCACTGTATTGGGAGAAGGAGGGGGAGTTGGAGAACTGATAGCAGACATATCCTTGGAGAGCTTGGGAACTCCGCCCTCTCCACGGACTCGCTGGTCACTTAAAATTCAAGAGCAAAGACTCCTGAGACCTCCCGTAGGGACACAGGGTGTTGCTGGGGAAGGAAAGGGAGGGGATCAGAGTGAGCAACGTCACCATGGTGTCCAGAACTAGCTTCGTTGCCTTGCTCCACAACTGCTGAATAAAACCATAAATACGAACTTTCTTGTTTCTTCTTTGAGCCTGGAGGCTATCAGGGGAGGAGAGACTCCCGCGAGTCTGACACTTTCCTAAGGACCACCAAAGCCTGGAGTCGCCACTGACAAGTAGATGCTTTACAGCTGTTGCTCCAGGGTTTAAGAACAGGCATCAGTGGCACTTGTGCACGTTGGTCAGGTGTAGGGTAGGATAAGGAATAGGGCAAGGATTCCCCTTGAGGCTTGCCTAGAGAACACACCCAAAGCTTTGGATCAGGTGGGGAAGAAAATGGAAGGCCTACCTCAACCAAGAGTTGGTTGGCTGCATGGAAGTGAGGACATAGTGCATGCAACCTAGGCAGGATTAGGCTCACCCGTGCTTCACAGTCAAGGAGGAGATACCATGTCTACCCCTGTTTCAAGGGATTCCCACACAGCTGGTCAGGTTTTTCTACAGATCTCTGTTAGTTACCGCTAAGTGAAATAGAGCTGCGGTTCTAAGCTTACCCATCACTTGTGCCACATCTCTTTACAGTGGTACCTCGGGTTACAGACGCTTCAGGTTACAGACTCTGCTAACCCAGAAATAGTACCTCGGGTTAAGAACTTTGCTTCAGGATGAGAACAGAAATCACATGGTGGCGGCGTGGTGGCAGCGGGAGGCCCCATTAGCTAAAGTGGTACCTCAGGTTAAGAACAGTTTTAGGTTAAGAACAGACCTCCAGAATGAATTAAGTTCTTAACCCAAGGTAACCCAAGGTATTCCAGTTTGTGGGTGCAACTTGCATACTGCTTTGAGTGCCAGAAACAGAGTGATATATAAATATTTTGAAGAAATGAAGGAAGAAAAGTGAAATGACTTATAGAATAGTCTCATTGAGGCAGAAATCCTAGGTACACTTACCTGTGAGAAAGTCACATTTTGGGAAAGGGGAGAAAATCAAGTTTGGTTAGGATTTTTAATGCAAACTTACCTAATTTGCAATTTCTGAAACAACATGTGACCTGAAACGCAGCCATATTTGGTGCTTTTCAGAATTTTGTGATGGAGTTTCCTAACCAAATAAGGTGTACACAAATGTGTATATTGGGAAGGAGGTTGCATAAAATGCACACGTTAATGAAAATAACATGCAAAGGCATTACAAAGGGGGAAATTGCTGGTAAAAATATGAATATTGGGAAAATATTGGGAAAATCACATTCAATGATGCATTGATTAGGATGAATTTGAGCTGGTGAATTTTCATCAGGATTAAAAAAATCTCGAACAGATTCAGAAATGTATAGAATTGAATCTAATAAATAGGAAATTTAGAGAAACTGACATGTCAGATTTGTCCATCCTTTATCTCACTGAAATCAATTGGACTTATGCAGACATATGCTGTAAGACAATAAAGAATATCCAGAATCACTGGCATGAATATGGCCTTTACAACAAACTATGGAAATGCAAATGATACAAAGAAAGCCTTTATGTGATTCATATTGACATTTGGGAACAACCTGTGGCCTCATCCATTTAGGACTCATTTGGAAACCAGGTCTCACTTGCCAATAACACCTCTTGAAAGCTTATATTTAGTTGATCTTAAAGGTGCCACTGGAATTATTAAAAAAGATTTTTTCATCTTGTTATTTATTATGAGTATGACAGATCAACACGGCTATCCACCGGAACCTTTTGAGTTATTATTGACTGCGAGGTGACCCCCCCCCCACCCCCGGCAGCTGCTGTATTGAATTATTTGTTAGATTTTGTTGTTAGCTGCTCAGCTCTAAACTTTGTGCATGAAAATGCCTAGGCATCTGACAAAAGGAAGTTGAAAAAGAACAATAATTAAAAAAGAAACAACACCTCTCAAATGAGTCATGGAATTATAACTAAAAACAGCCATTGCAGTTTGAGACACCTGGAAGAATAAAAATGGAGTTGAACCTGGCTTACCAGTTTGACCTGTTAGACAGACAAAAACTAGTGAAAGCTCAAGAGTCAAACTTCACCTGTACATGGAGCCTCACCTTCAAAGAAGTATACTGTGTCTCCATCTGCTGGTCAGCAGCATAAGCCTCTGGTGAATGAAGGACCTGGGAATGCAACCTAAAAGCGGCATGAATTTTTCATCAAGTCCTTCGCTATCTGTAACAATCCATCTGAAGACATTGTCACCAAAAGCACCTTTTGGAGAAATGCATTTTCCAGAGGGAAAGGACCAAGACTTTACAGTGAAGAACACACAGAAAGCTTTTATGAGTCACGTTTAAAGAATGGTTCATAAGCCTCACAGTGTAGTATATTTCCTAAAACGAAAAAAAATATGAAGCAAGCATAGGGAGACGGGCAGCAGCCAGTCTGAAGAATCAGGTTAGGGACACTGTGTTCAGCTGCAGAACACATGCATTGCATGGAAAAGGTACTATTAGTTTTTACATTTTTTTAAATACTACATTTAAATTCTCTGGTGCATTTTTATGGGAGCAAAGTACACAAAGTCTTTACAGTTTTTAACATCTGCTAGAAATGCTTATTTAGCAGCAGTGACCACCAAATTATTAGGGCCATTTGGACACTTTTAATAAAGGCAAGTACAGTTTTATGGACTTAATCCGTTCCGGAAGTCCGTTCTTAAACCAAAACTGTTCTTAAACTGAGGCGCGCTTTCCCTAATGAGGCCTCCCGCCGCCAGTGCCCTTCCACCGTTTGGATTCCGTTCTTAGACCGAGGTAAAGTTCTCAAACCGGGACACTTATTTTTGGTTTTGCGGAGTTCGTAAACCGAATTGTTCTTAAACAGGACTGTTCTTAAACCGAGGTACCACTGCAGTGAAAATGAATTGCATGAAGGCCTGTGACCACCCTGTCTGTCATGGCCAGGGCTTTTTATTCAGATCAGTCATTCCATTTATATTCTGCTCCTCCCCCCCAAAGGAGCCCGGGGTTCTGTGTTCCCTTGCTAATCTGTGCAAAGCACACATGCCTGCCTGCCTGCCATAGAGGCTCCTAGTAACCCATATGACCCATTGTAACCCAAGTGCTGTTGTGCTCATGTTCAGCTTGTAGACTTCCCACAGGATCTTCCCATAGTCAGCCACTGTGAGACCAGGATGCTGGACTAGATGAGCCACTGGCCTGATCCAGCAGGCTCGCCTTATGTTCTTAAACTTTGGGATTAATGCTGCCAAAGACAATTGTAACTTCTGACAGGGGTTGCCAACCTGGTGTCTGTTGGCACATATGTACCCAAAGAGGTCTTTCCTGGTGCCCACAGGGCCACCTCCCCCCTGTAATTCTATTGTAGCCACTGGAATAGGTTGTAGTGTGTGCCTTATTGCTGTGTATGGGTCGTATCTGATGCTAGTTCTACTAAGAGCAGACCCAGTGAAATTAATGAAGATGACTAATTTAGGTTTGCTAATTTTAATGGGTTGAACTAGCATTGGATACTGCCCAGTGTGTGGTGCCTACAACTGTTTCTCTGGTTTGCAGAATGGCCTACTGGCTAAAACAGACTGGGGGCCTCTGGTTTATGATGACCAATTCAATGGACCACAGTGAGTGGATAGTGAAAGTGCCATGAGGCACTATCAGTGCAATGATGTGTGCACTGAGCTGGATAAACCTGGGTTTTGGTAACTTTTCTTAAATGCTGGAGTTGAGGCACGGTTTATAACTGCGACAAAAAATATAGTCAGAATGATCTTCCCTGAGCTGTCAAACAGTTTCTGATTAACGGCAAAACTATATTTGCAACCCATTATCTTAGATTATTTTTTGAACAAGAGTTGCTGCCAAAGCAAAGCTAATCTGAACTGAATTAGATTATAATTGGAGCCCTTATGAATGGGGATTTTAAATTATTCTGCATTGTGGTGAAATTACAATACATTATCGGGATATTGAAAGCAGTTGGTAGCACAATGATAAAGCAATACTTTCCCATATTACTGGTTGGTGTCATGTTAAATCTTTGTTTTTTGCACATCATTGGTTTCTGGTCAATTGGCCTAATGAAATATTTCGATACTTTAAAGATTCAATATTACCAGGATCTTGACAATTTGTTCAAGAAACAACAGAACCATTTACTAAAATTAATAGAATGTCTTCGTTGATCATAATAATTAGGAACACGGGATGCTGACTTATACCAGGTCAGACTGACTGCTTTCACCTCTGACTGGAAGTTGTCCTCCGGGGTCTCTGGCAGAATTTTTGCCCATCACCTGAGCCTTTTAATTGGAGATATCACAGATTAAACTTGAGAACTTCTGCCTTTAAAGCATGCGCTCTAAAACTGATCTGTTGGCCCCTCCAAAGCTTTGGATGATGTGTTTCATTCAAAGAGATGGCTATACCATTGTTCATTTGCTAGAGATGCACATTTAAGCCATGATGAATAGAATATAGTAATCTGGAACAACCTGGAACAATCTACAGCATTTGTTGTTGTTGTTTAGTCGTTTAGTCATGTCCGACTCTTCGTGACCCCATGAACCAGAGCACGCCATGCACTCCTGTCTTCCACTGCCTCCAGCAGTTTAGTCAAATTCATGTTAGTAGCTTCGAGAACACTGTCCAACCATCTTGTCCTCTGTCGTTCCCTTCTCCTTGTGCCCTCAGTCTTTCCCAACATCAGGGTATTTTCCAGGGAGTCTTCTCTTCTCATGAGGTGGCCAGAGTATTGGAGCCTCAGCTTCAGGATCTGTCCTTCCAGTGAGCACTCAGGGCTGATTTCCTTAAGAATGGATAGGTTTGATCTTCTTGCAGTCCATGGGACTCTCAAGAGTCTCCTCAAGCACCATAATTCAAAAGCATCAATTCTTCGGTGATCAGCATTTAGACTACAGCATTTAGACTAAATCAAATTCTAGTGAAGAAGGGCTCTTGGTCAGCTTGCTGTGGAAGGAGAGGTAGGTCTGGGTGATGGGATGGATCAGCTATGAGGAGGCAGTAGCAGCATGTGGCTTAAAGGCCAGCTGATTGGCAAGGAGCTTGTTGTATGCCCATACCCTTCAGGCTTCCCTTGTGTCAGGGACATGCCCAGCAGAGAGGAATCTCCAGAGGAGGAGGGATTGGCTGCACCTCAGTCACCAAGAAGTAGGAGGCGGAGCAAGCGATTAGAGCAGAGGTGGGCCAGCAGGAGGCGGGGAAGGATGTGGCGTATATCTGGCCTTGGGAGGGGTCAGAAGCCAGTCGAGTCAACTGACTCTGACGGCGAAGGATGAGTTGTGGAAGCTTGGACAGCTGTAAGCCTGTTATTGAGAAATAAACCTCAGCTACTTAAACTGCCAGCGTTCCGTGTCTTGTGTGGGAGAAGCGCTAAACCTGACACCTAGGGACGCAGGTGGCGCTGTGGTCTAAACCACTGAGCCTCTTGGGCTTCCCGATTGGAAGATCGGCAGTTTGAATCTCTGCGACGGAGTGAGCTCCCGTTGCTCTGTCCCAGCTCCTGCCAACCTAGCAGTTCGAAAGCATGCCAGTGCAAGTAGATAAATAGGTACTGTTGTGGCAAGAAGGTAAAGAGTGTTTCTGTGCGCTCTGGCTTCTGTCACGGTGTTCTGTTGTGCCAGAAGCAGTTTAGTCATGCTGGCCACGTGTCCCGGAAAGCTGTCTGTGGACATGCCAGCTCCCTTGGCCTGAAGTAAGATGAGCGCCTCAACCCCATAGTCGCCTTTGACTGGACTTAACTGTCCAGGGGTCCTTTACTTTTACCTTTTTACCTTCAGGCTTCCCTATTGGTGTAGCTCCTCCTTGTGCAGATACAATGCAAGGAGCACCCATAGAACTCATTGAGTTGATCATCCACCTTATCTCTGTCTTCATCCAAGTTTGATGTTTTTTCACTGGGACTGAGAATTAGGAGTCCCAGCATCTTCCAGGTTTCTTGCAAAAACACACAGACAAAACCAGCGTGATCAACCATCAACCACTCTGTGAGAAGGATTCCAGGGCTGAGAGAGGGAGGTGGGCAGACCAAGGCCACCTCAGGGTCTGTCCCAGATGAACTATCTGCTCACCACCCAGCACACCAACACTCGGTGATCTACTGTTAAGCATCATGTGGGAAGGATCTTCACATATTTTTCAATGCTAATATTTTTTATTAATGAACATGCCAAGGAGAGAGTGGGGCCATGGATATTACCACCCTTGGATGCCTTTCTGCTGACCTCTGCAAGATTTCCCCCCATGGATTTTGAGAGATTGCAGCTTTTGCAAATAAAAACAAATAAAAGGGTCACTATTGTGCCTGGTATCTACTCTGCCAAAATCAGTGCATTTTGACTGTGGAAACAAAGAAGATACAATTATCAATTATTGTGTCTTTTCGCAAAATGCTCACGATACTTAGAAGACTATTTAATCCGCAAATCTTTCACTTACCCAACCCTCCCTTTGCTCTAGCCTATGGAAAACACATGTCAAATACAAAGAAGCATTATGAATGCTGTTTGTTTCACATCACAATTACCATACTTGCAAGTAAGTATGGTAATGTCTTCTTCTAAGCCTTTCCTCTCCTCTTTAAAATAAGTGAGTTGCTCAGGATGTCTGAAGTCATAAGATATGAATACAAAACTTCTTAGCACATCAAACCATGGCAAAAAAACACACATTTGAAATTCCATTGCAAATACCACACTTGAAAAACAGTCTAGGCTCCCTATAATTTAATAACTATACTAAGCAATGTCTTTGATCTTAGTGTTTAAATGTCTCTGAAGAAAATGTTGCTTAGTTGGGATCTTTTTATCTATTCTTGAAACTGTTCTTTGTTTTTCTGCTCATGCTGCAACACAGGTTTCACGTGATTTTGGATAAGGCATATGGATGCCTGATCTCTGTTTTCCCCAAAGGTTGCTAGACAACATGACACCACCTCACATTGTTCAGCTCCCCTTAGCTATCTCTAACTGGCCTTAAATCTGCATGGGGCAATGCTAGGCTTGTAATGTCTGAGACCTCTTGGTTTTACAGAAACAAAGCTCCTGGAAACCTACTCCAGAGGGCCTGGCCAGAGCAATCTTAAGTAAGGTCATCAGAGATAAAGATATGGAATTAAGGGGAGGAAATAAGGAGGATGTTTTTTACATGCTGCTCACAAGTCAGGCAGAAGGCTGGATTTTCTGGCTAATGGTGTGGCTTCAGATACCAGTACCTATTGAAAATCTCCCAGGTCACTCTTAATGACCTTAAAATAGGCATTCTTAAACAGAGAAACTTCACCGGGAAACTCCACTGTAAAAGTTGCTCATTTTGTGGGATTCATCCAATTGTTGCTGTGTTTGTTTTGCTTCCTGCTGGCATGCGGAGCAAGCCACTACATAAGAGGGGGGACTCAGCTGAATGGGATGGTGAGGGGAGGATATGGCAGCCCTTTTTTGTTTCTGCTGCATGCCACATACAGTATAGCAAAGTTTATTCCAATGGGGGCGGGAGGTGGAGAGCCCAGTTCAGAGGCATCATCCTCATTTCCTTTCCCCTTTATTTCATTATTATTATTATCATCATCTCCTTATACACTCCTAATTTTGACATTGTCGTATTTCTATAGGTGAACAAATAGTGCCCCCCCCAAAAGGTTGCACATAGGGCCTCACAGGCCATAAATCTGCCACTGGAGATCAGTGATGTAAATACGCCTGCTGTGGCTGATCAGGATGGGGGAAGGAAGAGCAAAGCTATACATTTCATCCTATACAGAATGGAAATACAATGAGGAAATGACCACTTCCTGGCTGCTGGAGGGAGGCAGCGGTTGTGGTCTGGTGCAGCCATGGCACTGCCAGCTTAGACTTGTTTGTGACTGCGGCCAGTTGGGTGGTTGTTAAGGCCTTTGGGTTGGATCCTTAGTCAAGGTGGATATAGGGAGGTTGGGAGCGGCCCCCCACCCCGATCCAAGGAATCAGGGTATCCCATTAAGGGGATCCATGGGGAGGTGCTTCTGTACAGATGCCCAGATGAGGGCTGATGGGTCATAGGACTCCTTTAACCTTGGTTAACCCTGCCAGATAATCAACCAGCAGTGGGTTGGTTGATACTGGACACATGCCCAATGCCTACGCCAAAACCAGCTGACATCGGTAATCAATAAAGTAGTGGCCTCTGTTACCCCGGAATAGTTGTATGGTGTTCACTGCAACTTCACCATGCCTTAGCCCCCACTGCCTACAGCTTCGCTGCACCTGGACCAGCAACCAAATTCCTTAAGAAAAAGGTAGTGTGAATTGTAGAGTTTTGGAACACAACTGTGTTCTTTTTTTTAAAAAAAAAATTCCAGTATTCAAACATGGATAATTAACACTGTTGTAGACTGATGTGTCTAAATGTTCAGCATTCACTAAATCACATCATTTATATTCAGTGTTTAAACGGCCTACAAGTGTCACAGCAGAGAGGTCTTTAGATCAAATGCTCAGCAGTATCCTGACCAGAGTAATGAATAAACACTTACTGAATACTGAAATATGAGTCCAGCGTGCCAATCTCTAGTGCAGTCTCAAATTTGACCAAACCTAATTAATTAAGTATAATTAATTGTAAAGAACAAAAGTGTTGATTTTCCCTGTATTGTTTCTTCTTTGGTGTGGTAATGACTGTGTGGCTGAGTGGGCTGCTAATTATATATTGACTTAGAAGTCTTCAATATAATCTCTGATTGTTCAGTTTTCAATTTTATTTTTACAGCACATCAAAGTGGAATTGTACTATCTGGCACTTAGAAATTCAGCATCAGTAAATGGATGTGAACATGATAGGTTTATTAATAGGTGTAAGGTCACATTCACATTATTATAATAATTCAAATCTAACAACATAAAAGTATTATAATGAACAGTTCTGATGTCACACTTCAGATTTTACTGCCCTTAATCAGTTTGTTCGTATATTTAAACTGAACCTATTTAATGCGTTGAAGTATTACAACCCCAGGTCATGATTATGCAGTACATTTCCCCTCCATTATAGCATTGTATCAATGACAGAGCAGGCTTGTTCAGATGCTGTGAATGGGGATAGAGTCAGTGTAGGAAGGGGGGAAGCGCGAGAAGCCCCACCCACTCCACCCCTCACACATTGGTAAACAGGCCTGGACATGAAGACTTTTGTACAATAAAAAGTATACAACTTAACATATATCACACAACTTGTGAGTACTTAGGGGCTATGGCAGCTCAACATGTGCAGACTGGGGGAAAGCCAGTGGCTGTGACACCTATTCTCTCTTTCCTGCAATGAGTCTACAAGCATGTGCTTCTAGGATTCTTCTATGAAGGCAATGGAGCTTTGTTCAATCCCATTCGCTAGCTCATGCCCATAGTTTTATACAGTCATACTTAAATTTAGACACATGTATAAATACTGTATGTTGCTATAGATCGGATCTCTGATTACTTGGTGCCTAGTAAAGGGACCCCTGACCATTAGGTCCAGTCGTGTCCGACTCTGGGGTTGCGGTGCTCATCTCGCTTTATTGGCCGAGAGCTGGCGTACAGCTTCCGGGTCATGTGGCCAGCATGACAAAGCCGCTTCTAATAATATTAGCCTCTTCTGAAACTAATCTATGAAAAATTCTGGAACACACACACAATCATAGAGACATTTATTAGGGTTATACAATGGCTCTATGCTGGGGCTTAATAATGAGTTGAATGGGGGTAGTTGAATCCTCAGGTTGCTTGGATTTTCTGTACTCTACTTTTCTGTGTACTGCTTCTCTATGTTTTTCTATGTCTCTGCAGCCATGGGCTTTGCAAGAAGTGAGGCTGTCTACATGCTGCCTTTGGAGTGCTGATGAGTTCTGTGTTATTATTACTTCTGTTTAAGCAGAGAAGGGGAGGATTATTATTTTTTTAATGCTGTGGCTGTAGAGACCAATACAGGAGAGGGATGTTTTGTTGCAGCTGGGGCACATGAAGGGGTCTGGTTGTGTTGATGATGCAAGTGCACCATGGCGTTTCTTCTCTCTGCGTATACATAGATACATATTAGCAGTACCGAAGTGAGAAAAGGCTTCATGCAATTTGTTTAGATGTTGCAATAAAACTTTTCATTTTAACAAGGTGCATTTCTTGGAAACAAGCACTATTGAGTATTGATTTATTTTGGGTTCTACCGCCACCCACAGTCTCCACAATCCTTGGGGAGAGGGAAACAATGAAAACTCACAAGCAACTCTCTCCTAATGGAAGCTTTGAGGCAAGGTATCAGAATGAACTCAGTGACCCAGGTTTTACCTCCAGTGGCATGTTTCCAACTTCTCAGTAAGACTTGCATTCACCTGTAGCAAAAATAAAATTAACACCAGACCAAAAAGCCAAGACTAAGAGAATCACCAGGAGAGAAATGAATTTAGACTCTAACACCCAAACAGTCCCCAAAGTGTCTAACAATCCAAAACGCCAAGCAAAACAAATGTATTAACAATGCTCCTATTACTCACAATATCAGAACAGCAGCATTAATAATAAAAAGCAACTGTTCCCTAGTTACTTAAAAGTGAGAGACAGGAAACAAAACTTGAAAGAGTCACACAGAATTGGGATAAGTTTATTGATTATTTTCAGAAAGGTAATCATGTTGCAGTGAAAACATGAAAGAGTCTTGTGGCACCTTAAAAACTAACAGTCTGAGGTGTTGTTTTATTTAAAGAGCATCCTGTCTATCTAGGGAGAGGGCTGGAGAACAGGACTCCAACTGTGGTTTGTGGGGAGATGGGGCTAACTTGATTTTCACTGGGACTGTTGCGTGAGAGGAAAGTGTTAAATCCCCCTCACTATGTGCCAAGGTCCCAGTCCATTTTGGGATAAAATAGGTCACAACTGTATTGATTACAGATGTCAGCAGGTTTTGGCGTAGGCATTGGGTGTGTGTTCAGTATCAACCACTGCACTCCATGCAGTGGAACAGACTTACTCGGAAGGTGGTGGACTCTCCTTCATTGGAGGTTTTTAAGCAGAGGTTGGATGGCCATCTGTCATGGATGCTTTAGCTGAGATTCCTTCCAACTCTACAATTCTATGATTCTATGATTCCTGAATGGGGGCCCTGTGCTGCTATTGGATTTTTTTTTATGCCAATTGTACTGCTTCAGTTGCAATTCTTTTTACAGTGTCATCGACCGACCTTGGCTGATAGCCACATTTAGGAGCAGCTGAAGATTTCGAACTTATTTTCAAGGGCAGCTCTACAGAGCACCACGTTGCATCCAGTTTGGATCTTGATGTTTTCATTAATTTCTGTGCCTAAGCCATTGGTTCCCACTGTCAAGGCCAGACTGTCCCTTGTAAATAATGTATAGAACCCACGAGGAATAATGATATGGAGTTTAAATATGGACATAACCTATTAGAGTAAGTAGACTAGCTAGTGCAGGGATGCCTTCTAATTGCTTTGTTCAGGCTCCTTCTAAATCTCCTAATCAATGCAATAGCCATCGCTTCTCTAAAGACAGTACCAGAGACTAATACATCTTTCCATGATGTTCTTCTCCTTGATAATTGGTCTTTGTGGGTTTGACCTAAATGCACAGAGCAATCAAAACCCACATTGCACTGGACAATCAACCTCCCCCCCCCAATCTCCCCTGGCTAAGCTGACCTCCTAGTGGATGGGAGTGTAGTCCTCAGAATGCCCATCAGTGGTACCCAATGGAAGGTCTTCAGATGGGGTGTTCTGGAAGTGGGGAGAGGGCAGACCTGTGCTGGCCTGGGATCCTTTCACGGCTGTCATGTGCAGTCACAATTTGTGCCTAATCTGTGTGCCTCTTCCAGGCTGACATGATGTTCTTACAGCCCTCTATCTCCTGATCTAGTTGCTGCAGGGCTACAATTGCAGCAATAGCTCCATCACTCCATAAAGTCCTGATCAGGAAAGGAAGGTTTTGGTCATGTTTTAGCCTCATAAAAATTGAGAACTTGAGTTAGTCATGAGTCCTATTCCTTTCAATGAGACTAAAACACAACCATTTCCAATTTTTGCATCATGTAGTAGACTTGAATATTTCTTTCTCATTACTGTTTAGGGTCTTCAAATGTTTTCTGGAATTGGATATCCATTTAGCACCTGTCTCCCCACCCTCCATCTTCTTGGTCATTGCTTTGGCTTCTGAATGTACTGAGAACATCTTGATACATATATAAATTGCTTGGCAGTAGAAGGTTTAAAAATGAAATATAATGCAATGTGAGGTGACCTGCATATGTATGAATGTGCCCAGGGAAGGAAGCTTTAGAAAATGCTTTTAGAACATCAAATTTCAATAGGAAGGGGATGTAGAGAGAAAGTCACAGCTGTTCCTACCCAACTCTGAAATCCACTTACTGGTTAATTCATTCAGGTCTGGGTATGATCTACTGGAAATTAATCTATACCTGGTCTTTTAATCTATACCGATGGTGGTGGTGAGGATAATCTTTGGCTCTCAAGATGCTGCTGGAGAACAGATCCTATCATACTTGACCAATGGCTATGCTGTCTGGGGCTGATTCCAGCCACAACTGAAGAGCTACAGGTTCCCTATTTGTGATTCACACACACAAATGCACACACAAATTGTTCAAAGTATACCAAACTAGTCTGAGCCTTAGTGATGGGAAGAGAGGGTATTTAAAACTTGAAGTGTGATTAAATGAATGCATCTATTGTATTATAGATCATTGATTGTCAGACCTACTGTGAGGAGAACTGTGTGCATGGAAGAATGCCAGAACTATCTGAAATAGACTACAAAGATAAGGGGAACTTACTAGGAGCCATTAATCCAACCAAAAGCATGGCCTACTCATATCAGACTTGTTAAAGCAATACCTCACCACCCACATTGTTTCTTCATAAGTGATTACAGTGTGCTTTCCAATGCAAGCTCAAAGACCTATAAGGAAATAAATAAAGCTGAAATTAAAAATGACAAGTCTGTAGTGATATGCTGCCCTTAGCATATAGATGATCTAATGTGAACACTTGGAAGCATTTATATTGGCGTTATAGACAGTTACCCAATGGGGGATACTCAAGTTCTGGACTATATTCCTAAATCTCTTTTGACAGGTTTTGAATTCTGTGTAATTTCAATAATGCTGCTTCTGATGCTGTAACCGTTTCGATGCTACTTTCATTCCACGCTTTAATTTTGTTTATAATTGCTTTTGTATAGACAGTTTTAATTCTTTCTTATCAAAAAAAATGTGCTGTTTTCCTGTGTAGGTTTATATATGAATTTCAATGTATCCATGTGCTCAAAGGCCACAAAACCATATGCTTGCATCCTTAGGGTATGGGAGAAATAACAGTATTTTCTCTTTCCCTCCATCTCTCTCTCCGCCTCTCTCTCTCTCACACACACTTTATTACTTTGCTGTTTTATAGCAGAGGTTTTCAACCTTTTTGAGTCCATGGCTCCCTTGACCAACTACGTTCTTTCTGCGGCACCCCTGTGGGGCTCAGGAGCCTGGCTGTGTCACCCCTTGCCTACAGAGCTGGCAGCCCCTCATCCCTTTTTGAACACCCTCCCTTGTGGAGCATTCCCTCAGCCTCCTCTCTGAGGGAGAGGGAGTTCCTTGGAGTCCTCTGGGTAGCCGCAGCTGCTGCCCCTGGTCTCTGAGCTGCTCCCTGCCCCCAAAAGAGGTGCCTCCTCTCACTGCCCCACAGGGGTCTGGGAAGCACCTCCTAGACAGCCTCAGAGGCACCATTCGCCTGGGGAGCTTGTAGCCAGGGCTGCTGCAACCAACAGCTGTGCAAGCCTTTGGGAGGCAGAGACGTGAGAGGGCATCAGAGGAGGGAGGGAAGGAAAGATGGACAGAGGCCAGTGTTACCCCCATGGTAACACCCCTGACCATTATTCAAGCCACCCCAGGGTGCTGCGGCACCCTGGTTGAAAACCACTGAATCAGAGGATTGCCAGTGTGATGCTTGGAGGAACTCATGGTTCCGTTTAAGGTTCAGCTTCAGCTTGTTGGTTGCTGGAGCTGCATTTAGGCCTGTTTCGCCTATTGACAGCCTAGGTGCTGCTCTGAGGTATCCAGGGTTCTATCTACCTGCTTCACCTGTCGGCCTGTCTTTTGGACCTTGGCCTCTGGCTTGCCTGACTTTGCCTTGCTGGAACCTTTCTCTGCTCCATCTGACTTTGTTTACTGGGTCCTGAACTGAAACTCAATGGTTTGTGACCCTGGGACCCTAGAATATATGCCTAGCGCCCACACCCCTCTGGTTGAGGCTCCTGGCACAGGTCAGGTGAAGACTGTGGAGGGTTGTCAGGGAGGTAATGTTCCTGAGATTTCAGTAGGCGAAAGATTTGTACAATCTGAGGTGAAACCAGAGTATGAGATTTCAGTACCCTGAAGATCCTAGAAAGGCCATGGTTAAGAGCGGTAGACTCGTAATCTGGGGAACTGGGTTCGCATCCCCGCTCCTCCACATGCAGCTGCTGGGTGACCTTGGGCTAGTCACACTTCTTTGAAGTCTCTCAGCCCCACTCACCTCACAGAATGTTTGTTGTGGGGGAGGAATGGAAAGGAGAATGTTAGCCCCTTTGAGACTCATTCGGTTAGTGATAAAGCGGGATATCAAATCCAAACTCTTCTTCTTCTTCTTCTACCCGAAACAGGGAGGGTGGAGTGGGGGTTCACTCCCTGTCAATAGCATTGCCCTATGCTGGCTCCAACACCATTGGCACCACCACCACCACCACCACCTGACTACAGCTAACAGGCACAATGGCAGTGTTTGCATGTCGCACTGAACTACAGTTTAGTGCAATGTGAAGTAGCAGGAATGAGCTCCAGTGAGCCTTTGGCTAACGTGCTCATCTCTGGATGACACAACCATCTGCAATTAAGCAAAAGCAGACAAAGAAAATTCTGAACTCTTCCTCCCATATTCCTTGTTATTGACGCATGGAATCCTTGTTTCTTTTTTTCAGACTTAAATATTAAAACTAGAAGTAATAACTTAGCATGGAAGGAGACATGCAGCCTTTGCAAACGTTTAAATAGAAAGGAGTCCTGAGCACGAGAGAAGTAGATTTAGCTGAGGTTAATACTGATTCATTTATAGCTACCATTTGGAATTAAAAGGCAGCTCCACTGCCCAATTAGACATGGCAAGTTTCTGTGTAGATGCCAGTGCTATAATTTCTAAACCATTAACTTTAACAACCAGACAAACGGCTCAGTCCTCAATAGTTGGTGCCAAACCCCAGTGTCTATTAAGCCTATGTACAACATTTGAGTAGACTGCATAGCTGAGTGATTGTTGAACCACTCCATCAATGATGCTTAAGGCCAGGAACTGAGGTGGTGCAGCTTACAGAGAATGGAAGATCTCTACACTGCCACTTCTATGCAAAAGCAAGGCCAGGGTGATATAACGGACAGAATGTTGGACCAAGTCCTGTGTTCAAATTACAGCTGAGCACAAATGGTCTCTAGAAATTCTCTACCTTATTTATAGACAGAGAAATTGAGGGAGGATAAATTCTCCACACAATGCCTTGAGGCCGGGGCTCACCATTAGCAGTGACAGTCACATAGCCATTTATTCCCCATTTTCTCTTTCACTGCCCCCTGCAGGTGACAGCAGCAGCAACAACAACTGTGTTGGCAACCGGCCACCATTTTGCATCTACCACAATGCCCCAGCCCAATCATTGTTTGAGAGCATTGGGAAGGGAGGGAGAAAAATGGCAGTGCCCCCCCCCAAAGGTGGAGGATATTCAGTGACAATTATGCCAAGTGGGCTCTTTCTTTCAGGGAAAAATAAATTGCAAAAATGTATTCTGAGAAACATTAGTTCAGCTCAAGTTCAAATATACCAGGTGATCTGTATCAGCTAACTTACTTCACAGCGTTGTTGTGTGGCTTTTAAAAAGACATACTTTGAGTTCCTTGAATGGCAGCCAGGATGCAAATATGATATATGAGGGCTCATGAGCCACACCTATAGCACTTTAACAGCCATGAATACCCCTCACAGAATCCTGAGAACCCTTCACAGAGCTACAATTCCCAACACCCTTAGCAAACTGCACTTCCCACGATTCTGTGTAGGAAGACGTGAGCTTTGAACGCACTCTAAATGTGTGGTGTGGATGTGACCTGAGTGTAATGATGAAAGGGCTGTCCAAAACTGTTTTTGCTTTCTTAATTTCCCTTATGCAATGCAATGCAAAGAAGAACATATGAGGTTCCCAAGTGGTCTTCCATTTAGGCACGGACCAGCCCCAGGCTTGCTTTGCTTCTGCAAAGTCTATTGCAACACACACCATCAAACCAGGAGCTGGGGATATACAATAGCTCTTTTTTTATATGGGGTGAGGTCTTGGGGAAGATACTTTTGGTGAGACCATTCCTTAAGTATGCTGTCTCCCCGGGGCCAAGATCCATGATGTTACAGAACGGCTGCAAGGAATAATTAAACCCACGGATAAAAACCCCTTCCTTTTAGTCCATGTGGGAACCAATGACACCGCAAGCCATAGCCTCCAGAAGATCAAAAGTGATTATGAGGCTCTGGGCAGGAAGCTGAAGCAATTAAATGCACAAATTGTCATCTCATCTGTCCTCCCAGTTGAACGCCGTGGCCCAGGAAGAGAGGGGAAAATAGGAGAAGTGAACAACTGGCTTCGCAAATGGTGCCGGCAGGAACGGTTTGGTTTCTTAGATCATGGTCTGCAGTTTCTTGAAGATGGACTTCTGGCAAGTGATGGGCTGCACCTCACAAGGGTTGGGAGGAATGTTTTTGCCAACAATCTCAAAAACCTCATCAGGAGGGCTTTAAACTGACTTATGTGGGGGAGGGAGACAGTGGTCCTGAAGGTAGGAGTCTATCAAAGGCTGAAGATGATCATCCAAAAGTCAAGGACCAAATGGAGCAAACAGCGCACAGACCTAGTGGTGGGAGGAAAAAATCCTTAAGTAGGAGACTAGGGGGAATGATCGATGGTTTTCAATGTCTGTATACAAATGCACAGAGCATGGGAAATAAACAAGATGAACTTGAGCTCTTGGTACAGCAAACTAAATACGACATAATAGGCATCACTGAAACCTGGTGGGATGAGTCTCATGATTGGAATGTAGTAATAGAGGGATACAATCTATTTAAGAGAAATAGACCAAACAGGAAAGGAGGAGGAGTGGCGTTATATGTCAGGGATGTGTATACCTGTGAAGAGATCCATGATTTAAAACTCCAAAGCCAAATTGAGAGTATCTGGGTCAAAATTAAGGGAGAGAAAAATAACAGTGATCTCATGGTGGGAGTTTACTATAGATCCCCAAGCCAAACTGAGGACATAGATGATGCCTTCCTGGAACAGATGACCAAGCATTCAAAAGGAAATGAGATAGTAGTAATGGGGGATTTCAACTATCCTGATATTTGTTGGATGTCAAACTCAGCCAAGAGCATAAGGTCGAACAGATTCCTCACGGGCCTTGCAGACAATTTCATTGTCCAGAAAGTGGGAGAAGCAACAAGAGGATCAGCCATTTTAGATCTGGTTCTAACCAATAGTGATGACCTGGTTAGTGGGGTAGAAGTGGTAGGATCATTAGGTGGGAGTGATCATGCTCTTCTGGAGTTTATTATACATCAGAAAGGAGCAACCAAGCATACTAAGACTCAAATTCTAGACTTTAAGAAAGCCGACTTCAGAAAACTTAGGGAAATGCTGGGTGTGATCCCATGGTCAGTAATACTAAAAGGGAAGGGAGTTCATGATGGATGGGAGTTTGTTAAAAGGGAGATATTAAAAGCACAACTTCAAGCAGTACCAATGAGACGAAAACATGGAAGGTGCCTAAAGAAGCCAGGGTGGCTATCTAATGAACTTTTAACTGAGTTAAGATTTAAAAGGGATATGTACAAGAAATGGAAAAAGGGGGAAACCACCAGAGAGGAATTCAAACAAATAGCCAGCACATGTAGAGACAAAGTCAGAAAAGCTAAAGCACAGAATGAACTCAGGCTTGCTAGAGAGGTTAAAAGCAATAAAAAGAGTTTTTATGGGTATGTCCGTAGCAAAAGGAAGAACAAGGAAACAGTGGGGTCACTTAGAGGAGAAGAAGGTGAAATGCGAACAGGGGACGCAGAAAGGGCAGAACTCCTCAATACCTTCTTTGCCTCAGTCTTCTCCAAAAAAGAAAACAATGCCCGACCTGAAGAATATGGAGCAGATGATTCAGCAGGGGAAACACAGCCCAGAATAAGTAAGGAGGTAGTACAAGCACACTTGGCTAGTTTAGATGTATTCAAGTCTCCAGGGCCAGATGAACTACATCCCAGAGTATTAAAAGAACTGGCAGAGGTGATTTCAGAACCACTGGCAGTAATCTTTGAGAATTCTTGGAAAACAGGTGAAGTCCCAGCAGACTGGAGGAGGGCAAATGTTGTCCCTATTTTCAAAAAGGGGAAAAGAAAGGACCCAAACAATTACCGCCCAGTCAGCCTGACATCAATACCAGGAAAGATTCTAGAGCAGATCATTAAGCAAACGGTCTGTGAGCACCTAGAAAGGAACGCTGTGATCACTAAAAGTCAGCATGGGTTTCTGAAAAATAAGTCATGTCAGACTAATCTGATCTCATTTTTTGACAGAATTACAAGCCTGGTAGACGAAGGGAACACTGTGGATGTAGCCTATCTTGATTTCAGCAAGGCCTTTGACAAGGTGCCCCATGATATTCTTGTAAAGAAGCTGGTAAAATGCGGGCTAGACAATGCTACCATTCAGTGGATTTGTAACTGGCTGACTGACCGAACCCAAAGGGTGCTCATCAATGGCTCCTCTTCATCCTGGAGAGAAGTGACTAGTGGGGTGCCACAGGGTTCTGTCTTGGGCCCAGTCTTATTCAACATCTTTATCAATGACTTGGATGATGGGCTTGAGGGCATCCTGATCAAGTTTGCAGATGACACCAAATTGGGAGGGGTGGCTAATACCCTAGAGGACAGGATCACACTTCAAAATGACCTTAACAGATTAGAGAACTGGGCCAAGGCAAACAGGATGAATTTTAACAGGGAGAAATGTAAAGTACTACACTTGGGCAAAAAAAATGAAAGGCACAGATACAGGATGGGTGATACCTGGCTTGAGAGCAGTACAAGTGAAAAGGATCTAGGAGTCTTGGTAGACCACAAACTTGACATGAGTCAACAGTGTGATGCAGCAGCTAAAAAAGCCAATGCAATTCTGGGCTGCATCAATAGGAGTATAGCATCTAGATCAAGGGAAGTAATAGTACCACTGTATTCCGCTCTGGTCAGACCTCACCTGGAATACTGTGTCCAGTTCTGGGCACCACAGTTCAAGAAGGATATTGACAAGCTGGAACGTGTCCAGAGGAGGGCAACCAAAATGGTCAAAGGCCTGGAAACGATGCCTTATGAGGAACGGCTTAGGGAGCTGGGTATGTTTAGCCTGGAGAAGAGAAGGTTAAGGGGTGATATGATAGCCATGTTCAAATATATAAAAGGATGTCATATAGAGGAGGGAGAAAGGTTGTTTTCTGCTGCTCCAGAGAAGCGGACACGGAGCAATGGATTCAAACTACAAGAAAGAAGATTCCACCTAAACATTAGGAAGAACTTCCTGACAGTAAGAGCTGTTCGACAGTGGAATTTGCTGCCAAGGAGTGTGGTGGAGTCTCCTTCTTTGGAGGTCTTTAAGCAGAGGCTTGACAGCCACCTGTCAGGAATGCTTTGATGGTGTTTCCTGCTTGGCAGGGGGTTGGACTTGATGGCCCTTGTGGTCTCTTCCAACTCTATGATTCTATGATTCTATGATTCTATGATTCTAAGTGGGTTTGCTTCCTCCTGTTCCTGCTGCCCGTTCATTTGTACTTTCTTCTTGATCTAAATCCACCTGGGGGAGAGCATAAGGCAAGTGGAGAAAGCTGCTCTATCCCATTACTTCTTGCATGCTCAGAGGGCAGGTGAAAAGGCAGTGATGGAAAGGAGCAGCAGCTGGGGCAAATGGCTCTGAGGGTCGACAGTGAACCCCTCCTCTGCAGCATGTGGGCCCATGACACCTACAATTACTTTATTTTTGACATCATTTTGTCTAACAAGCAGGGGTGACGTATATTGTTGCATGGCAGGTTTCATAGATTCCAACCTCACATACAGAAGTTCACAGGTTTGGAAGGGACCCTAGATATCATCCAGACTAACCCCCAACCCACCAAGTCTCCCACCCAGCAGAGGATGTGACCCTGCACACACACGCATCTCATGCACTTAATTTCTGTGTGCGCATGGATGTGTGATTCAAGGAGATTGGCTATCGCCAGGGGTTCTATTTATATACAATATTAGTCATACTCAGAGTAGACCCACAGAAATTAATGGGCTTGAGGAAACCGTCAGACCATTGATTTCAATTGAATTTCACTTGCATGCCCATTTACCCAGTCATTCTGAATTATTTATTAGACTTTATTCTGATTATACAAGCCTTTTCTTCTTTCTCCCAGGACGCAGGAATAAATGAGTCCGTGCTGTGTCATGCAGTGTGTTTTCTCCCATATCCGTCTAAACATATGCTTTGTACCCTGCTGTTTTTTTGAAAATGTGACTGGATGTTGAACTGTGTGTGGCAGCTAACGGGTTAGTAAATCATGAGGCGCAGATTCTTCAGTGCCTGGAAATCCCCGAAGAGTAAACAAAGTGTAACTGTTGCAAACAATACACTCTCAATATATTGTAGAAGCAATGGCTAATGAAAAGTTATAATGCCTGTAGTTAGCACCCTCTTTAAAAGAATTTACACAGTATATGAAATTAAATTCTATGCACAGTTCTCTTAATTTGTCCTTAATTAAACAATACTCCATAAATGGTGCATTCAGTGACCAAATGTTCAGAGACAGCAAAATGGTGGGTCCCAAGCCATTAGGAATGAAATAAAGTCAGTCCCCGGAGAGCCTGCTAGAATCTGGTCTATCTAAGTGACAACTGATGGTTTAGGAAAGATAATTAACTTTGCAATTACAAACCGCAGCTTTCACCAGGGCTGTTTCTCCCGTTATAATCTTGTAAATGTTCTAGCATTTTTATGTGACGGGATAAAATGTTCCCATACAAAAAGAAGAAAAAGAAGTAAAGTGCATGGCATAGAAGATTAATTCTTCTTTGATCAATTTACTCAGAGTATTTTTAATAAAATATTTAGAACAATAAATATTTGGTGGACAGCCACTTTGAAAATGAAATGTCTGTGGTTAAAGGAACAAGAAATGGAATAACTTTATTCTTGACTGCATGGGATGCAAAAGAATAATATTGGAGCAGGCACACATTCAAAATAATGTGATTGCACATTGTTTTTAAAGAAATGTGTGGATGTGAAATTAGGTTTGTCTGGAACCCTTAGGAAGGAACAATCTGTTATACTTAAGTGGTTAGGGCAGAGTCATAGCTCAGTTGTAGATTTGCATGTCCCAGGCTGAATCCCTGGCGTCTCCAGGTAAGCCTAGGAGATAGTGGCGTAGCATGGGTTGCCAGTGCCCAGGGCTGTGCAGAGTGGGGTGGGTGGGAGGGAGGGAAACAGTGCATGCTCAACTGCCTAACAGCATTTGTGTCACCCAGGAGATTGCAGTCGCAGAGGTAAGGGGGGCGGGGGAAGAGTTGTTCCATTATCAGGAGAGGTCACTTCCTGGTTTGCACAAAGAAGCCATTTTCAATGAAGCCCAGTGATGGAGACACGTAGCTGTATCGAGGCAGCACCAGATGTTGGAATTTTGTGCCCCTCACAAATTCTGCACCTGGGGCAACTGCTCCTATACCTCTCCCCCGGCTGTGTCACTGCTAGGAGACACCCCTGCCTGAAATCCTGTAGAGCTACTGCCAGTCAGTGAAGACAATACTGAGCTAGATGAATATAAGGAAGCTTCCTATGCTCTTACATCTCTCAAAGATGTTTATTAAAGAAGATCCAACCAATGGCATTCTGCTTTGCTCAACATATACCTTTTTCATTTAAATATTCCTGTTTAACATCTGGGTCAGCAAATGGAGGCTTTTTGAAATGTGTTTGGCTCCTTCCAATTGCCAACAAAATAGGCTTAGGGAGAGTTTGTGTGTAATTGTTTGTGGCAATTCAAATTGGTGGCAGGAGACTTTGGGCAATCAGTCTCTGCCCTCTTCTCAAAGTGACCATCCACCACAACTAGTTGTGACTCTGGACATTAACTCTTTGGGAAGGGGAAAGAAATGTAATCTTTTTGTAGATGCATCACTTTCTGGTTGTGAAACTGAATTTTGATTAAGCAAATGTGTGTCAATTGGCATCATGTGTGATTTTGGTCAAATTTGGGATAGGTAATCCTAAATCTCTTTGTGCAACCATTTCTTTTTCTGAAAAATACTGTTTTCTTATTTGATTCATCTTCCTCCAAAATTAAAGGGTAGTGCACATGCCCCCCCCCATTTTAATAATTGTGGGGTAGTTTGACTCTGACATAGTGGTTGGCTTAGGTCACCCAGAAGAATCCATGACTGTCATGAACTGGCAGGACAATGGAGAGGATGAATAGGATCACGGTGAGGAGTGTAGCTGGGACTGGGGCAAACTGGGAATGGGGAAAGAGAGGTTGCTGTAGGAAGTATTCACGGGGCAACAGAGGATGACAAGGGGATGGGGGTCAATGCACAGGAACCAGAGCAGCATGACCCATCTCCAGAGCCAGAGGGGCCCCTGTCTCCATGAACACGGTGGGCTCTGAGGCATAGGGAACAGTGGGTGGGCATTCCAGGAGGCTGAGGCAAGCAAGGGCCCACAGCCCAGCTGGCAAGTGGGGCTTGCTAGCCCTAGGAGGAGGTGTGTGATTCCTCATATAAAGTAGGCTCAGAACAGGTGAGGGTCACATGCCTCATCAAGCCCAGATGCTGCAATCAGCATGCAAAAGTACATAAGGAAAGCAGAGCTGAGGTGCTGTGTTGGCTCAATTGCTCATGTTGATGGACCTCAGCTTGGATACTTCAGGATGTCTGCAGGACTGTGCTTCTTTTGGACATGTGGATTGACCCTGGACTGGGGACTTGACATGCTGCCTTGCCGCCAGGTAGGCCAAGGGTTCAGGACACTGAGTGGAGATTGGAATTCAGGTTTTATTGGTCTAATCCCCTATACCTCACTGCTCATGTATCATGTGCATATTTGTTGGTTAGATGTTTATTTGTCCAGAGACTATCACTTGTTATATTTGCTTGCTTGACAGTTGGAAGCCACATTTTTCAGGAAGTTTGAGACAGTTAAAAATTCTTCCTTTTTGAGTTGCTGCTTTTTATAACTAAGGAGTGTCGGGGGGGGGGCAGTGCCATGCACCTGGCCCCTGACTGTAGCATAGCTGCCACGTTCTAAAATGGGGAGGAGCAGGAAAAAGGCGGTTGGTAAATCAGCAGTGTGCAGGCACACTAGCCAGAGTGCCAGATTGGCACCTTCCAGGCTCACCATTGAAGCCAATCTCCCTGCCTCCTTGTCCCTATCCCAGTAGCGTAGGAAGGGAGGTGCAGGGGGTGCAAGCTGCCCCGGGTGTGATCAAAGAAGGGGGTGACAAAATGGCCAACCAGCTGGGAGGTGGGCACGCCGCTTCCCTGGTGCCAGTGCTTGATTCTGAGCCTCCCACCACTACCATCCTGAACTGGGGGTCGCTGGCACCGGCTTGGGGAGCCTGACTCCATCCCACTGGAGATGTGGGGTGGGGGCGAACTTGGAAGCGGAACCTTCTGCAGGAAAACACAACATCCACAAACAGCCGCCCTGCAGCAGTGAGTGCCTTTTAAAACACAAGCAAAACAGCTGAGCCAGGTGACTTCTGTTTACGCCGCGTCCCCACACCGAGCAGCCTTGCAAGGCTCAGATCTGGGGGGGGGGGGGTTGCCAGAAGGGCGCAACAGCCTCTGCTTGGGGCTGGGGTTGCTCCAGCGGCGGTGGGGGTTGGCTGCGCGATGCCCTTGTTCTCTGCCACTTGCCTCGCCCCCTCCCACCCTGGGCGTGTTAGAGTCACACTCTGCCGCTGCCCTATCCTTCCCACTAAGCAGCAGTGATGCCACATCCAGGAGGTGATGTGCTTGGTGGCAGTGTTCCCCACCAGCCACTCATGTCTGCAGCCTTACAGATGATGTCCCACTACAACTCCTATGATCCCTGGCCCATGTTGTATGACTTTGCTGTCATTTTACAGTTGGGAAATGAGGCTGGCAAAATCTTAGTGTGAATCTGTGACTCTTTGTGTCCAGGTTTTGTAGATCCGATTCCATGTACGTTGGCCTATACCAGCGCCTGAGATTATACTCATACGTGCACAAAGATTTCTGCATGAGCCAAATACTGTTATTTGTACAATTGGCAAATAACACCACAGTGCCTTGATCCCAGCCCACATACATTTCCAAGAAATACCGTAGAAAAATCTTCCCCTGTTCGGTTTCTCTAAGCATTTGTGTGGGTTGTGTTATACGTTTCCAAATATAGCGATCGCCATTGTGATCTTTACATCTGCGTATCTATGTGTGCAATTAGCATTACTACAGCATCGCCAGCTTGATAGCATTGGGGATACTCTGCATACCAGGGCTTACCCGGTTGCAGTACTTGTAAGCTGCAAATGGGAAGAATTTAATTGTGTCCCAGCATATGTGCCTATATACATTGTCAGATGGAATGTTATTGCTGATAACGTACAGATTATGGCTCTCTAAATAATTCCCCCCTCCCATAAACATGATTTTAAGGCTTTTTTATTTGCTGTTTTGTCCTGATAATGGCCCCTGGTTCTACTGGTCTAAAGTGATTGTAACAGAAATGTTTTACAAGGGAATTGGGATATTTTCATGGACAGAAGTCAAGGCAACTTAGAGCCATCTGATCATCGACAATGCAAGACACCTTCGCTTCTGTTACCTGAAAAAGCATCGATGGAACCCCTGAGCTGAATACTCAAAAACTGTGCTTTCTGTTAATAACATAACATAAGGAGAGCCTTCTGGATCAGGCCATGTGACTAATTTAGTTCAGCATCCTGCTTTCACAGTGGCCAACGGGTTGCCTGTGGGAGGGAGGCCCCAAATTTAACCTGAATACAATAGCTCTCTTCCTCTCTGCAGTTTCCGGCAACTGATATTTAGAAGCATATTGCCTTTGACTGTGGAAGCAGAACATGGCTATCATGGCTAGTAGGCACTGATAGCCTTCTCTTCCATAACTTTGTCTAATTTTCTTCCAAATTGGTGACTATCCTTGCCTCTTGTAGAAATTAATTCCGCAGATTAACTGTGTATTGCTTGAAGAAGTACCAAAACTCCTTCTCCTCCACACCTTGTGCCTGTTGGGAGATTATGGAGCTGGCAAAATGGCAGCTACACTGTCATCATACTGAGAATCATAGAATCGTAGAGTTGGAAGGGATCCTGAGGGTCATCTAGTCCAACCCTCTGCAATGCAGGAATCTGAATTAAAGCATCCATGACAGAGGGCCATCCAACCTCTGTTTAAAAGCCTCTAAGGAATGAGAGTCCACCATCACTCTTAGGAATCTGTTTCATTGTCTAACAGTTCTTAGTAATCAAATTCTTCCTGATGTTTAGTCAGAATTTCCTTTCTTGTACGTAGCTTGAATCCATTAGTTTGGGTCTTGGCCTCTGGAGCAGGAGAAACCAATCTTGATTCCACTTCCATGTGACAGCTCTTTAGATATTTGAAGATGGCAAGGAGGTATCTCCTCTCAGTCCCCTCTTTTCCAAGCTAAACATACCTGGCTCCCTCAACCATTCCTCATAAGGCTTGGTTTCCAGACCCTTGATCATCTTGGTTGCCCTGCTGTGCACACATTCCTGTTTGTCAGCATCCTTCTTAAATTGTGGTGCCCAGAACTTGTGTTCTCTCTGCTGTCTTCCCCCCGCCCCGCCCCAGCTTCCTCGTGATGTATTGTGAAATCACTTTGACGTGCTTCAGGAGGAAGCGATTGATAACTGGCATAAATAATAATTAAATAATGATGACCCAGAGCAAATGTTTTCCCAACTTTGCTTTTTTTTTTTTAAGGAATTGGATTGATTTGGTATTTCCTTATTAGCTGCCCCAATGGCTAAGGGGCCAAAGCAGCGATTCTGCTTTCTCTGGGCTGCCCAAACTTTTTAAAACAAACTTGAATCTTTTTTTCCAAGGAGGATGGATCCTTTTGCAACACTAACCTCCTCCGCAATCCTAAAATGCCAATCATCGAAGGAAAGAATAAAATAAGTCATTAATGTGTTTAAAATGGGATGTTTTAATTTTTCGGTTGATTCACGCTCATTAGTACCAAGCTGCAAAGTAACTCTGGAATTGTGCTCCTATTAATTAGATGGAAGAGCGGAAAGACTCCTTGCTTCTGTTCAGCCAGATGGAGGGACACTGGGTGCTACAATCTATGTTGGGCCTCCACCCAAGGGAGTTCTTTGGTCTTCTTAACTATTAGGAGCCAACATAGGTCCTCTGCCCATTTGCCACTTTTAAATATTTATAGCGATCAGCTTCACAAGTGTGTACTCAAATTACATTCCCTCAAAAGGCTGCACTTTTTGCCACATCGAAGAATTGCCTATAAATAACTCTTAGAATTCCAGAGGGATTTACATGGCTGAATACATCTTTTTGGAAGGAGGAGGGAGGAAAACAGCCTGTTCTTCTTTCTTTTCCACTTCCCTATCAACACACCACTATCGTGTCCAAAGTATAATATTCTGAAAAACTTATGTCCTGTTATTAATTGAGGCCGATTTCATTGGTTTTGTTACATAACGGAGTCTAAAATGAGCAAGATTTTCATATGCATTGTTTTAATAGCCGATGTAGAGATTGTTCTTCCTGTGAAATATTTCTCTCTCCATAAAGCTCAATTCTTTTCTATTCAGAACTAAACAAAACAAAGCTCCCTAGCAGAAAAACCATGCCACACACACTAGCCATCTGTCCCCTGAATCAAGAGGTGGGATGACCACTTAATCATTACAAAACGGAGAGGTGAAAAAAGGACACATGTTTGCATAACATTTGTATATATTAGTTTATATGTCTAGATGCCTATTTAGGAAATACAATATATCTCACCATAGTGAGGAAGGTTGGGACCAGGTGACCTGAGGGCCTGTTCAGTCTGCCGTCAGGGTGCTAACTGTTGATTGTAATTTCAGTGTCCCTTCGCTCCTTCTTGTGGTTCTGTGTATATGGACCAGACTTGGACCAGACAGCCCTTATACAGGAAGTGGACTTTAACTGAATATGACAATTGGTCCATGTAGCTCAGCATTGTCTCTTCTTCTTCTTTGGTGATCACTAACAGCCAAGTAAGATTGCCTTTCATGAATATGGTATTAACAGTGTGTCCGTAAGTGACTGTGGAGGCCAATTCTGGATCCACACGTCCTTCCACAGTGGGGACATAGGTTGATCACGGTGAGGATTTGCCAAACGTGCCTTCCTCTTAGCACATTTCTCCCTTTCGTCCCAAGTTTGTGCCAGTTCAAAGTCCACGACACCTTTGGTAAAGGCTGTTCTCCAATTGGAGCGCTCACAGGAAGTGTTTCCCAATTGTCGGTGTTTATACTACATTTTTAAAGATTTGCCTTGAGAAAGTCTTTAAACCTCTTTTGTTGACCACCAGCATTACGCTTTCCATTTTTAAGTTTGGAATAGAGTAGTTGCTTTGGAAGATGATAATCAGGCATTCGCACAACATGACCAGTCCAACAAAGTTGATGTTGAAGAATTGTTGCTTTGACACTGGTGATACTTGCTTCTTCCAGTACACTGGCATTAGTTCGCCTGTCTTCCCAAGTGATATGTAAATGTTTTCAGAGAGACTGTTGATGGAATATTTCGAGGAGTTGGAGATGGCGTTTATAAGTGGTCCATGTTTCACAAGCATACAGCAAGGTTGGCATACAATAGCTTTGTAAACAAGCATTTGGTTTCCCTGTGAATCTTCCGATCCTCAAACACTCTGCACTTCAGTCGTGAGTTCCTCACACTTTAAACAGAGGATTCTTGCAAATAGAGGTCTGTCCTCTGTCAGCCCTCCAAATAGATAATTTTCATCTGTAAAATAGGGTCTACCCTATACAGCCATCCCCATGAAGAACTAAAAATGCTTTTGTCCCCTTGTTCTAGCCTTGCCTGTGGAAAATGCTAGCATTGCTTACTTATTTATGTATTCAAGTCAGTTTTATCCTGCTCTTCAGCAATGAATAAATAAATGAAATGAAAAGCTGTCAAACCAATAACAAATTTATAATCTAAAAGATATGAATGACCAGTTCTGTATTTGAGGAGAACCTTGGCAGAATGCGTAGGTTTCTGGCTAAGAGTTTGCCTGGCAGTGGAGCAGCACATGGCCACTTAAATTTCCTGCATAGCATCTCTCTGGGTCATTGTGGGAAATTGAGGGTGGCCATTTCCAGCCTTCACATTATTCTGCAATGGCACTACATTGGGTATATGTTTAGCTCCCTCTCTCATAATTCTAAAATCTGGGGCCATTCAATGAAGTCAAATGGTGAGGAGGCTCAGGACAACAGACTGCAGGAAGTACATTTGCACAGCAAAGTTGAAACTTTCTGGTCCCTTGTGACCAGATTACGCTACCTGTAATCTGGTTGTCCCAATTCTCCAGTTGTGACAGATAGGATGCAACTCTAGCTGTTGCACCACAACATGGCTATTTGCGGCACAGCAGAAGCCTAGGATCAGCCTCTTTTTTAAATGATATTTTGACGTCCTTGCCAAATGAGAAGTGAACTTTCTGTGTTTTATGAAGGCGTGTGCTTCTTTAAAGCTGGCCAAATGCACTTTGGGGGAAATATATATATGAAAGTGATGGAATGTGAGAGTGGTCATTCTGGGAATAATGTAAAAGGTCATGTCTCCAAAGAGACACATTTTTTCAGATCACTAAAAATAGGTCATGCCTTTAAGAACCTTATGAGGCAAAATCCCTGACTATACAAGACCTGTTGTCTATCACATGTTAAAGGAATAAAACAGATCTCATCCTCACTTTCCATCCTCTAAATTATTTTCATTTTGCTTAAATATTTAAACAAAAAATGCTATGAATACTCATGGATCAGGCCACTTCAGTGTTATACTTCCATATATTTCTGCTTAATAAACTTCTGGTAGCCTCTAAAACCATAAACTTACACATTTCTGTGGCAATGAAAATGTACTGTGTTAATTCAGTAAGACTAAATGTTATTTTTCTCTTTTCTTTTTTCTCAATATTTTAAAATGCTCATCAGTGAAAGATTTCTACAAGGGTCTTAAGTCCTTCACTGTGATATGAAGGACCACTTTATGAAGAGGGCTTTAAAAAAAATAAATAAAGCGCATTAATAAATTCTGCAGTGTGAAGTAGGTTGAAAACATACACATTAAATAATGGAAACATGTTGATGTTCTTAAGGTTACAAACACATCTGAAGTTATACTAATTGTAATATTAAACAAATTGAAAATGATGAAGTACAATGTCCCTGAACATCCCAGAGAAGCACCCCTTTCCCCATTTCGCTAATTGCTGCGACACTTGAAATCTCAGTGTGATATTTTTCTCAGCAAATGAACAAGTGGAGACCATAGCACCTCTTTAAAAAGCAGATGTGGTAAATAATTAATTTATAAAGGGGCGGGGGAAGGGAATCCGGGGGGGGGGGAGAGATGAAAGGTGGGTGCTTTGCCTTCCACGAGTGGAAGACAAAGAGAAGTGTTGCTGCCACTGCAGAAGAACATTCACATTGTCTTGATCCTTCAGCGCAGAGTCACGGCAATGGAAGAATAGCTGATGAAGCACCCATTTTGTTTGGAGGGAAGAGCACTGGAGATTTATGCTGTCTTTTTTCTCCAGGAAAGGCTGCAGAGTGCTTCTAAGAATTCCCACAGTCTGCCAACCCCTTACATGTTCCAGCAAGCAGTGTCTGTCTCTTTGCCAGGCCTATATACTTCCTAGAATGCCCTCCCAACAAACCCCACAAAGAGGGTGGCCAGCACCTGACTGCCCCCTAAACTATACCAGGGGCTGGATGGCTGCAGCCCCCATGTCCCTGCCCCAGATTGGTCTTGCAGGTAAGGCCTGCTCCACCTGGTAGGTCCAGCACAACCATGCAGGAAGATGATGGCCTCCTAGGACCAGCTGCAGCTGCACTGTGTGGCAAACACCTCTCCCCTACAGCCCCAGGTGAGCAGATGTTCTTAAACCATGCATATAGTTTTTTCCGCAGAGAACGCCGGGAACTGCTGTTTGTTAAGGGTGCTCTGCAAGGATAAACTACAGTTCCCAGGCTTCTTTGGGAGAAGTCATGTGATTTAAATGTTTGATGCCTGGCAGCCAGTATAGAAAAATAGAAGCATGGAGCCACCCTCCTGACACCAGCATAACTACAACTTACCTGGATGGGATGGGGCAGAGTAGTGATGAGGTCAGGACTGCATACATGTACCTGTAGCAGTGTCAAATTAGCTCCACCATTACATCCAGGAAGCCTTGACCTTGCTGCCACTCTGACCCACCCCAGCCCCGTTCAGGTAAACCTTAGAGACAACAGTGTTGGGATGGTGGCTTCACGACTCTGCCTCTTCACACAGTCTGCTACCACATTCAGCTCCACCATTTGGGGAAGTGTCTCACTTTCCCAGCAGGTAGGGTGGCCCTGTGGTTTTTTTTTATTTATTGGTTGCCAAGGGTAAATGTCATTGTGTCCAAAGTAGCACACTCTTGCCCATTCAGTTTGGAACCTATTGTTGGTCTATTCCAAAGAAGATATAGAGGCAAGCACCTATCAGTGGACACGTTCACCACAAACAAACTCCATTTTCTTTGCTGTAGCTTATATTCCAGCCCTACTAAGACTTCACACAATATTTTCAGTGCAGGATGGCCATGAGAACAAGTTAGCCTGGGCTGACTTTTCATCCCCATGTGAAGAAACTCTCCTAGGGATTTTACTCGACCAATTCCTATCCCTTTCCTCCACGAAACTCAGGGTGCATTGGATTAGGCCATTTTACCCTCAGCACAGCACACTTCCATGAAGCAGAGTGGGCTGAGACTTGATCAAGGCCATCCCGTCAAAAATGAACATTTGGATTGACAAATCACTTACTTGCATAAGAGGAAGTGGGGAGTGTTTAAAGTGGCAATAAGTGGCTGGGTGGTTTTTGGTTCTTTTTTTACACTGAATTCTCTTAGTAATACAGCCTTTCCAAAGGGGAGAGCTGAATTTACCTGTTTTCTATTTCAGCCTCCAGAGTGTTATACCCAGTTGCATAGGAAACATCTGGTATGAGCAAAACTAATTTGGATCTCTTTTTTTTAAATGTTAGCAGGATTAAAGGATCAGGTATCTTGTTTCCTTACAAGAATCACTAGAGGGAATCATCTCAAGGATGAGATAAAATCATTAGGACAGCAGAGAGAGAGAGAGAGAGAGAGAGAGAGAGAGAGAGAGAAACTGTCTTCACTTTCATTGTTCCTGCATCAACGCAGCCTATAAAATTATATTAGCTTGGAAATCAAGCAAAATGTTTAAAATATATAAGATTTAATGGTTACCTAGACTGTTCTAATTCTATTCACCATGCAGATTCTAGTTCTTATGCAGGATACATGCAAAACAATACGGTGTACTCCAAAAAAGATGCAGATGGAGCATCTTTGTAAATAGAGCAGAGCGATTCAGTTAAGACATTTTGTTGTTGTCTATCTCACATGTTTCCTTAGGGATTGTATTTTCATTGGCTACATTATTTCTGAAGCACTCAATCAGCCTGCTATCATGGGGTTGTCGCCAACCAAGTACAACTCAGAGTAAACCCATTGAAACTATAATAGCCCCATGTTAGCCATGCTCATTCGTTTCAATGGGTCTGCTCTGAGTGAGATCAACACTGAATGCAACCTGTCCAGGCATTCAAAATCTGGGGCAGTTGCTACATGAGGCAGGGCACTACAGATCAAGGTGCCAGCTACGCCCCACAGCCACCATTTTAGTTGTTGTCTTCCAATGCACAGAAGGCAACTGTTGGAAGCAGGGAGCATTTTGTCTACAGAGACTCCCAAATGTATTTCAAACCCTGGAAGACTAAGGTTCCAAAATGCATGGGACCTCCATGGATACCCAAAGCAATATTACTTCAGGCGGTTGCTATGCATGAATTGGGAGGCAACAGTGAAAAAGCAATTTGGGCAGGAGTGGGAAAAGAACTGGAACACTTCTCCCTGCTGTATGCCACCTCCCCCAAATGTGGTAACTTTTGTAGATTTCAAATGCCTAAAGAGAGCTATCTTATTTGTTTTGGGAGAATAATGGCTAGCCATGAAGCTAACGAGATAGTATGCCAACACTTTTCAAATATTTAAAAAGGAATTGGAAGGACTGTGCCCAGAGTAGGGCAACTAAGATGATAGGGTCCCTGCAAATCCTATGAAAGCTTGAAAGGAGTTGGGTATGTTTAGCCTGGGAAAGAGAGCCATGTGATAGCCATCTTCAAACAGGTTTTTGTGTCAGTACAGATATATAGATAGATACAGTGGTACCTCTGGTTACGTACTTAATTCGTTCCGGAGGTCCGTTCTGTACCAGAAAACGTTCTTAACCTGAAGCACCACTTTAGCTAATGGGGCCTCCCGCTGCCGCTGCGCCACCACTGCCCGATTTCTGTTCTCATCCTGAAGCAAAGTTCTTAACCCGAGGTAATATTTCTGGGTTAGCAGAGTCTGTAATCTGAAGCGTCTGTAACCTGAAGCGTATGTAACCTGAGGTACCACTGTATAGGCACTTCCAGGTGAATTGTTTATTGGCCTGCATGGAGGCTATTTTGTGAGCATTCTATTTATTTAGTGAATGTTCTCTTTACCTTGATTTGATTGCAATGAGGTTCCACTGATTTGTCTTATGTTGCATTGTTTGAAGGGAGTACTCTATTGAGGTGAGCATTCTATTTAATTGGCTATTTAGTGAGCATTCATCCTGATTGGTTTTTGGGGAGGTTGGGTGACAGTTGTGTTCCTCCACACTTTCTGGTGCATTTCCCTGCAACTTTCCTTATTGCAAAAAGTCTAAATCCTAAAAGTGTTTAGGATCACAGAGGCTCACAGTCCTAAAAGTGTGTTTGTTGTGAAAGACATCTGTAATTGTGCAACGTAAACTGGCTGGCATGTGGCTGAATGCCACTTAAAAACAGTGATGATCTGAAAGCATTTGTAGTGAGACCAGGTTAGGAGGAGTGAGAAAGCACTAAGAGGTGGGTATGTTAGGTTCTCCTCCTCTCTCTCCCCCCCTCTCTGAGAATCTAATGTGAGGTAGAGGGTGCTTCCTGGTTGGAGTAACTACAGTGTCTCCATATTGCATATTTCTAAATTTAAATATTTGCAAATGTTACCAAAAAAGGTTGCAAGTCTGGCACATGATGCTCTTTGCTGCAATTGAAACTAAACCTGGGTAGTGGTATCGTTGAATTTCCTGCCACTCCACAAAGTCAAAAGCGTGTTGCAGTCTCTTAAAGCAAGATCATCAATGGCACCATTTCTAGGATCACAAGCTTAGTCCACTATTCTCTTTAATCAGCACAAACTCTAGGCAAAATAAAAACATCCATCCACCTCTACCACCCACAATTAATCTCTTTGTGGTTTTAGTTTTACTCTGCTAATAATATGTTGCTATCTCATTTGATAGTTATATCTAGAAAAATTATTGTCTACAGTTAGTGTTCCTTTTCAATTTTTCCCTTTTCAGTGAAGTATGTTATAATTAGATTTAGAGGGGGGAAAGCAAGCTGGCAGCATAAACCATCTTCTATCCATCACACCACCTTTCCAGCTGCTCAAAGGAATTTTGCAATCTTAGTTCATTATATGGTATGGAACAGTGTTTTTTTCTTTCTTATAACACTGCAGAATTGTAATTAAGGCTGCATCACTCTTTCCATTATAACCCGTTATTTTCAAAAGTTCAGTGCTTGGCTCTTAATTTTTACCTCAGAATATATAATATGGCACACTAACCTTTTCCATATACTTTCATATTTTATTTATCAGCTTGGAGAAGATTATTTGGCTGGGGGAAAGGATTTGCTAAGATATCACCCTGTGACTCCCAAATGGCTGTGGGAGATTTGGGGACATGTAGACAACATTACTGAGTGATGGGGATAAATGCAACCTAAGATGATAATGTTTTTGCAGACCAAGTGTCAGTACTCTTATAGATTTCTTGTGTGCAACTAAATTCCTTCGCTGAATCCTATTAATAAGATTAGGAGTCTATTAGTTCATTTCTCCTTATACAGCAGTGCTCTGGCTGTGAGCATAGAAAAGACTTGTAATTATGGTTAAATATTATTATCATCCCCCATCAAAAATCAGGTATAGGTGCCGTTACTTAAACATCCAATACTTGAGCACAAGACAGAGGCATAAGCCAATACAGAGTAACACAGAGGTCAAACCTTCCAACATTTCTCTGATGAAAACAGGGATGTCTTGTTCCATAATAATAATAATTTTATTGTTTATACCTTGCCCATTTGACAGGGTTGCCCCAGCCACTCGGGGAGGCTTCCAACATAAATAAAAGCATAATAAATCATTAAACATAAAAAAAACCCTTCCCTATACAGGGCTGCCTTCAGATGTCTTCTAAAGGATGTATAGTTTCTTACTTGGCTCCCGGGTTGTATGACTCCATACCCCCCAATATTTCTCAAATGAAAATAGGGATGTCCTACCATACCCTCCGGGATGCAGGTGGCGCTGTGGGTTAAACCACAGAGCCTAGGGCTTGCTGATCAGAAGGTCGGCAGTTCGAATCCCCACGACGGGGTGAGCTCCCGTTGCTCGGTCCCAGCTCCTGCCCAGCTAGCAGTTCGAAAGCACATCAAAGTGCAAGTAGATAAATAGGTACCGCTCTGGTGGGAAGGTAAACGGCGTTTCCGTGCTTCTCTGGTTCACCAGAAGCGGCTTAGTCATGCTGGCCACCTGGAATCTGTACGTCGGCTCCCTTGGCCAGTAACGCGAGATGAGAGCCACAACCCCAGAGTCGGACACGACTGGACCTAATGGTCAGGGGTCCCTTTACCTTTACGTTTTACCATGCCCTCCAACATTAAAATAGGGGTGTCCTAAGGAAAAGCAGGGCGTTCTGGGATCAATTCGGAAACCAGAATGGCTTCTGTAAATCCAGAACTGTCCCTGGAAAACAGGGACAACTTGGAGGGTTTGAGAGGTTTGTAGAGGTATAGAAAACCCTATGGGAAGAGTAATTCCCCAAACTAGCCCAGTTGGACTACTCAAGTTTAGTGGTTACCCACCAATGAAGACTGAGCATGCTCAATAGCCCTGGAATGCTGACTATAATTGCTGTTTGATCTGACATTGTTAAGAGTGATTTTGTAGCTGGTTGTCTGCACTTCTGACCCCGTGTCACTGTTATTAGAGAGTAAGTGCAGCGTTTTCCACTCCCCACTAATAGCAGGTTGTGCCCAAATTGAGACAGGTTCCATGGCTGTAGTAACACTCTTAGCGTACTCTCATGTTCCTCCAGCCAGTATATCAGAGTTATGAGCATGCACACAGATAAAGCCTTCCAGTAGGATTCTTGCCAGCAGAGATTAGCAGAAGACCCTGAAATGGGGTGTTTCAAGGGTGGGGCTGAGCAAGGCTGAGATCCATTAGATCCTGAGCCACTCTCACAGCTGGCACTCACCAGTGTAGGGTCTGATCCTGGCCCAGATCTGGAACATGAATTGGGTTCACTCTCTCTGCCCCCACCCAAACTTCTACGGCCACTGGGACTACTCTGCAAAGCCTTGATGGAGGCAGGATACTCTGTAAATTAGTTGTGGGTAGCTGTTCACACATATTTCAATGTGACACGATTGCAATTGAACTAGTATGGATACAACCCTAGATATTTCCTTTTGCAAATCTGTCATCATATGCCATCAATATGTGGGTGTACTCTTTTAAATATTCATGATCAATAGAAGTATTAATAGTATTAATAACTGATAGAAGTATACATTACAATTTTACTCATGTGCTCAGCTACGGCTTGCAAATGCCAAATAATTTAGTGGTAGATCTGTCCGGATCAGAATAACAAACTGAGATGTTTGAGGTTCAGATTTGTTTTACTTTCTGTTGCTAAACTATTTCCCTCTTCTCCTGTCAAACTTCCAGGATCCAACTTTGAATAGGTGCAAACAAAGAGTTATGTCTCTGCTAGAGGCAAAATGTTTCACAAAATATTTTTTTGGGATGAAAATAGGGGTTTTATAATGAAAGAAAATGCTTCACAGCATTTTATAGTGTTCAAGGCTTGTAATAATGGCCTTTAGCAGGTCTTGGAGCCAGACTGCCTCACCCATATAACAGAGGTTACATCACAAGAGACATTCTTGCAGTCAGCAAGCATATGTTCTCGTGTACCTACTTACCTATTTGTTTTTGTCTGCAAAGATTTCTGAATCCCATTTTCAGAAAGTGCAGAGTTAATTGAAAAATAGAGTACTTATAATTGAGTAGTTTCTTAAAAAAAAACACCCCAAACCCCACACTTGGTGGCAAATCCTCTTCTTTTCCCTAACTAGTTGCACATGCTCCTAAGAGAAAGAGAGAGAGCTGCCTTCGTTCTCCTTTTTCTGCTTAGTGTGATTTCATGAGTTGTAAATCAATATTTTTATTGCTTTTTCCATGTAATAATATGTAGCAGCACTTTACTAGTTCATTTTATGGGTTTCACCAATACACAATAAACTTTCACAAACAAAACCTCATGGATCAGGCGTTGCAGTTTGCTGTTGTTGTGAAAACATTAAATTACTCGCTGGCTTTTCCCATAATGCTGACAACCTACAATTTCCTCTTCTACTTTTTTTTTTAAACAATAGTCTATAAACTACATTGTTAATCAGGTAGTGTAAAATCCAATTAGAGACATTAGAGTCCAGAACTACAAGTGTTAAAGGAATTTATTTCTTGATTGACAAGAAAGCTAACTAGACCCATCTATTTAGAATCTTAGGGACAATTAGCTGCCTTAGTTTCATTTATTGTGACATAAAAAATCTGGTTTATTGGGAGCTCTATGAATAAGATTTCTATGATATGTACCAGGAGAAAATATCTTCCAAGTAAAATGATTGTTTTGCTGTAATAAATTGAACCATATGTACACTGTGTTATTCAATCTTTTTTCTTCAAGGCATAAATTGATATTAAAGAACATTTAAGTCATAACACATGGTTATCCAGGCATGAACGAGGCAATAACCCATATAAGTTGTCAAGGTGAAGCCAAAGCATTTATTAGAGGTTTGTGTTGTTTTTGAAAAGTGCACGGTTGGATAAACATGGATTAGTGCTATTATGCTGCTACGATGACTCAAGTGTGTTTTTACAGTGTCAGTAATTTTTATGTTTAAAAATCACTGGTGCAGTATATTAGCTATAATTTATGTTTATCATCTTGTGTATTCTAATAGGTTTCAACAAACCATTTAACATTTCAGCTTGTGCATATACATTACTTAATAGGTATTTATCTTTTAAAAAGAGATACTTAAACAGGACTTTCAAAGCTTGCAACAGCATACTAAGAGAAAATGCTGGATTGGAGCACATTAATTCCCCACCCTCCACCCTTGGTTGGCATTTAACTTTGAAGAGTGCAACAACACAATTTCTTCTTATTTTTGTTGCTGTGGAACTGAGAAGATCAGTCATCTCCAAAACCCCACTGGCCTGAATGACATCCATATCCCTGACATGAAGTGTCCGTCACACTTAATAAGTAGGGAAGATGTGATAAAGCCAACACAGCTGAAAATGCCAATAGCTCCTTGTGATCAAGGGACATGATAACATTGCCCTTTGAAAGGTGGTGAAGGAAGGAATTAAAGATGGAAATTCATAGAGTACTTGAGCATTATAATTGTCAGAGGGTCCACTTTGTATCTGGTCGGCCACTGTGAAAACACGATGTTGGACTAGAAAGGCCACTGGCCTGATCCAAAAAGTATGCATGCTTTTAGGTGTCCTTGTCCCTAGTTAAGCTGGTGAGTAATCACTTTGTGGAGTGCACTGCCTGTTTTTCTTGTTAGGGGGTTCTGTGTATGATTAGCCATTGCAAATATTTATATCTTTGAAATCAACGTAGTTGGATATGGATGACATAGTGGCTAATGATAATCATCATCATCATTATCATCATCTGTTATTTATATGCTGCCCATTGGACTGAGTTGCCCCGGCCACTCTGGGCGGCTTCCAGCAAGTTGTAAAACTGCAGTAAAACATCAAATATTAAAAACTTCACTATATAGGGCTGCCTTCAGATGTCTTCTAAAGGTCAGACAGATGTTTATTTCCTTGACATCTGACGGGAGCGTGTTCAACAGGGCGGGCGCCACTACCGAGAAGGCCCTCTGCCTGATTCCCTATAACCTCACTTCTTGCAATGAGGGAACCACCAGAAGGCCTTCAGAGGTGGACCACAGTGTCAACTAGGCCAGGTGTGCCAACTCTAGGGGCCTGATATTCAGCCCCCTCAATATTTGCTTGAAGGCGCCATGGCCCCTTCAGTGTTGATGGAGCCACATGGATGTGACATCAGAGAAGGCTTCACCGGACTGCACACGTGTGACACACCAGTCAGGAGATGTGTGTGACGTGACAAAAAAACTTGGGAGACTTTTATATATGTGGTTTTTTTAACCAGTACTTGATACAGGCATGCTACCTAGCCCTAAGCATGATTACTCAGAGAACTAAGTTTCACTGTGGTTTACACTCAATTATGTGTGTATAGGATGGTAGCCTTAATTTATTGTGACACAGCATGTGCTTATGATGAAAAATAAAGGTTCTGGATACCCATAAGTTTGGCTATCCATAAAGTTTGGAAACTTTAATAATGGAGACCAAGTGGTATTGCTTCGAAGCATATACTGAGTTGGGCAAAGTGAAGGGAAAGAATACTTCAGGCTAATATAGAAATGTCTAATGATCAACCTTGAAAAATGTACTAGATCTATTTACTATGGAGCTCATTTTGTTGGGGGTAAAAGGCTTTGCTTAGAACTTTGCAAATATGGACCTCCTAATCTGCTCAGCCATAGATTTTTCAAAGAGGCTATCAATTATCCTGACTTATTCGAGCATATCAATTGGCTGACTTGGCAAATAGGGGAAATTTATCACTCACAAGGGGGAAATTGACCAAGATAGACCACTTACTATTGCAAACTACTAGCTGTTAGTAGTAATCTTGCCTTTTTCCATTTAATTGGAGATCACAGGAGTATCTTGTGAATAATTCCAATTAAATGATGTATTTGCATAACATGTAATTTTAGATATATGTAAGCAGGAAGGACCTTTGAGAAAGTCTTTCATTTTGCCTCTGTAAATTACCTAGTTCTACAAACACCCTTTCATTCACTTTGATTTGGTCATTACAGCTTTAGAGCTGGAGACTATTCCTAATAATACGTGGTGTGAAAGCACCAAAATCAATGTTTATGTTATGGCAATGGGCACAACACCAATACATTAAATAAAACTGAGATGCTTAGAATAGCATTGAATTGAAATTTATTCAGTATCGCCTGTGCCCAATCCAAGCCTATATTGTGGACCTGTAGTGACAGGACTTAAGGAATGGAGAAGATACCGAAGAGTCAGTACTTAGATGTGGGCAGCTGAATATATTTAACTGTGCTAAACACTAATAAAATGAAATACATTTTTATAAAATGCAAACATTGCCTAGTGATCAACAGTTCTTGTCATCACACCCATTGACCACAACACTGTAAGGTAGGGGCAGGTTTGTACAGCAAACAATTGGTTGGGATACTGGAAATTCAGGAAGAGGACTAGGAACGGTCCCCAAGGGGAGCAAACAGTTATTTGCTACCTTTTTCTTGATGTAATCATATTCTGGGTGATGGCTAATACAGCCTTGCTTTGTTGCTGTGCCAGGAGGATTTTGGGTATCACATGGCAGGACAGAGTCTCAAAGATGTGCTCTCCCAAGCCCACATTCCCAGCATGTTCACACTCCTGTCTCAGTGACTTCTATGCTGGTTTGGTCAGGTCCACAAAATAGAAGATGGCAGCATCCCCAAGGACGTGCTCTACAGAGAGTTGGCTTCTGGCACCAGGCCAATTGGCAGACCAATTCTGCATTACAAAGATGTCTGCAAAAACCGCATGAGGGCTGGCAACATCAATAATCATATAGTGATCACCACTGAATATTATATTAAACAGAATGGCGTTTCATTTTCAGTGGTAGACATGTATATTCAGCAAATTGGGGAGTGTGCAAAATGGGGTTATTTCTGGGCTTTTATCACCTGATGGGCTAGCTTGTGATTGGCTGGGTGAAAGATTGTACTGGGCAGATCCTTAAATAAACCAGAATGAAGTTTCTAACTTAGATGGATCTTTGTGGAACGTTTTATTCTGGCAAAATTGATTCAATCCAGAGTATCTGCCCTTAGATCAGTGGTTCTCAAGCTTTTTTTCCTCTGGTCCACACTTTCAGAATAAAAATTTGTTCGTGCCACACACAAAAATTTTATTGATAAGAAATACATTGGAAAACAAAAAGAAACTACTCCTAGCTGTGTTTGATTTATAACGTAGAACAAGACTACTTTATAATATAATCATGGGACATCCAGAAAGTAAATGAGCCCCCCTAGTCACTAGAGGGCTGTGAAAATTTATGCCCCTGACTTTTTAGACTTGTCTACCCATCTATTATCTGAAACCAAAGGGATGCACTGGTTGCCAGATGTGATTATATATATATATATATATATATATATATATATATATATATATATATATATATATAGTGTGTGTGTGTGTGTGTGTATAATGTATGTATATATATTTGTCTAAGCTACCCTACTCTAATTGGGACACCCCATATCATATGACTAGGTATACCATTAAGTGGGGGAGCAGCTGCCACAAAATGAGGACCAGTGCTCATGGAATTGTGACTGACACGTGAGGGTTTGTCGGGAAGGAGGTGAACACAGAAAAAATGGATGGGAAGCCGAATGAAATGGAGTGGCTGGACTGGAAGGAAAACACACACAAACCATCTCAATGTCTGCATAGGCCATTTCCTGGTTCACACTGAGAGGCTCTTTTAAAATGTCTCCAGAGACAAAAGTGAGAACTGCCTACAGAAATCAATAGAGAAATCCAATATCTTAATGCAGGTGGACTTCAGCATCAATGTGTCTCATCCCTCCACCACGCCAAATGGTAACAGCAAAGGTTATTGTCCCTGCTCTTTCTAACTAGTTCTCATTTAGTTTGAAGCACTTCCTAAAAATTACCCCACGAATGCAAATCCCAATGCAAATACAATTCATACAATACAAAGATTTCTCGGTTGCCTGCACATGAAATAAGACCCAAGTTAGAGAAAGGTTTCCTATATTTGATGTTAATTCTACAGGCTCACATTACACACACACACACACACACACACACACACACGATAAGGTGCAGCATTTGGTTGCAGGGGCCCTCTTGTCTTTTACCAAGCTAGAAGTGGTAACAACAACAACAACAACAACAACAACAACAACAACAACAACCCTGAATTCTTTCTATGAGAACCTGAGTTCAACAGGAGGACATGAACATACACAGCACTTGTTTGACTGAAGAAATATGGAACAATGAGCCATTTTGCAAATCTAGGCAGCCAAAGAGTATAAAGCAAACCGTATAAGTTAAAAGTTCAGAGCAGCTGGAGTTAGCAGGTGAATTTTGCATTTTGGTTCCCAGTTGTAGATTTCAGCTTGTGTATACTAATTCTACAGTCAAAGTTTAAAATATTTTCTAAACATATAGTTAGGGCAAACTATATGAAGTAAGGAACTTGCAGCCTAGCTGAAGCAGTCCTCACAAACAATTATTTTCATTTTAGCACTGACAATTATGCAAATGTGTTTGGAACAGCAATGGGCACCTAATTATGACACCTAATTATGCCAATTTATTTATACACCTCCTTGAACAACATTTTATTTATAACTCTCCTGCTCATTCAAAGGCAAGACAAAGTAGAGAAGAATTTCATAGATGATTGCCTCATTATTGAAACATAAGCAAAATATGAACTATTTGAACTTCACAGGCTCTCCACGTATACACGGATTCTCCTCTTCTTGATTAAGAAGGAAACTTTGTCAACATGTGACATCTGTGTCTTCATCTGACCACTGAATGGAAAGAGAATCATTCCCCCCTGGTGACCTAGCTCTCAGTAGCCCTCTCCCAGCTTCTTGTGTCCTGAGTCATTAGTGGTGTGCTTTGCATCTGCTTTGCATTTACCTTGCATGCAGAAGGTCCCAGGTCCTGGCTGAAACCATGGAGAGTCGCTATCAATCAGTGTTGACCGTACTGAGCTTGATGGACATACCGCTACATTTTCTGTGAGCTTGAAGGATGAAATCTGTCCTTCAAGGGCACCATCTAGGCTGCCATGTTACTAAGCACTAATACCTGACTACCAAGTCCTATAAAGTTGCAGTCTCAGAACAGAGCATGACTCCTTTCATATGGATATATGGAATGTTTTGAGGATAACCTGCTGCACCTTCCCAAGGTTGGGGCAGAAGAGGGTTGGGGAAGGAAGACCTCCCTAGTCACCATAAGGTGGGATCTGGGTTTTGGGGCTATGCTTTATTTATTTATTTATTTGTCACCTTATTCATAGAAATGACCCAACGTGATTTACAAATGCCAAAATGATCAAGGCAACCAAAATGATCAAGGGTCTGGAAACCAAGCCTTATGAGGAACAGTTGAAGGAGCTGGGTATGTTTAGCCTGGAAAAGAGGAGACTGAGAGGAGCTATCCTAGCCATCTTCAAATATCTCAAGGGCTGCCACATGGAGGATGGAGCATGCTTGTTTTCTCCTGCTCTGGAGAGTAGGACTCAAATCAATGGCTTCAAGTTACAAGAAAGGAGATTCCGAATAAACATCAGGAAGTACTTTCTGGTAGTAAGCTGTTCGACAGTGGAACAGTCTCTCTCTCTCTCTCTCTCTCTCTCTCTCTCTTGTGAGGTTGTGGACTCTCCTTCATTGGAGGTTTTTTTTTAGTAGAAGTTGGATGGCCATCTGTCATGGATGCTTTAGCTGAGATTCCTGCATTGCAGGTGGTTGGACTAGATGACCCTTGGGATCCCTTCCAACTCTACAATTCTATGATTGCAATATAACTATTGAAAAAAATTAACTATAATAAGGAAAGTTTATGCCTGGCACCTAAAACCAGACAAAGATACCAGGCTAGCCTTCCTGGGGAGGACATTCTACAAGTGAGGAGCCACTACTGAAAAGTCCTTTATGATGCCCTTTGCTTGGGTAGAGTTGAACTCACCCAAGGTTGATGAACTTCCCATTCTAGCACTTCCCATTGCCTCTGCATATACTGTGAATAGTTGTGGCTCTAGTCCAACTCATAGTATATGTCTCATCTCTTTGTTCCTGGGTCCCGTCACAAACAGTGCCCTGGCTGCTGTCTCATCTCTGTTTTCTTCCTCTTGCTAAAACACACACAAGTCACGCCACTGCTCTGGAGAGAAATACCGGGTTCTGACATTACTGAATACCTTCAACAGCAAACAATGCACAGATGATCATACCAGGGAACTAATGTTTATTGTTTGACTTTTAGATGTACAGTGCAAGATTCACCATCGCCACGTATTATCTAGAAATGCTATATTTCTACGATTGTGTTTTGCCAGCTACAGTGAGATAATAATTGATTCTGTGACAGGGAGTGGCTAATTTGCCAACAATATAGTATAAAACACATTTATACAGTCAATTACACCCAAGTGCATGGCCTATTTGCTTTATAATTTCATAAACTTGCCAGCAATTTAAATAAAAAAAGTTCCATTAAATTATCATATCATGTGATAGAATGATATTGCCAAGTATATTAAACCATGTGTGTTCAGGCAGAATTAATTAAATATTATTACTTTTTTTTCTTATTAACATATTGAACTTACCCTTCCCACTCACTACTAGAAATAGAAGCCGATTAGCAAACAAAGCAAACTTAAGGCCAAAGTTTAAAGATTTTTCCTCGGGGTGTTTCATTAAGATTCCTAAGTTCTTTTGTTTAAACATTTGCTCTTGGCAAATGTGCTTGTATTGGGAAAATATTGTTGTGTTCTTAGATATGAGCACTGGAAATCATGACGGGGAGGGGAAGCTTTATGGCCTGCTTCTACGAGCTACTGCACTAGCAACTAAGTGTTTCAGATTAAGCACAATGGTCTGTAGGGGGATTCTGCCTGTGTTTTGTTTGAATGTCAGTAGAACCCTCCATGCAACTTGAGAACCTGCTAAAGCAGGGTTCGCAACTACCGGTACATGGCAACTACCCTTGTTCACCTGTGACCACACAAACACAAAAATTGTATTTGCACTGCACCTTGTTCAAGAAATTGTGAGTAGAAGTCCCTTGCAGACCATCCCCTTCAGCACACAGAAGGTCAGGGACATTGGGGTGTGGGATGCAGGTGGGGACATTGTGGTGTGTGGCTTGTATTACCCTATTGAGACACACAGACAGACAGGTCCTTTAGGCTGAAACCATTTCACCCCTTTTTGTGATGGTTTCAGGTCACTTCCAGTTTCGGTGCACCACAAATGGCCACTGCCTATATTCACAATCCTATATAAGTCCACATCAGAAATAAGCCCTGTTGATTTCAATATGAACACAGGAAACCATCTTATACTGAGTCCGACCACTGGACTAGCTCCACAATGCCGGGCAGTGTCTTCCCAGGGTTTCTGAAAGGAACATTCCTTTTCGTACCAGGATATGGTGGGGATTGAACCAAAAACCTTCTACCACTAAGCTGCAGTCCTTCCCCCTAAGATTGTCTAGAATTGCAGCATCCTTTAAGAGTAAGACCCATTGAATCTGGACGATTTGGTTTGGAGTAACCATGCACAGGATTGTGTTGGTCATTGTGGAAGAAGAAGCGGAAGAAGAGTTTGGATTTGATATCCTGCTTTATCACTACCCAGGTGGCGCTGTGGGTTGAACCACAGAGCCTAGGGCTTGCTGATCAGAAGGTTGGCGGTTCGAATCCCTGTGACGGGGTGAGCTCCCATTGCTCGGTCTCTGCTCCTGCCAACCTAGCAGTTCGAAAGCATGTCAAAGTGCAAGTATATAAATAGGTACCACTGCAGCGGGAAGGTAAATGGCATTTCCGTGCGCTCAGGCCCGGCGCTTCCATTTAGGCGAACTAGGCGGTTGCCTAGGGCGCCAAAATGGAGGGGGCGCTTGCCAGCCTGCCCCTCGCCCCCCGCCGCCGCCCGGTGCTGCCCCGTCCCCAACCAGCGGCGAAAATCGCGGGGTGCCCGGCGCATAGGGGCGGGGCACCGCACGTCATTGCACATGACGTACGGTGCCCCGCCCCCTCGCCTAGGGCGCCAGAAACCCTGGCACCGATCCTGCGTGCGCTGCTCTAGTTCGCCAGAAGCGGCTTTGTCATGCTGGCCACATGACCTGGAAGCTGTACGCCAGCTTCCTCGGCCAATAATGCGAGATGAGCGTGCAACCCCAGAGTCGGTCATGACTGGACGTAATGGTCAGGGGTCCCTTTACCTTTAAGGAGTCTCAAAGCGGCTAACATTCTCCTTTCCCTTCCTCCCCCACAACAAACACTCTGTGAGGTGAGTGAGGCTGAGAGACTTCAAAGAAGTGTGACTAGCCCAAGGTCACCCAGCAGCTGCATGTAAAGGAGCGGAGACGCGAACCTGTTCACCAGATTATGAGACTACTGCTCTTAACCACTACACCACACTGGAAGCGACCATAAGCAGCCACTGGAGCTGACACAAGTCTTGACCATCAGCTCATGGTCTGGGAAGTGGCGCACTCTTAAGTCCCTTTTGGTATATTTTGAATTTGCATAGTAAATGCAGATTGAACAGTAAGTTGTACTTCCACCGGAGTAACCCTGTGAAAAAAGGAAGCCTGTTTCCTTTGCATGATGGTTATCTGCAATCATCTTTCCAGCACTCAAAGCCTCTGCATGTTAAAAACCACCACAGAACATTGGTTCCCCGCCCCCCCCTGCCCTCGGAGTAAAATTGTTTTGGTTTGTTTTTGAAAAAATGACTTTTTCATGCAAAATAAACCAGCACTATTGATTCTGTGGATTTTCTGCTTTAAGAAGACTGAGCTGAATGATAAGAATTAGCCTTTTCCAAATATGGCACATCATTCATTCCTGCAAAGCATGGAAGGGTCAAGCACTACTTGACATTAATCACCCCCACGGAATTTATTTATTTATTTGAAACACCCAGTTCTACACATTTACCACCTCTTGCTTCCTGCACATGCAATGGTTTTGCTGTCTCCAGCTTTGCAGCCACGTGGGATCATTCTAGAGAAAGCTTTATCTTCTATTCCTTTTCAAAAGGAAACCTCCAAATTTTTAAAAAAGTGCTGCCTTATAATTACCAGCATGCATATACTCTAATAAGATAGTATGGTTGAAAGTGGATAAGCATATCTTTAGCAGCAGTCTGTGAGGAATCAGCAGAAATAATTACCATCAAGATTTAATTAGGTATGTCAGACAAGAGTATCTGTCCTGAATAACAGTGTAGACACTGCAGAACTGACACTGTTGCAGATTCCAGCCTGTTCCCTGTATACTTCTGTTAATCACAGGGTTAGTTGCTCTACTGTGGCCAAAGATGAATCAGGCACGGGGCTGATAATGGCAAGTACCAGGGAGCTTTGGGTGCAATACGTAGCACATAGCAATACTGGATGTAAGATAGAGAAGGCTATGCAGATGTGTGTAGAAACTAGCCTACCACACAGAGGTAAAATGAGGACTGATTGCTCCATCCACTATTGCCTCTGGCCCCACCCACCATTGGCATGTGGCCTCTGAAAGGTTGCCCAAAAAGGAAAGTAGCCCCTGGGCCAGGGGTAGGCAACCTAAGGCCCGTGGGCCGGATGCGGCCCAATCGCCTTCTCAATCTGGCCTGCGGACGGTCCGGGGATCTGCGTGTTTTTACATGTGTCCTTTTATTTAAAATGCATCTCTGGGTTATTTGTGGGGCCTGCCTGGTGCTTTTACATGAGTAGAATGTGTCCTTTTATTTAAAATGCATCTCTGGGTTATTTGTGGGGCCTGCCTGCTGCTTTTACATGAGTAGAATGTGTCCTTTTATTTAAAATGCATCTCTGGGTTATTTGTGGGGCCTGCCTGCTGCTTTTACATGAGTAGAATGTGTGCTTTTATTTAAAATGCATCTCTGGGTTATTTGTGGGGCCTGCCTGCTGCTTTTACATGAGTAGAATGTGTGCTTTTATTTAAAATGCATCTCTGGGTTATTTGTGGGCATAGGAATTCATTCATTCCCCCCCCCCAAAAAAAAAATATAGTCCGGCCCACCACATGGTCTGAGGGACGGTGGACCGGCCCACGGCTGAAAAAGGTTGCTGACCCCTGCCCTGGGCTGAAAAGAGTTACCCATCTCAACTCTAGATAGACCATTAATCTGACCTGGGACAAGGCAGCTTCTTATGCCTAGAGTGATCAATACCTACTTACAAGTCACCCCTTCTTTTAATTTCACTCTTGAAACAGCCCATGTGACATCACTGAAAAATCATACCATGTAAATATTATGCAGATGATTTGCAAACACCATATGTCATTTAGATCCAGCTCTCCTTATATTACCCAAGTAGGGCTTCAACACGGACTGCAGTGTCCTTCTCTTTCTGCCATGAGTGGACTCTGCTTTTGCTAAATTCTCAAACGTGTAGGCTTTGATTATTCTGCTGAATGAAGTTTTTAAGCAAGGCAAATCTATAATCTGGGTAAATATTATGCACTATTATTAAAATAAAAAAAACCACAGAAGGGAGAGGGGGAGGGGGGAGAGAATTGTGCTGAGTTAATTAAGGCTTCAAGAAATGCTTGCTTTTATTGGCAATTTTTTTGTTGCAGGAAGAAAACTAAAAATTAAGAGGATAGTTGGCAGCAATATTGATATGCTAATGGATAAACATGCTAATTTAGAAAAAAACTAATCAGCAAAGACATTACTAATGGAAATGTACTGGAAAATGGCTAATGCTGTATGCAAACCTGGCATCTACAAAATTAAGAAGAACTTGCATTGTATTTATAATTGTGACGAGAGTAAAGCTTAGGATTTAAAGACATCTCAACTGTCCTGTCGTGGTCCCACAAAATCCATTCAATGGCTGTACAGTTATGTTGTATTGCTTGCCCCTTTCCCTGAGATAGGAACTAAATATTCATGCTACTGTTTCATTTGCTAATGCCTATGGAGGGGGAAATGTTGCAATAGGGTATTGTGACAATGCATTGTCACATTTGAAGGGTAGAAATATAATGCAAATCTTGTTGGGAAATAACTGGGGAATCCCAATTAATCCTGAAGTCCCACATGTGTGGGAAACTACAAAAGAAAAATGACTATCTGAATTCACCCTGTAAGTCTGGTTCTCATGCCCTACTACAGGACACGGGTGGCACTGTGGTCTAAACCACTGAGCCTCTTGGGCTTGCTGATCGGAAGGTCAGCGGTTTGAATCCCTGCGATGGAGTGAGGTCCTGTTGCTCTGTCCCAGCTCCTGAAAAAATGAATCTATGCTGCCAATACTCATGGTAGACCGGTATAACGTAAGCAACACATAAGCGGTGTACTGAAAATTACCAAAACATTTCATGTTCTTAAATCTTATATTGGTAGTCAAAGATTGAGAGAAATATATACAAAATCTTATACAGAAGCCACAAATAGAAAACTCCTTAAAGTTTTTTCTTTTCAAAGACTTCTCGGTTTTTAAGGTTTTCGTTGGCCAGGCTCCTGTAGATATCGTCCAAAGTAAGTTTGATCAGATGAGGTGTCGAAGATATTACGCACAAAAATTAGACAGGGTGCTGGCGTTTGTCACCTGTTTCACCCATGAAGAGTTTCGGGCTTCTTCAGTAAATTCTCTCTCAAGGTTTTGATATATTTACATACATTCACTGGTGGTATAAACCAAACCTTATTAGTATTTAAACATTCATTATATAAGATAACAAAATTACTAAATAATTTCTAAGCGGACAACTACAAGAATCAATACTTGCAATTCATATGCTAAATCTTTTCTTGGCTTAGGCTACAACATTGGGTTTGCTTCTTCAATAAATTCTCTCTCAAGGTTTTGATATATTTACATACATTCGCTGGTGATATAAGCCAAATCCTATTAGTATTTAAACATTATTGGTAAGATATCAACATACTTACAATTCATATGTTAAATTCTTTCTTGGCTTAAATTACAACTTTTGTAAGCCTAGCAAAATTGCTGTGTTTGGATCAGATATAAATACATCATTTCACTTAACCATCCAGGAGCCCTCTACCTTTACCTTTTACCTTACAGGTTGCAGTAATTGATAATTTAGGCAGCAATCCTAATCCCACTTTCTTGGGAGTTAGCCCCATTAAATTGGACTGACTTCAAAATAAAATAAATAAATAAAAAATAAAATAAATTGGACTGACTTCTGAGTAGGCATGGTTAGGCTAGGCTTGCAACCTCAATCCTACATATACAGAACTAAGTTCCACTGAATTGAGTGATGGAGCTTCCTCCAATAGCTTCGTGTTAATAACCAACAGCCCAATCCTACAAACAGTTGAGTGCACCTAAATTCTACAAGTTTCCGAGTATCGCGAGTAGAAGGAATATGGGGAATGAGATATTTGTGTGCTTGGAACAACTGCTTCGCTCTATGAAGTGGCAGGTGCCACATCCTATGCAGTGCCAAAATTCACCCCGCCTCTCCTGTTCTATTCTAAAACATAGTTGCAGCTTTCCCTGCTGTGCCCCCAAAACTTTGTACCCAGTGTGACCGAACTGGTCATGCTCCCCTAAATCCTTAAAATCCTGTAGGTAGGTGTATGAATGCTGCCCTTTGTAAGATGTTTTAAGGCTTTTAGTTTTAGCAAGAAATGAAAGTCCCCAATCTAATTTCTCCCCCCCCCCACACATATCCTTTTCAATCAGGGATATTGAATCTCATGTATAAATATAAATTGCTGGTGTAAAAGGGAAAGTGGGTGGATGGTGTGGGGGAGCCCAGCCCGTGTAGTTGGAAGTAGGCATAGTTAGGGACGCCATGTTGTCCTTCGCCTCAGGTACCAAAATGTCTTCAGCCACCTCTGACTCCTATTTTAGTCTTTCCATGTGCTTGAAAATTCCTTTGGGGGCAGAAAGGGTTAAACCAGTCAAGATGAGGATTGACAAGATGATCCAATGGGAAGGACATTAAACTCCCAATTATTGACATGCACGCAAATGTAGTAGTTACTACTCTGTCTGTATGCTAATATGTGACTTCACCTGTGGATGTGACCTGGATATTGGACCCGCAGGAAGGAAGCAATTCCTTTCCAACCTTCCAAACTGAATTAGCATAACAGGAAACAAGCAGGAGAAAAGAGGTGGGGGGGATCTAGTGCTGGCATGTACAAATATATCCAAACAATCTGTTTCCAAATCAAATGTGATGTATCAAATATGGAGCAGGTCACGTTAGCTGAGCACACTTAAAACATTCAGCTAATTTCTTTCACGCAAACATTCATCCCCCCCCCCCAGTTCCATATGATTTGGCTACGGTTTCTTTTTAAGACACAATTTAAGAAATGTGGCACCTAGAATTCCAAATGGGTCATAGCAATAAGTATTATTTTCCACCTGTTATATGCCTTGGTTCTGTTAAGGTTCGGCTTATATATATGCTGTTAGATTGCATTAGTATTTTGTTCTTTATGTAGCACCATCAATGTACCAACAAAAATTGCTGTCAGAAGGAAAAGCTGTCAGTTCCAAATAGTTCCCTCGGATAATGCTGGTGCAATTCAGTGAGGACAATTAAACTGTTCAAGCTACTCCCGTGGGATAAACACTGTGAATGATTTCTTTTGAATGGTGTATCAGGTAGAATGGGCATGTGTAGGATTATTCCTTTGCAGATATTTACAGTCTAAATTTCCTATTCAGTTACATTCTAGTTAAGTAGATAGAAATTTTAATTTCTGGATTCCTTCCCACCACCCCACCACAAATGTTAAATATTTATTATAATAACCAGCCACACAAATATCTCCGTTGTTCTTAACATTGCAATCAAATGCATATCTGCTCAGACATATTACATTGTGTGGAATGGACCCCCTGATAAGATCTGCAGGAGGCCATCACCTGCAGAGCACAGTGCTCAATTGGTTATATAAGGGGTGAGATGATCTTTTAGGTATCCCAGTTCCAACTTGTATAGAACTTTATAAACCAAAACCAGCAACTTGAACTTAGACCAGGAGCTAATTGGCAGCCAGTGCAATTCTTTCAACAACGGGATAAAATGCTGGTGATATCCTGCCCCAGTGAGCAGTTGAGTTGCTGCATTTGGCAGCAGCGGCAGCTTCTGGATGACCTTCAACTGGAGACCCACATAGAGTGCCTTGCAGTAATCTAGCATGGAGGTTACCAGTGCATGGATGACAGTGGTCAAGCTATCTTGGTTCTGGGGGAAAGGCGAGATATGAATGAATAATATCATCAAATGATGAGGTTGAGGACGATATACAAGTGCTTTGGTATTGTGGAGAATTATGCATCTGTACCACTAAGACTAAGGGCTCACCTACACTTCCATTTGCCCCACCGCTTTCTTCTGGAGAAACTCGTGGTTTAATGCTGAATTGGAGCAAAAGGCAATTGAGTTTTCTGTGGAGTGCCATTTGTTCCGATTTATCACTGAAGAGTGGGTTTTCTGGGGGAAAGCAGCGAGGCAAAGGCAACACACACACACTCCGGACTGTGCCTAGAAAGCACGAGACAAGCATGGATAATAAGTGTGGATGAGCCTTGAGCTACATTGCTGTCACGTCCCTTCTATTCTTTTATGCAGAGAATCCAAGACAGTATTATCCAGGAAACCTTTGAAAATAATCTTTGGGTTAAATATCACTATGCTGCACAAAATGGTGTTCAGCACATGTGTGGCTGTTCCAAAAGTCTTACCTTTATGGGTGCTTAACTTTTATGGGTGGTTAAATTGCTCTAATCCTTTTAAGTGAAGAGAGTTTGGCGGGGAGGTGATGGAGGCACACGTATCAAAAACATCAACAGTAAAAAAAAAAAGTACAAATACCAGTAGATGTTTATGCCTTTTACTGTATATTAGGCATTCTAACCTTTTTAGAAAATGGCTATAATTTGAAGACAAAACTGAGTGTTCTTAATGTTACATTAATTACAAGCAGGGCTCTATTTCATTCCATTTTTGGAGACTCATTTTGTGTTTTTGTATAAGAAGTTGCATGTAATGTTGTGGCAATAATGAGCTTAATGTAAATGGAAGCTCTCAGAAGACATAATGTTAGAATTTCAAATAGAAGTGTATCTGAATCTCTCTCTCACGCACATCCTGGAATCTCTGCTTGTTGCTTGCCACTAAGTGGCACTATGTTATTTCTATTACACTGTTTAGATCCCATGGAAAATAATGCCAGCCAGTCACTGAAGTAAACTTGAGACAATGCAGAGAAAGTTGTAGCTGGACTTCTCTTTGTTTGTAGACACCAAAGTATCAACAGCATCGCTTTCAAAGTTGCCTTGCAGAAGCTGATAGAAAAAGACAAGACCGTTTATTTGCAGTATCAAAACACCTGACCCTTTCGTCTTCTCCTTTGTCCTTTCACAGTATTTTATTCTTACCAAATAATCTTTCGAAATAATCTTTCCTATTTCAGTTAGCTGCTCTGTGAATTCTAATGGAGGGAAATTAATTTTCACTGTAGTGTTTAAGAGAGGGGAAATAGGAAAGCTGCTATGAAATGATAGTTTTAACGACAGAAAATTGCTGGTAAAACTGTGAGTCACTCACTTTTATAAGCACAACATAAACTGGGAATGGGTACTATGTTAGCCTCAAAAGGTCTTATCAATTTGCTTGAAAAAGTTTTATTAAAATGGCTGTGCAGGAGTTGCCAATTGTAGAATCATATGTGATGGTCTCTAGTCATTGTTGGGCTTCAACTCGCATAGCCAGTGGCCAAGGATGGTTGTGCATTAGTGTTGTGGCACAAGGGTTAAGGAGCTTGCTACTAAATGAAATCAAGCTGACACCATCTGTAATAAAACAAACCAATAACCCCCTCCCACAGACACAGTTAAAAGGCCATATAATGCTAATCAGTCAAACGCCTGGTTGAAGAGAAACATTTTCTCTGGGTGCCTAAATATATGTAAGGAATGCGCCAGGCAAGCCTCCTTGGAGAGAGCATTCCACAAACAGGGAGCCACTGCAGAAAAGGCCTGTTCTCTTGTTGCCACCCTCTGGACCTCTCGAGAGGGAGGCACACAAAGAAGGGCCTCAGATGATGATTGCAGGGTCTGGTTATATATGGAGAGAGGCAGTCTTTGACGTATCGTATGGTGGTCCTGAGCCGTTTTAAGGCTTTATAGGTCAAAACCAGCATGTCGAATTAGGCCTGGAAACTAATTCGCAGCCAGTGCAGTCAGGCCAGGATCAGTGTGATATGCTCAAACCATCTGGTCCCAATGAGCAACCTGATGGCTAAATTCTGAACCAGCTGGAGTTTCCGATCCATCTTAAGAGGCAGCCCTATGTATAATGTGCTGCAATAATCTAACCTAGAGGTTACCCCTGCCCAGATAGGGTGCAGCTGGACCACCAGCCAAAGCTGATGGAGGCACTCTGTGCTACCAAGGCCACCTGAGCCTCAAGCGACAGCAAAGGATGCAGAAGTACCCACAAGCTGCATACCTGCTCCTTCAGAAGGAGTTTTAACCCCATCAAGAAGTATCACAGACATTACATCAATTGTTCTTTTCTAAAAATCCAACAAATCTCATCTTGCTTATGCTGTATGAAGGCACTTCATGTTGTAGGCATTATCTTAATCTGTGGCATAGCATGCGTTTACCTTGTGGTTTATATGTGGGCAGAGTTTTGCAGCAAAGAACCTGTATCTTTGGTTTGTTTGTATATCTTGGAGAGCAGACTGCCAGCCTACGATGAGAGATGGAGTGGTACCCATGATTGGTGCAGACTGAGGTCTCTGCACACCTACAGTTCCTCATATTTGCAGAGAAACCAAAGCAGCTTAGCAAAGTACCCTAGATTTGCCACATCTAGGATACTACTGCAAGCTTTCTCAGACATTTGAAACCATGCTTGGGTACATGACGCTTTTCTGCACTCCAAGCTTGGCAATTCAAATAAACACAAGACAGCTTCACATATGCTTATCTTCTGCATCTGTGCCATAACCTCTATACATGCCTACATAACCAACAATGACCTACATACATCATCACAAAAGTTTCTGTGTACTCTACAGCGAAGACACCTGCATACCGGTGCCGTTTCCTCAAAGACTAGCTTCTTGACAAACCTGCCTGGTTTTTCTTCTTCTTCATTTGTTGGTCTCTTTGTTCTTTTCATTGACAAGACCTGAGAAGGAAAAGAGACCAAAAGTAAATTTTTGCTCTATGGTGGTTGGTAATGTGAATTGCTTCCAAAACTGCTAGGGAAAGCTAGATCTTTGCTACTCAGACAGAGATTGTGGCAGTCACTTGAGAAAATTTACTTTATTTGTAAAAGGTCTCCAAAGTAATGTTTAATGTTCCAGTAGCTGAACATAAGCAATTGGGAAACACTTGCCTGTGAGTGCTTCAATTGGAGAACAGCATTTACCAAAGGTGTCATGGGCTTTGAAGCCACTTGAACTCAGGGTGCAAGGGAGAAATGTACTAAGAGGAAGGCACGCTTGGCAAATCCACATTGTGATCAACTTCTGCCCGGAAACCAATGTCCCACACTGTGGGAGGACGTATGGATCCAGAATTGGCCTCCGCAGTCACTTATAGCCTCATTGTTAAAACCGTGTTTATGGAAGACAATCTTACTTGGCTATGAGTGATCGCCAAAGAAGAAGAAGCATCTTCCTATACATAAATAAATTATATCTTAGTGTGTGTGTGTTTTTAATCCCTGCATGTATGATTTTTGTTGTTTTGATAACACTGTGTATAATCATTTCCATGGTTGCAGCTATGTGCAGTGGTGGCACAAAAAAAGGGGGGGTAATGGGCTCAGAAGAGGCAAAGTGCATTTCTGAAGGGGTAAGCTTTCTGTCCACATAGCAATGGAGGGGGGGATGATTTGGTTTGGATTTGAATGTGAACGTACCTAATTTGTACTTTCTGAAACAATATGCAAACTGCAGCATAGATAGCCTTCAAAATTCAGATTTCTCTGAATCATGTGGTGCAAGATAATAAGTGGATATTTGGGGAAAGTGTGCACAGAAATGCATATATTGGTGAAAACATTTTGGGGGAAATGGGTTCCTTCCCAACAAGTACCACCATGAACAAAAATGTTTTAGAATCTCCCTCTTTTCACAATAAAATAAAATCTTGTAATAAATAGGGCTGTCGAAATAGAGATGTGTTTATCATTCAGCACCTAGTATAAACAGTTGCAGAAACTGCTCATTCTTCTGGAAAGACTTATCAACCGGAATATAGTTGAGGTGAATTTCAAAGCCCCCAAACACCAGGCAATAGCGAATAAGGGCAATGATTCACTTTTATGGCATAAGTTTATGTTTATTAGTGGTGTAGGCATTATGCCATCTATTTTTAAATCATTGCATACATATTTTCCATACTCTTTAATATCTTCTCTTTGGGATGAAATTGGCTTCGCCATCTTCACATCAGATGTTTTCTTTGGCTTTTAAAGATGTATTTGTCTTAGACTATGTTATAATGGGAGGATCATTTATCAGATCAGTAGCATAATTTTGACTTTTGCTGAGCTATATAAATAGGATACAGAATACCAGTGAGGAAAATAGCATGTCATCCACCCACAAGGTCTATTGATCAGAATTTTTCAGGTATTACAGTTAAGTGGGGAAATATAAAATACTTCGTTTTTGTTTCTGAAGATACTGCCTGAATCTCAGATGAATGGCTTTGCTTTTATCTGGCTTATCCTGAGCTTTAGGGATGTTTGCAAGTAGCATACACCTTCTCCCAGACAAAGAAAAATAGAAAGTTTTCTGATTTTGAAAAGGATGAAATGAGACATGCATGCATCTGTTGTTTTTTTTTTGCAGTACAAAGCAATTCAAAATAAGTAAATAAATTTATAGTCCGCTTTTCAACACATTTCCCCAACAAAGTGGCTTACAACTGTATCTAAAATTTTAAAAAACACCTTTACACCTTTTACACACACACACACACACACACACTCAGTAAAATTAGAGTAGTCATGGAATGATTTTTTCATTTCTTTATTCAGCTATTTCTAGACCACATTTTCATTTTTTTTTAAATGCAGAAAGGTGGAATGCAACATACAAAACTACAGTAAGAGTCACAAAACATCAATTAAAACTAGTTGAGAAAAAGAAATTCATGTTTCAATGCCCTGACTGAGTAACAGCTGTCAGTTGACGTCTAAAATCAAGCTGGGATTATTCCTGCTGAGACTCTAGTGGCAAGGAGTTCCACAGAGCAGGAGCTGTCAAGCTCAAAGCAGAAATTAAGCCAGCGATAAAATCCAAAGATACATTATCTGCTAAAGGTTGCTGAAAAGAACAGGGTCTACCATGCTCTCTTAAACATTGCAAGGGATCGAATTTGCACTGCCAAGTTTTCCAATCTAAACACACTTGAAGCCCACCCCTGCACATATTTATTCAGAAGTTAAGTCCCACTGTGCAAGCAGGCACAGGACTTCAACCTTAAAGGAAATAAGACTGTATGGTATGACAGGGAATATCTAAATTATTATTGAATAATCTCCAGTACATTTAGTTCTGTTTGCTCACCCTAGAAAAATATTGTGTTTCCCCTTACAATAACGACGCTTTCTAATGACAATAGGGTGCCATAATTCATGGAGGGGATGCCACTTAGATGCTGTGTGTGTATCATACAGCTGCCACCGAATTCCAATAGCGCACAATGCTGCTGTGCCATGAATTATGGTTAGCCTATGAAACACTTAAACTATATTTAGAGGCGGCGAAACTACCTCTGCTTGCAAAGAAGCACAAGCAGCGCTGGACTGACCATATTGCACACTGCTTTCCAAGTTGCAAAATAATTCCTTGCGGGACTTCAGACGTCAGCTTTTGCTTCTTAATTTCGTAATTAGCAGGATCATCTTTAACTTATATAGGTGCCTGAGGTATAGTGCCTCATTGCGTTGGAATCACTCTTAAAGCTTTCTTTGTTCACAGGAAGTTTAATAAGATTTTTTTTTCCTCCTCCAGAAAGTACTGAGTTTCATGAGTAATAAAGTTTGGGTCAATCAATTATTCATTCGCTAGCTAAAAATTCAGTTTAACAATCTCTTATCCTAGGGTTTGGCTGCGTATATTCCTAAAGTTGCAAATAGGTGAATGGGGTAACTAAAAACATATAGTAAGCAAGGATAACTAAATACTGTATATTTATTATATTGCATATATAGAAAGAGAACATAATACTGCTTGTGATAAATGGGGCTGTGGAAGCGGAGATACTGCAGTCTTTACACTGGCTTCATACAAAAGTACAAAGGATATAATCAAAGATAGAAATAAAATACCACCTGGGCACATTTTATAAACATCTGGTCTCTGCAGTAATCTCACTATTAGCTTAACACTTGAATTCACTTTAACATGGTTGCCTAAAGAGATGATTAAGCAGTTGGGGGGTTGCCCACAGATAACTGAGGACCCCAGAGGTTCAGGAAGGCCCCTCATCAACCAAGCCTGACTATGCCACCACTAACCACCCTCCTTGCTGGGTTTCTGAACAGCCATTTTAGCAGCGCATGGGTGATTGTGCTTTTCGATGGGAGCAAAACATGGCTTACACCTGCCATTGCACCTGCTTAACACAAGTCTAGTTAATGCATGTACGGCTGGCCACTAGGGCCGAGCATCCACATCCCTGTAAAATATTCTGCAGTCATGTCAGTGAGCAGTTCGATGAGAAGCAAGGGGAGATGATTCATTCCCAACTCCTGCAAAGCTGATCAGTAAGATCACAGGTTGTTCAACAGCGCTGGCTGCTGGCTGGATGTATGGAATTGCTTATGCAGGCTAGAGATACCTGTGCGGAGGTTAACCTTTGGTCCCAAATGAATTAGGCTCTGCATGTATATGTGCATTGCTGGCTATGAATGTAAGGGCCAAATGAGATGTCTTCAGTGCTTGTGTGCAAAAATGGGCAAAACAAAAAACGAAAAAACTCAACAACCTTGGCCAAAAACAACAACAAACTCAACAACTATTGCCACCAAAATTGTTGAGCTTTTGGGGGCAAACCTACTCCCCAAAATAGTGATTTTAAGCTTTTTGAGCTGTTTCTGCTGCTTTTCCCATTGCATTGCCATACATTGCCAATTCAGCAAGAAATTCCTCTCATGCCATTTTTACACCCGAAAAGAACCATATGGCAAGCCTGAAATAGGTAATTACTTGGAGAGAGCCTTGTGCTGACTGGGAATTTGAAGAAACAATAATAGTAGTTTTTTCATCGATAGTACAATTTGTGAGTTTTGGTGCTGCGCGCGCACACACACACACACACACACACACACACCTGGGGCTCCTACCTCATTTGGGTAGCTCCTGACCCACCCTGAATCAATTTTGCGGGGTGAGGGGTGGGAGCTAATGCTTTATAAGAGTTCATTTGGTCCACCATGTTGATTCAAAATGGTGCTAGGCTTCCAAATGTAGATGAAGGCCGCTGCCTGCACCTCAGGAACCCTTGTGCTGAGCTTGGCAACAATATCTTAAGAGGCATCCAAATCAGTGCTGTTTGGGTTTGTCATGCCAAAAATCCCACACTTTTTGGAGTGCCACGTTGATTCAAAATAGCGACTGGTTTCCTAACATTGATGAAAACTGCTGCTCCTACCTCAGAACCCTTGTGCTGGGTTTGAAATAGGCACAGTTTGGACGCAACAAACCCAAAATTGAACAAAGGCACACCAAAGTCATATTTCGTACCACCATTGTGATTCAAATAGTGGCCAGTGTCCCAACATCAATGAAAACTGCCACCCCCACCTCAAGAACCCTCTTGCCGAGTTGGGTGACAATACCTTGAGAGGTGTCTGAATGCATGGAGAACAGACAAACGGGCAAGCCATTCTCCAAAATATAAAGTAGTTAGTATAGTATGGTGTGACGGTTCCAAAATATGGGATTAGGGACCCCATACTTTTCAATACTGTCCTGTTTATAATTCTGATCTGCTCTGCATTTACTAATCAAACTATTTAGACTACAGACCTTCAACCATATGTGAAATCAAATATCATTTTCACAATTCCATGAAATTTTTTTTTAGAGCACAATTCTCAGTGTATTCTTTTTTTATCCCAAGACTTAACGATCCTCCTTTGGATACTTCAATATTTCTGTTTTGTTATCAAACGTAACCTTTAATTTGGCTCAATATTGTACATAGGGGTTTTCTTGTGCTAAATAGATGGTTAATTCCTCCTTCCCAAGTATCCTGAGTATTTGCAGCTGGTTTCAGTATCCATATTTTTCAGAAATTAATTATTATTGCCCAAGGTCTTTTGCATTCTTTTGGTTTTAATTGCTGTGAGTGATGAACTCTTCTGGGCCTGATTATCATTTACACTAAGGCCCCTCTATACCACTTTGGTAGTTTAAAGAAGCCTTTTGGTGGGTGTAAATTACATTTAAGACCACTCTAAGACCCCTTCATGCACATAGACAGATGCAAATGAACCGTATTGTAAATTAGAATATATATTTTTCGACTTCAGCATGATATTGTGAGCGACTGTATAATCCATGAGAAAAAGCAAGCACAAGAAAGGGTCTGTTCTGCCAAGATTTATGGCAGGAATTCTTAAGGAAAGTCTTACAAGGTAACTTTTAGGACCACCGGTTTCAAAACAGATCGCTTGGTGTGCAAAAAGCAATAAAGGACATGACAACCTTTTGAGATAAAAATGGCCACAATTTTATTCATTACAAATGTAAGAAGGCTTTGATTTAGACATATTTCCTGGGTGTATTTCCTGGATTAGCCAATCTGGTTGCTGGCTGATAACTTTGTCAGGGTCATTCCTGAACTAAGGATCCCCATTGATACACATCAAATATGGGTGAACCCTCCAGGATATAGGAGCCAATTCCTAGGGCCTGTGGGTGCTTCGGCCTCCCAAATAAAATATTTGAGGAGGTCGAGCCCCCCCAAATCGATGGGCATTGCCATTCAAATGGTGTGCTTACACCATGTCATGTGATCGATTATGCGGGGCAGGGCTTACCTGTCCTCCCCCCCAATATTTTATTCAAGTTGACACCCCCACTCCAGGATGCCAATTGGAGAGTTATATGGCCCACCATCAGTGCATACGGACAGAACCTTCCGCTTAGGACCTCTTTACCAGGGTACCCTGATACGTTCATCCAGAGGAGAGGGGGAGTATAAGGCTCCTTCCCACCCTCTTGATTAGATTAAGGATCCCACCACATGAGTCGGCCCCACCCCACCGATGCCGAGTGGAAGGTGGTGTGGCCGGCTGCTATGTTTTGGAGGTGGACCTGAGTGAAGACGGGCTTGCTCAGGTCCATCTCCAAATTCCCACCCCACAGTCTGGCCTCTAATTGGCCAGTTTGAATTCTGGGAAGTCCCATCATGATAGGAGCCAGCTCCTAGAGGCTGAGATCCCTTCACTCCCCCGATAAAATATTTGTGGGGGCTGGGCCCCCGCAAAGTTGATGTGCATTGCCATTCAAATAGTATGTGTTTGCCACATCATGTGATTGTTTAGGTGGGCCTTACCTCTCCGCCAATATTTTATTCAAGTTGTCACCCCTGCCCATCACACCCCATGGCTGATTGGGGCTGATGACGCTGGCCAGCCAATCATGCAGAAGGTTTTCCCTCCTTCCAGCTCACCCACGGCTGCGCCGGGCCACAACTGCCGCCACCACCAAGGACAGTAAGTGGTCTCTTCCCTCATATTGGAATCAAGCTTTGCCTTGTGGTGGTGGTTCATTGTTGTCAGGTGTCAGAGGATCCAACCCCCCATGGTAGGTTGCCAGGAATGGATAAGACAAGGAAAGTTCTTACCAATGCTTTTTATTCAATATTCACAGAGAGAGGCTTAGAAATGCAGCCTCTTGGAGTAATGGTGTTACTCCAGGTGAAACCCTACCCCCTCTGTCTCTCCCATTGTGCGTCATCACTACGGTGGCTGAGCTGTGCCTTCTGCCTCTGAGCTTTCTGCTCTCCTACTTTCAATGCCTGCCGGGTTCTGGGAGAGGGGGGTCTGAAATGCTTTCTAAAGACACTGAGTCTGTCAACGATCTCTCTCCTGGTGCCTTTTCTTCTTCCTCCTCCTCTCCCATTATTAACACATCTCACAAAATATACAAGTAACTACAAGTTGTTATATATATCTGAGTCAAACAAAGAATCAAACAAATCAATGAATAGTGAGGAACACCAAGCCATCTCTCAAAGGAAGTTGTCTCACAAAAGTCTCAAAGGAAGATGTCTCTCCGAAGTTTCAAAAGGACAGTATATCCGGAGGATCATGCTAGTGGATCAGTGCTCACTGGATAGCAGCTACACTATCCAGTGAGCACTGATCCACTAGCATGATCCCCACTAGTTTGAATATTTCATTGATAATTATTCGCTGATGAAGACTTTATTCTGAAACAGTTGAACTATTCTGGATATACTGTCCTTTTGAAACTTCGGAGAGTCATCTTCCTTTGAGACTTTTGTGAGACGTCTTTCTTTGAGAGACAGCTTGGCATTCCTCGCTATTCATTGATTTGTTTGATTCTTTGTTTGATTCTGATACATATAACAACTTGTAGTTACTTGTATATTTTGTGAGATGTGTTGTATGGTATATAAATCATTTTGAAGTGGCTTATTTGTATATTTTGAATGACATCATATATTCTCTAACAGTTATTAGCCAGCATGTTGCGTTTGCATTTTTGTAGATTCACCAGGGGCTATGCAAGTCAAAGTTTGAACTACAGCAGTTTGGGCTGCAATGCAACCTATTACAAATGTGTTGCCATTCCATAACTATTAAGTGACATTTACAGCTGAGATTTTTTAGCAATCTTTGGGTAAACATTTATCATCATTACTAGTTACCAAGAAAGAGTTGTGCCCCAGCAGTGGTTAAATTCCGAGCAAAGAGATAGCAATGAGAGCATTCTCGTGATCTTGACTAAACTTTCAAGACTCATGGGCTACTTTTATGCCCTGATGCAGTGACAAATATATTTGATTTGATTTGAAATGATAAAGCTCATAAATGTATGTAAAGTCTAATAAAAAGGATAAAGTTGTTGCCATTATCATTAAAAGTAGATTTTGGAGACTTGGCTGAACTTATTGCTTTTGACAGCCCGTAGGATATTTATATCTTCACTGAACTTTCTATACCAATTGTTTATCACTAACCTATTTACTCTTTGTGGTGTAGCTGGATTTTGACTCCCTTGATTGTTCATAAGGGAAGAAGAAGATGGCATTATATTTAATATTCATTACTTCTGTGAGTATGAGTGGGGGGCAAAATAGATGCTTCCCAAGATGTATTCTGCTCATATCACATTATTTTAATTTACCTTTATCTCCTTAACTTTGTATTTATTTGTTTTTTATTAAAAACATAAAATAAGGTGCCTTCCCTTCAACAATTCATCACAACTAGAATGTTTAAAATACAAATGACAGGAAACAGGGATTCAAATATGAGGAGACGCTTTTCTCAGTGATGAGCTTAAGATATGCTAACGTAACCAGTGCATTTTTCCAGTTACCATTGATTCTAGTGCATATCCTTAAACAGTAATAAGAAGAGGATGCGGAAGGCAATCTGGACTTGAAGCTCAGAATGAAGCATGCCAAACATGAAAGGGAGATAGCAGATTGCAGCAAAGACACGGGGAATTTCAGTAGGACTGGTATAGGACATAGCTTGTGTGTGTGGCCTAAGGAACAGATAGAGCAGCCTGCAGGAATGCATTCCCCTCTCAGACCTTAGATTCCCAATCCCTAAATTACAGCATTCCATTCTTCCTCTATGACCCCTCTCACTTCTGGCCTGGTTGCCAATGGTGAAGAGGACTATGTGGTTGCCAGTGGGCTTGCCGACTTGGGGGGTGGGAGACAAGCCAAAGTTCTCCTCAGCACACCTTGAAATGTGAGCAATGAAATGGCAGCATGTGCTACTGGGCTTTGATAATAGGGGTGGGGCAGATGGATGCAACACTTCCTAAATCTCCCTAAGCATCCATTATCTTGCATGGGCAAGGGATGCTGGGAGACAACACTCCCCACCCCCAAACTACTCAGGTTGTAGACCAGTCCTTTCCCAACCCTGCCTGGAGAAGTGAGGGACTGAGTCTGGGACCTTCTGCATGTAAAGCCGAGGGGTAGGGACTGAATATCAAAAACAACATAGGGTTGGAGGACCTGGAGCTGGCATTGCCAAGCAGTGATCAACTGACCAGTTTGCCATCCTCATCACCAGTCAAATCACCCAGCAGCACCCAGGTAGGTGCATAACACCACAGGCAGGCCAGGACCAATTTTGTGCGAAAGCTGGCAGAATATTATGCGGAAGTGTTTATATTGGATTGTTCAGTGATTTATCATTTATTCAGCAAATCTTTGCAGTGGATGTCTTTAGTGTTTTATCACTCGCTCTCATCACCGAGGAGAGGCAATAATTCACGGTTTACATGCCTAGTCACAACTCACTTGGCACAGCACAGATTGGGTGGCTAAAAGAATATTAAGTGTGAGGGCACTGAGGGATTGTGTGTAATATGCCTTCCATGTAGATCTATACCTGTTAAAACCAACAGGGATCATTAGCTCCTGCTTCCGTGGCCTTTTATTTGTAGGTTTCCAGGGTGTACCTATCACTTGAATGAACTTAAAGGCACAGCATCATTAAGAGAGACTTTGTCGGAGACCATCTTGTTGCAGTATAATGAAACAGTTTGCAGCACATTCCCCAAACTATTATCATTCAAAATTATGTGCAAGCAGAAATGTGGCAATAAAGATGGTATTAAGGAAACATTGGGGACCGCCGTAATACTTCTAGGATCATAGGAAAGCTGCCTTATCCCAAGCCAGACTGTCCATGTAGCTCAGTATTGTCTGTCTAAGGTGACCACTTATAAATCACCAGAAAAGAGGGCAAAAGAAGACACAGATTTGCATGGAATTTGCACAGATTTATTTATATAGATGCACATAAATCATGAGTTGAACATTGCTATTAACACACATGTCGACCTCGACTACATTACAAGAATAAGTAACCCCATGCCCTCCAAATTTCTAAAGACATTTCAAAGCACCTTGTGAATGAGGCAGACAAGAAGAAGCATCTTTCACAAGGAAGGAAAAGTTTTGCAGAATGCTAGAATGCAGTAAAAGTTTTGCACAGCGCTAGAATACAGTAATCTCTGCTGCTGCTCTTATTTCTGATTCCTGATCAAATGACTGCAATGATTCCAAGGGGTAACAAACAGTGCCATACATTTTCAGTGAACTGAAATTTTATTGCACCCCTGGTGGTTTTTTTTGCACACTCCATTGTTATTTTGTATGAAAGGTGGCATAGATATAATTTAAGAAATAAACTGTGGTAATTGAATCAGACAGAAAGAGTCTCTGTGTGTGTTGCCGAACCAGAAAGATCAATTGACAACATGAATAACAACCTCAGGTTCCAGGCCTTGATGTGCAGCAATGATATTGTTATGAGTTTGTGGGTGACAGAGTTTGTGGGGGACAGACCTTTTAACTTCTGGACCCAGCAGATGTCAAAATATAAGACATATTGCCTAGAGAGATGGGCCATTAAAAGAGGACAACTGGAAGGGTGATGACCCATTAAAAAGCCATCAGCCGAGCTAAGATTCTGTGCCAGCCATGGTATCTAACACCGAGAAAAATTGCTAAAATGTACAAAACAAGTTCTAAACTGTGTTGGAAATGTAAAGAAAGAGGGCACTTTTTACCATATGTGGTGGACATGTACATTGGTAAAGGCTTTCTGGGAAATGATTTATAATGAACTTAAGAAAATGTTTTAAAATACATTTGTTAAAAAACCAGAAATGGGTGAAGCCCCTCTCTGAGTTAGGTAGAATAACAAAGGGTAGTAGTAGAGGTATAGGATTACAGTTTTGCTGAAATGTGACGTAGCTGAAAAGTTTCACTCTGTTAAACAAGGCAAGCTGGGGGGGGGGGTGTCAGAGCACCATGTGGTCTGGCAGTTTGAATCAAAGGACTGTGGCCATGGGAGTGTAATGCTAGAAGCTACTCCATCATAGGCTCAGGTTGTATGTATGTGATATATAAATCATATATCAGAAAGACACCACTGTCTCCACTGTGCCTCATTGCCAAAGGAAACATGAACCCTGGGTAAGTGTCTGGACCTCTAGTGTCTTGCACTGTTGTGGAGATTGTGGTAGCTAGCATGTAAAAATATATTCTCAAACCAAGTCTGGGAACGTGTGGTCCTTCATAGGCTGTTGGACTACAATTATTGTCATCCCTGACCATTGACCATGCTGGCTGGAGCTGATTGGCAGATTCCAAAACTCAGGGAAAGCCACAGGTTTCACATCCCTAGGCTAGAAGTTTCTAGGCAGTGACAACTCTTCCTGTCATACGCTTGTCAGGCTAGACCATGGAGTCTCAAAAGCTGGCCCAATAGTGCAGGTTTTGCAGGAGTCATTGGCATCTCTAGTAGAAGGATTTTGGTGGCAAAGATGCTTAAGGAAATAGGAGGTATGCAACACTGACTGTATCTGTAATTTCCTAACCCTTCTTTACATTAGTATAATTGGCTTAGTGATAAGTACTTCATTGATTATATGTCTTTGCAGATTGCTTCTAGAAACAATGCTAAAGACTTCATAAAAGCTACTTCAGCAAACAATAGATAATACTCCAGTAGTCTGAGAACATGTGTGTGTTAGGACATTTATGTCTTGCCTCCCCCCCATTGGGGACTCTTAGCCAGTTTTCCATCCAGACACTGACCAGCACCTGGACCCACTGAGCTTCTGCATATTGGCTGCAATATGTACTCTCAGACAATACCCTGGGAGTAGAACAGAAATTTGATGAAAATTTGTGCTCCCCCTTAATCATATTGTAGCTTTGCTCCCATTATAGCTTTGCATGGATATCGTCAAAGGCAGAAACTCTCTGCTGTGCCACAATGACCACAATATACTGAACGATAGAGCCAGATTGAATGTGGTAATAAATCTGAAGCAAAATGAAGATGAAATGGATCTATGTAACTACAAATCCATAAGCTTTTGATTCATATGATGAACACTAGTGGTAAAGTACTTCAAACAGCTCATTAAAACGTAAAATTAATCATCTTCTATGACCACCATAGTGCTACTTAGGTCTTTTAAACAGGTAACACTTGGGGGTGATGCTTTAGAGTTTTCTCCATTAACCTCCATAACTATTTTTAAAAGGTTCCTATCCAGTTTGATATTGGCAATGAGTTAGGGTATAAACTGCTTTGCTCAGGAACAGCCTTTTTCAAATTCTATTTAGAGGCAGGGTTGGACCACCACATTTTGGTCTGTGGATTGCAGGAGATCCAGATGCTGGTTTAACACACTGCAACAAATCTCTTCGAAGCATTTGCAATAGCATGCTGAATTGGCACCTGGTATCGTGGTGGAGAGCTTTGGTGACTGCTTCACTTCTTTGACATTGAATCTAGATTGATTAAGGGCTGCTGTCCATGCCCCAAGTATTCTTTGTAATAAGATTGGACAATCTGTGAGTGAAGGCTTTGTACGTACTCTTGAGTATGAAGAGGAAGGCTCTGTTTCTGCGTCAACTGCTGCCACTGGAACAAATTCTATTGCAATTCTATTGTAACGGTGTTCTTCGAGTGCTGGTTCTCAGGTAGACAAAACAGCACCATTCATGCACAAGAAGAAGGTACTACCAGCAGAATCAGAGAAACTCTAAGAGTTGCAGAAGTGTTCAGTGGCCACATAAAGCCATGTGTCTGCTGGAGGGGGGAAACGGAAAACTGGAAGAGAGGAAGAATTGGATGGAGTATCATAGGAAAGGGCATGGCTGGCTTCCAGAACACTAAAAAGAAAAGCTACAACCTCTTTTTTTGCAGCAGTTCCCCAATTGTGCATAAAAACATAATGTAAGGACATAAGAAGAGCTGGCTGGATCAGGCCATGTGGCTCATTTAGTCCAGCATCCCATTCTCAACCAAAGGCCTGGGTGCAACAACACTCCCATCCTGCTGTTTCCAGCAACTGATATTTAGAAGCATACAGCCTCTGGCTGTGGAACCAGAGCAGAGCCATCCTGGCTAGGAGCCACCAATAGCCTTTTCCTCCATGAATGTGTCTAATCCTCTTTTAAAGCCACTTACCTTGGTGGCTATCGCTGCCTCCTATGGGAGTGAATTCTATAGTTTAACGATGTGCTTTGTAAAGTACTTACATTTTGTCTATCCTCCAACATTCAGCTTCCTTGGATGCCCATGAGTTCTAGGGTTATAAGAGAAGGGAGAAAAACATTTCTCTACCAACTTTGGGATGCAGGTGGTGCTGTGGGCTAAACCACTGAGCCTCTTGGGCTTGCTGATCAGAAGGTGGGTGGTTCGAATCCCCGCGACGGGGTGAGCTCCCGCTGCTCTGTCCCAGCTCCTGCCAACCTAGCAGTTTGAAAGCACGTCAAAGTGCAAGTAGATAAATAGGTACTGCTGTGGCAAGAAGGTAAACAGTGTTTCTGTGCGCTCTGGCTTCCACCATGGTGTTCTGTTGTGCCAGAAGCAGTTTAGTCATGCTGGCTACATGACCCGGAAAGTTGTCTGTGGACAAACGCCGGCTCCCTTGGCCTGAAAGTGAGATGTGCGCTGCAACCCCATAGTCGCCTTTGACTGGACTTAACCGTCCAGGGGTCCTTTATCTCTTCCTTTTTTTTACCTATCCACTTTCTCCATGCTATACATCATTTTATAAACTTCCATCATGATGCCTCTTACTCACCTTTTTCTCTAAACAAAAAGAAGCCTGAATGTTGTAACCCTTTCCTCATAGGGTAGTTGCTGTATCCCTTTAGTCATTTTGCTTGCTTGCTCTTTTCTGAGCCTTTTCTCACTCTATAATACCATCTTTCCCCCACCTTGTTCCAATGCCTGTTGTGGTTGACAGGACCCTAATTTTGCCCCATCGCTATTTGGGGAGCGGGGGCGGGTAGGTAGGTGCAGTGCTATTTTTTCCAGAGAAAAATGTGCCAGAACTCACCACAAATGCCTCCCTTGTTCTCTTATAATGGCAATGGCGCCCAGCTGAGAGGTGCTGGAATTGAGTTCTGGTGAATTCTGGCTGGGGGAAAAAGCACTGGGTAGGTGAAAGGTGGGAGAGGCACATCATGAGGCAGAAAGTCCAGTAGCTCAATCGTCTGAAAGGCCCTCTGATTATTTAAAGAAATATGTACTTCCTTGTGTGAAGATCTGGAGACTCTAGAAATCTTGGATCATGCCATACTTCAGTCATCAGGCATTAGCGTCACGAACTACTTCTGAGATAAAGCTTGATGGGTTAAGTGTCTTTTATTTATTTTTAATAAAAAGGGGAAAAAACGGTAACAGAATTGAGCGAAATCCTCTTTACTTAATGTGGACCCCTGCCTTTGGCATGCAAGTCCTCTGTGTCCAAAGATAATTAGCACTTTATAATGCTAATTATTATAATTGTGTCTGAGAAAAAAAAATCATTAGGGGGTATGTCTGTTCAATCATTTTCAATTGCTCCTTCTATTCAAGAATAAAGTCATTTTTCGATTAACCAGCTCTTGGAGCTCAAAGCTCAGAAGCATAGTTACAGAAAACCCTTTGATTGTTTATTTCCTCATTTGCAGGATCCCATAAGCTCCTCCAAGTGCCCATGAAGATGAATAAAACTATATGACTATATGCCATACATTCAGGCATCAGGATGCTGATTCTTCTTCTTTTATCACTTCACTTGCCACACAATCTATCCTATGCCATAGTACTTGAATTATACCTTCTAATAAATTCATTTCCCTGCATTTAGTGAAAATACTTCAGCTTGGGAATAGGCAACATGTAGGGTCACTAGCAAGTCAACCAGCAATAAAGATGGACTCTTAGGAATTCTTAAGGTGTTTCTTGCTGCAGATTGTGCATTAGTCTTTTGATCTGATATACATTTGCCCCCAACGTAGTGAATTTTACATTCAAGACAGTGACATGCTTGTTGTGCTGCACAATATTTCTAAATCTTTGTGTGTTTTCTGATATCAACATGAAGCCAAATCAGAGCGAGGGCAGGAGCAGGGAGCAATGCTTCCTGCCCTTACTCTGGAGTCTTTTGCATCAGAAGCATTGAAGAAAAAATAGTGTTCGGCAGCAGCGGGGACTGTGAATGCTGCTTGTTAGAAAGTGGGATGGAACGCTTTGCCCCTGTTTCTACCAACACAACAGTTGCTGAAATGGTTCTCACCAACTCAGCCTGTGAGCAAGGCAGCAAACTTTGTATCTGAACATATTTTGCTTGGATGCAAAGAAAGCTACCTTATCTCTCTGGCCCAGAACTAGAGCGTCTACTCAAATTGGCAGCAGCCCACCTGGATCTCAGGCAAGAGACCTTCCACATCAACAGTTGATCTTTTATTTATTTATTTAATCTGGAGGTGTCAGGGATTGAACCTGAGACCTTCTGTATGCTAAGCATGCACCCTACTACTCAGCTGTGGTCCCTTCCCCAAAGATAATAGTAGGATGAGTGCGCAGATCCTGACAATGATGTTGCTAACATCAACTGTCTTAATAAAAGCTACCATCTGTCTTCAGCCTCAGGATGAACTGCTGGATTTTATTACAGGGGCTAGTGATGAATCATATTTTCAGGATTAACTTATCCTATCTGATATATTACAAAGTACCAGTTTTGCACAAAACACAGTTCCCCAGAAGAGTAGCAAAAGCATTCCCTCTATACATCTCTCTGAGGAGTTTCTCTCCCTCCCAGACACAGGCACACTAAACAAATGCAGGTGCGTAGAAGCAGCTTCAGCGAAACTCCTGTGACTTTGATTACCTTTCCTACTTGAGTCGAGCCATTTACAGAACTCTAGAGGCTGCCCCTATTAATAAAGGGGAAAGTTATTAAAGAGGAAAACATTGCCCTCCCAAGGTTGTGGAGAAGGAAGATCCTCTACGATAAGATCTCCAGGCGAAAATTAGCCCTTCACATGTAATTTGACATCTTAAAAGGAAACTCTTCCCAGGAGGAAGGAAGCAAGCTCCCTGTTAAAGAGATTGAAACAGAAAGATTTCAGTGAGTCAGGAGACAACGGGCATTTTCTATGACTGGGAACTGGATTCCCACCCCACCCCCCCGAGCAAAAGTGAAGGAAAAACCGAGCATACACATTTTTAGAAACCTTTCCCTCCATGCATATATTTGAATAAAGGAAATGCAACTGCCTCAAAATACTTTGCATATTTGGTGGTATTATAATAAGCTGGACATGCTGAAATAAAAGCATTTTAAAGGGGGCCTGCAAAAAAAACAACCACCCGTTTTGAAATGCCAGTTTTCACAGAAGAAATGGCAAAAATGTGCTCCAGGGTTTCACAAAGACTATTTGCACCCCCTGAACTTATCCTGCACGTCAGAGGTAGGCAACTTGTGGTTCTCCAGATGTTGAAGTTATCAATCCCAGGGCTCACCATACCATTAGCTAGAGTGAAGCAGCTATCTTGGGCAGCAGAGGTTGCAGGTGGTGGGTATAGGGTGGGACAGGGAATAAGGAGCGTCTCCACCACCATCGTTCAGCCCAGAAACTGAGGTCCAGTGCTGAGGGCCTTCTTGCAGTTCCCTCACTACGAGAAGCCAAGTTACAGGGAACCAGGCAGAGGGCCTTCTCGGTAGTGGCACCCGCCCTGTGGAACGCCCTCCCTTCAGATGTCAAAGAGAACAACAACTACCAGACCTTTAAAAGACATCTGAAGCCAGCCCTGTTTAGGGAGGTTTTTAGTGTTTAATAGATTATTGTATTTTAATGTTCTGTTGGAAGCCGCCCAGAGTGGCTGGGGAAACCCAGCCAGATGGGTGGGGTATAAATAAAAAATTATTATTATTATAAGGTGTTAAGAGACAACTGAACTGCCCATGTCACATGGCCTGTCCTGTACCCCCTACACCAGTGATGGCCAAACTTGGCCCTCCAGCTGTTTTGGGACTACAACTCCCATCACCCCTAGCTAACAGGACCAGTGCTCAGGGATGATGGGAATTGTAGTCCCAAAACAGCTGGAGGGCCACGTTTGGCCATCACTGCCCTAAACTAATATGCTCTCAGATGTACTGACCCATTGCCAATGTTACAGTAAAATTCAACTGCTGCCTAGTCTTCTTCTGGGTTTGGAATGGGAGTGGAGTGGAGCGCCATCTTGTCCTTTGCCTCAGTCATCAAAGTGCCTTGGGTTGCTCATGCCCAGATAGCATGGTCAGTGGTCTTAGAATCATAGAACCACTGAATTGTAGAGTTGGAGGGGACTCCAAGGGCCATCTACTCTAACCCCATCTAATGCAAGAATCTTGCTTAAAGCATCCATGACAGATGGCCATCCAACCTCTGCTTTAAAATCCCCAGAGAAGGAGAGTCCACAACCTCCTGACGGAGACTGTTCCACTGTCGAACAGCTCTTACTGTCAGAAAGTTTCTCCTGATGTTTAGTCGGAATCTCCTTTCTTGTAACTTGAAGCCATTGGTTCGAGTCCAACCCTCCAGAGCAGGAGAAAACAAGCTTGCTTCCATTGGACAGTCTTTGATATATCTGAAAATAGCTATCATATCTCCTCTCATGGATGACAGTTGTAGTCCAACCCATCTACCATCACCTCTGCTAGAAATACATTACTTCCTGTTGGGATAAAACAGTACATGATACTGGAAATCTGTGATCAGATCTTCTGATGTGGTACTTTCAAGCAGCTCTGAGTGATGGTAGGGATGGTGGAGAAATTGAGCTCAGTTCACACATAAACCCAAATATATCAAATCCACACTTTCTAAAACAATTTGAGAACCAGAACGCAGCCATCATTTGCAATCAAACCAAGGAATGTTTACAGAAAATGCATATATTGGGGGATAGTAGTGTTAGTGAAAACAAAATACAAAACACATTATTTATTTCATACAATTTATATACCGGTTGGGGAAGAAAACTCAAAGTGGTTTATTAGGAGCAATTGTTTGCAGAAATGTGTACATTAGTCAAAACTGCATATGAAAATGTGTTTATTAGGAGAAACTTTAAAAGAAGAAAATTTGCAAATGGCTGCCGAAATGTGGGTAATGAATTTAAGGTTGCAAAAATGAGAAATTTAGAGAACTGAAATTGATAGATCCCTCCACCCCTAGTGAGTGGAGTCCAAACCAGGTCATTGTGCTGGGGAAGGGGGTGTTATATTATGCCATTTTTAAAAATACTAAATCAGCCCCCATCCCATGCCAAATTTCTTTTAAAATTTGTATTCTTAGCGACTTGCTTCAGGCTGACAGCGACATAAGATGACTCTATCCAAAATTGTTGCATGTGGGAAGGGGAGGGATGGCTGTCCTCCAGTACAGTATATGGCACTGCAGGAGGAGGTCTTGGGTGAGAAAATATGTGCATTAGTCCCTTCCCCATTCCTGAAAGTCTCACTCCTGACCCCTGAGTAGTACAACAAAGACCATGTTGCAGGCTGGGAGGGCTTAAACTTCTTAAACTTCTTCTTAAACTTCACTGCACAACCCACTTGTGTTCAATTAAGTGGAGATCTAGTCATAACGGATTGTTTTAATATCTCCTTTTTTAAAATTGCTTTTAAAAATTCATCTGCTGTTTTTAAAGATTAGCTGAGATGAGCTTAATCTTTTGGCTTGAATGGGTGTAGGGTCCTAGATGTCAGTGCTAATGTGGAATTTGCTAGCTCTTCATATCCTTAGGCCAAGTGCCCCGTAATTAATAAATCTGCTAATTGTGTCATGCCACCATGTCTCAGTTTTCACCCGCAATTTCATCTGAGAACTGTTTAAGGAAACTCTCCATGCCGTAAAGATGCCATGTGTTTGTGAGATGGTCTCCTGGGTTTTATTCTGAAGGCCACCCAAGACTTCCTCCTCTTCCACAGTGACCTACGTAGGAAGTGACACAAGATGTGCAACAATTTAATTAGCAAAATGCTGGCTTCTGGGTTAATAATATAAATCTCTTCTGTCCTTCCTAATTCATATAAATATATCTCTTCGGAACTGTAGCTCCATATGGCAATTAGAAATAGTTGTCACATTTCTTCGTAGCTATTCTCTGGGTTCTCCTACGCCCCCTTGCCACCAACAGCAAAACCATCCACTTCACAAAATCAGGGAGCCAATATATTAGCCATGGTTCAGATAGGGTGCAGCAAGGGGGATAAATTAAAAACACCGTGGAAAATGGGAGGGGAAGTTGGGGGAAAAACAAAGAAAAATGTATTATGTTTTGGAGTGTATATGTGAATTTTGTAAAAAAAATAATAAAATACCACACACACACACACATTAGCTATTGTCATCACTTTATCTCCATCATTATCAGTGGCATCAGTTCTGCAGAACTTGCACAGGAAGGATGCACCAGGTTTTAACTCATTTTCCTTTGCAAAACATTCAGGCTGAGAAAATGATGTCCAAGGTTAAGCTCCAGGAAGCTCCAGTGGTATTGGTGTGGTTTCAGGTTCCTTGTCAGTGCCGTGCCATGACATGTTGTTAGCGTCATGAAATAACGGTTGCATTTGGGCATAACACTGTTGTATGAACAGCTTTGGGGTTTTGCATCTCTCCCTCCTCTCCCCTGTAGATAGTGTCACAAAAGTCAAGTGCCTTCTCATCTCCCTGCAAGACTCCTGAGGGTTCCAGGCACTCTCCCGGGGTCTGTGATCCTTTGGAGAATTAAGACACAGTGGAGACTGCTGCAGTGTTTTTTTCTGGGAGTATGCAGGGGTACGCATACCCTTAAACATTTTGTGAATCTAATGGGAGAAGAAACTAAAAATGTTACATTTTTTAGTTTCTTCTCTAGCATGGTGAATCATCAGTTCCATTGCTACCCCCGATGGCGGCCTCATTTCCTGTCACGGTGTTTCCTGAGTCTCAGATGGAAGTGAGCGTTTAATGTGTGAAGTAGGAGTTGGAATCTAGCACGGTGATTGGTCAGTTTCGTTGTTACCCCCTCCGATGGCGGCTTCTTTCCTTCCCTGGTGTGTCCTGAGTCTCAGACGGAAGCAGGTTCTTCGTACTTTTGTCCATTTACTGTCTTTATTTTCCCCGATTTGAACTATAAAATGGTGATTTTTCTTGAGGCAAAATGAGAGTACTCCTAAACTTTTTTTTTAAGAAAAAAAGCACTGGCTTTAAGAAATGGCTTATTCACCTATTTACATCTGCAGTCTGCATGGAAGGAGTCCAGATCTTACAGCATGGTTATTTCAAGAGGGGCTCATCCTCCAAAGTAATGCAGCCAGCATTCAGCCAGGCAGCCAAGATGGATCCCAGTCTTCCCTCCTCCTTTCCCCCCAAACACCTTGCTCAAAGACTCCCTTTTCCTGTCACCAAAAACACACACTCCATCTCCCCAATTCCTCTCAGATGGCCCATCAGTACCTTTTGTAATGTTAACAGATTTATTCTTCACAAGTTTGCATCCGGCAGCCTAGGGATTCCCTGTCTGGCCCAACTCTGCAGCTTGTATTTTCATCCACATTCCAATTAATCAAAATCCTACCATTTATTAATTTCTAGGCTTTGGGGGGATGCCCCCCAAAATCTATAACAATAGTTTGAACTATGGTTTGACCAAACAAGTCAAGATCAAAGCATGGTTTCAGATCCTGGTTTGTTCAGGTACATAGTTACAGACTCTCCAAGTATCCCTATTTTCCAGGGACGTCACCGATTTAGAATGTCCCGGAATGTCCCACTTTTTACAGTAATGGCTAACCTTGACACCCCAGATGTTTTGGAACTACAACTCCCATCATCCCTAGCTAACAGGATCAGTGGTCAGGGATGATGGGAGTTGTAGTCCCAAAACATCTGGAGTGTCAAGGTTAGCCATCACTGCTTTAGGATGTCCCTAATTTCATTGGAGAAATGTTGGAAGGTATGGAGTTATGTGACTCCTGAGCCGTCTGAAGGCAATCCTGTATGGGGAAAGGTTTTTTTTAATGTTTGATGTTTTATTATGTTTTTATATGTGTTGGAAACTGCCCAGAGTGGCTGGGGCAACGCAGTAAGATGTGTGGAGTATAAATAGTAAAGTTATCACTATGGAATGGGACGTCCCTATTTTCATTGGAGAAATGTTGGAGGGTATGTAGTCACTATTTAAAACATGGGGCGGTCGGGGAGAGATTCAGTTTCCTCAAATCACACAACCCTTAAAATTTAACTGCAGTTCCTGACTCAGACAAAACAATAAGTTGTGGTGCAGAAAAGGGAAGCAGATGATTCTAATCCAGGGAGGGGAACCACTTGCAGCTCAATAGCAAAAGTGGGCAGACCAACAAATGTTAATGTTACATTTGTACAGTACACTGGTTTGTTACACACTCATACACCCTTCTGTATTTCCTCCGTTCAGGCAAGCAAGAAGCAATATTATCAAGGACACATTCCAGTCAGGCAAAACCATTCAAGGGAAGTGCAAAATGCAGCTTGTGAGAGGTGTGGCTCAGGGGGTATGTGGTCTGGGTAGAGTTCCAAGGGCCATATAGAAAGGCTTGCAGGGCCACATTTAACCCCTGGGTCTGAGGTTACCAACCCTTGTTCTAATCTTTGTGGCTGTGCCAGGGGAGGGGAGAGTAGGCTTGTCATGTAACACTGGTGCATGTAAGCCCACTCTGGGGTTTATGAAATGAAGCATGGGCAATACATGTTATCAATAAATGAATAATAAAATAATGCTAAGCTATGGTTTAACATTTCCTCCAAACCATCACAATTTATCCATAATCCAATAGCAGTTGCAACCCTCTTTATAGGGTTTTACTGCTTTTATTTTTTCACGCTGCCCTTCAGGAAATAGCATTTGAAAAGGTTCCAGGGTGGTCTATATTAAATGAAAAGTCAGTAATGTTTGTTTCTATGTTACTCTTTGGGCATTAAATTTATATTTCTTCAGCTCTTTGACAAGTCATTTGCTTTAACCTAACGGAGATGGTTGGTTGCTTCACCTGGTTATTATTACATTTTGATTCTGTTGCTCATTTACCGTAAAACCTTCCCTGGTTCTGTCTGTAAAAAACAACAGGGCACAAAACTGGTTAAAGGAATCTGGCTGCCTGAGCAGCGACATTTGGGATGCTGTCTGACGGCCATTTTGAAATCTGTAACCACTGTTTCTAATGAGGCTGCTGTACCCTGCAGGGGTCTGTTTAGAAGAGGAGGAGGAAGATGGCAGCTTGCCATCTGTGTTTCTCAAATGAGCACAGTTTAGAGAAAGAAGAATCTCTCTGAGGATTTGATTTAGGTTTGCCTGGGCATCTGTAAGTAACTCACAGTGTGCGACAAGAATTTGCAACAGGATATGTTTTCCGATATTCAAAGTGGAGGGGAAATGACAAGCAGCAGAAGAGCTACTGGAATAGCTTTGAGAGAAGAGGCATCACCTGGCTGGCTTTTAAACATGTACCGTTGACCATTAGTCTGTGGAATGCTCCTGTGTAGCTCTGGAAACGGAAAACTCAGAAGGGCTCTAGCCAGTCATCATCATTTTTATTTGTATGCCGCCTTTCCATAGTTAGAACAATGCTCAAGGCGGCATACAACATGACAAGATTTACATAATTACCATCATAACAAAAGTCATAAACAATAAATAAAACACATCAAAAGGTCCACAAAATGGAAAACAATTTCCACATAAATCATAAAATCTAAAAGTAAAAATACAACATTAATATCAATAACAATTTAAAATGACATAAATAAAAAATAAAAACAATTTAAAAAAGGAGCCCTCTCCATCGAGCAGCAGCAGCAGCAACAGTCCTTTATGGTAAGGTTACCAGATTTTTTTCAATGAATCCGGGGACACTTTTCAACTTCCTACTAAATAGATGGATTTTGTCAGGGGACTGATTTGTAAATCCGGGGACTGTCCCCAGGAAACGGGGACATCTGGTAACCTTACTTTATGGAGTCAGTTAGGCCCCGCCTCAAGCCAGGTGGAGAGAGGCAGGGCAGGGCCCTTCAGGCTCCCAGCAGGTCAGTCCTGGGCAGCAGCCAGTGACCATAGTAGAGCAGTCTGCAATAGCCACCCAGCACTTGAGCTGTTGATTCTCCCTCCCATCCCGTTCCATCCTGTGATCTATCAGATCTGCCCTGCCAGGGTATGTCTCACAATACCCTGCTATTTCCTAGTCCGCTATGTGCAAACTCATTTGATTATGTCAGGTCTACCAGGGATAGCTCAAACTATCTCCTTTTTTTATTAATACCTCTCCAGCCAGTGTGGTGTAGTGGTTAAGAGCGGTAGACTCATAATCTGGTGAACCAGGTTCAATTCCCCGCTCCTCCACATGCAGCTGCTGGGTGATCTTGGGCTAGTCACACTTCTCTGAAGTCTCTCGGCCTCACTCACCTCACAGAGTGTTTGTTGCGGGGTAGGAAGGGAAAGGAGATTGTTAGCTGCTTTGAGACTCCTTAGGGTAGTGATGGGATGCTGGTGGTGCTGTGGGTTAAACCACAGAGCTTAGGGCTTGCCGATCAGAAGGTCGGCGGTTTTAATCCCCGCGACGGGGTGAGCTCCCGTTGCTCGGTCCCTGCTCCTGCCCACCTAGCAGTTCGAAAGCACATCAAAGTGCAAGTAGATAAATAGGTACCGCTGCAGCGGGAAGGTAAACGGCGTTTCCGTGCGCTGCTCTGGTTCGCCAGAAGCGGCTTTATCATGCTGGCCACATGACCTGGAAGCTGTACGCCGGCTCCCTTGGCCAATAATGCGAGATGAGCACCGCAACCCCAGAGTTGGTCACGACTGGACCTAATGGTCAGGGGTCCCTTTACCTTTACCTTTAGGGTAGTGATAAAGCAGGATATATCAAAATCCAAACTCTTCATGAGCCTCATTCTCTAGCTCCAAAAGGTGTTCAGACTGAAGAATGCCTTCTTGGCTAGGGATGGATTCATCTGTCAGTTTCAGTTTCGTTCAGTTTCTTGTTTCTCCAATCCTAAAGTCAGCTGTTCCCATTTCCACAGCAATTTGTGGGTTGTTAGCTTTTTTTAAATCCTCATGAAAACTCATCAGCATTTTAGTGCATATTTCTCTTAGTGTACACATTTTGTATGCAATTGTGCCTAATACACATATTTCTGAAAACCAGTTTTACCTAATATCACATATTTGTATGCTATTGTCACTAATGTATGCACTTCAATACACACTTTACACTTATATATGCATTTTTGTACACGTTGCCAGAAAACTATTGCAAAATCGGGAAACTGCAAATTTGGAAGGACAGCTGTGTTTCAGTTCTGTATTTAGTAATTTCTCATCAAAATGCAAGCAAAATTCTTGCCAGAGTTGGAAGTAAGATTCAGTTGCCAGTCCAGTGAGCTTCTGTATGTGAAATGGGAGGGAGGCAGTATATTGTCCTTCACCTTGGACAGAATAAAGTCTTAGGCTATCGCTGGTCTATCTGTAGGGTTATGAATTTCTTAATGTTTATCTACGGTGAGCCTTTCCTTGCACTCACTTTGAAACTGCTTATAACGTATGATGTTAGGTGATTGATAGGTGAATGACTCTACCCACCCCCCAAACTGAGTGCTACAATTCCCAGAGTGGTTTAGCAATGAATATCTCTTCCCAGGGAACTAAAGGAATTCTGGCTCTCCTAGGGGAATAGGGGTCTCCTAGCAACTCTCGGCACCTTGAACAAACTGCTGTTTCCAGGATTGTTTGGGAGACGCCATGACTATTTAAAGTGGCAATATATTGCTTTTAATGTATAGTGCAGATGGAACCTGTCATTGGGTTCATTACCTGGAAATTGGGCTCATTACCTGGAGATGCAGTGATTGAATGGTGGACATTCTGTACATCCTTATTTTAGCTCCTTCACGTAATCCAGGGATGAATATGGTGCTGCATAAATTGTTGGACCAAAACTCCCACCATCCTTGACCATTAACCATGCTGGCCAGGGATAATAGCAACTGTTATTCAGCAGCATTGGAAGGCCGCAGGCTCACCAACCCTCACTTATGTCTTACTTATTACTAATGCAATAACATTGGGTTTTGGCTCCCTGTTTCATATTAAAGTGTGCTTTAAATAGAGGAAGCAAAATTAAAGAAGCATTCATTTCCAATCCAGCTTTATGACCAAATGAGCGGGACTTCAACTAATGTGTAAACTTTTCTTTGGAAAGTGATAAATATTTACAGTACATAATGAAATTTCATGTCAAAAAATTGATGGAATTTACTGTGTTTTAATAAAAGCAGGTTTGAAAACATTAGTTTTATTAAACAAAACCCCAACATATTGTTAAAAATATTGCTATTTTCATATTTGTTTCTCTGGCGCAGACCTGATAGACAAAGGCAGCTTTTCAGCTAACAGCATTACTATGGAAATTAGTCCCAATATAATGGAAATAGTACAAAATAATACAAGCCCTAATACATCTTCACACAATCTATTATTCATCTATCAATTAACTTCATTTGAATGGTGCTTACCATTCCTGGGTTAGTTGTTTTTAGTAGCCATAAATCTTCATTGTTCTCCCCCCCCCCACCCCCTTTGGTTCATTCCCACACATCCAAGGACAAGAGTATTTTAAAAGGCCTCTTGGGACTAGGAACAAAGAGCTAATTTACACCCTGCCATATGAGTTGCACATCCAGTGACGTGTATGAATGAGTCTCGGGCTCCTATATCCCTTCACTGCATTACACAGAGTAGTATATCTCTCACAGTGCTCCCTAGACAGATATTTGACACTGGGCATTCTCGCATGTTTCCATACACATGGCTCATGTGATCCAGCCACCTCCATTTTGGTTTATTGATTCTGTTAACAACTGTATGCGTGTAAGTCAGTGCTGCCTCTCTGTGTTGGGGAATCCTGACTTACTAGGGTTACCAATCTCAGGGTAGAACCTAATCTTCTTCAGTTGAAATCTCTTAGAAGTCCATTTCAGACCTTTGCACAGTGGGACACTGGGGGCAAGGTTTGCATGTAGATCCCTAATAACCTCCCCTAGTTTAAGTGCTCGTGTGTTCCACAGAATGCCAGAACAGGGCTCGTGTGTGAAGCCTACATGCCACGACATGGACTCAAGGCCGTTCAGTGAACACATGGCAGAAGCTGAAGGCATCTCTCAAAGGTTCATATCTAACACAGTACTCAGCTGATTTCATTAGTCGAAAAGTGACCTCTTTCTGATATGAAAGGATAAAGGTACTCCTGACTGTTACGTCCAGTCGCGGATGACTCTGGGGTTGCGGCGCTCATCTCGCTCTATAGGCCGAGGAGCCGGCATTTGTCTGCAGACAGCTTCCGGGTCATGTGGCCAGCATGACTAAGCCGCTTCTGGTGAACCAGAGCAGCGCACGGAAATGCCTTTTACCTTCCCGCCGGAGCGGTACCTATTTATCTACTTGCACTTTGACGTGCTTTCGAACTGCTAGGCTGGCAGGAGCAGGGACCAAGCAATGGGAGCTCACCCTGTCACGGGGATTCGAACCTAGGCTCTGTGGTTTAGACCACAGCGCCACCCGCGTCCCGAGTATGTTGCTTCCGTGCACTTCTCAGAGAAGCTCACCTGGCACAAACACTATGGCCATTTAGGCAACAGGTGAATACCTTATTACTCGGCCTATTAATCACAATAGGCATATCTGTCTTTTTTATATATTCTTGCACCAGGTCCTTTCCCCTTGCTGGTTTTATCGTGGTTTAAAATTGATTCTATGCTGCTGTGTTTATGTTGCCTTTTAGATGTTCCTCCCCTTCTCCTTTTTGTGTATGTAAAGGTTACAACTAGTTTTATTGCTTTAAACTTTGGGTTTTATTTTGTATTTTTGAAACCCTGCAAACCACACAGAGGGCATTTGGTTATGTGGCTGATATACCCATATAATGGAATAAATTAAAATAATTAAAATAAATAATGCTAATACATAACGCTTGTAGATCTTTTAAATTACCGTATTCTTCCGTGTATAAGAAGCCCCCATGTATAAGACGACCCCTATTTTTTGAGCCCCAAATTAAGAAATAAATATTTTAAACACCAAACGGAACAACTGTGATATTTTATTAAATATTCAAAACTCTGGTATATTTAGTACCATATATTTAAACATCAAACAGCTAGGCAAGCTGTGTAATGGCGGCTGCTCCTGTCAGCTCAGTGTAACTCCACTATAGCTGCAGCTCCAGCTCTCCCACCTGTTTGTTGCACTTTTGTCTCAGTTTTTACGGTACGTAACATATTTACTCGCCCTGTGGAACGCCCTCCCACCAGATGTCAAAGAGAAAAGCAACTACCAGACTTTTAGAAGACATCTGAAGGCAGCCCTGTTTAGGGAAGCTTTTAATGTTTAGCAAACTATTGTATTTTAATATTTTGTTGGAAGCCGCCAAGAGTGGCTGGGGAAACCCAGCCAGATGGGTGGGGTATAAATAATAAATTATTATTATTATTATTATTATTATTACTCCATGAGCGCCAGCAGATGCGAACGCTGATTGAGGAGCTGTGACTGCCCGAGCTGCCTGAGTGAGTGCACTTGGGGAATGGGGGGTCTGGGTAGCCAGGGGGGCGGCTGAGGGAACCGGGTGGAAAGGAGAGTGTCCGGAGAGGGGGCTGCTGGGAGGGGGGGTGAAGTACCAGACCAGGGTTTGTCGTGAGGCCAATAGTGAGGGGAGGCTGGGGGGGCGGCGGAGAATATGGATGGCGGCATGTATTTATTTATATATTTAATTGCAACATTCTGTTTATAAGATGACCCCCAATTTTAAACTTAATTTTTTTTGGGGGGGGGGAAATATAGTCTTATACACGGAAAAATATGGTAAATTCTGGTTCAGGTCATGAGAAAGACACTCACACAATGGTGCAAAGGTGGTGAGAGAAACTCCCACTGAGTCTGAAAGAAAGGTAGGAACTCAGTGCACTGGATGTCCCTAATGTTCATGCTTAGTCAGCTTTCCTGGGCAAAAATGATAATAACACTTAGATGCACATTCAAAAGTATGAACATATTGGTCATACTCTGCTCTTCTTCCTGTTTCCTGCTGCTATTTACTTAAAAAACAATAGCAACCCACAAAAAAACATTTACACAAATGCTAATTGTGCCAACGGTGTTACATACCTTGGCCCTGATACAAAGTTCCAGGTGTGTTGCAGCGTACATGGTACATCCTGTGCATGCTTGCATCTTTCCAATTTTGTCTCAATGGATTGGATCCCTTTGTAAGGCTGTCTTCTCCACTGAAGTGAAGCCCATTGTTGATAGCAAGTTTTGTTCCCGTTTAGTGTGTGAACGCCCCCAAGCAAGCATGGTAAAACCGAACGGCAACGTATATGGGTCAATTGCCCTCTTCAAGTACAAACACTGATATTTAACGTTGATCCTGTTGCATTTAATTCAATGAATTTGCATCACAGTTTAACACAAAATGAGATATGCAATCAGACTTGCTTCTCAAAGGCTGTCCAGCATGCTCCAAGCATTCTACTTCATAGCACGGTTTGTGTGCCTCACAGAGCAACATTGCAAAGCTTTCGCACAGAACCATTTAATTAAAATAAAAAAATAGAATGATGATTGTTACCCCATTGAGAGAGTGGGTCAGAAGTGGAGCCAGTCAGGCATGGGCACTTACACTATAATAAATTCTTTAGGCATAGGTGTGTAATGTACACAGTGTATAATATAATATTTCCTTTGATGTTCAGTGTTGTGTGAGTACTTTCCTTGTCTTTTCCTAATGTGAGACTCTCCCTTTCTTGGCACCAAGCCAGTTTTGTTCATTTTCTGCAGCTGGCATGAAAGTAAACTCATTTTTTACAGAACTGACCCCCATTATTTCATTTCGGCTAATTCTAAATGCGTTGATGAGCTACAACGCAAAGCAGCACAATTAATTTTATAAGGCATGTTCTGTTAGCATGGCACTGGTGATTGGCAGGTGAGGAGGAGGAGAGGGAGGAGTTAGTAGGCTCTAATGATGAAACAAACATTCCCTAGGAAATTAATGGGAGTTGAAAAGGATTGGGGAAAGCCAGTCCACATAGTTGCAGAAGCAAATAGGAAACAAAGGATATCCCGTGAGATACGCACGAGGAGAGTCCATTTATTTTGTCACTGCAAAATCATACACAATGCATGCGACAAACCAGTATGCACCACATATCATCCTAAAAATCAAAACCAAAGTTGCATGTAATCGAATTATCAAAGCTAATTTTTTGTATATGGCCTGTCACTGCAATCACCTATCATGTTCTGAAAACTGTGTTGTTGTTTGTTAAGGAAGAATAATCTTAACGAGAAACATTGCCAGGATTAGAGCGAACTGTGTCAGAGAATCCTGAAAAATCAACTGGTTCAGACTCAATGCAAGTATCAGCTTCTACAAGCTTGGTTGCTTCTGAGATAGTACTGGTTTATAACAACCCGCACCCTGGGCAATATTCATTAGAAACATGGGCCAAAGAGCTAGATGAACTAATTTCTATCACTGCAGTGGTTGTTTAAGCCCGAAAGCAATAGGTGATGCATCTCTTTAACAATAATCAATTTCTCAGATTTCCATGAGAGGAAAGAAAGCAGACCATTTGCAGGGTGGGGCGAGGAAGCGAAACTATCTGTGCGCACGAGGAAAGTGAATCAAAGCCCCTTCCCCTATCACTGATTACAAGTTATTATATAAGCCGAGCCCCATATTGTGCACTTCATTTACAGTAATTGTACAACAGCTGTATAATAGGTGTAGTTTAAGGTATGAGTGTTGCTCAGAGTGTAGCTTAAATGTCCACTGTGAGATGTGAATATGAATATGAATAGTCCTGACTGCATAGTAATTGGTAGTATTACGGGAGAGAATGGGGAAGCTACATATGGATGAATGGGTGAGGCCCGGGTGGGGTGCAGCACAGGAGACTAATGGCAGTTTTTATTTCTTCTTATGGATGTCTTTTACTTTAAATAATTAGCCAGGAGCAGAAGGGGGAGGTGGAATGAAAAGTAAGAAAGGAAATGAGTTTGGCACAAGGTAGCTATGTATGAATTGTGCTAATTTACAATCATTTGGTGTGTTTTTTATTTCACTCCTGAATTCAAACGTATAACCTGAGCGCCGTGTATGAGAGCCCATGATAGGTATACTACAAGATATTAGAAAACTAAGCTTCAGGTGTTGTTTGTGTGATCCGTTCTCCTTGAACAAAACCTCTTAACTCAAGACTAGGCAAATCAGTATCAGCAGTAACAGCCTCCAGGTAATGAGGGGGCAGTTTCCTTGTTTATTTCACCTTGTAATTCAAAACCTTGGAACCAATGAGATAGATTCAGTGCTTTTTTTCAGGAGGGACACAGGGGTACACATACCCTTAAACATTTTGTGAATGTAAGTTTGGCCTCATCGAGTGGCAGTATTTCAATATGAGTAGGAAAATGAGAGTACCCCTAAACATTTTTTTTAGGGGGGGAAAAAGCACTGGATGGATTCAAAGTTAGTAATACTTAATTCCCACTGAAACCAATGAGAATTTGTTAGACTGATTTGTCCAATTGATTTCAATGGGATCAAAGTGCAATTTTGTTACTCTGGATTCAACCCATTGTCATTGCCCTAGTATTCATTTTATTTGCATATTTGTAAGACATTTGTACACTAGTCTTCCATACAAATATTACCCAGGGCGGTTCACAGTAAGAATTTACAATAAAAGACACACATATAATGGAGCAAGAGCACTTTCCAAACTCATCACAACTTCAAAACCAATGCGGACAGCCGAATAAACAACTCAATTGCCCTATTTCAAACTTAGCTTAAATGGAAATATGTTTTATTTACAATGGCAGAGCGAATAGAAAGGTTTTTAACAATGTAGATGCCAGGGAAACTTCCCTGGGGAGGGAATTCCACAGCTAATGCTTCACCTATACCCAAAAAAAGTTGTGTTCCCAACTCACTCCAAAAAGAACAATGAATAAAGATGGAAGACGGGGGAGACGTAAATGGACAATGGATGGAAGTAAGAAGGTGGGTCTCCAAGGACCAGGACTGGGATTTGTCCCTTTAAACTTGTTCAAACACCCCTGGAGTTAGGGTTGACAGTGAGGTGGCCAGGTTTGCTGGCAACACCAAGCTGTCCAGCAGGGAGAGAACAAAAAGGGGCTCTAAGTAGCTCCGGTAAGGAAGAATCTCTCCAAACTGGATGAAAAGGGAGAAAGCTATGCAATGCAATTTAGTATAAGCAAGTGTAAAGTCATACACATTTGGGCAAAAGATGCTAACTTCTGGCGATGGCTGGCCAGGAAAGAAATGCTGACACAGTGTATAGCAGCTGTTTAAAAAAAAAAGGTGAATTGCAGGTTAGGGATCATTAGGAAAGAGGTAAAATAAAACTATCATAATGCTGCTACACAACTCTGTGGTTCAACATCTGCACTCGGAATATTGTGTTCAGTTCTGGTCACCACTTCTTAGTTCCTCATAAAGCTGGAAAGGGTCCTGAAAAGGAAAGCTGAAATTATCAAGGGTCTGGAGCATCTCCTCTATCAGGAAAGTTACAAGAGTCTTGTGGCACCTTAAAGACTGTTGGCATCTGTCTGTATCAACAGAGGGCATGAAATCAGTCAGCACCAAAGGAAAGCAGATCAATACGTTTGACACCAAATTGGCTGCAGGAGTTGCCAGAAGGAGGCGTACAAGACGCCATCCAACCATTTTAGGGATTACACTCTGGATTTGTGAACGGTTTACTCCTCAGCCTTTTCTTCTCCCAAGGTTATCCTGCAAGGCTGTGGAGGTTTAGGACTAGAGTTCTCCTTCTCCTAGATGGGCTGCCTTACCAGGTTGATGAGCCCCATCTGCCCCTCACTTCCCTCTACAGCATGTGCAAAAACTGCCTCCTTGACCATTGGACCCACTATTGGTCTCATCCACTCAATCCACTGGCGTCTGCCTTGGCATTCAGGGGAAGTTCAACCTTAAAGAATAAGAGATCAAATTTGGCATAAGCTTTTGGGCACATCTGATGAAGTGAATTTTCGTCAATGAAAACACATGCTATGATAAATCTATTATTGGTCTTTAAGGGACTCTTAGCTTGCATGCACACTTTATCTCACATTGAAAATACATTCTTTCCCTCAAAAAATACTGGGCACTGTAGTAACATTTCCCAGCAACCCTTAGCAAACTACAGTGAAATCTTTAATGAGTGAAATGCGCTTTGAATATGTTTTCAATGTATAATGTGAACATGGCCTTGGTGCTTTTCTAGAAACAGATGAATATGCCTATCCTTCCATTGTTATTCAATTGTTCAGGTACACTAGAACAACGAAACTACATACAAAATGTCTAACTGCAATCCATCCTCCCCCCTAACCCCAAAAATTCCCTTTTAGTTTGTTAAACTCTGAAGTTTTTGTTCAGGTACAGGTACAGATTTTCAAATGAGCAACATTCAGAAACATTGTCACCACCCACTTAGTTATCAAGATACCAAGATATGTACAGGCAAAAAGCTCTTCAATTTTAATTGAACAGCAAGGAAAGTCCCTTGTTGCATAATAAGATCCCCTCATTATTTACAGCCATCTTCTGCCAGTGTAACCAGCCGTATGAACCTGGGCTTAGTTGCCTACTAGGAAACTCAATTGCTCACTTATTTTGCCTGTGACTTGGCCGGCAAAAAGGTATGTGAAATTAAGGCAAATATAGAGAAAATCTGCCAATGTTTCTAACACTGTCGGCTCTGATTGATTGATTATTTAATTTCTATACCGCTTAATATATTAAAAATATCTCTAAGAGGTGCACAGAAAACTGAAGCAAAAGCAGACAACATAAGCAAAATATTACAAAAATACATGTACAATATAAAAATGTTACATTGATACAAAGTTACTAATATATCTAAATCAATATCAGCTGATTTTCTTTCCGACACACCTCTCTCACCCTCCTGGTTTTGTTGTTGTTTTGACAAGTCCTTCAACCAGATTCAGGTGCAAAATCATGTCTTAAGAGGCAGAAACAGATGGAAAATGGTCCCTCAGAGGATGCAGGCAGTTGTCTATTACTGCAAGGTAAAAGGTAAAGGTAAAAGACCCCTGGCCAGTTAAGTCCAGTCAAAGGCGACTATGGGGTTGCGGTGCTCATCTCGCTTTCAGGCCAAGGGAGCCGGCGTTTGTCCACAGACAGCTTTCCGAGTCATGTGGTACTGAAGCACCACCGCCATGTGGTGATGTACGCAGGAAGATAAGATGCTGCCTTAGACCTAGTCACACCATTGGCCTATCTAGCTCATTACGGTCTACACTGACTGAGAACGGCTCTCCAGGGTTTCAAGCGAGAATCTCTCCCAGCCCTACCAGGAGATGCTGGGAACTGAACCTGGGACATTCTGCATGCAAAACAGATGCTCCGCCACTGAGCTATGGCCCTTCCTGTTAAGCCTACCGGGACCCACCAACACAGGAAGGTAACTTGGCACGATCTCATCAAACCTGGAGCAGCCTTGCCTTGGGGTGACCTTCATTTTCCAGTGCGAATCTGCATCTGAGTTAATACAAAGCAGGGATCCTCACAGCCTAGTTCACAGGAGGGAAGGAGTCTTTTTGTTGTTACTATTATGAAACATTATTGGGAGGTGCAACTCTTGCTGATCTACTGCACATCCAAGAGTTTACCTCTAGATCCTCTAGATCCAGATCTGCCTGCTGCCAGTTTATTCCTTATTTAAGGATGGGCAGTTCCCTTGGGAACATGTAGCTGGGTGCTACTTGTTTAGAGGCAAATTTTGGTCAGTAGTACTTGCCTCCTTCCATATTTGCAGACTCAGGACCAAATAAAACCATCTGACCAGGATGTGGTTTGTCCTCTTTGACAAAGAATCTGCCCCAAAGAGAAGCTAGTGGAACTTGGTAGAATGGTTCTGATTTGGCGAAAAATGCCTTGGGTTTATTATTTTGATTTTCTCTGTGTCAGTGGAACATCGCAATCTCTTTGTCGTGCTAGTTATTATGTCTTGTTTTGCCGGAGATAAGTACTCTCTAAAATAATAAAGCGAATATGACACAGAACTGTACCTATTTATGAATTCTAAGGAATAAATGCAGCAAAATCAATTACAATTATTCATGTTGTTCTTGAAAATGACAGTACATGAAAAGAAAAGGGGGGGTCACTTACTCCCTCTTGTTTTAAGGCAGGTTTTGTTTACCTAGTCCCCCAGTGTTGAGAGGTTGCATGGTACATTTGCATAGGATAACTAACGCAAACAAGCCATTTTCACGTCCGCATGTACACGTGAGTAACAGTAATTACACGTGACACCAATTACTCTATTACTTTGTATTAAATTATAATGGAAAATTCCACTAGAGAATTGAAACCTAATTGCATCTTAATTTGCATAATTTTGCATATTAATTACATCTCAGATGAATAATAAATTTCAGCAGATTTTTAATTTATGCATAGACACAAAAACAAGTGGAGAAATAATTTAAGGGAGGGGGGAAAGAGAGAAAAATACCAGCAACTATTACTTAGGGCATTCAACTAATTTTGCTTAGTTTAGCAAAACAAAACTTGGTTTGTTTAATACAGCATCTTTAGCCTGATTGCTGTTTATTTCTCATTTCTTCAGTCTTGAAAGAGACACGGAGATTCATTTTCATTCACATCATTTTAACTGTAAGGATATTAAAATATTTCAAGTAAAATGCAGATTAGCTAATCTGGGCATTTGGATGTATCTGAAGGACATGCATATTATGTAATTTCACCAGTCTCATTTTATGGATTTTTGCAAAAAATAGTATGAAAGACAACATTTTTGAATAGATTCTGTAATGAAACACCTTTCTTTTGACTCAAGATGATTGCTTAGGAAATATAAATTGTGTTATCTATTAATTTTGACACAACCAAGGCCAGGAAACCATGTTTTTTTAAAAAAAAAAACAAAACAAAACATGTTTTTTAAATAATTGCATATATTTAATACTTGTAAAGATGAGTCGCAGATATTTGCCTGGTCAAGTGTCTAAAAGGTATCATATTGATGAAAAACAGACAGTTGTAATATGTAGTACTACGAGCATAGCTTTAAAATTAATCACAGGAACAATCTTATTGAATTGAATAGGACTACTCATGTGCCCCAGTTTCTAAAACTTACAGGTTTGTATAACACATAAATGCAGTATGGGGCTTTGAACGTTGCAATTTCTTAATTACAATTCCCACTCATATTCGTTTCACATTCCAGAAGAACATATTGGTATGCTTGCTGTGACAACAAATTGGGAAATAATCAGGTACATGCAAACAGCTCTGCGTTGTACTAAAATATTTCTGACAGTGGTAGCGTCATGCTGTTAGAATTTACTCCCAGGACCGGCTATCATAACTGTCAGCCCACTTATGTTTCTGCAGTCTAGCCTCTGAAAAGCGGAAGTCCCCATTCCGCTGTTAATTCACCTAAACCCCTAATCTGGTATTATTCCTTTTTATACCTGCTGCCACTGACAATCTGCAAATGCCTGCACCGAGAATAATGCGATTGATCATTTGCCAAACGATACAAAAGGAGTGGTTTAATAAATCAGGAGACTGCCAAGATCAATAAAGGTATTGCTCAACTGTGTGTGCTTGTGTGCATAAGGCAGCGATGGGGGGGGGGGGGTTGGGAGAAAAACCATCAACCCTACAAGATGCATATATTTTCCAGTGTGTTTTGTAGTTCTGTCAGTGTATGAGCTGGCTGGAAGCCAGATGCTTGCTCCGTAATCTCCAAGAGGCCATTTGATATATCTTTTATCATATTTGCCTGGTGCCTTCTCTTTTTTTAACTGAAATGAACCAGAAGACAGTAAACAAGAGCGCTACATGGCTCATCATTTCTACAGTTACAGATTATCCTCTTTATTTATTTTTTTCTAGCCTGGCATTCACTGGGTCAGACGGGCTCTCTTATACAGCAGAACATCTGAAAGGAGTAACACTTTGGAAAACTTTCCCTCATTGGCAAAAAAAATAATAACAGTGCCATGGAAAGCAAATGAAGTGGATTGTCAGTTTGTATTATTATTATTTTTTTTAAAAAAAATAATTTTAAAAAATGAAATCCATTAATACTATGTGCCTGGTTCTCCTATCAGGCTTCTGTCACGGTCCCTCCACATATCACACTAAATCCCATTAGTAGCGTCGTCTTTTTGTCCCCTTCTCATGCCAAAGTAGAAACAGTCGAGCTTTCAGAACTTGCATTCTAATGAGCATCCAAGACCGTCCTTTTACTTTCTGAACGTCTAATGTTACACTGGAAACATTTGATATTATAGCAACAGAAACAAAGCGGCAACTCTTAGCCAATGGGTCCCTCTCCTGGCCATGGTTAAGCTCTGCAGGGCAGATAAAAGTTTGCTCTTGTTTTGCCTTTCATTTTCATAAACAGCAAGCAGGAATCACGTTCGGATCAATTGGGAATGAATGTCCCTGATCCTCACGTGGAGTCAAATTCTCTGACTTAAGAGCACATTGTCTTTTAAGGTTCCAATTAGCAGCATAAAATGTTCCCAAAGCCAGTACTTCTGCATGATGTCTTGCCTCCTCATCTGTAGTAAAAGGTAAAGGGACCCCTGACCGTTAGGTCCAGTCGCAGACGACTCTGGGGTTGCGGTGCTCATCTCACTTTACTGGCCGAGGGAGCCGGCGTACAGCTTCCAGGTCATGTGGCCAGCATGACTAAGCCGCTTCTGGCGAACTAGAGCAGCGCATGGAAACGCCGTTTACCTTCCTGTCGGAGCGTACCTATTTATCTACTTGCACTCTGATGTGCTTTCAAACTGCTAGGTTGGCAGGAGCAGGGACTGAGCAACGGGAGCTCACCCCGTTGCGGGGATTCGAACCGCCAACCTTCTGATTGACAAGCCCTAGGCTCTGTGGTTTAACCCACAGCGCCACCCACGTCTATTAGTAATGATAGATTATTCCCATATTTCAAGTGTAGCCAGTGTGGGGGTCCTCCCATCACCCCCTACCATTTCTTATGCTTCCCAGAGCCCAGCATCCGAAAGGACCCTGTTGCTCACTCCTGCCATATTTGAAATACAGTATGGGGGAATTCATGGCACAAGGAGCAGCACAAACTCAGCCTCTGCTAAGGTGAGTGGCATTTGAAATAGGAAGCTCTCCGACTCAGGTGCCTGAGCCTGGGATTAACTGGGGCTATGCTATCTGAAGAGCCTTATCCTGGCTCAGCAGGATATATGCCAGTGTAAGGCCTCCATCCTGGCTCAGGTAGAGGAACCAGAGCCGGCTGAGCTGAGGCTGTGGTTAGTCCACAAAAGGAGCATTCTGGGAGTTACGGGGCAGTGTCGTGGCAGGGGTAGACTGCACCTGTTCCAAATGCTGTTCAACTCAGCCACATGACTTAGTTGGTCTCTAAGGTGCTACTGGAAGGAATTTTTTTATTTTTTATTTTGTTTTGACTATGACAGACCAACACGGCTATCTACCTGTAACTGAAACAATAAGAAGTTACACTGGCGAAAAGGTGGTATTAAATTCTATTTTAAAGGTTTGTTTTCCCTCTGGCTGGATCTACACTGATTGTAAAAACGCTGTAACCCCCCCCCCCCATAATAATCACTCTCAATGCAACTTCTCATTGATGACATATCACTGCTCTATACCGCCCTCTGATGTCACATTGTAACTGATCAATGTAGATTTGTCCTCTGTTATGGGTGGAATCGCTCCGCTCCTGAAGAGAGTAATGGTAAGTTACACTGGGATAACTTACCCTGGTGCAACTTACTTTTCTCAAAGTCCGCAAATGTTCACTCTTTTTTTACATTGCTTTGACATTTCCTTTACATTGAAACAAATTGCATAAGGTGTGTAAATAGTTACATAAGTTATGTAACGTATGTTAAATAATGGACAGTGGTATGAATTACATAGTGTGTGGTGGACACTGAACTGCAGCAGAAACGAAGCAGTGCTGATTATGGCAAATACAGGTTGGACTGAAAATCTCTGTCTTCGTACAGCCCCAATGAACTCAATTCTGACCAAACTAAGCCTCCTAGAGCAAAATATACATCAGGAGGCTTAGTTTGGTTAGAACTGAGTATACACTTCCAGAGTTAACACTAAATATATTACTTCAGATAAATGAGCCACCACAGCTGCTAGAGGGCCATTGAAATTTGTGTCCCGGGCTTTTTAGACTCGTCTACCTACCCATGTACTATCTGAAACCAAAGGGGTGCATTGGTTGCCAGATGTGAAATATATTGGCATTATTTTTAGCTCCCCTACCCCACTATTTGGTAATGGATGAGGAGGTACAGCCTGGATAGCTCAGATGGTTAGAGCGTGGTGCTGATAACGCCAAGGTTACAGGGCATGTCAGGAGCTATTCAGAAGCTATCCTATAAGCGATAGACCCATTTGGCCAAGTTTAGTCTGAACCTGTTGATGGGGTAAGATCAGATATTTGTCTCTTCCAATTGGATTTTAAGTTGGATAAGTATAAAGGTAAAGGTAAAGATACCCCTGATATTGTATACATGGATAAGTATACATGTATAATATATATATATATATATAAGGGTTCCATAAGAAGGTGGGTGGCGCTGTGGTCTAAACCACTGAGCCTCTTGGGCTTGCCAATCAGAAGGTTGGCGGTTCGAATCCCCGCGACGGGGTGAGCTCCCATTGCTCTGTCCCTGCTCCTGCCAACCTAGCAGTTCGAAAGCACGCCAGTGCAAGTAGATAAATAGGTACTGCTGTGACAGGAAGATAAACGGCATTTTCGTGTGCTCTGGTTTCCATCACAGTGTTCCGTTGCGCCAGAAGCAGTTTTGTCATGCTGGCCACATGACCTGGAAAGCTGTCTGTGGACAAACGCCGGCTCCCTCAACCTGAAAGCAAGATGAGCGCCGCAACCCCATAGTCACCTTTGACTGGATTTAACCGTCCAGGGGTCCTTTACCTCTTTTTTTTTTTTTTTACCCATAAAAAGAATTGGGAGGAGGGCAATCATGGACCATCTCCTATTATTAGAGAAAGAGAGATTAAAAAAAATTGAGCAAAGATGAGAATTAGCTGATCTGAAACTGGTACAACACTTTATTTTTTGGTTCCTGAGCAGCTTCCTGAACTTTTTAGTCTCCCATATTGCAAATAAAAAGAGTGTTTCAAAACTGCAATTTCCCCCCTCAAAAACGCCTTTAAAAGACTCCATTACTTAAAGTGATTTGGATAATTGTGTTCAATGGTAGCCATTATTTAAAAATATAATTAGTTGCTGAACTCAGAGAGGGAGGGAAATTTTTTGCAGGTGTTTCTCATTATTTGCTGTGCATACAAAATACCTGCATAAATTACCTTGATGCCAAACGCGTGCTAAAAGACAATGAAGCCTTAGCAGACAAAGAGAAACAGTGTTGACCCACAGTCTGGCATGGCCTCGTGGTGGAACCGTGCAGGTGGTTTGGATGCATGTGTGGAAGAACATTTAAGACTGAAGGTTGAAGGCAGCACCTGCAGTCATGTGTTTAGTATACAACACAAGTCCACCAGAAAGATATTGATAATGCACACAGTTCTGTAGCAAATCCCAGCATGGAATACTTGTGAAAATGCCTTGATATCACCTGGGAAAAGATGACTAACGATGGGCTGAATTACATTTTGCACATTGTTATTTCATGCAAGGCATGTTTTCCAGGTAAAACCATTCATAGCTCTCTCTTAGAATACAGAAATTGCGGCCCATTACCTACCGAGATGAGGACATGTGCAATCACTGTCGAATATCCCAGACTAGCATGATGACTGAAATAGAGCTGTACTGAAGTATGGGTGCATGTGCTACAGCCCTGTGCCCTGCTACGTGTGTGAGTGATGTCAGCATGCCGGGGAGGTGTGTTGACTTAGCGTGTCTGCTCTGTGATGTGCATGTGCCCCCCAGTGACAGCACACGCCCCCAGGCACCTGCAGTTTCGGGGGCAAGACGCTGCTGCTGCTGCTCCCCAGTAAGATTTCCTGATATCTCACCACATTTTTGCCTCTGCTTCCTGATGTCTGAGAGTTGCTAGGAGACTCCTGTTCTTCTCACAGAGCTACAATTCTCCGAGTGGTTCAATAAACCACTTCCCAGGGAACTCTGTGAACTGAAGCCCTGTAAAGGGAATAGGGGACTCCTAACAACTTTAGGGACGTGGGTGGCGCTGTGATGTAAACCACTGAGCCTTCAGCTCGCTGGTCAGAAGGTCGGCGGTTCAAATCCCGTGACGGGGTGAGCTCCCATTGTTTGGTCCCAGCCAGAAGTAGCTTAGTTATGCTGGCCACATGACCCGGAAAAACTGTCTGCGGACAAACGTCGGCTTCCTCAGCCAATAAAGTGAGATGAACGCCGCACCCCAACTGTCAGGGGTCCTTTACCTTTACCTTTTTAACAACTTTTAGCACTCTTAATGAACCACAGTTCCCAGAATTCTTTGGGGGAAGCCATGTTTAAAGTGGTATCAGAGTGCTCTAAATATATGGTACAGACGTTTTGGAAGTTGATGGGTCTTCCGGAACAGATTCTGTTTGACTTTCAAGGTACGACTGTATAAACAAACAGACAAATTCAGAGATTTGATTCTGTGAACCAGGGTCAGGGCAGGGACATCATCTAACAATAAAGAGATCAACAGAAATATCTGTGATGATGTAGGTCTTTACTTTCCTTGTGTACAATTTGTGATGTGACTGTCATTTTAACTATAAAAAAAGAGGAAGAGAATAATGATCATTTGTATGGACTACTTCAGTGCCCTAATCAGATTTGATGCTGATTATTGAATTCTCTCAAGAAATTCTGATCTTACAAGTAGTTGGGCAGGCTCATCACAAAACAGGGAAGAACTGATAGACTCATTCTTTCTTTTGAGATTAAATGTAATTGGCTTAAAAAGATAATGGTTCCTTTTGTCTGATTTTTATGCATTTCTTATGAAGAGCTAACACATTTTACGATAGTCTGACAAAGTGCCGCCTTTTATCCTCATTTCCCAGTGGATAAATACTTTGTTAATTAATAAAGTATTATACTAGCAGTTAGCGTCTGCGTTTAAACATGGAAGGGTTTTATTCAGATTATGTTAATAGATTGTTCACCCTCTTTTGGCATTAATTACAACCTTTTATTGTGGTATTCTCAAGAGAGAATTGTTGCTGGGAATAGGGGTTTTTCTTGGATTATATTTTGTTTCACTACTCTGTAAAAAAAAGTATTGTTCCATACTGAATGTGAAAGCTGATGCTGAAATATTTACTGAGAATAAAATTAGCTGCTTGTTTTGTGTTTTTCATGCTTCAAATTTATTACGAAGTGATTACTCCAAAAGACAACGGGTTGGATCCAATGTTAGTTCTAGACCAATTGAAATCAATGGACATTGTTATCTTAGGCCTGTTAATTTTAGTGGGTCTACTCTGACTATGACTTAGTTGGCCATAATCCTAAATTAGCTGCACCAAGACCCCACCATACTCAATGGGACAACTTAGTCATGATTTAACGGGAGTCCCATTGATTTCTGCTTAATGTATTAATGTATATTAATCAACCCTGTGTTGAAGCTACTCATTGCTATAAGCACAACAACACTTACTCTGTCCAGGAAAACTCTAGAACCTGCAAATTCTGGAAAATATGCTGACAAAATGGAAATGTGCAGAATTTCACACACATTCCAGAATGGATGGAGGGACCATAATGCCAGCCAGACATTCAGGAGAAACTATGTATCTGACTGGATGGTGATATCCACTTATGACTCCTGTCATCCAAATATGGAAATATTCTCTAGGCATTTTGTTACCTTGCCTAATATAAGACTGTAGACCAGCCTTGACAGTCTAGTGCTGTGCTGACTGAGGCATATGGAAGTTGTAGCCCAAAGCATCTTGAGGACATCAGGTTGACAGAGGCTGCTGCAAGGTTTTGCCGTGGTAAATAATTGTAATTAATCCCATGTTTTCTCAGCCACTAGTCAAGCCACCTTGGGCAGCTTTGCATCTGTATAAATTCAGTGTAGGTCGAGTTTCAACTGCATGTCTGACAAAGCAATCACATAAGCAACATCACCACAAGCTACATTTCATTTCAGATCCCCAACACGACAGCCTGACTGTGAAAATAGAAGCAGATTTTATAATATATATCCATCTGGAGGAGAGAGCTACTTCAATTTAGATAATTTTAAATTAACTGGAGCAAGTGGAGAATATTGTTATGAGTTTGTGGGTGCCAGACCACTATAATCTCCGGATCAAGCTAGTGTTAGAATTTAATTAAGGCTTGGGATGTTAAAACAGGGTGCCAGACACATGTGTATTAAGTTATGTGCTAGACACTTCTAATTCCCTGGAATTAGCAAGTTGTAAAAGCTAATTAAGACAGGCTAGTTTCCTTCTGAGGTGAGAGCCTGGGTGATGGGTTATTAAGAGAAGAAAGCATAACAAAAGGACCCGGTGTGAGACAGCAAATGGTTAGGGCCTCACTCTCAGCAGATAAAGCCAGAGGTTAGGTTAGAGAGGTTAGAGTTAGGAATTATGGGACAGAGGAGCAAAGTAGCAGGCAGAGCATGATGTCTGGTGTCTGTTTGAGAGCCAGTGTGGTGTAGTGGGTAAGAGCGGTAGACTTGTAATCTGGGGAACCGGGTTTGTGTCTCCACTCCTCCACATGCAGCTGCTGAGTGACCTTGGGCTAGTCACACTTCTTTGAAGTCTCTCAGTCTCACTCACCTCAGAGTGTTTGTTGTGGGGGAGGAAGGGAAAGGAGAATGTTTGCCGCTTTGAGACTCCTTCGGGTAGTGATGAAGCGGGATATCAAATCCAAACTGCTCCTCCTCCTCCTCTTCTTCTTCTTCTTCTTCTTCTTCTTCTTCTTCTGTTTGAATGCAAGGCTGTGCCCATGGGAAAAGCAAGACCCTTTGGGGGTGATTATGCTGTGAACACCTCCATTATAGGCTCAGATTGTAGATATGTGTAAATAATCCGTATATCATAAAGACAACACAGTCTACACTGTGCATCATTTCCAAAAGGAAACATGAACCCTGGATAAGCACCTGGGACTCAGCTACATTAGTCAAAAAACAATGTTTTGAATGTGTTATAAATATGCACACCAGATGGCACCAGAGAGCAAAAATAAAAATCAATGTGGTTTTTACAGTGTTTTTATACATAGTCTTTTGTTATAACGGTTTTAATTCTGACTTATTTATAGCATTTCCCCCCTGTGTGTAGATCCATCCCAGGAACCCCTGGAATCTTGTACTGCTCAGACATGGGGGTGGTGTGCAACACTATTTTGTATTCATAGACCACCCATTTCCAGAGAAACTACCTTCGCACACATTGCTGTAAATGTGTTATTAAATACTTCTTCAGTTGGTTCAAAAGTGACTTGTTCATACGAACACCATTAAAATATCTTCACTTTTTAAATAATAATAAAAAAGCCTCATTCCTAAATCTGCTATGCAAAACTCATTAACATCATAGTCTCCATCAGTAATTGCTTGAAAGTGAGCACAGAGCATTAGGGAAAACGAGGAGCTGAATTACCACTTAATGAAAAGCAAAGGCGACAGACAATTTAAATAGGCTGTTTGTCCTCCACGCAGAAGCCACTCCCTGATATAAAGCAATTACTTGACAAAAGTGTTTCTAGCTTCAGTGTAGTATTTACAGTTTGAGGGAAAGCTTTTACAGCTCAGAGTCAAAAAAGGTGGAAGCGAAAACCAAAACATTTTAAACGAAAGTGCCATTCAGCTGCTGACAAACATTATCCAAGGAGCAGGGGTGCTGATAATCACCTATAGCCATACTGTATTTTGATATTTTAATGCTCATCAAGAAGTGACATTTCTGTCAGATGCATTTTTGTAAAACAGCACTCAGACTGCCTCCAAGTGAGCTTCTTGTTCAAGGAATCTGCTGTTCAACCCCGCAAAACAATTGCATGGCTGCAAAGCTTGCAAAACCAAAATTACGAAAGGAAGTCAGCAGATGTAACTGAAGATTTTAGACTTTAGAGCAAATTCCTTTGCTGGTTTTGCCACATTGCCTGGCATCCTACCTTTGGCATCTTACCTATGTGAACACCTGGCATCCATAAGTAGCTGCCAATCAACATTAAGTGCTGGTGCCATGTCAGTATCAGACCCATCTGCTGTCCTGTCTCTTGTTCTACCTGGAGGTGGCTGCAAGCTGCTCACCATATTAAATTCTTGCAGTGCCCCAGAAGGACACTAGGTCTGCCACTACCCGAAGAATTAAGCACTGCTGCTGCCCACCATCACTTATTAAGCCCACCGACCGAGGGCTGTATGTAGCTGTTGGGTGAACTGCAAACCTTGGAGGAACCACCAGATGGCGCTTTACTGAGTGCTTCCTTGAACCTGGCTCCGCATTACAGTACAGTAGTTCCATCTTGCTTCCCTCAACCCAACTGTAGTGCTGACTGGCAAGAGAAGGTGCATAAGTGCCTCTTTTAATTGGCACCTCAGCTCAACAAATGTAGTTTCTTCCTGCTCTGCTCTGGTAATTTAAGGACCTCAATATCACGTGAGAGGGACTGCATGAACTTTGCACACGGACATTGCTGCACGTCCTGGAAGGGGTGGGAAGTAGTCACATCATTGACCTTGGGAAAAGTCCCATCACCAGAACAGAATGCGGAAAAGCCTTGCTCCACATCCCGGGAGAGGTGGGGCTAGTGTGAAAAGAAGCTGGATCGTCGATTCCTCCTGTGTGGTCTCAGAATAACCACTTTAGTGGAGCGTTGTGGGGGAAAGAGTCAGTCGCTTTTGAGCTGCTGAGCAAATTAAGACTAAGCTCTAAATCACATTAAGAAGTGATTCGCCGGAGATTAAAAGGCAATCTCTGCAAGGGCTGTGAGCAAATTGTTTTTAACATAAAAACGTAAGAGGCTTGCTGGATCAGGCCAAAGGATCTAGGACAGCATCCTGTTCTCACAGTGGCTGACCAAATGCCTATACTAGGAAGCCAGCAAGGACAACTACTCTCTCCTCTTGGAATTCCCAAGCAACCGCTTTGCAGAGGAATGTTGCCTTCAGCATTGCAGCTAATAACCTTTGATAGCTGTCTCCTCCATGGGTTTGTCTAACCCTCCTTTGTCATGGATTCGTCTAAGCTTCTAAGCCATTCCTACAGTTTGTGGAAGCAAATTCCATAGTTTTGACTATGCACCGTGTAAAGGAAGTATTTTCTTTTGTCTGTCCTGAATCTCCCAGCATTGATTGTCCCCAGGTTCTAGCAGTATGAGAGCAGGAGGAAAATAAATACTCTTTCACTCTCCCTTTCCCAAACAGAGCACAAGTAGAAATTCCCCACCCGGTTTTTAGACTAGGGGCTAATTTAATCAGATTTCTTCATATGGAAGAAATTCTCCAACGCTTTCTTGGGGTGGGGATCCCTATTAGCAGTGTCGGCAGCGCAGCATATTTCGTTTCGCATAACATTTTGTGCTGATTTTTTTTTTTTTGCAGCCATTGCATGTAGCAGCACCAGCTATAAATCCCCCACAATGCCCTGTTGTGCCAGGCCATTATATGGAAGAAAACAGCAACGGTTAGCCATTTCCCTGCCAAAATGGTAGAGACTATTCAGAAAACATTCTGCAAATTGGCCTTCTTTTCCTTTCGGGGTGGAGGGATGGGGAGAAAAAGAAACTCTTGGAAATTTGATCAAAAATGTCATTTTTTTCTGAGAAGTTTCAGATCAGCCCCAAGATTGTTAGCGTTGTGCAAATGCCCAGAGTGAGCTTCCGTGCACATGATAGTTTTCTAAGTCAGAGCAGAACAAGGCAGGAGCTCATTTATGGCGCCTAGTTCACTAATCATGGGACAGTTGGGAGGTGAGTGGATGAGTTGGTAATTCCATAAACCAAGATCTAGCTTGACCACCTGCTCCCCAGTTTGATTGCCAGATTCTTACATTACTTTTGATGAACACGGATAGAGCTGCATTAAAAGATGTGACACTCTGACGCTAATTTATATTTTGAACAAACAGAGCCTTTAGTGAATCTATCTCAATTTGTCAGCATGCTGAGCTCCCCCAGCATAGAATTCAATTCGGCTTGCATATACAGTACCTGTTTATTTTGTGACAGTTCGGTTGTCCTAATAAATTTTTTGCCCTAATGCAGATTTTGGAATTTTTCTTATGGGACAACATGACAACCTTTGTGCTGTTTTTTAAAATTATCTTTTGAGTTATTCTTTTTTTTGAAAGTGGTAGGTGTAATACCCTATATGGTGCACAAGGTGGTGGTCTTGCTACACGAGCTGTACTTTAAAAAACCTGCACAAAATACCTGGGCAGGAGAAGAGGGGGGACACAATTCATTTTATTCACAAAATTGGTGTGGCAGATTTAACAATACTGGAATTAACAGTACTGGAAATCTGCATTCTGGATTGGAAGAGAAATGCATGTTGGTTTCATAATCGCAGATCTTGAAGCAGCTGATTTTTCCCAACCCTCATAAATCTTACTTATACCACAATCATCGGAGCAAGTTGTTCTTCCCTATTTCTTTATTCCCTAATGAAAGGTATAAAGCGCAAGAAAATTAATGGCTTTGGAGAAGTAATTCGTGACCTGTGTTGATTTGCAGTTGCATTGGACTTGTCAAATGTCTCCTTTAACAACTTGCCTTTCATCATTTCAGTTGCTCTCACTGTACTCTCAGTGTGCAATTATAAAAAAGGGATGAATAAAATCAGCTTTTATTCTAATGTATCCTTGTATCAATTTACAAAATGTAGACGGATTTAAGGAACTGGGAGAAGTTTGGCCCCCTGATACGTCCCCCTGATCCTCCATTGCCAACCTACAGGGGGCGAAGATGGACTTTGCAATCAGAAGCTATCAAACCACTTGAGGGAATGTAGCTGCTTTCTGAAATGCCCTTTCAGGAAAACTAGTTGCTAACCTTTACCTAAATTCCTGAAGTCCTTTCTGAACAACATCACTGATCCTTTCTCCTTTTGATCCCTCTCAGTCCTGGATTTGCACACAAGCGAAGTAAGCCACAGTTTAGGCCCAGGGCCTCCGTTTCCAAGGGGCCTCTAAATGCAAACAAATTGGTAAATGGCAAGTGTTACATAATTGGTTAAAAAAGAGAGATAGGCTTCCTGCAAATTTTAGTCAGATCCTTAGTTTTTCCATTGCATCCTCGCCTTAAGTACCTCATAACATATGCAAATTTATATACACATATACATGGTATATATGCAAATACAAAACTTTACTATTTCTATGTTTATTTTCCTTTCTGTTAGAATAATTCCCACCCCCCTTTTTGTTAATGCTATGGGGCCTCAGCAGGTCTTAATCTGGCTCTTTGCCATGCCTTCCCCCTTATCCTTTCTCCCAGTTTGCTTTTCCTTGTTGACAGTCGTCAAAGATAGCCATCTTTTAATTCCATTTCTATTTCTTTTTCTTCAGTGCTAAGCACGGTTTCATTGGCCAGGCTCAAGAGGGAAAACCACCATCTCGCCTATATTACCATATTTGTATATTAAGGTTTCTGTGGATCCCACAGGAAAACAATACTTACATTAGCAATAAACAGTAGTCTTCTGAGGAGCCACTCAGACTGTAAAAGAGCTGTGGGTGGGTTGGTTTTTTTTTGGGGGGGGGTAATAACAATAGCAATTTAAAATCTCCCTGGTGTTTCTCTTCTGCACCATCATTAAACATGACCTGCCATAACAGCTAAGGTTTAACACAAGAATGTGAGGAGTGTTCTCCGCTGTTTCCAAATAATTTCATTGTGCAGTTTTATATAAATCTTTGAATCTTTGGGGTGGGGGTGGGGGGGCTGTGTCCAGTTAGAGGAGCTCATAAAACAAAAGGGTTAAGGGAAAATTGTATTATAAGGACTTTCCTTGTGAACTAGATTCGTTCCAGATTGCTCACATATTCATTAGGTGATCTGGGTAGAGCAGCAGCGTTGCGATGGAAAAGTAATTAGCCACTCTCCAAATTAGATCTGAATACTGTTAAAAGTATGACTCAAACCAATAAAAGCAAGGAAATTCAACGATAATTTTGTTACCGTGTAACATTTGTACAGCAGAGGGCCCTTACTGGAATAAGGAGCTTATGGTGCTTAGAAGGGCTAGGGCTCCTATACAAACCCCACTGCAAGGAACAGGAGCAGCAGGCCAGCATGGTTGTGATATCCTAAGGTTGCCATCCTATGCACACTTATTTGAGAGTAAGCCTCATTAAAGGTAAAGGTAAAGGGACCCCTGACTGTTAAGTCCAGTCGCGCTTATGCCTTAGCAAATATGCATAAAGTTTGGGCTGTAAGTGAATTTAGGGTTGTGTGTGAACTTTGGGCTTCTCTGGACAACATATTTATTGCGCACTCATCCTGATTTGCTTGCACAAAGCTTATGCGGAGGTTAGATTATATCCCGTGTTTATTGCTCATTAGTTCTGATTTGTTCATGTGGTGATATGACAATGGACATTCATTCTGAATTCATCTTGATTTTCTTGCAGGATGTTTATACATATTCCTGTTAACCATTCTTGCTTTTTAATGCATTCCCCCTTCAGTTTCCTAACTGCAAAATGCCTATTCCTTTTTAAAAAGTGGAGTTGTTGTTGTTGTTGTTGTTACATTTATAGCCCACCTTTACTTCCAAGAGCTCAAGGTGTACATGGTTCTTCCCTTTCTCATTTAATCCTCACAACAACCCTGTGAGGTAGGTTAGGCTGAGAGAGAGAGAGAGAGAGAGAGAGAGAGAGACTAACCCAAGGCCACCCAGTGAACTTCATGGCTGACTGGGATTTGAACTCTGATCTCCCTGGTCCTAGTCTGGCACTCCAACCACTACATGACATATTTATTTGTTGCACTAGGACAGCAAAGCACATTAATTGCACAAACCTACATTTCCAAATATGAACTTGAATCCCCAACACAAAGCACTGATAATAATAATAATTTAATAATAATAATTTATTATTTATACCCCGCCCATCTGGCTGGGCCTCCCCAGCCACTCTGGGCGGCTCCCAACAGAATATTAAAAACACGATAAAACATCAGACATTAAAAACTTCCCTAAACAGGGCTGCCTTCAGATGTCTTCTAAAAGTCAGTTAGTGGTTTATTTCCTTGACATCTGGTGGGAGGGCGTTCCACAGGGCGGGCGCCACTACCGAGAAGGCCCTCTGCCTGGTTCCCTGTAAGTTCACTTCTCACAGAGAGGGAACCACCAGAAGGCCTTCAGAGCTGGACCTCAGTGTCCGGGCTGAACGATGGGGGTGGAGACGCTCCTTCAGGTATACTGAGCCGAGACTGTTTAGGACTTTAAAGGTCAGCACCAACACTTCGATAGTCTGGTGGCAACCTTAATTAGAAGCTCAGTTGAACAGATTGCTTCCAATCCAGCTATCATAGAGAGTTGGAAGGTACCACGAGGGTCATCTAGTCCAACCCCCTGCAATGCAGGAATCTTTTGCCCAACGTGGGACTTGGACCCATGAGCCTGATATTAAGAGCCTGATGCTCTACCGACTGAGCAATCCTAGCAAAGGATTGCGCAAATTTTATGAGTCAAAGTGAATTCCCAGCATAACAGCTACTACCATTGTATATTTCTAGGCAGTCAGTTCTGAGCTTTGGAAATAACATGTTTGCTTTCCTTCTAATCAAGCTTTATCTTGTGAGAGGGGGGCAAACTGGCTGCATGAACATGTTTTTTCTCTCCCAAAGGACGTTTTCAGGATTGGCAGATCCTTCAAGAATGAAACAATACTTTCAAAATAAAATTTATTTTATTTTTAAAAATCATAGAATCATAGAGTTTGAAGGGACCCTGAGGATCATCTAGTCCAACCTCCTGCATTGCAGGAATCTGCATCTATCCTTTATGGGGCTCAAACCTGCAACCTGGGCATTATCAGCACCAACCAACTGCAGACCTCCTAACTGTCCCATCATTTTGCAGGATAATCCAGCACTGATGTGGAAATCCTTCTGTCGTCCATTAATGAGAAGGAGAGACTGACCCACAAATATTATTTCTACGTACTGGTGCCATGACCACAGAGGACAGAATTATGCCAGGTGGTTTCACCCCCGCAGAATAAAATCTTTTTAAAATTAAAAGGCTGGATTTAAATTTATTTATTTAAAATAGTCCCAAACCACATGAAAGCTCTAGAACTAATATATATATATATATATATATATATAAAGCACCTTAATATTCTTTTCCCGATTCCATTTCTTCATATGTTTTGAAACTCTATCTCTTGCTAATCCAAGTTGTAAGTCAAAATGCTTGTTAGTGTTTTATTTCCCAGCTTTATAAAAGGACGGGAGGGTAACGATAATAAAAGGGTAATGTACTGTGAGTAAGAACAAAGAATAATCCAAATCATATATTATGTTCAGACCACGTTAACGACTGCAGAGAGTTTCTGCTGGCTCCTATGTTTCAGTGGCCTCGTGAGAGCGGAAAGCTAACAAAGCCATTACTCAGAATGGAAGGTAGCTGGTGAGTTAGAGCAAACTTCAGAAGCAGATTTTTCAAAATTAAGGATAAGCTATTGTTGTCCTGCTCAGGGTGCATCTGTGTGTCTTAACTCACCAGTCTCTACCTATGAGATGCACATAGTTATGTAATATTCAGGGGAACTCTAGTTGTTGCTTTTCCCAGGGTGGGAAAATCAAAGCTGATTTAATGAACTGGAGAAGGAAGGAAATGGGATGGGCTTTAGCATCCCCAGGCTAACGAAATGAGTAGTGTTTCTCAAAGGAGACACAGAGCAGTAAGGAGAGAGGGGTGATGGAAAAGGTTTATCTGATTCTGACTATCTTAGGCTCAAATTACATGTTAGGCAGAGTTCTGTGATATTTGGCTCCACTTTTTAAAACACGCACACACACACACACACACACACACACACACACACACCAGCCTTTGGTAGGTTGAGGCTGACTGGTGGATGTTCCTTGACTCTTATTTTTTTTTTTTTAGCTCAAAATTGCACTGCTCAAACTGCTGTTTTACTTACAGACATGGATGCTTTAGTTGAGAATCCTTCATTGCAAGGAGTTAAGACTAGATGGGATTCAGGTCCCTTCCAACTCTACATTTCTGTGATTCTATGACTCTATGAAGATACAGGGAATCTCTTGTCCCCCATATCTCACACATGGGTGAAAATGCTGCTCATGCAAGATTGTTATTTGCCCAAAAATGGAAAGAGGGTGAGGTCCTGATGAAAGAAGATTGGATACAGAAACTAATGGAGTATGCAGAAATGGTGAAACTTACTGGAAGAATAAGAAATCAAGATAACAAACTTTTTAGAAAGGAATGGAAGTGGTTTATTGAGTATTTAGAAACAAACTGTAAACATATTAAATTATAAATAAAAATTTGGAAGGAAGGAAGGAAGGAAGGAAGGAAGGAAGGAAGGAAGGAAGGAAGGAAATGCTGCTCAGGGATTTTGAGCTCACAAAGGACAGATAAGCAACCTTTTCTCGCATCTTCTTCAACAGGGTTAGACTTCCGGTTTCCAATGCTGCTTCCCAATAATATAAAGCATGCAGAAGAAGGAATAATTGAACTCTGATTGACAATCCAGTTTGAACCTATAAAGTGCTTTTTAGGGAGTAAGTCCCACTGAGCTCAGTAAATGTTCTTAAGATTGTGCTCCACTGAGCTGGATGAGCCAGTTGTCAGACTCAGTAGAGAGAAATTTCCTATGCTCCCTATTTTATTGCTGCTGTTGTTAAATTGAGAGTCCGTTACCAATCTACTGCAAATCACCCTGAAAACTACCAGTATATTCCCAATCTACTTTCTGATCACCCCTGCTCTAAACCACCGTTCAGACATGAAAAGTAAAGGAATCTGATCCTATTTTTAACTATTGTGCGTGAATAACCCATACAAAAACACAGTTGTTCACCTATTTGGATGCTTGATACTGCGCGCTATACTATTCAGTCACTGTTTAAATAATGGACATTTTAATGATTTTTTTAAAATTTGTATCTCCTGCATTTTGGTTTTATAATTTTAGTAAACCTTTTTGTGATTTGTTTATTTTTTTTGCCAAAAATGTTAAGCGGTATACAAAATGTTCTTGATTAATAAATAAACATAGTAAATTATCCTTGGAGAACAGCTGGGAAGTTAGTTCCTTTCTGTCGATGTGCAGCTTGGCTAACCTTTTTTTCTTGAATACTTATGGACATAAAAGTCCATTTGCATGGACATTCCAGTTCAATGATGATCATATTTAAGACATCCTAATGCAAATACAATTTGTAGTCTCGTGCCAGAAAATTGTCCAATGATGCGGTTAGAAGTGCAACATGCTGGTGTTTGTGCAAATAGTGTTAATTTTTGGTAACTAGAGGGCATATGACGTGGCCTTGATAGAAGACAAGCCTCCCAAAGTCTGATTAAAGCTACTATGTATTGAAACTGAAAGAAGTGACTAGAAATTGTTGCCTTAGCACAATGATCTATAGTTTTCTCCTCTCTTCTGAATTGCCTCCTTCTGTAATAGTCTATCGTAATAAAAATAAGCTCGGGAAATCATTGAGGTGCTTTGATGGCAAGCAAGTGATATAAAAATAGATCCAGACTATTACAGTGCAACGGGTATTCCTTATATTTAGTATACAGTACGGGTGGCGCTGTGGTCTAAACCACTGAGCCTAGGGCTTGCCGATCGGAAGGTTGGCAGTTCGAACCCCCGCGATGGGGTGAGCTCCCATTGCTCGGTCCCTGCTCCTGCCAACCTAGCAGTTTGAAAGCACGTCAAAGTGCAAGTAGATAAATAGGTACCGTTGCAGCGGGAAGGTAAACAGCATTTCTGTGCGCTGCTCTGATTCGCCAGAAGCTGCTTAGTCATGCTGGCCACATGACCTGGAAGCTGTATACCAGCTCCCTTGGCCAGTAAAGTGAGATGAGCGCCACAACCCCAGAGTCGTCTGCGACTGGACCTAACGGTCAGGGGTCCCTTTACCTTTATGGTACCAATAGTTTGCAACTAGGGAATACTAACATAGAAGGCCTGAACCAGAGAACCATAAGAGCAGCAGGAAGATTTTGCATATTAATAACTAGCCCTGTTGCTGTATTTATATGCTGCTGGTTTTACAACCACAAGACAAATGCAGTAGACACTAGCTGGGGTTGGACTAGATGACCCTTGGTCTCTTCCAACCCCACAATTGTATGATTCTATGTTTGGAGCCAGCCATCATCCTGAAGCTGACACCCACAGCCACACTAAGTGGGAAATTCTACTGTCAAGGTTAGTTTTCATGCTTAATTGCTATGTTCGGTAGCTATCCACATGCAAGCAGGCAGGCTCTGTTCCTGACAAATCCTTGCAGATCTTGCTGTGGGAGGAAGAAATTGACAAATCTGCACCATGGAGGTTGGGAGGTAAACAGCTAAGTCTATATCTGGAGCTGCGCTTAAGTGTGCTATATCTGTTTTGAGTTCTCTAGCTCTGTGTCACTATCTCAAATTACAGGGGAAGCCCTTATTGCATTGAGCAATACTTTCCCCCTGAAAGTAATTCCACGTGCTTGAGGTTTTTCCTCTCTCTTTTGCATCTAATTATAGTGCAATTTTTGTTCAAATAATTGAAACTGAATTTGTGATGAAATATTACTACAAATGTGGATGGTTTTTTAAAAATTAATAATAAAGGGTGTGTACCTTAAGACAATTGTACTTTTATTCATCATCCTAACTTTCAGATAACTTTCAGGGATGCAGGTGGCGCTGTGGGTTAAACCACAGAGCCTACGGCTTGCCGAACAAAAGGTCGGCGGTTCGAATCCCCGCGACAGGGTGAGCTCCCGTTGCTCGGTCCCAGCTCCTGCCAACCTAGCAGTTCAAAAGCACGAAGTGCAAGTAGATAAATAGGTATCGCTCCGGCAGGAAGGTGAACGGCGTTTCTGTGCGCTGCTCTGGTTCGCCAGAAGCGGCTTGGTCATGCTGGCCACATGACCTGGAAGCTGTACGACTGCTCCTTCAGCCAATAAAGTGAGATGAGCGCCGCAACCCCAGAGTCAGTCACGACTGGACCTAATGGTCAGGGGTCCCTTTACCCTTTACTTTAACTTTCAGAATTCTATATCATAAAGCACAATCACATTATTTCAAATCATAAAGCATCACATTTTATTGGCCCAAACCCAACAGGCTCTTGTTTATATGCACAAATAATGAGAAAACAGTTGTTCTGATAATGCGTAGCTCTTGTAAGACCCAAGAAACATCAGAAACATTGGTGTTATCAACCACAGCCATGCCATAGTGCTGATAATCTCATAATTAATTACAGTTCTGGATGGTTAACAAATTCAGAGAGAGACTGCAAACCAGCTGAAGCAAAGCGTCTTTAAGTCCCAATGGTTTGGAAGGCTGAGCAAAAGCTTAACACTTTCCCACTGAAATCAGCTGGACCTAAATTTAAAGTGCAATTCTATGAACTCAGACGTATGTGGGTATAGGCATGCATCCAAAGTCCCGTTGACATTATTACTTTCAGTGCTCATTGTTTTATTACTTTTCAGCATGTCATGTCTTGACCACCAGGGTCTTGTCAAGAATTAGGCATGGATTGGCATGATCAGACAGATGAGGAGGAGGACAGTGAAGGAGAAGTGGGGGGGGGAATTGTGGGAACCAGGGATAGTGGACAGAGTTTCTTCCCTTTTGACTCCAGCCACTATGGGAGAGGGAGAAGGAACGCTGGCTTTCTCCTCTACTGGCTCTCCCCTCTTGATCAGCTGCTGGGGGGCGGGGGGGGGGGGGTTAGAGAATAGAAATGACCTACCGTACCTCCACCACCCAGTTGCTACCCGTAAAAGTGATGTGTTTGTCAAGCAATTCTAAAAAGCAGCTCGGAAGAAAAGTTCATTTGGAGTCAACTGTTCATGTATCTTGTTATTCTCAGATCTACTTCCCACTATTCATTGAACATGGGTAAAAGACCATAATGTGTCAGCAGGCAACATGACTTTACACAATCCAGTTCCTTGCTTTACTAGAGTCTAGAAACTTAAGAATAAAGGGGTGAAGGGAATACCCTCATAATTGCCATTACAACAAAGATTTAGTCGACTTTCTGATGTAAACATTGTACATCAGCTCTATGGGTGGGCTGAATAATGAGGCAAACCAGGGTGATTTGTAAGCCCCTGCCTCTGAGTTAAAGCACAAAGTCAATACACCCTTTAGTTAGTTCCGGCTCCCCACAAAGTCTTGTTTCTTTCTGTCACTCTGTTGTTTCTGTACCTTATAGTTCCATGGTTTCCTATATCTCTATGTTTCCCTAGAATTGATGCGCTTCACAAGAAGCGAGGCTTTGGAAAATGTTTCCTGCAGAACACTGAAGAGCTCAGGATTATTATTTTTTGGTCAAATTGCAGCAGTGAAATAACTTTTAAAAAAAATTATTTAAGAGTTTCATTTGAGGTTTTGTTTTTTTATTTTTTAAAAAACCCACCTACATTGCTCTGTTTTAACAACAACAAAACCAGAGCTCTTCAGAATTTTGCTGACAACGTTTTGGACAGCCCCGTGTTGTAAGCACACAAGCCCCAGAAAACAAATGGCAGTGTGAAGCTGCAAAGTTATTAAAAATATACTTACAAGAGTACACACCACTCAGCTACTTCTTAATTATTTTAATGTAAGGAAGAAGCAAGAGACCAAGCCCAATTTTCTCCAATAAGGGGTTATGTAAGAAAGTGAGCCCCTTTTATTTTCCCCACAAAAAACCCTGGCCTTTTTGTCTGCAGTTTGGCAGACTTAATTCATTCAGCGAGTGGGAGCAGCTCCTGCACATATAAATTTCATCTACTTTAGCTCAAAGGGGGAAATGTTGTAGTAGCCATTTTTATATTTCCCATTATAGTGAATAATAATAATAATAAATTTTTATTTATACCCCGCCCTTCCCAGCCAAGACCGGGCTCAGAGCGGCTAACAGCAATAAATATGGGGCCTCAGAGCAGCTCAGAAGCCAAAACAAAGAATGAAGCCAAAAGAGCACGAGATGACTCAGAAGCAGATTGGATTTTTAAAAAATGCACAGACTCAGATACAAGGGGAAACCTGGGGCCCCCATGCACACCCCTACTAAATGCCAGTTTCTATCATAATCACCACAGAAATCTGATGTAGTAAAATGATCTCATTGTGATCTTTTCACATCAGACAAATTCATGTGAATCTGCCATGCATTGCATGTTACAATCCTTCTGGATGCCATTTTAGGCCATTGCAACACACGTAGTCCAAGAGTTTGAATTACATGGAAATGGCAGGTTGTCATTTCACTGATAGGTGATTATGATACACAGAACGGTTTAAATGCAATTATTCCATTTTATCATTGCAAATAACTACTGCTGATTTTTTTTTAATTAAAAAAGAAGAACTGGAGAAATCCAGCAGTCAGTTAAGGGAAGAGTTCATAGTGCTTTCAGTGATCATTTCCTATTCTAAATAAGTCTTCTTTGCAGATAATATTTCATATTATATTAGCTCTTTCATAAGAGATGAACAGCAGGCTGCCACTGTCTGCCCTTTCCAATATTGTTTTTTTTAAATATTATGAACTTCTTTAAACTTCAGGGGAGCTCATGTTAACAAACAGGTAAGGATGAAGCAGTTTCTTAATTCACCAAAGGAGGCCTTGAGCATTAGCAATTATATTTGCTTGGCAAATTATTTTCAGTTGCATGACTGCAGCAGTCGGTAAAGGTCAAGAAGTTTGAACAGTGGGATTAGAAATCATCCTCATTGATTAGTTTGTTCAAACATCTTAAAAATTCACAGTAATGTAGATTATGCTTCAAGAAAGCAAGGCTAGCTCACAGAGTCATTGTTGAGACACGCAGCTTTCTGAGAAGAATGGCAGAGCAAACTTCACTCTTAGACAATAAAAGGCTTACTTTCAGAGTGTTTAGAAATAAGGATGTACAACCGTCCCTTTTCTTCATCCCAAAGGGCTTAACCCTTTGCAAATGGTCCAAGTGAGCGGACACAAAGGATTGACATTTTTGTGCATACTCCCAAGTGACCACATGCAAAACACTAGCAGGCACTCAAAGCACTCCAGCACATTTGCCAACACCTTCTTCCCCTTACCTGCCTCCTAAGGTCCTCCAAAATATTACCTGGGGCAGAGGAAAAGGTAGAAGGTGACAGGAAGGCTTCTCGGCAGAACATTGTGTCCTAATTGAGGAGGACACTGGGAGTGGAATTATACGTCACAACATTGTAATACATCAATTTCTTCCCATCCAGATGTGCATGCACTTCCAGTGCCCTCCTTAGTGTAGATGGCTCTCCCTTCTTCTGTCCCTGGTAGGTTTGGAGACCATTGAGAGGGCAGGGAAGATGGAAGTGGCAATCAAACAGAGGCACTACCCCCCCCCCACTTTTATGATCTCCTTATCCATAGCATCTTTGCTTAAAAATACGAATTGCTTGCCCTCAAAGGATCGGCCACATTTGGCACTTTTTCTGCCTGTGTTTCTGGATTGGCTTCATGCAGAGATGCAGCAGACAGCACTTTCTAAAGGAGGATATGGTTCCACTGCATCTCTTCATTGGGTTAAATTCCATTGGGAGAGCCATGTTTGTCTGTTGCAGCAAACACACAAAAAAGGAGTCTTGTGACACCTTGAAGACAAAATAGATTTATTGTGACATAAGCTTTTGTAGATTTGACTGCATTTCATCAGAATGCTTGAAGTGTGAGTTGGCACAGGGGAGAAAAGTGTGAAGCCTTGGGAATAATTAGGAAGCTGCCTTATACAAGTTCAGACTATTTGTTCACCTAGACCAATATATCTGATTGGCTGTATTTCTCGAGGGTCTTAAGCAGAAGTTTTCCCCTCACCTGCTACCCAATCTGTTTTAGCGATACTAGGGACTAAACCATGTGCTCTGTCACTGAGCTTTGGTTTCATCTCATAGTTAAGTGGTTTGTAATTAAATTGTTATCCAAGTACTCAAAATACAGAAAAGTGATAGAATGCACCCCAGTGAAGGTTCACTGGAAAAAAGGCAAGGTCAGTCTGGGAATTAGATTGAATATGAGGAGACTGAGAGGGGAGATGATAACCATCTTTAAATATCTAAAGGGCTGTCACATGGAAGATTGAGCAACCTTGTTTTCTCCTGCTCTGGAGGGCAGGATCCAAACCAACATATCCAAATTGCAGGGAAGGAGATTCTTCCTAAACATCAGGAAGAACTTTCTGAAGGTAAGAGCTGTTCAACAGTGGAGTAGACTCCCTCAGACGGTGGCAGACTCTCCTTCATTGGAGGTTTTAAAGCAGAGGTTGGTTGGCCATCTAAAATGGAGATTCCTGCATTGTAGAGAGTTGGACTAGATGACAATTGGGGTCCCTTCCACGATTCTATGAATATTACAGAGAGGGAGTGCACTGCATCTTCTGGGTTTGACCAGTTTGGGAGCCTTTGGTCCATTTCTAATGGGTTCCTATTTTGCCGTGGCTTTCAGATTAGCAATTATCAGACTGTTGGGCTCATCCATACTTCCATTTGTCCTGTGATTTCTTCCAAATGTCAGTCTGATTGACATTTGTTCTCATTCACGAGTAAACAGTGGGTTTTCCCAAGGAAATTGGTGGGACAAATCAAAACCTCTTGGACAAGCCCTAAACCCATGCATTGCTCATTTCAATAGATGTGTCCTGCAGAAAACAGGAGGGCCTCATTCATCAGTTGTCTTCTTTTGAATATTACTTTAGTAGTGACATTCAGTAGGTGTGGATACTCAGAGCTTTCCTTTTTATTGTGCCATGAAATATGGCAAATATTGTGACTGTATTATGTATAAGAAAGTGTTTTGCAGAAAAATGTTATTAATGAATACAGTGACAAAGGACTGAAGCTTTTTGTTTTAATGCTGCCAATACAAACAGCCCTAAAATACCAACTACCTGACCCTGTTGAATGAATTATTGACATTGTGGAAAGTCTCACTCCTCTCAGGTGGGTCTCCCAGGTGTTTTTGCATATGATTGCAGCCTAATACATTTATTATAATGAAGAATTAGACAGCCTTTCTCCATTTCTTATTTTGGTAGTTGGTGCCAGGGAAGCTAGCTTCCCCTTTTATCTTTTTAAACATTTCTTTAATTGAGAATTTATTTTAAAAGATTAAACTAAGATAAATGGCATACATGAATATTCAACACAAAACTTTTTGAGATACTTTGCTGCTACTAGTCTGAGGTCATATAGCTCCCAGCTTCTAGAGTTCATAATGGGTTAGCTACTGCTGTTCTTTTTTGAATAAGTAGACCTTTGAGGAGAATAAGGCACCACAAAACCAAGCATCCTTGATGGGCTTATATATTTCCCAATATATAAAAGTGGGTGGGGAGAAAACATCTCCTTTCCTCATTAGTACTTCACACGACCCATGTCTGACCCTGTAAGGAATGGGGCTGTATGAGGTGATTGAAATGCATTTGCACATAATTGTTGTTGTTGTTGTTTCACATGGTCTAGGGCGGGGGTGGCCAACTCCTAAGAGACTGCGATCTACTCGCAGAGTTTAAAACTGGCAGTTACCTCAACCCCCCTCTTGTTGAGGCTTTTTTGGGGAGGAGGAAAGCCCAATTTTTTTTAGGGGAGCCAAGGTTGATTAGCTTATTTTGAGGGAGCCAGTGATCTACCACAGACATTCAGTGATCTACTAGTAGATCATGATCTACCTGTTGGACATGCCTGGTCTAGGGGGTGTGAGCTCTGGCGCTGAAAACACACAGTCTTTGCCATGGAATATATTTTGCCCTTGGGTCTCGCATGTGGCGATACCTTTGCTCCCCGCTCCCCCGAACCCCCGCAGTAGCAGCGTGAAAAGCCCGCCATTTCTCCCTCCCGCCAAAACCCGGCGCCTTGTCTGCTAGCCAATGGGGTGTCCCCACCAAGCCGCCCGCGCGACGCCCTGCACCCGCGGGGGAGGGAGCAACAAGGCTCGCGCGGCAGCTGGTGGCAAGCGGCAGGGCTGTGAGGGGTGGGGGACTTGGCGAGCGCGCACGCGCAAAGGGGTCTCTTTGGCTTCGCGCGCAGGGCGCCTTCCCCGGGTCGGCGAAAGTGGGCAGGAGCGGCGGCAGCGAAAGTAGCATCCGTTCCCTATGCCCGAAAGTCCGCGGCGCTCCTCCTCCTCCTCCTTGCCTCCGCCACCAGCGCGCTTGCACTTTCTTACCCGCGACCTCATCCTTCGCAAGGCAAACTTTGATGGAGAATTTCACACCGCGCTGGAAAAATGCCTGTTATGAAAGGATTACTGGCACCTCAGAACACCTTCCTGGACACCATCGCCACTAGGTTTGACGGCACACGTAAGTCTCGCCCAGGCAAGGCGCGCACCTCCGGGCAGCCAGAGGCGAGGCGCTTCTCGGGGCTTGGGGGAACTCTCCATCCCGTTGCCGGCGCTGGTTTTGGGAAGGAGGGCTCGGGAAATGGCTTGGATCAAACTTTGCAGACTATTTCTTCGCAAGGGGTGCTGACAACATGTGAATTCTCTCGTTTTTTAAAAGAAAAAAGAGAGAGGGGGTGCTTTCCATTATTGCCCATCCAGCATCATTATTATAGTCACTTTAGAAACTTTGGGTATCCAAAAAGACTTCGCGATCAAAGATGATCCCCCCCCCCCGTTCCCCGTCCAATTTCTCCCTTGTGTGATCTGGTTTAAGATATATTCGGAAAATCTCCACGTAAGTAAGGGACCTGGATGGAGGTGTTAGGGACGGAAACAGGCAGACCTCGTTCTCAGAATGGAGCTTTTATTTTTATTTTTATATATATTTAAAAATATCTCTTTAAAAGCTTAATTCTGGTAAACCAGGTTGTGTATTGGCTGGGCAGCTGTTGTCTGAGGTTACTGAATGAAGTCTATATCCGTCCGATTAATGAATGAGTTTATTACGGCAGCCGGGAGAAAAAAGGGAGAAAGGTTAGCTTTTCAGGACCCTGGACAGATCCAATCGTTCTCACCCAGAAGTATAATCCTAGATTTCTCTCTGAAGGGTTGCGTGCGTCCCTGATGGCCTGTTTGTTTTAACATTCCAGCTGTTCCTTGTGTTTGTGTGTGTGTTTAAAAGGAAAAGAAAACCCAGTTAGAATACAATTTCCCTCCCTTCACAGGACACACATGGCCTTCCTGCTGCTTCAGTTAATCCCTGTTCAATGGTTCCCTTGTGATATATTGTATTCACATAGTAGGGGTGTGTGTGTTTATGTATGGGGTGTGTGTATGTATAACTGAACACATGCACATGCGACAATACACACCACCTGAAGGATTATTAAAGATCCTATTAGTAGACTTTCTTTTTTGGAAGAATGTTGCTATTTGCCCTGGTAGAGGTAGAACTATTTAAATATTTAAATAAAGGGAGTACATAAGGATCATTCAGCAAAAGTTTATTAGCAGTGGGAGAATGCTGTGGGAGACTTTCTGTGAAGTCTGTAGCTGCTTTTAGGAGGATTACCATAAATCAGTTCTTTAAAGTATTGGCAATTCTTGGTTGTTGCTTCCACCCTACACCCCGTCTCCTATGAATATTGCGCCAGTCAAGACTCTGGTTCAATGCATCAGGGTGATACAGTTGCATCTTCTTAAATTGTAAGATGTTAATTATAGTCTATAGCTACAGAAATCACTTATAATAAATCGTAATGCTGAATTAGATTGGGACCAGGTTAGTAGGATTAGATGAAAATGTTAGGCTTTCATTTTGGCATAAATTCATTCTTTTGTTTGTACATTTAGTTTTCCAGGTCTATTCTATGTTAGCAATTTCAAGTAATTTTAATTTGAGAAATTAAAAATAAATATCCAGGGCAGGTGCTTCATATTTGAACCTGGAACCAAGTGAAAGCAGAAGGATCCCTACCCCGCAAAAAAAATGATGACGTATCTTCTAGGTTGACTTATGTCCAAGCATTTTTTTAACTATCGAAGTAAAATGTCATTTTGTCTAGCTTTTTAAAAAAGACCCCTACACCAAACAACTTTTTATATGTAAATGGGTAAAGAAATACACCCACCCTTGAGCTCAGTTGGACTTCTGATTTTTGGACTTCTAGAGGAATGCAGGTTACATCACAACCAAGCCAAATTGAAGTACCGGTACATGTGGGCAAAGGATCTAAATTTGGGCTAAATACAACACTCTGTTGGGTTGTGGCAAAAGCTGCCAATCTTTCCTCAAACAAATTTCAATGTAATAATGTTATGTTCAAAGATGGCACATGACTGAGTCAAGACAAGCACTTGCTTAACTCTGTCACTAAAATCAATGAGACTGATAAATACTTGTTTTTAATAGACCATGTCCTTAAGTATTGCACAGTACAATTTACCTAAACCATTTTGCCCTGCAGACCCCTTTGATGGTGATATTATGGTGTTATAAATGTTGAGCCCATGTTTTAACATAGCAACATTGGCTGTAGCTAACATAGCTCCTTTTATTCTAAATCTTTGGGGAGGATATATTTTGTTGTCATCAGTAAGACTCTTATCCAGCAATACATCTTTAATCCTGTGGAGAATTAATTCTAATTCTGGGCAACAGTACAGGAAAGGATTCCTGATCATGTTGGGAAATATGTTCTGATTTATAAAGCACTCTCATTAAAGCATAAATATTGGTTTTTTTTTATCTATTTCATCTTTAATCATTGAAGTTTACATGTGACAGAGAATCTTGGCAGATTGAATCACCTCAAGTAAAAAGAAAACTTTGCTTGGGTCTTTATATGCTTGCAGTTAAGCAATTTAGAGGGAGGCAAATTTCATCAACTGAAGTGTCTCCATAATAGTCTTCTAAGGGTCTTCTCTCAAACAGCGGCCAGAATTTGACTGGGAAGTTCACAAGCAGGGAATGATGCTTGCAATAGTCCCAGGCAACCATATTTCTCTCTGCTTAGGAACACAGTGCAATTCGGATTTTAATTGAGAGTTATTTGAACATTTTCATGATTTCCCAAACTGCATTCATGGTACACATGAATATCACATGCAATGTTGTTATTCAGTGTTACATTGGCTATGTTGAAGTATGCCTCTGAATACCACTTGCTGGGAATCAGAAGTGGGCCAAGAGCTGCTGTATTGGGGTCCTGCATGCAGGCTTCCCATAAGGCATCTGGTTGATCAGTGTGAGAAGAGGATGCTGGGCTAGATGGGCCTTTAGCCGTATGCAGCCGTGCTCATCTAATGTTCTTATGCAGTTCCATCACTCACCAGGTGCTACACCTGAGCAGTAGTATACATATCTCTCCAGATAATATTGGGAATTGGTGTGGAAAGGAGCATACTAGTCCTGCTGGAGGCACTGCTGTTATGGCAATCACTGAACACTATGGGACATTAAAGAGGAGGAATAGGTTGTATTTCATCACTAGCATTTGTTCTGCAGTACAATGGGTCCCTGTATAATGTTAGTGATAAATGCCCAAACGTTTAAACAAACATTATGAATTGAAACACCCCCTTTTCAACCTGATGGTTGCAGTTGACAAGAGACACAAAAATACCATTTAGGATGTCTTGCTTGAAATTAACTCCCTTCCCCAGTGATGTGTGATTCAGAAAAGAGCAGATCTCGAATATTGGTCTCACTTGTAGCAAATGAAAGCAGCTGGGATATCAGCACAGTTGGCTATCTGAAGTGAAATTACTGAATAAATAAAGACTCATGGATTGGTTTGGGTATTACCCTTCTGGAAGTATGCTACATTTGCTTCATTACTGGCTATTACCAGCAGTTTATATGAATTTAAGTAGCCTTAAAGTACTCAAGCTGTAATCTTACACGTTTTACTTTAAAGTGCTCTTGTTTTTAATAGATGTTTTATCTAAGAAAGTGTGCTTAGAATCATAGCCTAATGCTCTAACTTGGAAGTAAGCCACCTTAGAATCAATGGTACTTATACTGGAGTAAACACGATTGCTTACGATGGGGTTGCAAATCTTCAAGAGCACATTTTGAAATGCAAAATAATGAAGAAATGGGGCACCCTGCAGTCCCAAGGCCATATGCAGCTCTCAGCCAAATTTCATGTGAGTGGCCAGGAATGAAATAATGGGAGGAAGGGGTGGTAGAAGAAAGACAGAGAATGAGAAAGAGAGTGACCACCCACTTTTAGCTCTAGCCCACTAGTGTCTCCACCCATGTCCACTACCAGTACGCAGCTCTTGAAAAGTTACCTTTAAGGAAATGTGACTCCTGAAGAAAAAAAGTTTCCTGATAAGGGCGGAAAGCATTTCTGTGCAATCCTAATTCCGTATGTTGATGTCTGGGGACAGCGTGGGTTAGGATTGTGTTCCTGTTTCCCCAGTTGGCTAGTGGAGAGGAACACACCTGATTGAGGATGGGTGGGGAAAGGTATTCTGCTGCACCTGCAGCCCTTGCTTCACCAGAGTGATCAAAATGCTCCTTCTAGCAGGAGGTTCCCTAACGGAGCATTTCCTAGCAAGGTAGTGTGCCAGAGGTTCTCGATCTGCTGGATCCCCCAAAAGGCCAATCATTGGGCCCTTCTGCTACTGTCCCACACTCCTGCTCTCTAGCCCCATTTAGGATTGCTCTGCCTACTTATGTGATTATATATTTATTTATTTATTTATTTTAGAAAATTTCTTCCTCCTTTCTCTCTGTTCATTGTGACCAAAGTTCACAATACCTATAAAATATCAAGGTACAGTAGAATATAAGCAGGATAAAGTCAACATCAACAGAACACCACTCCCCACCAACCCCCCTCCAAACCATAAATCATGAAATTAAGTTACAAAAGCACAATGTAAAAAAAAAGGTCTCACTTGTTTATAATGTGGTACAGAAGAAGTAGCCAACGCAGTGGCCTCCTCATGTTTTGAACCACAACCCTCATCATTTCCAGCCTACATGGCTACTGGTCAGGGACTATAGGAATTGTAGTCCAACAATATCGGGAGGCAGCCATGTTGGCTCCTCTTGGGGTTTAGAGCAAGCTTCTCTAGGAAGTGATTTCTATATTTAGGGCACCAGAGCAAAGAAGGCCCTGCTCAATGTGCAGAAATAATTACATTTATGGACACGTAATAGACAGAGACGCAGGTGGCACTGTGGTCTAAACCACTGAGCCTAGAGCTTGCTGATCAGAAGGTCGGCGGTTCGAATCCCTGCTACAGGGTGAGCTCCCGTTGCTCGGTCCCTGCTCCTCCCAACCTAGCAGTTTGAAAGCATATCAAAGTGCAAGTAGATAAATAGGTACTGCACCGGTGGGAAGGTATACGGCGTTTCCGTGCGCTGCTCTGGTTCGCCAGAAGCGGCTTAGTCATGCTGGCCACATGACCCGGAAGCTGTCTGCGGACAAACGCCGGCTCCCTCCGCCAGTAAAGCAAGATGAGCGCACAACCCCAGAGTCATCCGCGACTGGACTTAATGGTCAGGGGTCACTTTACCTTTACCTTTAATAGACAGAGAGGGTTGTATGGGAAAAGGTACTCAGGTACATTGGATTCAGGCCTTGTAAGGCTTTATATCCTATATAATCATCACAGTGTTGAATGCACCCAGAACTGGACAGGCAACCAGTGTAGTCAATGTAGCAAAGGACTTACTCTGCTTTGAAAGGTCTTTTTTCTTGCAGATATTTTACATAGTCTTCAATGGCTCCTTTTCATAAAGCCAAACAACAAACGTAACAGGCTGGCAAACATAAATTCCGATAATTCAAGATATAAATAATAAAACACATGCACGTACAAGACCAAAATCTGTATATAATCTGGTATAAACTAACAGAAAACACAACATGTGAATGTATCCACTACAAAAGTCTATATACTTAAAGGTTCATACATGGAGGTACATAGCAAATATCACAAGTACAGTGTCCTCCACTTGTGATATTTGCTATGTACCTCCATGTATGAACCTTTAAGTATATAGACTTTTGTAGTGGATACATTCACATGTTGTGTTTTCAGATTTTGGTCTTGTACGTGCATGTGTTTTATTATTTATATCTTGAATTATCGGAATTTATGTTTGCCAGCCTGTTACGTTTGTTGTTTGGTGATACAGATATACGTAACTCAGGTTTATCGTGTGTTGGATATCCTTTTCGTAAAGTGCACACCGAGTTCCATGCCCTCCCTTTTGATACGGTTTGGGAGAGTGAGGGCAAAACAATATATTATCATATGTAAGAATAGTTTACAAGTTCCAGGATGAAATTATTACAAATGTTTAATAAAAGACATATACACCCAGGCCAATAGATTCTGAGAGTAATAAATTTACCTTTACATAAGAAAAGAAGAAATCTAATAAATTGCAGAGACTTCAAGAAGATGAGATTTTGCTGGAAGAAGATTTATATATGAATTTCAGTTAACTAAGTAAGCTGCAAGTTCTGTTACTTCCCATTGGACAAAGAAAAAGATTAAAACAAAACAAGACAAAACCATCACCTCCTGGATTCTGGTTTCCCGCACTAGGCTGCACATTGATATGCAAGCTTTAAGATAGTTACATTATCAATACTGAGGGACCTACAGCAAATGTTCCAGACCCTGAATGTTGGATAAGAACATGTACTGTGCATAGTTACACTCATGTGGCTGGTTCACATGGGGAATATGAAAAAGGAGGGCAAAGAGGCTGAAATAAGATGTAGTTGATTAGTGGGGAACAAGAGCCTTGGTTGTTGGAAATGTAAAATATGACTGTTGCTCTCTAGCAATGATTTAGGGGGTCACAGTTTCAAAAGACAAGAAGAGTGAAATATGACCATGCAATTTTAAACCAATTTCAAAAACTGGGTTACCCTGAAGATATCACTATAAAGGCAGGAAGAAAGTTTTTTTTTTATGACACAATTTTGTTTATGTCCATGTTTGATTCTGCCTTAAGTCCACATCAAGTGTTCCTTTTAAACCTCTTTCTGATGTTCCTGTAGCCTTGTTCCTGTCTCTCATCTGCTCCATCCTTTGCTTATCTGTTTGGATGGTATTCAGTATTCAGTGAAGTCTAACTCAGAGTACAGCCATTAATGTTAGTGAACCTGAATGAGACATTCCCATTAGTGTCAACGGATCTGCTCTGAGCAGGATTAGCAGTGAATACAACTCATTGTGGCCAATTGTTTCCCCTGCCCAGTCTTACTCTCTTCATGTTTCTGTCACCATTTTGTTGTGTGGGTGGGTGGGAAAATTGCCTCTTTGAGAAACAGTTTCCCTATACATCAGGTATCCCCAAACTCAGCCCTCCAGATGTTTTGGGACTACAATTCCAACCATCCCTGACCACTGGTCCTGTTAGTTAGGGGTGATGGGAGTTGTAGTCCCAAAACAACTGGAGGGCCAAGTTTGGGGATGCCTGCTTTACATGGTCTTTCAGGCCCTTAGCTCAAAGACATGGTTTGGAACTACTGTAACCAGAAAAGGGAGTAGTTGTGTCATTGCAGAGGAATATGGTGGTGGATTCTACATGGTCAGTAAACCTCATTAGATAAACTCTTTTCTGCAGTTGTGATTCAGACATTTTCTTTGCAATGATTAGGGCTAGGAACATACTTGTAAAGTAACATTCTCAAACTCAGAAATATGAGATACCCAGTTTTGTGCAATGTCAATTTAAAGTAATGATCCTTGTACTGCTTGCAACATTGGCCTGGGCTGCACACTAGTTTAAAGTGCATTATGTAATAGCCAGAGAGTGCTCCATCCACAGTTATTCACTCCATCCTTCTGGCTGTTAGAAAATGAAGACCATGGTAGTAAATTAAGCATGTTAATAATGCATTGGGTAGGGGGCAAAATAATCCCTTCGTTGTAAATCTGTAACCTGCAATGTTCTGAATATACTGCTAGATGTTTCTTTGGTTTATTAGATTCAGAGGGCTTGAAAAGAGAATGGAATCCACATTTAATGGAAAAGAAATGTTTTATATTCTGAATAAAATAGGTTACAGCATTTTCCAAAGACACATATGAAGAGTTTTAGTTTTATGCCTTCACAACTGTACTGTTGGAATATTCTTGTTGGAATGTGCCTATTAGGTAACTGAATTCTTACAACACTTACATATATATATTTTTATTATGGCCTTGTTATAGCTAGTGGAAGTTTAAGTTCCTGTTCCCAGGACTATTTAAGGGTGGACTCGGACAGACCTATGATTTTACTTTGCCTTCCAAGTGGAACCTGCTGAAAACAGAGGTGCCCCTGTTCTGTGTAGAGCTGAAAATAATTTCTACAAGAGTTTCATGTGTTTCTCAGAATCTTTTCGTTAAGGTCTCATTTTTCATGACAAGGTTACTTTTCTGTTCTTGATATCTGTTGAAGTTGAGCTGAGGTTCATATTATCTGATTTTTCTTAAGAAAAACTGGACATTTAGACTGGATAGAGTTTTCTTCAAGTATTTAAAACCTTCTGTAGAAATAATTGTATATTAGTTTAATCCCTGTCCTGAAGCAGGGGTGCTAACTTGAATAAAATATTGGGAGGGGGCATGTAGGCCCTACCCTGCATTATCGATCACATGATGTGGCACACACACACCATTTGAATGGCAATGCCCATCAACTTTGGGAGGTCCTAGCCTCCTCGAATAGTTTATTGGGGGTGGTGGTGAGGCGACCTCAGCCCCTAGGAGTTGGCTCCTATGCCCCGAAGTTAACAATGGAGAAGAACAGAATGAGCATATTCTACTTATTATGAATTCTGAAACAGCCAATTAAAAAAACAACCACATTTTTGTTGAATATGGCACATCTTATGGTTAGTACCGTTTGTGTGCAAATAGCATCATAGTTTTTATTTTCACATCAGCTCTGTAAGATGGTGATTCATATTCCCGTTTTGTGACTAAGAGTACCAAAGTTGAAGAGACAGTGACTAGCTTAAGCCAACCCAGTAAGTATATGATGGAGAGATTAAAATCCAGACCTTCTAGTTTCTGAACCTGTCACTCTAGCCAGCAGAACCCAACAATAAATAATTCTGCTATTGAAACAGATGGTTGTAATATTTATTGGATGATTATCACTTATACATATTCAGCAATCAATTTGGACAGATAGTGACAGTGATTATGAGGAAGACATAAAATGATGGTGATGACCAAAGTGTTGTATTCACATTCCTTATTATTTATTAGGTATGTTCGCTGGAGGAAAATGGGAAGTTACACCAGCTGTTAATAACCTGGGGAGCTGCTGATCAGATTGCTGGGTGAGCAATGGGCAGTGGCTTGGAAGGAGCTGCATAGAAATATTAATACCAGAAATCTGAATTTATCATAAGCTACTGCCAGGTTGAATTTTGCTTAGCAATCACAAAAGGACAATTTGCTGGGAAATTGGTTTAAAATCCCACTTTTTCTATGTCTGTGCCTTGGAACTGCCCCGCCCCCCTTTAAATCTGTAGAGAAGCAAATACTGGATTGCACATAAACAATATTTATTTCATATTCTACTCAAGATTAAAGCTTGGAAGTTAGAATTATAATGGTTATAACAGTAATAATAATTACCATTTAAGTGAAGCTTCAGAAGTTGCCAATTAAAACCTTTGCTGCAATCCACCAGAGCTCTTGCAAAGTCATAGTCACTTTAATGGGACCTCCACAAGAGACTTTGTGCTGGGTTTTTCCTTATGCAACACAAGCCTATGCTTGTTTTCCCACCCCTCCAGATGAGCCCCATTAAATAATGGAACACAGTTTGTTTTAGATGCTCAAGGAAGCTTTAGCCTTCTTGCTTTTCAACAGAAGATTAACCCATGGGAAATTGCTTTTGAAACTGAAAGGACTTTAAAAAGCAGTTTGTGGGATGGCATGAAGATATGCTGTTTGATGAAAAATGCGGTTCTTTTTATCTTGCTCCAAAATAAAACAAATACCCAATACTGTAAAAATTCACATTGAAAACCTATAAAACCATTCAGAAGAAACAACAAAAGCAAATGAGTGCTCATTGACTGTAGACATCTCTTTTCAAAAACGGAAGTGTAGAAAATGATTTATTATTCTTGACATTGATCTCTTCTTCTTCTTCACTTACTAAGTGGGTTGGCATGCAACTAAGTTTTACTCAGAGTATACGTAATGAAATTAATGGCCTTAACTTAGTTATGTTCATTAATTTCAACAGGTCTACTCTGAGTAAAGTTTAATTGAATACTACCCATGTTCTCCTCATTTTACCTTTATAGCAGTTCTGAGCAGTAGGTTAGGCCAAGAGACAGTGATTAGTCGAAAGCCACTCAGTGAGCTTCATGGCCAATGATCTGAATATGGGAAGCCCTGTCCTAGTCCAACTGTCTAGCCCAGGGTTTGTCAACCTGGTCCCTACCACCCACTAGTGGGCGTTTCAGGATTCTAGGTAGGTGGTAGGGGATTCTACGGCACAAGCTGAATCCTCCTTCCATTGAGCACTGGTGGGTGGTAAGGAAATTTTACCATCAAGAAAGATGCATTAGTGGACAGTAGGTATAAAAAGGTTGACTACCCCAGTTCTAGTCACTACACTGCACTTGTTCTCTGGTTTTTATATTTTGAGCCAGAGTATATTTGTTTTGCAGTTGTAAGAAATCTGTTTTAACTCTAAGCACAGTGGCGGAGCTTCACAGTGGCACCGGGGGGTGGAGAGCAGGCGGGGGCGGGGCTGGCGCGCATCCTGAGGGCGGGGCACATGTCCTGGGGGCAGGATGTGCTGCTTGCGGGGGCGGGGCTCCCAGCACGGGCGGGGGGGCAGCCGTGATGGCACCCTGCCGGGATCATGCTGCCAGGGGCAGTGCGCTCCCCCCGCACTCCTCTTCCTCCGCCAGTGTCTAAGTATTGTGAGAGATCAAAATAATTTTGGATACCGCCTGCACTGAAGAAGCAAGAAGAAGAAATCTCTTAAAATTGTTCCATTTGAATATCATTCTTCATCTGAAAATGCAAAACTGTACAGGCACGTGTCATCTATTTCAATTAATTGCCATTGTGATTACTGCAGAAAGCATCTACTGTGTTCATAGCATTAACACTAACAGTAAAGCATCTGAAATGGAAACAAGTGCTAAAGTGATGGGAAATGGTCTTAAAATGAGCTATGTAGGAAAGGGGAAATGGAATCGCTTGACAAGTAACAGCTTCCACAAATGGATGCTACTAGTTTGCTAGCTACCAAAATAGTTGTATTCCTATACAATACATTTCCAACCGTATCTTGAAGAGGCATCTTTTGGTCAAAGACTTGCTTGTTCTTACTTCAGTTCATCATCAATAAATTTCACTTTCCCCTGCTTCTGCCAAATTTGCTCTACCTTCTCGTTTAATAATGGAATGTTGGATGGGAGGAATCTGTTGCTTATGTTTTTATCACCCAGAGATTCATTTTTAAAGAATGAAAGGAGTCCAACATTTCCCTGCTTATTTGGGGTGTGTTATCACAATGCTGTCCTGTTCTAATAATTTGTTGCTGAAAGAAGGAAAAGAAAAGGGGGAACTTTTAACATATCTCTCCAAAGAGCTGAAACTGACTCTTGGAATCTGAATCACTAGAGAATAATTTGCTATGCTCAGTAACGGTACATAGCAATAACAGTTTCAGTTAATCACTCGCCATTGAAACCAAGAATTAGAAGCTAATTAGGGGGGTTCTTGTAAATATAGTTTGTTGTTGTTTTAATAGCATGGCAGACTTGTCTCTTCGCATGATATGCCTTGGGTAATTCCTTTCAGAGTTGATGTTTTGTTTTTTGTTTTTTAAAAAAGCATGAAATGTTTCCTGCAAGCCTTAGTCACACAATGGAAATCACAGCCAACAAGTTATTGGGGCAAAAATATAAACCTTGCTGGCACATTGCTACTGTCACCGTTGGGAAATTACTCAGCCCATTTTGATTTCCTGACAAGAGAATACAGAGTTTCCCCAAGTTATTTCTGCTTGCATGTAATTAAAATAGACATAATCATAACAATTAGCCAAATGACAATATTTTCCCCCTATAAATTCAGTTAAGGATAAGAATTCATGCAAGGGCAGTCTTTAGTACTACAATTGCTAGATTTCCAGTCATTAAAGCTTAACACATTATTGCTGATCACAGCAAAACGATTATCTTTAAATTTCCAAATTATTGTACAGCACTAGTTTGCGTGGTGGTTCAGTTTTTTACAGTTCATTTACCATGGCTAATCTGCAGCTTCCAGCAACAGTTTGTAAATGGCACAATTAAAAAAGAAGACACAATAAGAGAATAGATTGCTTTAGAGATTGGTTGCTTGCTGATACTAAGGCTGGAGAAATATACACCAAGCAAAACTTGGTTAAGTATCTCAGTGCCTCTGAGTGAGTTCATACCTTTCTGAAAGTGGACTTCAAGCACTAAATTAGTTGCGTGTCGAGGTCCCCAAGCCACCCCCCTAAATAACTCAGACTACACACAGTAATTTAAGTTTAAGGTTCTTGGCATGATTTTGGCCACAACTTTTATTAAAATACAAAATGTGAGTGGTTGCTTAGGCATTGGTTCCGACTAGCTGCCCCCTCCTGGGGGCAGACTGACAATCCGTCCGGTTAGCGGAAGTCAGTAATGGGAAAACACCTTTGGGGAGAGAATGGGGGCCAGGGGCCCGGGCCCTCGCCTCTCCCCAAATGTTCCCAGGGGCTCTTGCATGGCCCTGGCCCCCGACCGGGGGATACGGACAAAAGCATAAGGAGCCCCTGGATTCCTTTAACGGAATTCCCAGCGCAGCAGCATTGGAGGGGCAGGCACAGTCAACCACATCCCCTCCACCGACCAAAGCATAACCAATGCCTAACCGCAACCTTACAAGTTGTGACTAATTGCTACGCAGTAGGCGAAAACCAAATGGCACCAGCCAATCAGCTAGATGGAAAAATTCCTACCAGGCCCCTGCCACAAAAGCAGACGACCCCATGACAGGCATAGCAAGGTCAACGCGCAAGCCTAAATAAAGGGAGGGAGGGCGGGTGATCCGATGCACGCAGCAAAGAGGGCCGTGTGCTGCCTGCACTGGGAATATATAACCTCTGAGCTGTCCATCAAAAATTGCTACATAACATTCTCCCCAGCAACCCACAGGGCCCAATCACCTGCCATGGTCATCTATCCTAACCCGCCCAGCAACAGTGGGGTGACTTGTTAGCCCCCACTGCAACACGTGCTCTCCATGAAGGAGAACCCGCTATGCCAAGCAAAAACATTTTTGTTCACTAAGGCCTTTGGTAACTAAGTTTGCCTCTACAGTGCTTCTCATCATTTAATAGAGTGTTGTGGGATTTGTCCCTTTTATTTTGTTATCCTATAAGCATTTTTAGGTGTTTTGTACTGAACATTGTTTTAATTTTTTCCCCTGGCTTTTCATTAGTTTTATCTGTTTGTATTTTATCTGTTTTTAATCTGTTGGGAGCTGCCCAGAGTGGCTGGGGAAACCCAACTGGATGGGAGGGGTATAAATAAATAAATAAATCACTTTTTGTATAAAGTGATTAACAAATGGAATTAGTTGTATTTATAATTCAAGGTCCTGTGCTCAGTTTTTTCTTTTTATTGAGGATTTATGTATGGCCACAGCATAAGTCCAGGGGAAGTCCAGGGGAAGTTGATGGAACAGCTCTGGATGTTGACTTGAGTCTTATTGTATTTTTAAAATCCCTTTTATCCTATTCTCTTTCTCCGCAGGGGTTGATTCCAACCATTTTTATCCATTGCACAAACAAGTTTTGTATCATATTGAAAATGTATGCGGATTGTGCAGGAAATACATCCCCTCTAGATTCAAAACCACAGAAACTGCTTCCCTTAAAGATGTTCACTTTATTTCTGCCCATTTTACCTTGCAGTAACTTTATTGCATATAAATCTCAATGGCAACACACTTCAGAACCAAGAACTTGCTAGCTGGAAAGTACTGGTTAATTTATATTTTCTCTCCCTGCTACTTCCCACCTGTTATTTGAATGTGCCCCCAAACAACTGTGTAGGTCTCTTGACTCCTGCATTTACTGTAAATGATACATTTTAATAGCAGTTTAGCAAACCGAGTCTGACATCATTGCTACCATTATCTAAATGTAGCCACAGTGACAATGTAAATTACCCTTTAAGACCTTATTCTGAATGCATAGTTGTGAGTACCGGTACTTTGCAGTCTGGGGCATGGGTATCCCTTGTACATTTGAGCACCACCAAGGGAGAATGTGGAAAATTAGCTTCAAAGCTGGTACTACAAGGGCTGGGTGTTACTTTTAAAGGAAGTAGGACATGAAAGGATATCACCATTTATTGAGAGGCAGTGTTTCATTTAGCTAGCACTTAACAGTCTATTTTAGGGGGTAAGGTGTAATGGGATTCAGCAGACAAGAGGTGTTATATGGCCCGGGTGTTCTGCTGTTTTCCTGGAATGTGACTAATCTAGCACACTCTCAGGATGTCTGGGTCAGTTTTTAATTTGTAGAAAGCTAGCTTATCGGAAGTGTACTGCATTACAGATTTATCACAGACTGTCTACATACAGACAGCTGTTTCCAGATGCTTGGAGGTAGTGTTTGGAGACCTCCCTTGCATGAGAAGACAGGCACATTGAGTGGACAAGACCAATAGTGGGCCCAACGGTCAAGAAAAAGGTTACTGCCTATGCTGTAGAGGGAAACGCAGATGGAAATGAGGGGCTAGGTAGCAGTGTGTGGGGTGTGTGTGTGTGGGTGGGTGGGTGGGTGGGTGGCTGTTGGATGCATTGGCAAGTATGTGCAATCCCACACACCCTACTCATGTTCTTTGAATGAATAGGTGTGGCATCTAAACCCCCTATAGTTATTGCTCATGAGTCCACATTTGCTTATTGTGTTCCATTACCATCCCTTATCAACTAGGCTTTGTTTTAGATGCTTTTTTGGGAGGGGGGGGGAATCCAGTAAAATTGTGTTGTGCAATGTAATTAATATTATTTGGGGTGGGATTGAAGTCCAGATTCAACCAGGGTCTGCCAACTTCCACTCCAACTTCAATAAATTCCATATACGGTGCCACTCAGGTTGTCCCTAATGGCTCACAGTAAAACTTCAATAGAATATGTTGTTCTCTGTAGCTGAGGCAGGAAGCCTACTACCATAGTTTTGAAGATCTTTATCCCACAGGGGAAAAGGGTGGCCAGATGGCTGACACAAGAGTATTATAGAAAAAGTGTCCAAAAGTTAATCTAATTTTTCAATCAACCTCCAGTCACTTTTCATAATACGTTTTGCAAAGACCAATTAGAAGACAAGCAAACCCGTGTGTTCATTTTTCACACAGAATTCTAATGATCTCTCTCTGACATTTATTTCTTGCCTCAATTACTAGATGGTATAATTTACTTGGCAAGTACATTTTTTTAAGTGTGGGCAGACCATATATGCAAGCAATTAGTTTGCTGCCTCTTTTTTTTATTCTACTGGTTGTTTTTTTAAAAAATATGAACATACATTAAAACCATTTTATTTAAACACAAACCGAAAAGGTATCAAACAAGTTAAGCTCAAATATGAAGATAACAATTTTCATAATGATCAGTTACATCTTAGGGTGCTATTCTACAAAGTTTTTTTCAGAGTAGACCCACTGAACTTAACGGGCCTAAATTAGTCATGTTCCTGCATAAAACATAGTTGAATACCACTTTCATGTTAAAGCCCAAAAAAGTACTTATTGTCTAGGACAGGCTTCCTCAACCTCGGCCCTCCAGATGTTTTGAGACTACAATTCCCATCATCCCTGACCACTGGTCCTGCTAGCTAGGGATCATGGGGGTTGTAGGCCAAAAACATCTGGAGGGCTGAGGTTGAGGAAGCCTGGTCTAAGAGATGTCAGTGGAGAAAAATCCTTCCAGGTTCAGAGACAGTGTGCTACTGGAGTCTTCTAAGGTGTTTACCAAACTTTTTCAGCCTTCTCCACAGCTGGTAAGATGTGCTCAGGCATCAGCTGTCAAACAATTTTTTTAAGCCTCTCGTGGGAAAGAGACACTACGATTGGCTGTTCCCTTAATGTTCCTACTTCTTAGGAACCTGGGGAAGTACAAATACTATATCAATGATATTATTTTGGATAAATCATTCCAGTGTTCATGACTGCAGTCCCTTAAAGGTAAAGGTAAAGGGACCCCTGAGCATTAGGTCCAGTCGTGTCCGACTCTGGGGTTGCGGCGCTCATCTCGCTTTATTGGCCGAGAGCCGGCGTACAGCTTCTGGGTCATGTGGCCAGCATGACAAAGCCGCTTCTGGTGAACCAGAGCAGCACACGGAAATGCCGTTTACCTTCCCACCAGAGCGGTTCCTATTTATCTACTTGCACTTTGACGTGCTTTCGAACTGCTAGGTGGGCAGGAGCTGGGACCGAGCAACGGGAGCTCACCCCGTCGCAGGGATTCAAACCGCCGACCTTCTGATCAGCAAGCCCTAGGCTCTGTGGTTTAACCCACCGCGCCACCTGGGTCCCTTAGTGGTAGGGAAAAATCTGTGTTATGTTGGACTCCCATCAGCCACAGCTGGTATGGCTAGTGGTCAACGATGATGGAAACTGCAGTCTAACAACTTCAAGAGGATAGAATGCTGGTTATCCCTCCCAAATTGTCGTAATTTCACAATGATTAGTAGGTGAGAGAATTTCTTAAAGCTAAATGCTATATTAAGACAATACCTTAATGTGCAAATATTTGAGCCTCCAGAACTCTTTTCTCAGGGTAAATCAGAGGTAGCCAGCATGTAACACTCCAGATATTGTAGGCTATGTGCCTACCATCTACCCTATGGGTCAGCAAACTTTTCCAGCCGTGGGCCGGCCCACCGGCCCTCAGACCATGTGGTGGGCCGGACTGTATTTTGAAAAAATAAATAAAAATGAACGCATTCCTATGCCCCACAAATAACCCAGAGATGCGTTTTAAATAAAAGGACACATTCTACTCATGAACAAACACGCTGATTCCCGGACCATCTGTGGGCCAGATTGAGAAGGCGATCGGCCCACATCCGGCCCACAGGCCTTAGGTTGCCTACCCCTGATCTATTCCAACAAGCTTGACTGATGGTCAGAACTGTGGGAGGGCACCATATTAGCTACTTCTGGGCTACATGGTAGAGAAGGAAAAAAAGTTGGCTGATGGTGGTGAAATGATGGAGTCTGGATCTCATCACAGTCTCAAGATGGAATAGGGGGAGAAGGCTGCAGACATTCAAATGAGGGTCTGTTAAATGTTATGCAGGTTTCAGGTTGCACCTAGAATTGCTGAGAAGAAGGAACGTACAATGGCTGATGCCCCATATTTGAAAATATAAAATCCACCTGTTAACTAGGTCTGTCTCTATCCACAGATCTTAAATCTATCTGCCTTGCTACATTTCAACCTCCTCCTTTTTCTGTAAGCTCTTCCCAGCTCAGGCTTTATTGCTCTGCCAGGGCTCGCTCTAAAGTGAAGCCATTTATTCAACATTTGAGTGGCTGATTGCTCAGAGCAATCCTGCAAACACAAAGACAGCCTCACACAGCAGTCTGCAATACAGTATTTCATGATGAATCCATTATCTCTCCAGACCAGGCTGCCTGCCTTTAACAATGACACAGAGAAGGGATGGTGATGCATTTTATTGGAGCAACTTCTTTCTGCGGGAGTATAACACTTCCCAGAAAATGTGGATTTATTAAGAGCTATATGTTGGGGTATCTCGTGATTCCACTTTGTATTTAAGGTTACAAGCATCTGTCCCGTGTTTTTGTGCGTGGTGATTTTAGGCAGAGCCCCTGTGCCTTTAAAGATGAAGCTACCTCAGCATCAACATACAGCAAGGCACCAACGTTTAACTGAATGATCAGTTAGAGCTATCAAATAAAAATCTTCTTATAATCTAAAATATCTGGTTAAAATAGCTTTTCTAAGATGATGTCCACCGTAGAAACCATTGTATACCATCTAAAAAATAGAAAAAGTAACATTCTTGTTTCACAAATATTGGTTTTAGCCATATGCAAATTTGATCAGTAATAGAGTAATCAAATAATTGACTAAAACTCGTATGTTTTAATAGCCAATGGTGGTTGTTAAAAATTGGTTTGCAGAACCAAAATGCAGTGTTGTAGGGAAAATGTCACATAATTTAAGACTCGGAGAAGAAGGTTGGAGTTGGCACCTACTGATTTTTCCACCATTAAGCCCAGGTACAGAAGCCCCTGAGGCTTATTCCCAGGTAAAGTGGCACAGGATTGCAGCCCAAGCAACACTTGTTGAGACCCATTAAATAGAAAATGGTGCTAAAAGAAAAACACTGCTTACTCTCTTACACGTTACATGAAAGTCAGCCCCATTGATTTCAGAGGGACTTGGTTCCAAGTAAGTGTTATTATCGGAACGTTATTACAGCCTCAGACACCGTGCTTCCAAACAGCGACCCTTCATTCCTACTGGGGATTAAATGTTGTTGCTGTTGTTGTTGTTGCTGCTGCTATTTAAAACCTATAGTACTGTAAAACATACAAGCTATCTATTTTTAATAATATGACTGCCTAGTAAGTATGCCTAGCCGTGCTATTTTTCTTTCTCCAAAGGCTTTTAGGGCAAGTAGTGCAATAAATTACAGAGCATAAATAATCTATCATTATACAACCAATTCATGAATAACACATGGATTTTGACGTAAAAGACAGCATGGAATGTCTCATAAGGTAGCCTTTTTAAACTGTTGACAGCCGCAACAAAACTTTTAAAGTTTTTGATTCTTTTGCAATATTTAGAAGCTTGTGTCGTCGGCAGATGAAGTGAATGACAGGGAGGTGTGAAAAGAGATCACCCTAAGGCACTACCTGCATAGTATAATTTTAATTATTCCTTTGATACTGTAGTCTTCTACGTGAGATAATTGTTGTACTCACAGGAAATGTGCTTAAGCTATGGGCACTTGGATATACCGATTTTTTCCGTGTATAAGACGATATATTTTCCTTAGAAATAATAGGCAAAAATTGTGGGTCGTCTTATACACAGATAGCGGGGGGGGGGGTGATTGGTGGCAGCAGCCAGCAGGAGATTGGCAGCGGCGATTGGGCGTGTGATTGGTTGCTGCGGCAAGGCCTGCTGCTGATTGGCTGTGGTTGTGGCAATTGGGCGGGTTATTTACAGCAGTGGCGAGGCTTGTGTGCATTTGACTGCAGTTGCGTCGAGTGTGCAGGTGGGCTTTTGGTGGTGAGCGTGCTGATGATTGGTGATTGCGGCGATGCGTGCGATTTGCGTCGACCCTGTTAGTAAACCGGTCCACCGAGGCTGCATTTTGTGATTGGTGTAATTCACATGACTGTGAAAGAGTCTGAGAACAGGAATAAACAATCTTATCTCTTCCTTCTGTGTATGTTCTTTGTAACTGTACTTTCGCTTTTACAGTGCCTGTCTGTTCTCGGAGCTGAAAAGAATGCTAGCCATTATGCTTTCTCTGTATATAATCTCTAAATAAAACGTAGAATAGAACTACGGAGTCTGCTGCTTATTGCAGGAGATTAGTGTGCATAAATCATTATGATTTGTGTCGCTGGAGCGTCTGGAGAAGAAGGGAGGAGATTTTCCAGAACCACGCTCACCGGAGACGCCCAGAGGAATGGGGGGCTGCCAATACCCCAGGGCATTTTTCCAACAATAAAAAACAACAACTCTGGGCAATCTCCCTCCCCCCCCAAAAAAAAAGCTCAACAAGTTTGGGGAATTTTATGTTGCGGTCCCAAAAAATAGGGGTCGTCTTATACATGGGGGAGTGTTATACACGGAAAAATACGGTATATATATATATATATATATATATATATATATATATAGTTATAAAGGTAAAGGTAAAGGAACCCCGACCATTAGGTCCAGTCGCAGACGACTCTGGGGTTGCGGCGCTCATCTCGCTTTATTGGCCGAGGGAGCCGGCATACAGCTTCCGGTCAGGTGGCCAGCATATATAAAGTTATAGTCCTCTCTAAAGGTTTACTTGTGAAATTATAAGGCATAAATGATGAAAGCAGATCAAACATAAAAAGAGACAAAGGGAGACTACTCCAGCACAAAAATTCTCAGTTGGAAGTCATATGCAGATGTTATGGTAAGTGAAGGGGGGGGGGAGTTCATGTAAGGAAAGTTCCCTTCCTTCCTGATTTTGGATGCTCCTGACCTGTCTCAGCAATGCCCCCCCCCCCCGGAATGCTCCATCTCACATAGAATAATAGAATCAGAAGGGACCGTGAGGGTCATCTAGTCCAACCCCCTGCAATACAGGAATCTTTTCCCCAACTCTGGGCTCGAAGTCACGAACTTGAGATAAGAGTTTCATGCTCTACTGACTGAGCTAACATAGTTCAATAGGGGCCCCAGATGCTTCAAAAAGGATTTTCCAAAGGAGCAGGTGGCTGCAGAGTAGAAGCGGTGAGAGGAAATTTTCCTTCTGTGAACTTCCAGACCCATTTTTAGCATCCAAGCCTGTATCTATCAATCCATATCTTCCAACTGTGGATAACACTTCTGCATCTGACAAAGTGGGTTTTGATCTGCAAAAACTTAAAAATGAAAATTTTAAAGATGCCATAAGACTCTGAATAATTTCAAGATATATTGGGGATAAATCAGAAGAACCGTATGTGTTCTAATGGAAATAAAGGTGTGCTTTGCATAATATATTCATTGAATTGCTATGGATCTTTCTCTGCTTGGAAACAGAACTTACTGAAATTGGCTAGTTTCCCAATGCATAGATGTATCATGACATATTGCTCCTGGTACCATTTTCAGGCGTTTAAATACATAATTTCCTCTTCACCAATTTAATTTGTTAGAGATCATGGCAGCCTTTATTATTTTGTATTTTTAAATTATTCCCCTTTCAGTTGCATGCAGTTAAAGACAGTTTTATTCTGTATTTTGCGTATTTAATTTTTTCATTGTTCCAGCTCAGTATTAAATATAATTTTTTTTAATGCTCTTTGCATTGTGCAGTGATGGGATCTAGCCAAGTTGCCAGTTAGTTACATTCAGCAATCAACAGTAGTCAATAGACTCTTTATTCTTTGAATCACTGTTAAAGGTGCATAGATATTTTCAAGCAGAATGAACAAAATGAGGGTAATGTACCCTTATAAATGTATAAGGGTAGATTTCTCCATGCTTTAATTTACTGAAGAACCAATATAATTTTGAGCAGAAGTTAAAAAATTGGTCTGTTAATGGATAGACTTTGTCATGCTCCCCAGACTTCAAGCCCAGGGGAGGCAAAAGACAGGAAGGAATAATCTCTTGAAGAGTCACCATCCTCTACTCTGAGACTTTCCAGGTCAGAGGGTATTGCTTAAACAGGTTCCTCTGCTTCTTAAGACTCATTTCCAGGGCAGCCACTTTCATTTTCATTATTATGTATGCTGTTGTTGTTACTGTAGATTATCATTGTAATTATATTTATTAATCACTATTCAGTCACTTTGGGTCACTTAACACAAAATAGTGTTAATAGTGTTAGTGGTGACTTCTGTTTCAGTGTATCTGAAGAAGTGTGCATGCACACGAAAGCTCATACCAAGAACAAACTTAGTTGGTCTCTAAGGTGCTACTGGAAGGAATTTTTTTTATTTTATTTTGTTTTGACAAAATAGTAAACAGTAAAACTAATTACAACAACCAATAGAAACAAACAAACAAAACTTTACAAACAAGACAGGCATCACAGATCCTGCCCCAATAAAAGGGGCCGCAAGTACCTAAAACCCTTCAAATTAGGGGCTGGGTGAAAAGGAAAGCTTTTTCTTGGTTCCTAAAAATAAAGATTGTGCAAAGCGAGACTTGCTGGAAAGAACATTCCACAAGCAGGGAGGCACCGCTAAATAGGCCTGCTTTTATGTTATCACCCTCTAGACCTCCCATGGAAGGAGCACACAGAGAAGGACCTCGGAATACAATCATAGCGTACAGATTGTTTAACAAAAAGAGATGGTTGATTCCTTGAGGAATGTTGGTCCTGAGGTGCATGTTCCTTTATAGCATTTTAAATTGAGCCTGAAGCTAACTGATAGCAGTGCAGTCGTGCAGGTGTTATCTGTTTGGACCATCCTGTCGCGGGTGGTTATTTTTTGCACTAGTTTGTACTGATGACAGCATGCTATTTGATTCTTTTGAATTCCTGGCTTATTTAAAATGCTTATGTATTATATGTTTAACAGGCACTAACTGGTATTCCTTGATAATGCTTTTAATTAATTAATTAATTAATTATTCAATTAATTAATAATTCGTTAGTTTCAGAAGTGTTTCATGACTTACATTTAATAACAATTTAATAACTGCTTAATTTTACTGTGTTCATTATCACTAATAGAAAAAGTGCTGTAATAGCTGTTGTCCATAGTTGTCTGTGCTCTGGTAAAGATTACAGCAGGCAGTTATCTGTGATAATGATACACATGCATACATAATTTTATCGGTATGCCACCTTTCACCAGTTAAAATCATGCTCAAGGAGGCTTACAACATGGAAAATAATACACAATTACAAACATAACAAAAGTAGTCATAAACAATAAAAACCCATCAAAAAGTACACAAATTGAAACAGTCCATGTAAATCACAACATCTAAATTAAAGATGCAAAATAATAATAATATCAATAACAGGAACAACATGCCTGCCCTCAACAAAAATCCCTAAACAAAACCCCAGCCCAAAAGTTTGTTCAGCAGACTCAACTTTTGCAGCTGGAGTCAGTCAGGGCTCTGTCCTCCCGGGCCAGGTGGAAAAAGGCCTGCAAGACAGGAAGCAGGTCTTCCAGGACTCACAGCCAAGATGATACACAGAGCTGCAAGATGTCATAAAGCTTTATATTAAGGTACTCAACTTTGTGTGTGTGTGTGTGTAATGGTACAAATGGTGGTAAAAGTTGAGCCCTATTTTAGTGTTATAACTTAATGGGCTACATTATGGAGATGCATCTGTGTATGGATTTCAGGCTGTGAATACATTGTATAAATTAATCAAACTTGAATATAGAAAGATTGTATCATTGCAATGCATTCATACTGCTCAGGGCAACAAAATTGCACACAAAAGTAAAACAACTGCATAAAAAAAGCATATAAAAGCTTTCTAAAATGTGGGTATGCTATGGGGGAAAAACATATGCCTAGCAAGGCAATGGCTTGCCAGAACAGGATGGTTTTAACCAGCCAACAGAAAACAGGAAGGGAGGGAACTAACTGATCTCATGGGGTAAATACTGCACAATCTGGGACACTCTAGCAGCATATCTCCCCAATAGATTTTAGGGACCGGCCACAGCAGGAGGTAGTCCCTCAGGTGTCCTCAATCCAAGCCATTTCAGGCTCTGAATATAATCTCACCAACATTTAGAATGCTGCAGTGTAATATGGTGCCCACCAAAATTCTTGCAGCTGCATTCTTGACCAACTGAAGTTTCCAAAAATTTCCTCAAAGTAGTCCCATGCAGACTGCATCAGGGTAATCCAATCTGGATGTAACTAAAACATGTGCAACTGTGGCTAGGTCTGATCTTCTCAGTAATGAGCATAGCTAGTGCACTGGCATGTACTGGGCAAAGGCAATCCTGGCCACAGCTGCTACTGCAAAACTGGATCCAGGAGGACCTCCAAACTTTTACAATGGAAGTGCTACCCCATCCAAAAGCAGCAGAATTCCTCTTCCAAAGTTCCTCCTCCTCCTGAGCAGTAACACCTCTGTCTGGATTAAGCTTCAGTTTATTAGCTTTAATCTCACCTAATTCTTCCTCTAGGTTGTGGGACTGCAATGTCCGTCATCCCTGATCATTGGGCATTTTGGCTAGGGCTGATGGGAATTGGAATCCATCAATGTCCATAGTGTACCATGTTGGCTACTCCTGCAATACTACATTATAAACAAATGGAAGCTTTTAATATATTGTGTTAATTTATGGTTAGGGGAGAGTGGATATATTTTCTAATTAGTGTTCTTTTGATGTTGATTTTATCTTGGGTTGTGTTTTTTTTTAAATTATTATTTCTACTCCCCTCTCCCAGCCAATATAGGTTTTTGGTCTAGTCCATTAAAATAATTCTTAAAGCAGTAGAATCGCTGTAGAAATGAAACAGCACACACTAACAACCCATCTGATCTGTAACCCATTTGTCTCATTCCCCTTAATTAGCTAGCTCCTGAGCATAAAACAAGACTCCCATTCCAGACCTCCAAGAAATATTGCCCCCTTTAAAACAGCCCGTACATGACACAAAGTACTTTTTAAGGGCTGTAGGGATTAATTACACTTGCATCCTGTTGCATGAAAAGATAGCATGTGAATTTTCACTAAGTGGATTTTTGTTTTGATATTTTTGTCTTTCCTATTGCTTTGATCCTTTTCTGCATTCAAGACCCATCTCTTCTCCACACAATTACCCTACTTCCGTGGCTGCTTCTTGAGTTGTAACTAATCAGAGCCACAGAAAATTGCTTTATGAAAGCTACACGCGGACTTTTTATACTAATCAACCTAATTAGGCAAATTCTAATTTAAAACCACAGGTCTTATTGCTGTTCTTATTGAAGTCAGTGGTGAAGCTTCCACTAGACACCTTTAATAACTCACAACATCAAATACACTTTCAGCTTGTTAATTAGGAATTTATTATCATTCCAACGTTGTTATATTATTCAGATATGATTCATATAGCCAGTACTTTAATTATTAGGGAAGGTGTGTGGATGACCCTATGCAAATAGTTTCTAGGTACAAAATGATGCGAGCAGGCAAAAGGGATAGACTGGGGCCTGCTCTGCTGGCACAACCCAAATCTGTGTACTTGCGTCTGAGCAATAGTCATGTTCTCACCTACCTGGGAATCATCTCCATTGTAACCAGTGGAACTTATTTCTGAGTAGACATGTAGGTATTACCTGATCAAACAGGTGTGCTGCATTTAGATCAGCTTAATACATTGCAGTACCATTAGAAAAGCATTCAAAATTCATTGCGGTATTTTAGATGCAAAGTTTGTTCAGTGGCGTGATTTTTTTTTTTAAAAAAAATTATTTTAAATAGGTGGCATAATGATGATGTATATGCAGCAAAGTGAAAATAAAAGTCGAGACTTGCAGGGGAAATAGGGTGGGTTCACTCTGTGTTACATCGCTCCCAGTTTGCAAGATTCATATTACGTTACAGCAGCTTCAGCCCAAAGGGTAGAATCTGTTCACTTTATATTGCAGTGATACCTGTTTGATAGGTAGCTCCTGGGTTCACTTTACATGACTACAGCTCCAGTTTGTAAGGGTAGCCCCAGGATTCACTTTGGGTTACTGCAGCTCAGCTGTGTCAGAGGTGAAGTGCAGCATATGTTGATATTATTATTTTATACTATTCTAATGATTGTTGAATGTTACTTTTTTGATGTAGGTTGCATATTTTAAAGTTATGTTTTATTATCACATTTTTGTATTGCATTAGATTGTTATAAGATGTACATTTTTTGTTTCTTCAGCTTGTAAACCGCCTTGAGTATTGTAAGATAGAAAGACAGTATACAAATTTAAAATGATGATGATCTGCAGCCCTGTCATCCAGAAAAGTTCCTTCCTTCCTTAGCTGTTCAGTACAAAGAGTACTTCTCAGGGTGGTGTGTGAGGGCAGTGCATAGTAAAGGACCACACGATCCACTGGAACTACATGGATTCAGCCAGAATGAACAACAAGTCATTCAACTCCAACATCTCACTGATGTGGTTGGTGATCTGCATTGGAAACTTACATCTTGTGGGCCCATTCATCCCTCAGCCCAGTGCCCCCGCCTAAGCTGTTTCAGCTTTTGGGGTTGACATGAGAGGTGTGTAAGATGAGAACTTCACACTCTCACTCTGCCCTGCACCTCTCTTGCCCTTACTGCAGGCTTCCCCAACCTCGGCCCTCCATATGTTTTGAGACTACAATTCCCATCATCTCTTGACCACTGGTTCTGCTAGCTAGGGATCATGGGAGTTGTAAGCCAAAAACATCTGGAGGGCCGAGGTTGGGAAAGCCTGCCATACTGCTTTTCTTCTCTGAGCTTGCCTCACCCAACTCACCTTGGAAGAGACTCCCCGCAAAACTCCTCCCCCCCGGCGCCACTGCAGACAGAGCCAACTCTAAGGAGCACTTCCCGCCTGCACTGGCGTGGGAACGGATGGCCACTGTGCTTGCTGGGCCAATGGCATGCGTGCCCGCAGAGAGGGCTCTGACTGCCCACTCTGGTACGCGTGCCATAGGTTCACCACCACTGACCTATGGCAATGCTTGTGCCTTTGTTTACAATAGGAGTGTGTCTGTAGAATAATAGTGATAAATGTGTATTGTGTGATTGTTATGCTGATAACAGTGAGTGTACGTAAAATAGCATTGCAGTCCAGTAAAACGGGTGGGTGGGTGGGTGAGACACACACACACACACACACACACACACACACACACACAAAGACACTAAGATTTAATAACAGAAATAATAATAGTAATGCAGACCATGGCTGATAAGTAGAAAAGAATTAAAAACCACATGAATACACTAAATTAACTTCTACTACAGTGCAACAAGCAGTAATGTGTGTGTAGCTGTTTCTCCCTGTCACACACAGAGAGAATTTAATAATGCACACAAAGAATTCAATAATAATGACGAGGCAGTCTATGACTAATAAATCAAATCACTTGAGACAGATTAAATAAAACAGACTGCACATGGAACTGAAAGCAAACTCCTCGGACCAGAGCTATTCTTAGGGGGAGAAAGATCACTGACAGACAGCAGTATTATATCAAAAGGAATAAATGAAACAGGACAGTAAGGATGTTAAGGTTGGTAAATAAGGGACTGGACTGGAACGACAGAAACTGGTACTGGTAAACAGGAACACATGGGCTAAAGAAAAGCCTGAAATGGTAACACCTTTAAAACATTACTGGCTCACAGAGACAAATCTAGCATAGAACAAGAAGCACATGAAAGTGAAGTTACTTATTTACTTCAACTCTGAAAGCACTGGGATTGGAGAGACCTGGTTAAATAATTCTATCTAATTGCAAGTTAGACCTGTCAGTCACAGAATAACTTTCCCTTTCCCCTCTCCCCACCCTGGCATTTTCTTTATGTGGTAAGCTTACAGATATTCATTTCATTTTTAGCTGATGCTTGTCTGAAGTGGTTTTTTATATCTGAAACACAGAGGTGTCACAAAGTGCTTTCAGGTGCTGCTATGACTCAGGGCATATAATGCGCAGCCCTCTTTGCCTCAAACAATCCCAGATCCCCTATGAAGTTTCCTGATTCAGTTGGGGATTCATCAGAATCCTCTGCATGACCCGATTATGCACCCCTGTCTAAGCCTATTGATATAAGTTGCTCAGTGTACTTTTGTAATTTTATGGGAGAGACACTCATTAAACCTTAACACACATACACACCCTTTAAAAAAAACCCTAAAAACTTGTTGCATTTCCTGTAGCTAACCATGGTTATGGTTAAGTAAGAAGTAAGTAAGTAGGAAATCTGCTGTATAAGTGTAATAGTACCCTGTCTTGTTTTCATCAGATGTTTCATACTTGGCTGTGAGGAATCAGGAGGCCTTTGTAACTGGCCAATATCTTTGTAAGAGACACATCCACAAGAAGAAGAGACATGAGGCCATTGAGGGGCTGTCATATTTAATTTTGATTACTCTTTCTCATCTGCCACTATTCTAAATTATGTTGGAAGAGTGCCAGATAGTTCTCTCATTGTCACTCTAATGGGATTTAGATTGGTTGTTCTGATTACACGTTCTCCTCCTCCTGCTTATGCTGTTTTAGATCTTGTAAGGGATGTATCAAATAACTATTTTAAGTGCTCCTTAGGGATAGAGCAGAACTGACAACATGCATGTGTGTGTTTTAAAAAGCAAACATATCACTCTTTTGTACTGTTGAATCATTGTGAAGCAGCTTTCTAAATGAAAGCAGATAAACACCACCATTTTGCCTTTGAATATCCAGCTGCAAATATAGCTATCTTTCTAGCTATTCCTTTTTTATTTATTTAAAAAAATTATATGCCACCCTTCCATGCAACTTGCAGGTTGAATAGTTTTAAAAAAACAACAACAAAGTAACTTAAAAATCAGTATAAAAATAAAGCAATACAAAATGGAAAATAAACAATTGCATTTGCTTGCAACTGACAATAGATCAGAGCTGGCGCCAGCCTAGCTTCCCTGCAGAGAATATTCCATAAGGTATATAATGCATCATATTGTATTGCTTAGAGACAACTGTAATTAATCTGTATATAAATTATCTAAATAAATAAAACAACTAAGTGGGGTGCTATCTATGTACCTAATCTATCAATGTATCAGATTCATAAGAGTCAATGTCCAAATACACATTGATTAATGAAAAGTAACCTGAAATGTGTAATTGTTACTGTAAAAGGTTTCTGTCAAGATTTTATTGAATGTCTTATTCTTCTAATGTTAGACTTGCCTGCAGGTGGTAATGTGAGGGCTACCCTCTTTTCCTGTGAATCTGAGAGCCAAACTACATGTGATGCTCATGCAGCTTTACCTACTATATGAATTAATGAATAGCAGCTATATCAGAAAGGGGTTTATTGAAAATGGAATTTCTGGAAGCATGCAGAAAGGAATAAGTACTAAACTGGCAGTATATTCCACTGTATTTCTGGAAGTGGTTTTTTTATGTTGTGTGAAAGCTCATATATAATGTGGAAATTCATGGTTGGGGAAGAGTGAAAATGGAATAATCTTGGAACTGTACATCAGGATGCAGGGACCATGGTGAGGGCCAAAATACCTCTGGCCCCAAAATACCTAGGTATATTTACCCCATTTACATGTAAAATGGGAGTGGAGCTCTACTTTTTATATAAAAAAGGTGCACACAGGGGGAGGGAACTACTGGTATTCCATTCTCACTTTACCTCGCTGCACTCTGCTGTTCTAAGCAGTTTTTGCCACCCATCCAAGCTCAAATATTCATAATTGAGTCAGTCTGGGAGAGAACTGCAAGTAAGGAGGCCAAAAGTGTGGGGTACATCTCTTTGCCCTACATACTCCTTTTCACATCTTCTCCCTCTTTATAAGTGAACAGGGTAGACATATTGTGGATGCAATACCTATCAAGTCTCCACTCATACTGTTGCATGGCACCCCAATTTCCGAGTGGTGCAAAATTCCAGGGGTTTCAGGTGCTTACTCAGGGTTCGTGTTTCCTTTTGGAAATGAGGCACAGCGGAGACTGTGGTGTCTTTATGATATGTGCTTTATTTACACATATATACAACCTGAGCCTATGATGGAGGGGTTCACAGCATTAAGCCCCAACAAGGGTCTTGTTTCTCCCCATAGCCACCACCTTGGATTCAAGCAGAGATCAGGCATGTCTCTCAATCTCGGGTTTCTACCTGCTTCTAGCCCAGTGCACATACACTCAGGGTTGTTTTTTTCAGGGAGAACTCACAGGAACTCAGTTCTGGCATCTCTCAGACAGATTTCGGCACCTCTCAGAGTGCCATTGCCATTCCAACAGAATGAGGGAGGTGTTTGTGGTGCGTCCCAGCACCTCTTTTTCTAGAAAAATAGCACTGCATACACTCAGCTCTGGCTTTTGTCTTTCTAAGTGCCAACCAGATGACGAAGGAAGCCCACCTATTTTCTTCCTGGCACAGAGCAGCTTCCTTTCTTATACTAATGACTCATACTTAGGACCATTACCAGGAAGCTGGCCTGGCTATTCCAACAGTAGAATCCTACATTAGATTTTAACCCTTGCTGGATCCAGGAATTAGAAGGCACTCAGACATACAGTATAGCCTAACCACTGTCCCCTCCCCCCAAAAAAATCCTCACAACACTATGTTTGTCATCTCTCACATACCGGGTAAATGTATGACCCATGAAGTACCAGGAGTTGGAAGAGAGCTGATATGTTTCAAAAAAGGCTAGTTTGATAGCATCTTATTGAATTTCTCAGTATGGTTTGGAATTTAGATATAAGCCTAGGACTTGGCTAGCACTTTGGTAGTGTATTAAAGATATGGGGAAAGAATGAAAAATCATTAAAGGGTTTTAGGCTGCTATTTTAAAGCTATGCTGCCTGTCATTATTTCATCTCCGTTAGTACTGCAGAGGACTTACTTGAAAGGCTGTGGCATTAGACTGGATGAATTAAGGCAATCATACTAACCGCTGTCTTTATATTCTTAGTCCAAAGGTTCCTTCTTTCTTTGTTCAGAGACCATTTCTTCTTGACAGGATTAGCCATCCTCAATGAGACAGAAAACCTCTCTTGGGTAGTAGCTTCGACAACTACTATGTTTGCCTTTTTCTTCTTATTGAAAGGAGACATGTTAGACATGAAGGGAGAATGTAACAACAACAAAGGAAGGGAAAATATATATCTGCCGTCATCATCTGTGTTTAGTTTCCAAACAATTCTTCAAAAAAATTATAGGTATGAACTACTCATTTACCCTCTGTGAGGTCTACAGGCTTGCTTCATTGGTTGAAATCATGGCTATTACTGGAACGGTGTTATGAAAGTTGAAATTGTTGCCACTGACTAAGCTGGACTATTAAACAGCAGGTGAAAAGCAAGAGATGGGAAGAGAAAGCTGGTAACACAATGATGTAAGAGAAAGCAACATCCACGGTGTAATCACAGTTCAGGATTCAGTGTCAGACGTGATGATGTTCCTTCATTCTTCTTTCACATATATTCTGAACAGCCTTCAAGGATGTGATGACTATCAGAGTTCTAGGAAGGATGTGCGTAAGACATTAATACAAAAGTTGCATTCCTACCTACACTGAGGTTTGCAATGCTTGAGGTTTCTGATTATCTCCAGAAAACCAACTTTTTCCCATCAGAAGCTCCTAGATAGTTATGACTTTATCATTTTCTAGCTCATTCACTGACACTGTATATGGTGCATGAATCTTGTCTTCTTGCCAGCTTTCATTAGATGATTTTTGTTTCAGAAAGGTCATAATATGCTGCTTGAAGTTTTCGCTGTATATATTTTAATGGTGAGGAGCACCTAAGGTGGTTGTTTTTTTGTGGTCAATTTCTTTCCTTCCTTTTAGCTTCCCTTCCTTTCTAACAAACTGTGACCCATTCTTTTGTGGGTGCTGACAGATTTGTGTGTGTTCAATTGGTCTTATTTTTTTACTTTCATTTCTGAAGAGCCAACAGTCCCTCTGCTTACTCCAACTGTACTTTTAGCTGGGGCCAGATAAGCTAAGGGGAGCCTAAAGGCATTGTGTGAATTTTGAAGGATTTTAATTTAGGGTCACCTCTCTGGAGGTGTGATATTAATGAAACAACCAAACCCAAGATATATTTTTCATGCTCCATTAAACAGAATTTTTGCTGGAAAAAAATCGCCAACATATTTTTAAGAAAGGCTATGGTGCAAAAGGTATCGGAGATGACTTAATTAATCCTTTCTCTCTTTTTTTGCTTTTTCTCAGTACACTTCTTTCTACCTGACAAATAAGGCACCTTTTTCCAAATATGCTTTGCAATGTTGTGGGTTGTTTTTGCATTTTAAGTGGTAATGCCCAGAGGCAATCTTGTTCAGCCCAATAATGTTACTTCTGAATGCTGAGCTGGCAATTTCATTTCTGCTTTCAGCTAAGCTCAACCAATAGCTTTCTCCCAGACTGCTTAATTCAAAAAGTAGGAGTGAATTTTCAATCCCCAGAGAAATTTTTTCCCATCTGCAACTGCTAATGGAAACATGCCTCAGAGGCAGTATAGCACAGCTGGGAATTTAGGCTTGTCTTCTCAAAGAAATCTGAGTACAAACCTATTTAGCTCCACACAGCATGTTTACTAAAAAGCATTGTGCTGTCCACAATGCAAAGGAATTTATGTGGATGGGCAAGAAAACCCTATGAAAAATAGCAGTGGAAGCTAGTAAGGATTGTCTTTGTATGTTGTTCCAGGTGCTAAAGTTGACCTTGCTGTGAACAGTAAAAAAAATGACATAACTTTTATTTATTTAGAGAATTTATATTCTTTTGTTTGTAAGTGTGTTTACAATATGAGGAAACATAAATATTATTACACCATTGCATGGAGTAACACTGTTTTGGTTTCAGAACTAAAATGTTAGTTATGTGTTATGATTTTGCTATATAATTGGTCCGGTTCATGTTTCTGAAGCACCCAAAGAAATATGTATCCTAATACATGACAAACAATTCTGAGTAGAATAGAGTTAAACAGGGATATGGTTTTCCAGATATTGTTGAATTATAGCTTTCATCAACCCTAGCCATTGGCCATGCTGATTGGGGCAGATGGGAGTTGGAATTCAGCAACATCTGGAGGGCAACAGGTTTTCCACCCTTGGACTAAAAATGGCTCATGACTCTTTTACACCAGGCAAGGAGAGAGTGAGAGGGAGGGAGAGAAGAGAGAAAGAGAGACAGAGATTTTCTAAGAGAAGCAGATTAAAAAGCAGAATGGATGAGAAGCAGTATCATGGAAACAGGAAGCCAGATAATGGGTATTATAGGTGAGAAGGGATAAAACCTACCAATGTAAGAAGTGAAAGTTTTTATGTAACACAATTGCTTAAATATTAGAGGAGCAGCCTAATGAGCCAGAGGTGAGGATTAGGGATGTGAATCCTTGTTCTGAGCTTATTAAACCACCATGCAGAGAGATACCAGAGTTGCCTCCATTCTTGCTGCCCTGATCCCATTGCCAATTGTAGAAAATAAACTTGAGGAATATCTACAGTATGCTAAAGTAGGCCAGTTTAAAGAAGGATAACCCTCATGGAAGAAAATAACATTTTACATTTACTGTTGAGCAACCACCCCACCCTATCAGATCTTCTGAAATCGGGCAACAACTCTGTCAAAACTGTTTCCAGAAAGTGCGAAGTAACAATCCCACATGAACCTGCAGAGGAAAAACCAATTTTGGAAGAAGAAGAACCACCACTCAGAAACAACAGTGAGGTCCAGTTTGAGTTACACATTGCAAATACCCATGTGCTTAAAGATCTCCTGTTGTAATAAATGAGATTGAAAACTGCCTGATTTCCGTAGGATCATGCCCAATGTTAATTATAATTATTGTCATCAACATCATCAAATCTATAATCACTGTGGGGAAAAGTACTGATTCACTAAATCTGAAGTGCTTGTTATGTATCCCAAACTGGTGATTATAACCATGATCTTCTGTCACTGAACATTACATAATGTCAACAACAACCTTCAGAAAAGGCAATAGTCATGTTATCTTAGGCCTCTCAGTCTTTTTCAACTAAGAAGGTTGAGTGCTTGCTTTGCATGCAGAAGGGTCTAGGTTAATTCACTAGTTTAAAAGATCACAGGCAGCCAAGCAAAGAAAGATATTTTTGCAAGGCCTCGGAAAACCACTGCTAGTGGGCTACATGGATTAATAGAATGATTTGGTGTAAGGCACCTTCTTATATGTTCACAGTGCAATAAATTTTGATCTGGACATGAAAAACTGGGAAAAGAAAGGTTTCTGTGTTTGTGTGTATAACTTTTCAAGCAAACCTCGCAAAGCAGTTTACATAAAAATGTCAAAACAATAAGACCCGGTTTATAACGATATCATCTACACTATAGTTTGAAAAGTTGTTTGCTTGCTATGCCAAATTTGCATTATGATTCCTGAGATCAAGAAGCAGGTTTTCATCTATGTTTGGATACAATTGGATGCCATTTTGAATCAAGATGGCTGAACCTTCCAAAACTGCATTGGTTTTAACCATTGATGTGTGAATTATTGTTGTTGTTTCTTGGAATGCTTGAGTAACAGCAGGCACAGGCTACAAGGTGGGAAGAAACTTTTAGAAACTAGCACTCCCATGATGGGACTCCCATCAGGGTAAGATGGTTCATGAGTAGCCCTATGGTGGCAGCTGAAGGAGGAATAGACCACCCTCAGTGGGAATTAGATGGTGGGCAGCTCTCCAGGCTATTCTATCTTCTCTCCTTTCCTCCATACTTTGAAGGAAGGAGTAGACACCTCTGCTGGAATACCAGGAGCTAGATTGAAACTAGCTACATATACAGCTTCTCTTTTTTTTAAGTAGATGTCCTTATTTTTGTATAATGTGAACATTGTGTATTTATTTGTAAAATCTTTATACAGTACACCACCTTCCAGCCCTTAAATGGGGCACCAAGGCAACAAATACCTTAATAGTGCTTGAGAGAAAGAACATCTTAAAACAATTATTTCATCAAAAGCAGAGGATTAAAGCCCCATTTTAAAACCTGCAAAAGTTCAGCAGAATAAAAGTGTCTCGGCTCCCTGCCTAGAAACAGTGAAGGACAGAGACAGCGAAACCTCCCTCCGGAGAGAGTGCCTTAATCAGAGTGCTATCACTGTAAAAGTCCAGCTTTGGGTCTCCTTCTATAGCAGAGTAAGGCTCCAGATAATAGGCTGCTTCACATGGTATATTTGTAAACTGCTTTGACACTTCTTCTTCTTCTTTTACAATTAAGTGGTATATAAATTTTATGAAATAAATAAATAATAAGAAAATATTTGCAGCTGAACCTGCGGTATAAATTATCTGAATTATAAGTATAATAATGTGCAAAAATTTGTATTCTCTCTTTGTCTTTAGCTTGACAAACGAACTCTTGAACCTTTCATAACTAATTAAGATAGTAGGGAATTCTAACAGTATCCTAACAAAGGAATGTTCAACATTAACAATGATTCATAGCACCATGTCTCTGCAGTGCCTTTGATCTTCTGAGCATGTCTCAAATGTTAACTAATCAGTTAGGGTACTTTAGGACCATATTTGCAGGGGATCTAAGAAGTTTGAAAATATTTTGACGCATATATTAATTATCATTATTACTTACCTGCCGTTCACCCTAAGGTGCCAGGGCAGGTTAAAATATTTTAGATATAGTTTTAAACAGTTTTAAAAATTACAATTAAATATACAGTTTGAAAGAACAACCATATGAAGTGGCTTTGATAAAAAATTAAATTGCAAAATCGATATTTCTGGTGTTATAGAAACAAACCCTGCTCCTTTTCCCTTATGGGGTATCCAAGAGCCCGTATAAAGTCCTTAAGTGGGTTCCCTATCAGTAGGAGAAAATAGGCCAACCAGAGTAGTATATTGAGAAGCAAGTGGCTAGTAAGCCTGATCTTTATTAACTGTTGCAACAGGGTCCCCACTCATCACACGCAGGACGGAGGAGAACCCAGAACAATAGTCCGCAAGCCCTTATATAGACTTTTGAAATTGCCCACTCTGCAGCTCAAGACCACCCCCAAAAAACATCATACATACATCACAGAAGAAATCCTGTCTGCCAGGATATCTAAACAAAATAAAATAATTCCTTCCAGTAGCACCTTAGAGACCAACTAAGTTTGTTCTTGGTATGAGCTTTCGTGTGCATGCACACTTCTTCAGATACACTGAAACAGAAGTCACCAAACCCTTGTATATAGTGAGAGGGTGGGGAGGGGTATTACTCAGAAGGATGGTGGGAATTGGTGATACGCTGATAGGTGAGGTAAACCTGTTGACGACTGTTATGACTGCAATTGGTCTTGCAGGAAAAAGCAAGGGGTAAGATGGCTAAAAATAGCTTTGTCATGTATAATGAGATAAGAATCCAATGTCTCTATTCAGACCAGGTCTCTCCAAGGTTTTAAGTTTGGTAATAAGTTGCAATTCAGCAACTTCTCTTTCCAGTCTATTTCTGAAATTCCTTTGTAATCTGTTAATGGTCATTGATTGCTTTACGGTGGGCAGCCTGGCCATTCTTTTGTGATGGCAAAAATTTTTAGTTCCTGAATCCAGGTCACAGGCTCATCCTATTCATACACAAATATGCCCTTAAGACAGGATTTGAAAGCAAAAAGACAAAGGGAAGGCTTTCCCCATTTCCTCCCTCCTTGCAGAGAAATATATTGAGGTCAATTTGGGAGAGTCAAAATCAGGGGTCGGCAACCTAAGGCCCATGGGCCACAAGCGGCCCATGGAGGTAGTTTAACTGGCCCATTAACCCCTGCTGCCTGCTCAGGGACCCCCACCACCCACTCGGTCGGCTCCTGTGCGCCGCACTAAACCGGCGCGGAGCAGAGTGGGGACCGCTTTCTGCGACGCTGGCCGACTTCCCATTGGCTGCAGGAAACTCCTGCAGCCAATAGGAAGCTGCGCATGCCTCCTCCGCGCCGGAAGGAGCACCGGAAATAGTTTTTGCACATGCGTACGTGTGCACACCCTCCGGCCAACCATGGCGTCTGCGGGACCGTGAACCAGCCCAAGCCACAAAAACTTTGCCGACCCCTGGTCAAAATGGTTTGGGAGAGTCAAAATGACTTCAGGATTGCTCTCCTGTACTATTTCTGACATGTGGTTTATATACTTATGTGTTTGCCTTGTACATTTATGAATGTTTATTTTACATTTGGGACGTTAGAATTCTTATTACACTGGGAAACAGAAATCTAATGGGACACAATTAAAGAATGTTATACAATAGCCTTTTAAAAAATGAGAAAATGACTATGAAAGCTCAGGTTTATCTAAAATCTAAAAGCATAAGGATCTCTCATTCTTACTGGAAAGTGGCCTTGTGCCTACCTAATGCTGTTCTGAAACAAAACAAAACAGCAGAGCAATGCAAAGCAAAGCAAAACAAAGCAAAACAAAACAAAACAAAACAAAGGCTCAGTTTCCAAGAAGGGCATTATTTACACCCCAAGTTTATAAGATATGTAGCATTGCCTGGAAAATAACTAACCCTATTTTTAGAGAAAATAGTAGTTTTAGACCTTGCTATTATTCAATGTGTGTGTCTAGACCACGGAATAATACCTCAGGAATGCAACACATAAATAGCTTATCACCTATTTAGACCAGAGAAAAGAGAAAAGCATTAACTTACATGTTATTGTGCAAAGAGAACCGCAGTCACAATTCTTTGCAGTATTTCTAAAAGGAACTCTTGCAAAGACAGATTAGTTCAGAATGCAATATTTAATTGTAGCATGTAGGAAAAACTGTACCAGAACTAGTTTAACTACAGACTAGTCTATATGTTACCTTCATCAAACAGGGACTATGTCAAATGGCCTCTGCATGATAACCTGTGAACACAGCAGTGGATGCAGAAGCTGCTCTGCTCAATGTTCCTGAGCACTGCTACCTCTTTTGCTCCCATAAGCTTCCCAGGACAGGCGGTGGCAGGGATGGGCAGAGGTGTTCCGCAAAGTGCTCAACAGAGCACAGAACTGCCATGTGCTGCTACTCCCATCTCTGCTAACTAACTAACAGAATGCTTCCGGATCCTACTATGTTAATTGCAGTTCAGCGTTCTCCGTATTGTATTCCTATATTCTGTTTCGCTTTTCAGTTACCTGAGTTGTGGCTCCCCCACCCCCAATTAAACAGAATTGCAGCAGCACAGTGAGTACAGAAAAGTACTACTGAAACTTTTAACGGTTCCTGTGCCTTTAATTAAGAGTCTACCGTTTCCAGGCCTTGACCTTTCTATTGCTTTGTGTTGATAGTGGTAGAATGATTAGTGATTGTTTCTTAATTGCCCCACTGTTCATTCCTGTTCCTCTTGGGGACAGCACTTTCGCTATTAGTTCCTTAGCATTACTTTTTTCTGTTCAGTTTTAGATCAAAATTCACTATGTGAAAAATGCAAAAGGAGAGAGATAGGAAATAGCCAAGTAAAGCTTTTCTTACCTCCAGAATAAGGGGGGGGGCGGTATTCAAGGGGCATTTACAAGACCATTCATCGCTAATTCTGAAGCCTTCATTCACAGGAAGCAACAAAAGGGGCAGGACCAGCAAAAAAGAATAGATTGTTAGAAACTACTCCCCCCCTTAATTTCCGAGCAATACTATCAGTAGAACAATGCATTGTTTAATATTGAAGTATTTAAACCACCAGCAGCAACTATAATTCTGTTTTCTATTTTTTTTAAAAAAAATGAAAAGGAGAAAATATATTTAATCAATATATTTAATCAAACTTAAAATAACATGGCAGAGACAGATGGAAGGATACCTCCACATCTTCTCCAGAACAGCAAATTAGGAGTTTGGATCGCTCTGCAACACCCCAACAATTGAGTATGATGTAATGAAGTCTTCAGTGGACATGTCTCAAGAACAATTCCCAGTCATAATTAACATTGGGCAGTACCTTTGCTTAATGGACATTATTTGTGAGTTATGATCGCATAAACATCTCAGCCATGGGGAAGGGAATTGCTGGATAATGTAGTGCTGTGTGGAAACTCCATTTCACTTTCAGCCAATTAAAGGGAAAGCTGCAACCACAGTAATGACTGGTATCATGAATATTTGGGGGGGGGGGTGGATTAATTGTGATCCCAGCCTTCTCTGCACTAGTGCTTAATGAATCATTTCACTAAGTTTAAAGTGAACTTTGTAAATTATTGCTGCCTAAAGAGTTTTACTGGTAATCTTTGCTTCATGGTTGAATTCTCAATCTCATAGAACAAAACACACACACACACACACACACACACACACACACACACACACACACACTATTTGCATTAGCCACTAGCCACAGCAATAAAATTAAATGCAATATACTGATGATGGAGCTAAATGCTTAGCCATACAAAATACGTTCTAGAGGTTCAATACAAATGACAGAATTGATACATCCCACCCACTCACCCTTGCTCACAATTGACTTGCATGCATATATACACAGCACCGGGAAACAATTAAATAATTTACTTCATACCCAGAAATGGAGGGGGAGAGCTGGAGAGTCCTTGCACCTCACAAGGAGACCCTTCCCAGAGCCCGAAGAGGATTTCAGTGAGGACCGAGACTGGAGGCACAGCAGGGTTTTGTTTAGGCTGCTCAACCTCCCCACCTAACAGCTGATGTGTGAGGTAGCGCAGCAGCAGCCGCTTTCCTGTGCATGCTCCAGTCTCCTGCCAGCCCTAGAGCTTCAATTCCAGTTGTGGATATTTTTTGTGCAGTATTTTTGATCTGGATTGGGGAGGGAGATCTTCACTTCTGCTTGTGGGGTATCAGAATGTAATCTGTGTAAATGGGGAGTTGCCTGAATGAAAATGGAAGAAACTGTGTGTTATTTTTCATACCTTAATATGAAATAAATAAGTTAGTAAATTCGGCTTGAACTAACTAACTAATTAACTCAGGCTCCTGATTAGGACCATATCTTCTAAGTTTCAGCATCAGGTGTTCCTGGACTGTACACTTAGGATCAAAGGAAGTTGCCGAATACCTAGTCAGACTATTGGTCCATCCAGCAGTATTGTCTACATTGACCGGCAGTGGCTGTCATAGGTTTCAGACAAGACTCTTTTTCAGCTCTTTCTGAAGGTCCTAGAAATTAATCTCGAGCCTTTCGGCAGATCACCTGCTCTGATGCTGAGCTATGACTCTTCCCTTGAATTGATGCTGTTCCCACTTGGTCGTGTGAAGGCCATTATATTAAATGCAGGCAATGTACACAGAATTGTTTACATTTGTGGCCCATATATTTTATTTTCTTCAAGTGTCTAATGCATAATGCATGAAACGGGCAGGGAATCTTGATCTTGAATTTTAGGCTTAAGGGATTTATGTTATCATAGGTTTTTCTTCTTCTTGTGGCATTGAAGGCTTTTATCATCTGGCACCAACAAGAAGAGAATAAGGCCTTGGGAATATTTAGAATCACTTCAAAGACAACAAGCCCAATGCTTTAAGAAAATTGAGGCTGACATAATTGCTATAGGCAAAGGCAAGAGCCAATGAAGTGTTGGCAATACTTTTTTGACAGAATTACAAGCCTGGTGGACGAAGGGAACACTGTGGATGTAGCCTATCTTGATTTCAGCAAGGCCTTTGACAAGGTGCCCCATGATATTCTTGTAAAGAAGCTGGTAAAATGCGGGCTAGACAATGCTACCATTCATTGGATTTGTAACTGGCTGACTGACCGAACCCAAAGGGTGCTCATCAATGGCTCCTCTTCATCCTGGAGAGAAGTGACTAGTGGGGTGCCACAGGGTTCTGTCTTGGGCCCAGTCTTATTCAACATCTTTATCAATGACTTGGATGATGGGCTTGAGGGCATCCTGATCAAGTTTGCAGATGACACCAAATTGGGAGGGGTGGCTAATACCCCAGAGGACAGGATCACACTTCAAAATGACCTTAACAGATTAGAGAACTGGGCCAAGGCAAACAGGATTAATTTTAACAGGGAGAAATGTAAAGTACTACACTTGGGCAAAAAAAAATGAAAGGCACAAATACAGGATGGGTGATACCTGGCTTGAGAGCAGTACAAGTGAAAAGGATCTAGGAGTCTTGGTAGACCACAAACTTGACATGAGTCAACAGTGTGATGCAGCAGCTAAAAAAGCCAATGCAATTCTGGGCTGCATCAATAGGAGTATAGCATCTAGATCAAGGGAAGTAATAGTACCACTGTATTCCGCTCTGGTCAGACCTCACCTGGAATACTGTGTCCAGTTCTGGGCACCACAGTTCAAGAAGGATATTGACAAGCTGGAACGTGTCCAGAGGAGGGCAACCAAAATGGTCAAAGGCCTGGAAACGATGCCTTATGAGGAACGGCTTAGGGAGCTGGGTATGTTTAGCCTGGAGAAGAGAAGGTTAAGGGGTGATATGATAGCCATGTTCAAATATATAAAAGGATGTCATATAGAGGAGGGAGAAAGGTTGTTTTCTGCTGCTCCAGAGAAGCGGACACGGAGCAATGGATTCAAACTACAAGAAAGAAGATTCCACCTAAACATTAGGAAGAATTTCTTGACAGTAAGAGCTGTTCGACAGTGGAATTTGCTGCCAAGGAGTGTGGTGGAGTCTCCTTCTTTGGAGGTCTTTAAGCAGAGGCTTGACAGCCACCTGTCAGGAATGCTTTGATGGTGTTTCCTGCTTGGCAGGGGGTTGGACTGGATGGCCCTTGTGGTCTCTTCCAACTCTATGATTCTATGATTCTATGATTCTATGATTCAATACTGCTGAACCACCAGCAAATTCTGTGTCCTGAGAAATGCTTTGATAAACAAATTTGGAGAATACTCTTTCCTCCTGTGCATCTGTTTTATGGCTGACAAGTAGATGCTCTGTGTGGAAAAGTCCATTATTGAATGCTGCATCCCTTCCATATACACACAGCCGCCACTTTACAAACACAATGCATTCCCTGGAAATCATTTGTTAGGTGAGCTTTCTCATAAGGAGTCAATGATTTCCATTTATTCCTACAGGAAGATTTTCTAATGCATTCCCCACCATGGGATTTCGAACCCAAAATGCAGGGAGAAACCCGGGGAAATCCCATTAAAAAAATGCTCTCTGGTTTGTCTGATTGCTCCACCTCCCTCCCTCTCTCTCTGTTCCTCAGCCAACCAGCAAAAGGCAAACAAGGAAGTAAAAAATGTTTTCTGTTCAGATATCTGAATCTGCAGTGTGTATCTTGAGATTTGGGTCCTGATTCCTTGTGTTTGGAAAAGTGCTTTTTTTTTTTTTTTGCATAGCAAACCTTCGTAAGGCAGGACCTATGTGTAGTTTAAACTTTGACACCCGAATCCTCTGGTTGTTTAAGAACATGCAAAGGACTGTTTCACGCTCTATCAACAATCCTTCCCTGTTCATTGTGGAGGAGGAGCAGATTTGCCTTAGTTGTTCAGTGTAAAGGCTGAAGACTAGCAGGCGCTCCAATGCACGAGTTGCAATTTCAGCTGAATTTGGAGGAACCACTTGAAGTATCCATTGTGTTTAGCTATTTCAATTGCTTTTGTTTGATTTGCTCATTGCAAACAGCTGAAAGTCTGTAAATTTTGCTAATAAGCCTAATTTGCAATGGGGGTTCAATAATTTCAATTGCAACTGTATTTGCTGTAAATCTTTTAATATAGAATCATAGAATTGTAGAGTTGGAAGGGACCCCCGAGGGTCATCTATTCCAACCCCCTGCTATGGAGGAATATGCAGCTGTCCCATACAGGGATTGAACCTGCAACTTTGGCCTTATCAGCATCACACTCTAACCTAGTTATCCAGGTGGTATAATGTATTTATGTTTATGTTTTTAAATGTAAGCTGCTTGGAAACCTTTTGGGTAACAAGCAGCTAATAAGCTTAACTCATGATAATTGAGTCACTTTGGGCTGCCCTGGGCAAGATAAAGTGACTAGCAAATTTAATGAATAGTAATAATTAGACTCTTAATTTCTGAGTCATGGGTCGTATCGCCACGTTGGGCAAAAGATAGATAGATAGATAGATAGATAGATAGATAGATAGATAGATAGATAGATGATAGTAAATCCCATTGAATACAGTAGGATCAGGGCCGGCGCTTCCATTTAGGCCAACTAGGCAACTGCCTAGGGCGCCAAAATGGAGGGGGCGCTGGCCAGCCTGCCCCCCGCCCCCTGCCGCCCGCCACCTGCCGCCGCCCCAACCAGCGGCAGAGCAAGCAGGTTGGGGCGAAAACCGCAGCGGCGCCGCCAAAATGGAGGGGGCGCTGGCCAGCCTGCCGCCCGCTGCCTCCCCAACCAGCGGCGAAAACCGCAGCGGCGCAGGGTGCCCGGGGGGAGGGGGCGGGGCACCGTACGTCATGTGTAATGACGTCACGTGGCCCCACCCCCTCACCTAGGGCGCGAAAAGCCCTAGCACCGGTCCTGAGTAGGAGATATTTCTGGGCACACATGTATATGATTGGCCTTCAGGAGAGAGGGTACATCTTAGCTACAGCAGCTTGTGCTTGATTGAAGAAGACTCTAGGGCAGTTCACTACTATTAAAATACTGTGCAAAACTAATTTCCTTGACTTTGCTACCATTGTTTATTATTAGAATAAATTTTGTGGATGGGAAACACTTTCTAGAAATGTGAAGACATGCAAAATAAAAACTATTATCACATTTTTATTAAATAATGTCTGAATCCTTTAGTGTAAAGGGTAGAAGCAGAAAAACTACCAACCAGCCAAAATATTTAATTCAGTTCGAATCCATGCTTTTTGAAGCATGTCAATGAACAATACTATGTTAGCATTTTAGCAAATAATAATCTTTCCCTAATCTTTGCAAGCTTGAGGACAGGAGTTGTAACTTATTTTTGTTGAGTGCTGAGTTCAGCATGTTAAATAAATAAACCATCCTTACAATAATAGTTATTATACGCATAATCAACATGCTGGTTCTTGAGTATGCTGCACTCCAACCCAACATCTGCACTAAGAATGTGTACAGATAATTCAGATAGCAGATTCCGTGCTTTGGGGATGGCATTTGGCCAAAAGGGAATTAAGCCCACTACAGAGCACATATTTATAAAAAGAAACATCTTTTAGTGCTAGTGTAACAATGTGGCACTGTGAGGACTGCACAGCCTGTGCTGGTCCTAAACCCACTAAAAAACCACAGTATGAATATGTTGGCGGACAGGCAAGGACAAATCACTGCAAGACAGGGCATTTGTCTTTGAGAACTGGATAACCTTCAAGACTACCATCTGGATATAACCAAGGGCTGTTTTGGGGTCAGGCACAGAGGGCACGTGGTTGATAACTGTGTCTTCTTGTTCCTAAGAAGAACAAGCAATCCTCACCACCTTTCTCCAGTTTGCATCAAACTAGAATTGAGTGGTAGGTGCAGATGAGCAGGGGTCAATCTACTATGAAACTAATAAAGGTTAAGCTTCAGGCCCCCTAATCCTGAAAGGGTTCCAGAAGTGACTTTAGTCCACATTGCTAACAATTTTTGAGTCTAGTACACCCAATCTGAGTCACGCAACTCAAATTGGTTCTCTCTCTCTCTCTCTCTCTCTCTCTCTCTGTGTGTGTGTGTGTTTCAACAATCCCAAGGTTTGAGTCAGTAGCACAGATGTTGCAAAGGTGGAGTGTCACAGTAAGTTATCAGTTCAAAGAATATTTGCACCTTAGGAAATCCCAGAACATAGAAGAAAACACGCCACCTAAAATGCAACGTATATAAATTCTTCAGCTTTTTTGTGAGCAACACCTAACTAAAGTGTTCCCCGATATATTGCTACTGCGTTTAAGGTGTCCTTGACAAGGCCTATCACGTGCTGAGAAGCAGAATGGGATTTTTTCAAAGTGTCCTTTATAAAGAACAAATTTGGCCTACCATGACTAAAGAACGCTTAAATTCTTTATGCATATTGTCTCTGAAAATGACATTGCAAGGAAGCTGTCATATGACGTAACTGTACATGAATATGCTGCTTGAAAAGCTAGAAAAAATAGTATTTTGAAAAATGTGCTTCATGTAGTATGTGTTCTCATAGGTGTCTAAAATAAAATATTATATTGACTGCGGTCTTTTCTATCGTTTATTTCATCATTCTATGATGCATATATATAACATTTCCATAATTTTCATCTCCAAAAGTCAAAAATTATAATGCATAGGAATTTTTTATTCACACCTGTAGCGGTTAATATATATATATATATATATATATATATATATATATATATATATATATATATATATATATATATAAAATGTGGTGATCTGTTGTAGAATAAGCCCATTTAAGAAGTGGTTACCCAGATCTCGTTGCTAGTTGCGAAGAGGCCCCTATCTTGGAGAAAAGATGGGATATATAGTCGTACCTTGGATCTCAAACGCCTTGGCTCCCGAACAAATTGGCTCCCGAATAATCAAAACCCAGAAGTGAGTGTTCTGGTTTCTGAATGATTTTTGGAAGCCAGACATCTGGCTGCGCTTTGGTTTCTGAACGTTTTGGAAGTCGATCGGACTTCCGGAATGGATTCCGTTTGACTTCCAAGGTACGACTGTAAATGTAAAAATAAATATATTATATAAAAAATAAACTAAAGCTTGTATCAGCCCTGGTCAGCATGGCTAATGATAAGAAATAATGAGAACTGTAGTCCAAGCAGCTAGAGTGCACCCGATGTGGGAAGGCTGAATTAAACACTGTCATCATCTCAATATTGCAGATAGCAACAAAGAGTGACTGATAATGGCTTGCCTAAGGCCACCTTGGGAGAGGCAAGATTCAAACCAAGGACTTCTTGATTTGTCAATCAGCCACTGCACTAACTGGAATAAGAATTCCTTCCAGTAGCACCTTAGAGACCCACTAAGTTTGTTCTTGGTATGAGCTTTCGTGTGCATAAGAATAAGAATGTCTGCTCAGAAGTATGATATTTAAAACCAGCTCTTAACAGAACACTTGACGAAGCTGACATTGCAAAAACTGGTGATTCTACCACATAAAAAGATAATTGGGCCCAATGAAAGTTTTGCAATGTAAGAAAAGCGGCAGAAGAGGATTCATCAAGCCTCTTCTTGTGGTGTGTGTGTGTGTGTGTGTGTGTGTGTGTGTGAGTGGCAGCCTTGTTTAGGTGTCTTGAGTGGGAAGACTTAACTAGATTAACATGAATTGTGAAGAAAGGCTTTCTGTTTCCTTTGAGCAAGTCTCAGCCTGTTCCTTTATTGCGGTGTTGACCCATTATTGATTCGCTGGATAATTACTTTGATTAAAGGCAGTGCTTCCCTACCTCATCCTGAAGAATGCTTTCTCTCTTGCTCCTGCTGTGGTCAGTCGATCTCCTCCCGATAGGACGCCCACACAGCCTTGCTTGTTCCCCTGGAAAAAGAACACACAGTAGAGAGCGATTTCTCTCCTCCACTTCCACCAAATGCCAGGTTATTGCCGAACAATGTAGGCAGCAAGAAATGTTATTTTGCTGTTGATGGGAGTCCAAGGATGTCAAATTGTTATGGGCTTGTTTGAACATTAAGGCTTTGCTTTCATTATTAGACAGCATATAACTCATGAAGGGAGTTGTGGCTCCCAAGGCTCCCATTCTGTCTTTCTATCATTTTGATAAAAGCTTGAAGAACCACTTGGCTTTGCCTCTTTTCCAGCTGTGGTTTCCTGCCTGTTATGTTTTGTGTAGCTCAGGCAATGACCAGGGATGATGGGAGCTGCAGTTCAGCAGCATCTGGAAGGCCAAAGATTCCCCATTCCTCTGAACCATTGGATAGCCTCTTATGATCAGGGCTCTCAACAGAGGCCTGGGATATGGTAAAGGGGGCAGCACTGGGAGGAGGAAATCACAAAAATGGGTGGAAACAGCTTGTGTGTACTGCACTCCCATCTATAATTAATTATTCTGTGAATTCTATTATTGCATCGGATTAAACTGGAGAGAACTGCCCACACTGGTGGCATTAGAGATGTAGACCTCTGCAAGATTCGTTTCTCCTAAATGTCATTTAACTAATGTAAAATATCAGTTGCTATCCTTGTAATATTAACCAAATCAAATTGAAGTCAATAGTTAATAATTATGATAATAATAGCCACCTCTTAGATAATACCCAACTAAATCTTACTCAGTAGACCTGTTGAAATCAATTGAGTTAGATTATGCAAGTCCATTGATTTCATTCTAATCCAACATTTCCTAATTCTGTCTCTGATATTTCCCTTGCAGAAATATGGATTCCCTCCCCCGAACACTTATTAGATGTGAAATACATAAGAATGATAGAATTGTACATACTCCACTTTGTTCACAGGCTACAGCTATGGAAGAAATATCTCACTTGCCCACTAAATCTTCCATTTTACTCACAATCTACAGCTTTGAGATAAATACTGTATTCCACTTGCTCATATCTAACATATCTAACATTGTTTCACAGAAAACATTGTCATTTGTCTGTGATTTAAAAGTGCCGATTGTTACCAATTAGCACCTATGGAATAAACATTCTATTTTGCCGGAAAACAACAGCTGTAAGAAAGAAGAATAACTGTAAAAGAATGTTGAATAACTGCATATAGCTGTAAAAGAAATGTTGCTCACAGTTAACAACTTTGAGGAAACATAGCAAATTTCTGACAGCAGTTGTAAAACAAATGCCACACACTATAGTTGTGAGAAAAACATTTAACAGCTGTATGAGGGAATTACATCTTAGTTTATTGCTATATAAGGAAAATTATATTATATATGTGTACTGCTGTACACTTTGCATCAATAATTAACAGCTGAAAAAGAGTTTCACAACAGCCCAACTGTTAGCAACTGTGGAACAAAATTATGTAATCAAATTAGCAGCTCTAATAGAAGTGTTGCCATTCACAAAAACAAACTGGCATCTAAAGAATAAAGAGAAAAACAAATGTTTTTATTCTAGGATGATTTAAGCATTAAGTGATGCTCGGAGAAGACCCATTGAAATAAATGGATGTAAATTAACTCCTGGATGTAAAGTTCAGTTGTCTCAATGGGTTCTGAGTACGATTTGTTTAATAGTGTGAGATACTGTAGTTTTCTAACTAAAATCAAGCTTGTTTAAAGTCATTCACCTGCTAGTAAATATCATGATTAACTTATTCCATAAATAGTTCAGGAAGAAACAGATTTGCACAAAATTTATGATGTTAGTTAGCAATGCTATTAAGTGTATCTTTGAAACTTCACTTCCTTTGTCATATAGCTCATCTATAACAGTGCTGGATGGAGATTAATGGGAATTGTAGTCCAAAACATCTGGAGGGCCGAAGTTTGGGGATGCCTGGTTTATAGTAAAGATTGGTAGCTAATGTTAGCCTTAATCCCATGGTGTGAAGTTTGAATGAAAAAAGATTTATTTCAAATTTTATAGTCTTGCAGCTTCTAACTTATGTTCATCATAGAACCTCAGTTATGCAGGAGATCCAGTGTACTAAAGCATTTGTCTATTTTAAAAACCTTTTAGGGCACCTCTCATCTAGCCAAAAAATTATCTGAGGAAAACAATTTCAGAAAAAGAAGCTCGGGAAAAGGCTAGTGAAAACAAAGGGCCCTTCTGAATTCTAGTAATTATTGGAGAAATGTTGGAGGGTATGGAATAGGATGTCCCTATTTTCATTGGAGAAATGTTGGAGGGGAGTGGATCTCACCCGATTATGTGTTCCAGGGACAAGGACCCACTACAGAAAAGGCCCTCATGTTTTTTAGAATAATTGATCTCAAAGCGGGCACATGAGAAGAACCTTCATTGCTGATTTTGGGGGCAGACTGGTATGCATGACAGTAATTAGTATCTCTTAATGCCTTCCAAAGTGCCTTTCCAAGTATGTCATATGTGCATACACTCGTTGATGGCCATAGCATGTGGCAAGGCACTGCATTGGCTTCACTTGGTTTCTTATTGAAAGTATGACAGGAAGTCTTCTTATTTAATTTTACAAATATTTATTAGGAAGATTTTCATCCCACCCTTCAATAATATTATCAGAGTGGCTTACTAAACGTCAGTCTGCTCACCTTCTATGCTGGGCGGTGTTGCGGCCGGACCATGGGCCACGTCAGTGATCCAGTGAATGGTAGGGTTGTGTGGTCTGCCTGCCTGCAATTGGTCAATGGCAGCAGGTCTTGGGCAGGTGTTCCCTGGGGGTGGGCTTAGCTGGCCAATGAGCACCAGCTGGGCCCACTTCCGGGGGGACAAATTGCGGCCTGCCCTCAGTTTCTTCTCACACAGTGCTGGCTTTTCAGCCTTCCTGCTGGAGCAGGGACTTCTCCAGTCCAGAGAGCCAGTGTGGTGTAGTGGTTAAGAGCGGTAGACTCGTAATCTGGTGAACCAGGTTCGCGTCTCCACTCCTCCACATGCAGCTGCTGGGTGACCTTGGGCTAGTCACACTTCTTTGAAGTCTCTCAGCCCCACTCACCTCACAGAGTGTTTGTTGCGGGGGAGGAAGGGAAAGGAGAATGTTAGCCGCTTTGAGACTCCTTCTGGTAGTGATAAAGCGGGATATCAAATCCAAACTCTTCTTCCAAAGTCTGCAATTGGGTATGCTGGAGGCAGTGGCTGATGGGACACATACTCCTATTCACTTCCCCTTGCTCCATCATTAGTAGTTTTTAAACTGTGCTTGGATTAATTTGTACTGTGCATTTTAAGAGGTATATGTGTTTTAAAATGGATGATCTTGCATGTTATTACGTTTGCATTAAGAATTGTACACTGCCTTGTGAGGTCTTTGTGAAAGGCAGTTTAGAAATCATGTTAAAGCCCCCCCCAGTAACTCCCCCTCTAAAATAAGCCAATTTGTTGATTCAACCAGTATGGACTTATATGTGGGTTGGAGCAAGATTCTCCCCTTAAACTTTGCTTTACGGTTTTTTGGTTTCTGCCTAATGTTATTCCTGCAATATCTGGTTTCATTGGCTAGAAAATTGTAACAAAATTTTACATAGCTGGTACAGGAGTTTTATTTGCATATAAAAATATACTCCTATAAAAATATACAATTCTTTTTTATTGTTTTAAAAGACACACCAATGATTCAAAGCAATGTTTATCATGGTTGCCTCCATCCTTTCTTTCCCATTCCAAATCCCTCTCCTAAACTGGGTTCGCCTTTATCCCATATAACTTTTATTGAACAAGCAGTTAGGCCCTTAGGTATATTTCCCACAAAGTTTAATTTTAGACCGTGCAATCTACTTAGAGGAAAAGAAATTAAGCATCGTTCCAAGTAAGGCCAGATATTTAATAAAACAAGCCTTATATTTACATTTTCACAAGTCCTGTAGGTGGTAGTGCTTAATTACCATGAACACCATCATTTATTTAGAGGCTACAGTGTGCTAGATGCATTAAGTATGTATTACGAATGAAATTGAAACCAAGGAAGCATAGCTCTGGAATCAATGATGAGGAAGCAGAGGCAAGAGCCTAGGGAAGCCCTTAAAACAGCTGTGGGGGGAAGCAGTGGTCCTCTGCAATTGTTGGACCATAACTCACCATCCCTATCCATTGGTTATGCCAGCTGGGACTGATGGGAACTGGAGATCAATCACCTCTACCTTAAAACATGCAAAAGAGGTTTGATGTGTTTGTCTCTCCAGTTCATTCTCATTTAACGCCACTTTTTAACCTTTAAGGGGATTATGAAGTCCTTCCAGTGCCTGAGCATATTATAAAGAGGCAATCTATAAGTAAATAACATTTTTGAATTAAGTTGGTCACTTGGTGCCTCATGGTCTTTAGGAAAAGGGGTAATCTTGGCCCTCCAGATGATGTTAGATTACAAATTCCATCATTATTGCCCATCCATGATCACTGGGATTGATGGGAGTTGGAATTCCACAGCAACTGTCACAGGCCCATGCCTGGTAAGGGGGATGGTTGGCCCCAGCTCATTTACTAAGACATTCAGAATCAGCAGCCACAATTTTGCCCATACATACAGACTTTTCTGTTTGTATCCCTTAGACAGGTCTTCCATGGCTCTAGAAGGCATTAAAATCTTTTTGCAGCTAATTAGCATGGCCCAGAATCCCCTTTTATCTATTCAGTGTTCCTTTTCTGCTTCATGTAATTCACATTGAATTAGCTGAGAGGATGAATGACTCTGCAGTAGGTAATTGTATTTTAAACAATAAGAAACCCAGGAATAAATTAATTTGAAGGCTGCAGATGCTTTTTAGATACATGATCATTAGCTTTTATACAGAGGCAACATCATCAATTTGCATGGCAAGCATATGATTTTAATTCTTTTACTAGTAGGGGAATCTGATTTTGTTTTGACAGCAGAATCAGCACACAAAGACATAACACTGGTAATGATATTCATTTTCCATTTAGTAAAACAAAAGTGGGAGTTTGAGGAGTCAAACAATTGCTTGAACCTAGCTGGATTGCGGATGTGAGGTGAACAAATAAAATCTATTAGGAAGTGTTATGAATAATTCCAGAAACTGCTTTAATTGGATAAGGTCAAGCAAGTGAGCTCACAGGAATTGAAATATAGTAAGTCTATTAAAGTAAACTTCAGTGCTTTATTAAAATGATGGGCGCCTTATTAAAAATAAATCAGTGATGCATATTAATACCATATTTCTCATCTACCCCATGTCCTTGTGACTTTATTTCTCTTATGCACACATACCTGAGAGAAAGTCCTTTTTTATATTTCTACTGTTCCATAATTTCCACTTTAGTTTGCAAGAGAGCAATTGTATATTTGTGATCAGGGGTCAACACACAACAGTGCTCATTTTAGGAGATGCAAAGTTGTGACAAGGAGCATCCCTGAAGAAGATACGATAGCCATCTCTTAGGCTTCTCAAACCCATTGCAGGTGAGAGAGGGTAGCAGGAAAATGTCCATTACATCATGGAGTTTTACAAGAGGACAAAAGCAGGAAGAAGATTGCATGTACTGAAAATTTTAAAAGACACAGCATATAGGACATGGGAAGTTTCACAGAATTAAAGAAAGATAAACAGCAGCTTACAATTACCTAACTAAATTATTCACTGCAATGTAATTCAGAAACCATAGGTCTCCCTTCACTGCTTATAAAACAGTCTATTTGTTTGCTGGAATTTAACGATAGCATATCTAATTGACAGGGCCCTGTTTCTTTCAGATGTCACTGTTTATGACTGAAACTCACAACCACTAATTTAACTAAAGTCCAACTTGTAGCGCTAATGAGAAGAAAAAAGTCAATATCTTGACAGGAAAATCACTACTTGCCAATCAACCTGACATAGTTCATTGCATATGTAACATTGATAGAACCTACTTATAGACCTCCAATGATACATACTGATTTGTGGAAAGATACCTTCGAATAAAAACTGAAATTAAAAGAAGTTAAATGTAATTAAATTAACATTTGGTGCTTCTGGATGGGGGGAAAGGAATGTTAAAACAAAACAAAAAATCAGCTGTGGATGAATCTCTTTTTATTACTGATATGACAAATAATAAAAAAACCACAATGCAAAAAAGTCAGTATCTTTATATTTTGTGGTCCAGTTGTCTCTTAGAAGTAAAACATATGATCTGATTTATATGGCTGTTGTTTTCCACCACAATCACTTTTTATCACATGAATCAGCCTGAATATTACACTGTACTAGGAACAATGCGATCCATTTTATAAATGTTTTGCTTCCATGTGTTTTTTTCCTCCCCTACAGATAGTAACTTTATCCTTGCAAATGCTCAGGTGGCTAAAGGATTCCCCATAGTTTACTGTTCCGATGGCTTCTGTGAGCTTTCTGGATTTGCACGAACGGAAGTCATGCAGAAGAGCTGCAGCTGTAAATTTTTATATGGTGCTGAAACAAATGAGCAGATGATTCTTCAAATTGAAAAGTCACTGGAAGAAAAGATTGAATTCAAAGGAGAAATCATGTTTTACAAAAAGAACGGTGAGTATTATTTCATTCATCAGACATGCTGTAAATGTAGTCATTATTCAGTGTAATGGTTATGTAACATCCACTATTTATTTTGCGCATGAATGTTCAGAAGGCCACATATATGTATATGCATGAAAGTACACGCTAAAGTTGTGAACCTTATTATGAGTTTTTGTTAAATTCAGTAGATTATATTCCACATTGTCCATAATTTGGGATTGTATTGAAACACTAACCCATGGTTATGGTAACGTGTAACTTGAACTCCTCAGACTAATTCACAACACAGCTGATTCAATCTGTATTTCACAACTTGATTATGCACCATTTGAAATTGTCAGCTGAGCTTGGGAGAACCCTCACTGAAAAATATTGTACTGGAGGTGGGATGATGTGATATGAGCGGTAGTGCTTGATCTGTGAGGTTCTTTTCAAACATGATAATTATCATTTCAGTCACAGAGTTATGAAAACACATGTTTGAACTGATCTTTCACACCCATGGCAAAATATACCAAGGTGTGTTACGTGCCTACACTGAAATGAATAGGTGCTGGATAGTTCTGAACTTTGTGCGATGCATCTTCAACCTGCCTTCACTTTAAATCAAGGTAAAGGTAAAGGACCCCTGGAAAAAAAAATTTGCTTCTTGCACTTAAAGCATCTGATTACAGAGCCCACAACAAGCAAGTCTTCAGACCAAATGGACTGCAGGCAACACCACATCTAGCCACAGAAATGCATTATTTTTTAAATTGTAGTTGTTTCTGAAATTTCAAAAGTCAATTTGGAAGTTCCTGTTTGAAATAGTGGTTTTTTTTTTGAGGAATTTCAACAGAAGCAAAAGGAGTTTCAGTTAGGCTATAAAAATTCCTGAAGGTGGTTTCACATGTCTATACTAATGACAAATGTTAATTGTACACGTTATTTGGGATATTTCGATGAGGAAATGTGTCATTGTCCCTTGAAGAAGCAAGCTAGACATGTGAGGCTGATGGATAACAAAAAGGAGGAAGAGAAGGCAGACTGTTCTTATTCCTGGTTTGCAAGTGAAAAGGAGATTAAAAAGAGGGTAGCAGCAATAAGAAGGAAAAAGAGGAGAATCAACTTCTTTGCTGTGGAAATATATTTCAGCTCAGAACACAGCTCTTATTTGGAAAAAAAAAAAGTATGTTCTGGAAACGTTTTCCCAAGTTTTGTACTGATGGAATTCTGTTAATTCTGCTGGTGCTGGGAAAAGGGGATGGGTTGGTAATTTTCACTGATTCCTCCTTTCTGTATGCCTGTGTGCCCTACTCTGGCAGTTTGTGGGACCCTTCAAAACAGAAGGTGGCCCTGAGGGACGTGGAGGAATTAGGAACTGACAAAAATCACCTCCCTATCTCCTTTCTCCAATAGGGAGCCTCCCTAACCCTAACCCTAACCCTAACCCTGTCCCTGTGTGAATGGATAGAGGCCTTCTGTTTGCACAGGAGGAAATCTGACTCCAAATTAATACACACCAAAGAGAGAAACAACAGTGTTTATGGTACTAGAGAATCACCTCTCTCTCTCTCTCTCTCTCTCTCTCTCTCTCTCTCCACACCATAAAGAGAAAGGCATGAAGTTTAGTGAAGTTGCCAGGACGTTAATGGAGTATACCTTTAAAATGTAGCATTGCAGGGATGCTTCATGAAAATTCAGCAGAATCATGCCCTTTGACAGCATTAGCATTTGAAGGAAGACATGCCACTGCGTCTCTAAACCATATTCCTGGAAAACTGATGCAAGAAGGATAATATGTAGAGATAAATAATTTACAAATACTGCCTGAATATGAGCAATCCTCTTGCACCAGTAGTTTCAGAGCCATTATGCATGTCAATGACTAAGCATTACAATATGGAAGGGTAGACAATCACTACTATAACACAACTCTCTGTTCATTTTGGTGGGGGGTGGCCAGTGAACTAGGCTATACAGCAGCAGGAGAGCTTGGTGAATGGAGGAAGCAATGCAGTAACGTGTTTGCTTAAGCATTTCTTAAGTTTTCCAGTTCAAAAAGGGGAGAGCCCACTGTGTGTCCAGAGTTTTTGAAATGGGGGGGGGGGCAGAAAGACCTAGTGCTTAGCCTTTGTACATTCACCCACCAGTTCCAGCAGGTTAACAGGAACTCTGTTATTCAGTTGCATACTTCCTGATTGTGTGGCAATGTCCCGTCCTCCCCGTGGAAAATGAATGACACGTGACACAATATATAAGGTTAATGGGCAGAAAAGGCCACAACTTTATTGGTTACAGATGTTGAGCGGTATTGGCTTAGGCATTGGATCTAACCAACTATATCCGACCCCAGCCCGTGTGCTGGGAGTCCGGGAAGGGTTAACCACCAGTAAAGGGAGTCCTGTGATGCACATCAACTAGGAACTCCCCCTGAGGTCACCGATAGGGGCGTGCCTTAGGCCCTAACCTCCCTAGGCTTCGGACAGGGCCACTGCCCTTCAAATTGCGGGGCAGGTGATGGCGCAACCTCCCCTCCTCACTTCTACAGAAATATTCCAATGCCTAACCGCCAAAACCCAGAGTTGTTAGATGGAAGGATAGGATTTGTACACAGGTTGAAAACAAGTAATAGTTCAACATAGAAGAACTAATTTCGCTGAACAAATACAGCCTCTTCTTCCTTTCAGCTATAAATTTGCTGTCGAGGATGCAAAACAAAAAGAAGCAAAGTTGTTTGTTAATGACATGGAGAAACAGAGATTAGAAGCAGGAAAGTGGTACGACCTTTGGAATCTGCTTCCCAGGTTGTTTCATGGTACAGTCAGAGTGTTTGGAGTCAGATTTTCCTAATGATACAGACATACTGATCTCCTTTTAATTTGCATTTCTTGCAGGTAGCATGCTTGGGGCAGAAGTGTCATTAAAATCAAGGTGATAGGATAGCTTTCCAGTATTGCTCATACCTGGCAAAGAAGCAAATGAACTGGGGGAGAGAACTATTATTTACCTTTGTTGTGTCTCTTGTAATGAAACTTGGGGCTGGACAGTATAACAGTAATGGATGTAAGTTTTCATATGCACTGGTATTATTATTGACTCCCCCCCCCATACATTGCAGATATTTTAATACATTACATAAGCTATTTTAGAAGCAAAAAAGCCTTGGGACATAATAGGAAAAAAGTGAAATATTGTGAGACTCTTCTGTAATTTTAAACCTAGAACCAGGAGGAAGTTTGACTTCTCTAATTGACAACCCTGACACACTTTCAGTGCAGGTTTGCCTAGAGACCAAGCAGTGATTTCAGGCACATATCCGAATTCATAATACAGAGCATTTTAAACACTGAATAATAAGCACAGTGCTATTAGGAAATATAGTAAGTATTTACTATAATGGCTACATTTTCTTGAGATATATTGTTTCTATTAGATATTGAACAGATATTCTAAAAGTGCTCTTTTATCTGGCAAGACAAGAGCTCAAAAGCTCAGTTTGAAATCTCAATTATATCTTTGCCAGTTGCTTTATAGTTTATACCATCAGTAAGTTGCAAGTTTATTTATTTTTTGTTCACATTCTGACCAGGTGCTCATCTACAGCTTGTATTGCTTTCATCCCTGGTCACATCCACACCACTAATTTAAAGCACTCTTATACCACTTTAATAGTCATGACTTCTGCCAAACAATCCTGGGATGCCTGAGATGTTAGGCATCCCTTCACAGTGCTGCAATTCCCAGCAAATGACACTTCCTAGGGTTGGGGGGGGGGGAGAAGGCATGGCTGTTAATGCTGTATGAGTGCCTGGTGTGGATGCGATCTATGTCTTCATTCTAGATTAAAAGGAGCTCGAAATAAGGCACCTGCCAACTTCTGAAAACTCAGGTAACACACAAGTAGGTCAGAATCAAGAGAACAACACAACTAGTTCCACTAGCTCAGGAGGGTTTGGGTCTACGCTGGCGTCAGGCAGGTGGTTCCATCTCACTATCTTCTGTAAACTCTTAGCTTTTAAAGTTCAGTATGGATTTTAATTGTGTACAGGGATCATAGAGAGGGCGGCCAATGGAGCGTCATGTGCTAAAAGGGGTGGATTTTGTTGCAGTCAGGAATGTTTTGGTGTGGGTGTTTTGCAGACCATAGTGAGATGTCTGCCTTTGGTAGCTGATTTTGTGCATCATGAATGGGCAGGAAATTGTTTGTTCTTTAATTTCTTTCATTATTTAATTTATTGTTGTTGGTGGTTATTGTTGTTTTTGCCATCATTTTACTGCTAGGTGATGAGGTGCTTATGGGATTTTGTGATTCAGGCGGCAAAAATAATTTGATAGGCTTTAGGTCCTAAGCTTAGGATGGCCGTATCTTCTTCTTTACATGGGACAGTCCTCTGCAGGGTTATTGGAATATAGTGGTGGGGAAAATGTATTTGTATGTGAATTTATAGATATTTCTTTAATATATGTACCAGTCTTTCCTCTTGTATTGGGTACACATCCACACACCCTACCATTTTTACAACACTCTTTAAAACATGTTTGTACCACTCTGTTTATAATTCCAGGGTGATGTACATACAACACAGTGAGTTAAATATAAAATGCAACACTAAAACATTGGAGAAAACCCTTACTTTTTAAAACAAGCAGGAGGTTAAAATGCCTGGGTGAACAAAAGTGTTTCAGCCTAGTTCCAAGAAACCAGCAACGTGCTGGGCAAGCCTCTGTAGGGAAAACATTCAATAAGTGGAGTGCACTGCTAAAAACGCCTGTTTCTTTGTTACATATCACACCGCTAATAAAGGGCTTAATAGGAAGCCAGAGGCAAAGGGGTATGCTCCATTTGTTTCCCACTGTAATTTTATCTTGGGACATGATGTAAAAGTACTATACAATATGAATGATAGTAATAATTAGGTGGGAAATGCATAAATTCACAGAGGATTGCAATAGGTATGGCATTAGCCCAGGCGGTCACCAGGCTGCCAGTCCTATCTGTTGAATGTTTGCCAATATTCATTCATTCTCAATGAGGGGTTCTTGGCTGTAATATCATCAGACAGGAAGCATTACACTGTCAAAACATTTTTTTTTGCTGTTGTTTGTTTAAAAAAGCATGCTGTGTTGATGAAGGAACGGTCAAAATGGCTTCAGCTAGGAAGTCAAGTCTTATCCAGTGCTTTTTTTCCTTTAAAAAAATGTTTAGGGGCACTCTCATTTTCCTACTCATATTGAAATACTGCCCCTCAATGAGGCCAAACTTAAATTCACAAAATGTTTGGGGGTATGCGTTCCCCTGCGTCTCCCCATAAAAAAAGCACTGGTCTTATCAATGTATTTGCGTTCTTATGATTTACTTACTTGGGCTTTCAGTGAGCTTTTTTGCAATGTGTGCCAGCAAAGACTTATCAGCAATTTTAGCCCTCTTCAGGATTGATGCCAAGTTAGAAGGACCTCTGGACTAGTCTAGCTTTTAATTCTTTTGCTCTTAAGATCTCTGGCAGAAATATTTACAGATAATCTATGAAGCAAGTAGGATGATAACTTATTATATAATGGTATTTTCCTATGAGCAGTTTTACATAGTAAGTTGCCCTGAGTCAATAACCCCTTCATTCTCTTGTATCTTGGATTTTATTCCTCTCTTACATAATTGCTCCTGAACAATTTTACATTTCAGAGATAAAGAGGGAAACATAAAAACAAGCAGAGAGAGAATGCAAGAGAGAGAGAAAGTTATTTGCATCCTATAGAATGAATAGAAATAAGTAGGAATGATGCTTGCCCCTCCTGACAGCCCCCCAAATAAAATTGAATTCTTAATGTTCATATTGAAAGCCAGTGTAGTGTAGTAGTTAGTGTTCTGGACTAGATGGGGGGAGAGTAATGTACACCACCTTGATATTCTTGGAGGGACAGGTGGGATAGAAATGCAGTGATGATAGATGGTAGATGATAAATAGATGATAGATCGATGATAGATCGATGATAGATCGATGATAGATAGATAGATAGATAAGGAGCTTTCAAATATTCAGTATTTATACATAGAAAATCTAATTTAGTCATTGCTTAGTCGTTTTGCAAACAAAAAAGTTACCTTTGTGAAGGGTGCAGTTAGAATCATAGAATTGTAGAGTTGGAAAGGACAATGAGGGTCATCTAATCCAACCCTGAAGGAGCTTCTCCACCCTCATCGTTCAACCTGGACACTGAGGTCCAGCGCCGAGGGCCTTCTAGCAGTTCCTTCACTGTGAGAAGCAAAGTTACAGGGAACCAGGCAGAGGGCCTTCTCGGTAGTGGTGCCCACCCTGTGGAACGCCCTCCCACCAGATGTCAAAGAAACAAACAACTACCTGACGTTTAGAAGACATCTGAAGGTAGCCCTGTTTAGGGAAGTTTTTAATGACTGATGTTTTAATGTATTTTTAATCTTTTGTTGGAAGCCGTCCAGAGTGGTTGGATAAACCCAGCCAGATGGGTGGGGTTTAATTCTATTATTATTATTATTATTATTATTATTATTATTATTATTATTATTTTATTATTACCATCCCCTGCAATGCAGGCAGGCATCTTTTGCTCAGCATGGAGCTCAAACTCACAACCCTGAGATTAAGAGTCTCATGCTGTACCAACTGAGCAGCTAACCCAGAGTTGTAGCAGGTGGTGGGTTGCTTCCTTCACACATATATCCATTGTATGCAGGCAACAACCAATTTACCCATGTCCATTTGATGCATGGCCTTGCACGTGTGCATCATGGCCACAGAAGGAGGCAGAATGGGGCGGAGGCATAACGGGGTGGAGCAGACTTATGCGTGCTTCACTGCCACGCGCGATGACCCAGAACGCAACTCCCATGCAAATAGCGGGTTGCCTGTAGTCAGGTGTGTACTGGGGCAGAGTACACCATAAGCCACACAGTACACTATGTATTTTTCATTATTAGTTGCTGTATATGTATCAGCCCTTCCAAAAGCAACAAAGGTAATTCAGTTTACTAAGCCCTATTAAAGCCCATGGAAGAGCCTGTGGGGATACAGCCAGCAGCCCAGCCATGTCAGATGATTGCCAAATGTGCGTATGTCAGAGGGAGAGAGTTAGCAAAGTGTAAGCATGCTTGGGTTGGAGTCATGGCAACATTGGGATCAAAAGTTACAGCCTTCCTCCCCTTGCTCACTTTAGCCTTCTGCATTTTGTGTGTGTGTGTGTGTGTGTGTGTGTGAGAGAGAGAGAGAGAGAGAGAGAGAGAGAGAGAGAGAGAGAGAGAGAGAGAATGAATAAATCAATTGGGCTTCTGTTGTTACATGCAGTATTATAAGCAGCAAATACAACCTGATTACTTACAAGTTGAGAGTTACTCACATTCCTTTTATTGAACAATTTCTGGCTGGATGATATGACTGTGCAGTTTCATCTGCTAAAATCTGGAAGAATAATACTCTCTAAGCATGTAATTCCTCACCATGCTGTAAAATCCCATTATGAACTTAAAGTGGCAGAGATGACTGCCGCAGCCAGCTTTCAGCTTCTTCTGTGTAAAATGTCACTGTTGTTACAATTCACCTTTAGGAGCTTCATCCCCAGAATGTTAGCAGGCAGAAATTCAATGTATTGAATGTCATGTTGAGGAAACCTAACCTGCCACATCCTGGTGTGATCTTATTTGTGCTATGGCACCAACCGAGGTTAACCATCCTCTTCCTGATCCCTGTCTTGAAGGGAAAACTCTTCCTGATTTTTCCATGTGTTGCAGGCACTGAAGAGGAGGTGGGATCTCTCACTTCCTACTCTATGTTCACTACGGTCTGATGCAGAAGGAGAGGGTGGGAGATTTAGCTGAGGATGAAATCTGCTACTGAATTCAAGGGTTATTTGCAGTCTCCAGGCCTCTCTGCCTGGCTCTTGGGAATACCCCTTATCCTCAGGCCAAACCTTCATTGGCATCCTTGAGTGTTTTTGCCTAGCTACAAATACATCCTCAAACTCTAATCGTGTGTCAGGGGCTGGAATGAGGAGGAATGGGGGGGGTGCCCCCCTTCTCCTGAACATTCCCTAGAGCAGGAGGGCAGTATTGATTCAGAACAGCGGTTTGCAGAGGGGCATAGTCCAGAGGGAGAAAGCTGGGAAATACTGGGTGAGGAACAGCTAGAAGAGGAAACACTAGGATAGAGACAGTTGGCAGACTCAGTGTCCTTGGACAGCATTTCTGACCCCCCCCCCCAGACAGTCATTGAGAGTGATAGAACAGAGAGCTCAGCGGCAACAAGCTCAGATTACCCTACGTAGGAGTGACATACTGTAGATTAATGGGGACGGAGGGGGTGAACCTGTACTGGGAGCAACGCCATTTCTAGAGAGGTATGCATTCCTTTTCTATCTCTCTGAGATTATTAAAGAAACTAACTGGTAAGAACGCTCCTTTCGTTCGATCTGCTTATTTACTGCCTCTGGGGGAGGGATCCGATTCCCTGAAGCCTGACATCATGCTTCCTATTTGCCTGGCTGGAGGATAGAGAGGGATGTGCAAGGAAATTTGTTGCTGTGCCCACTTTGCTGCTGCCTTTGCCCACGGCTGGCATGTGGCCTCCATAAGTTTGGCTTCAAGGGCTTGTGCTCACCTGGTTTGAAATTATTGTGACTTTGTATAATAAATCCACCAGCTCTTGTCTCGTTTTACCCTTACCGAGTTCACAGCCCTGAGGATGTTCAAGCGGTTTTTGGGTTTTTTTTAACATTAGGATCTTACTGTGAAGGGGGGGTGAGATCTCTTTCTTCTCAGAAAGTAGCGAAGGGCAATAAACAGAATACATAAATATAAATCTATGAAGGAGATCTTAGTCAGACAGTGATTATTGGCAGAGGCAGTGCCCTTTGTGTGTGCTAGCTGAGGCAAAGGAAGTCATTTATTGTGAAAAGCTTTCTAAAAAACAATAACTCTTCCCCCTCCCCTTTGAAATGCCATATCATGTAATGCAGCATAGCCACTGGATTTCCCACACACCAGTAGTGTACAAATAATTGCATTTATTTAACATATTTATTTTCCTACGTGTTAGAATCTAAAAAAATGAAACCAGTAAAGATGTGAAAGCAATGGCAATGTGATGGTCTCTGACTTCTGCCATTCAACAAGTACTAAAAGTTATTGATTTTTTTTCAGCTAGTACCTCAGAGGTTTATTCTGATTTCAGCTTGTCAGTGAATCTGGTATCTTCTCTCTCTTACATAATTGATGTTGGCTTATATTAAGGATGTATGTTCTGTATTATTTTATTAATACTATTGCTACAAGTTCATCATGCTATGAACAATATTAAAAAAAAATCAGTGCCTTGAATTGTGATCTGGCGCACGGCTTGAGGACACATGCTTTCCCAATTGATATTGCAGCACAGATAAAACAAGAATGTAGGAAATGTTGCCCAATTAAGGTTGGTTTCAAAAAAGATCAATGCAACAAGATCCTGATGCCCTTTCATCCATCTGTGAGCATTTCATTAAATTTAAAACTTTTCGTGAACCTTACTTTTTATAAATACTGTGCTTTTGCATGTATAAGACTATGTTTTTTTTACTATAAAATAATGTTCAAAATCTGGGCTTGTCTTATAGACGGATAGTATCTCCCCCCATTTTCTTAAATTGGAGTCCTCAAAAATAGGGGGCGCCTTATACATGGGGGCGTCTTATAGATGGAAAAATACGGTATACATTTCTAAAGAGATCTCAGCATGGAGTAGGCACAAGTGCAGATGCGACATTAAAAGCATTGGATTGGCTCCCATGCAGACCCTGCCCCACCCCGACCTCTCACTGCCTCATACCTTCCCCTTTCGGTTGGCGCCAGCAACCCACCTGTTCCCAAGGTGCGAGCAAGGCAGCCTCACCAGCTGCTCTGGTTAGAGAGGAGCTCTAAATAAAATTAAAGAAATGGCAGGATGTGACATTTTGCTTCATTTGAAGATAACTCTTTTGGCATATTTAAAAGGAAAGACACTGACACTGATGATTTAGAATTAATTGCTGCTGCAAGAACTGAGTATTCCAGAACACTAGAAATCCACACAGACAATCCAGACTGGGGGGGAAATAATTTGGAGACATTGAATTGCTCAGTTTAACATGCATCTTATTTAGCTACAGTCCTAGTTTAATTTAATGTTGGTGGTTTATTTGCTTTAGCTGCAACTGACTGTTTTATTTAAACAGTGTTGACTATTATGTGTTTCATTTATGTAAACAAGTCAGTGATTATATAGTAAATCTATTCATTCATTCATTGCTAGTAAAATTTACTCATTTCTCAATAAGTTACTCAAGGAGAAAAATTAAGAGATTTGTTGAAAGAGAGTATCTTTTTATTGTTGTTGTTTTTTTGAATAATAATTTTGAAGATAAAACACAGCCATGTTTTCTTCTCAGAGTTGTAAATAAATACAGCTTCTGTTTATTCTCAATATTATATGGTCAAACAGTTTGCGCTGCCAAAGTATTGAATCCTAATTTGTTCTGTTTGTTCTATATTTTATTATGTTCTAAATACAAACTCATGTGGAAATGTGATGAACTGAACTTAAGTCTGAGAAACAGAGACAAACATAAACTGATGAAGCTGCCCATATCTAGTCTATGAGACCTTATTGTGTATTGGCAATGGAGTACCCTGTTGCTAGGAGCATTCCTCTAGCCTAAAGTCTAGCACTCTATTGTCTCTCAGTCAGCTTCCATTATTATTATTATTATTATTATTATTATTATTATTATTATTATTATTATTATTATTTTACTCTCCATCTGACTGGGTTGCCTCAAACACTCTGGTTGGCTTCCAACACAAAAACAGCATCAAACATTAAAAGCTTCCCGAAACAGAGCTGCCTTCCGATGCCTACAAGAAATTATATAGTTTTTTAACTCTTTGACATCTGCCAAGAGGCAGTGCTGGATTAAACCTAAGAAGACAAAATTGGGGGGCAGAGGGGGGCTTGCAAATTATCTCCTAATAAGTTTTTGATTTTACCAACCAAAGATTTAAATAAACCAAAACAATATTATTTTGATCCGTTGTCATGGGGCCCCTAAGTGGCGTAGGGCCCATAGGCCAGTGCTTAATCTGGCACGGCCAGGAGGGCATTTCACAGGGTGGGTGCAACTACTAAAAAGGCCTTGTGCCTGGTTCGCTCTAACTTCACTTCTCACAGTATCTGGATTGAACAATGGGTGTGGAAACATGCCTTCAATGCCGCCTGCACTGGAAAACTGACACTGGGGTATGTGAAACCCCAGGTGTAAATGATACTAATTTGTCAGGGGAATCTGGATCAGTGCTTGTTGCTTCTGGAGGTACTAAATTGTGTGTCTCTGGATCCTAGGAGCTCCTGGTTAGCAGGCCCTGACTCTAGCTCAGTGTCAGAGACTCAGTTCAGCACCTCCACAGGTTGCACCACTGGTGTTCCTGAACCAACTGGTTACTCCTTCTTTGGGTCAGAATCCTCGAAGCCCTGCCATATACTATCAGGAACACACAAATTGCTCACCTGAGGTTAAGCAGGGGGGAATTTTACCCTGAATAATTCCAAGGAGCCCTGACTATATTTTATGATGATGTATTGTTGTTGCTTTGGTAGACACTTTCCAAAATGTATGTCCAGTAGTTGTGTATTCAGACCTGATTTCCTTGGTACGTGAATTTCATTTATCTCAACACATGAGGCATAATGCTGGAAATAACTGGGGAGTGTTGTCATTTCCTCCTGCTGCATAAAATATTTGTGTGAATGGCAACTTGCTACTATTAATCATGTTAAGTAGTAGCATGTACTACTTAACTATAAAAGTAGTGTATGACTATAAAAATCACAGCCAGCGTATTAAATACATCATACTCATTCAGGAAAAAATTAGTGACTTTAAACACATGTAATTGTATGCATTTTGAACTAGTGTGTTTAAACAATCCTGCCATGCTGCCATAGTGCAATTAACACACTGCACAGAAGACATTTATCACAGTAATTTCCGTAGGCAGAGGGGTATCAGATATTCTCCTGTGTAGAAATCAAGCATTTAATGAGTTTCAACTTGCCTGTATTTAACAGCTGAGATTTGAGGAGCTGTGCTTTAGTTTCTATTTTAAGGCTGAGTGTGATTAGTTTTAATGTCTTTGAAACAGTGGAGTTATACATTAGACACCAGGAATGTAACCAATGCCAGGGGGAGGGCAAGGAGGGAGAGATGGCATAATCTAAAGTAATGACATTTGATAGTGAATAAAGGAGGTTAAGAAGCCAAAGTTAACATACTGGGGGGGGGGGATTTCTTTAAAATAGGAAACACAGGCCAAGTTAAAAGGGAAATACCATGTGAGAAAAATAAAAAGCCTCATTGGACTATTAATGATCCCAATAGATGCATATTGCATTTAAATTAATGCTTTGCTTTCAGAGGAAGCAGAATTACTGAGCTTCAGCTGATGATGCAAAGAGATTTACAGGAGCTGAACATCTGTGATTTCCTGACTATTTGACCCTTTAAATAAGTTATGGGTGTTTTGTTTTGGGTTTTTTTTAAATTGCATTACTTGTAATTTTCATTCTTTAAATATATTTTTCTACCAAAGAAGAGAAAAGATTGCTGTTTGAATTAAATATATTCTTTTTTCCCTACAGGGTCTTCATTTTGGTGCCTATTGGACATTGTCCCTATTAAGAATGAGAAAGGCGATGTTGTTCTGTTTCTATCCTCTTTCAAAGATATAACGGATACAAAAGTGAAGGTTTCTCTGGAAGATAAAAAAGAAGGTTCGTATCATTTCCAGAATAAAAGGGGACATGTTTTCAGAGAAGTGTGACATGAAACAAGAGTGAAAAATGTACATTACTGTAGAAGTGACTAGGCTCTAACTCAGTGGAAAAGGTATGTCGTGAATTTATGTCATTTGCAGTGTTATACCCATATTGAGCCTAGAAAATCAGAACTTTATTGCTTGTTTACTGTTGGAATTGCAGGGGACTGTGCCCCATGTGTCACAATTGCTTAGATCACACATGTTGAGCAGTACTTCTGTACTGAAATCACACCATAATTAATATTTAGTACATTTATATCCCACATTTTCCCCCGATCATGCAACTCAAGGAAGCTTACATGGCATTCCAAGGTGGTTTCCTATTCACCACTGAGCAGACCCAGACTTGGTTACCTTCAGAAATGTGGCCATATCATGTGTCCTCAGTCCATGATCAGGACACCAGGAGGGCTGGCATTAGTATTCATCTGTTTCTCAAAGTAAGCGTGGCAAAGGCACCAACTATAGGGGGGCGGAAGGGGCTTCAGCCCCCTCAATATTTGTGGGTAGGGGGCCGAGCCCCCCTCAATATTGAGGGGGCCGCCATCGCCTGCTGCCGCTGGGCAGCATTCGTACGCTGGGCAGGGGTGGGACACATTGAGGGAGCATGACGTGCAAATCATGTCACACAACGCAGGGCCCCCTCAATGTGAGGGGCAAGTCAGCGCCTTGGAGAAGTGGGTAGCTACTATAATTCTCCTGGGTGCAAATACTTGGTGCCAGTAAGCACTAGGGTGCCCTTAACATCTTTCTGCAGCATCAGTGACGCCTCTGAACCACCCACACATCTCCCGGTCCCTTTAGTCATGAGCTGGTTATTGATTTTTCCCTTGAAACGCCCATAGAGCTGAAGGAGGATGTCAGAAGAGTAATTCTCTTTCCTACTTCCTCTTTCAGCTTTGAATGCTTTTTCAAGGCTCAGATTAATTCTACGGGATCTGACTTTTACGCAGATCTCTTGAAAAAGCATCTATCTCTTAGGAAGGTGATCTAAGGGAGAGGAGAAGTGATAAGAGGGGATGGTGCCCATAGCACTTGCTCAAAATGGTTGACATTCTCTGAGGTAAACAGTCACATGTTGTGATTTTATCATAAATGTTTCTTTAAAATGGGGAAAGGGCCTGAGAATTCACATATCATATGAAAGATGGAAATTACTGCAATGAATATTTATAAGGTTTAAGGGAAGCTTCCTATTGATTCAATGTCAAAAAGTATAGAACTTTTTACAGGCTAAAATATAATCTGGAGGTGTAGAGATCCTTGAGGTAAATGTTAAAAAGCACTGAGGAATTGTGAAACAGTTAAATTATTTTTGAGATCACTTATAAGAGTCTTTTGCAAGTTGTTTTTAGCTGACACTACTCATCTAGTGAATTCTTTGAAGCATTAGAGTCATTAAGGCCTATAATAGTGCATTAGAGACTACAAAAAGTGAGATGCCCCAGAAACATTTAGCATACCTAGTTGTTTATGTCTCTTTACGGCAAAATGTAAACGGTTCAGTAATTTACCACAGCAAACATTTAGAAATGGAATGGCTGATCTAGTGAAATAAAAAGGCATTTTATCCAAGAACAAAAAATAGCAATACAGTATTAGAAATGGGGATTTTTCTTACTGGATTAATCTTATGTATCAGATTCATGGCCAGTGGTTTTCCAAGTGAAACTGATCACTATGAAGTCACATAGAGCATGAAGGCAGGTGTTTACATATGTGCTAAGCCTTCATACACACCGGTTGTGATAGCCCAATGGAATTTTTGACTTTTTTCTTGTACAGTTTGCGCTCATGCTACACTATAAACTGCTTTTGAATCCTCAGTACAAAGTCTGCTTCAACACCAGGGAGCATGCAACACCATGTTCAAGAAATGCAGCGAAATATCCCTTGGGCTCATGAAAATAGTTTAATGGTTCTTTGGACCCTTGCCAATGTTCAGTATTTTCAGTTGCATGCTTCTGGAAAAATAGATAGAATTGTGAACTACAGAATAGTTTAGAAAAGAAAATACTATTGTCATTTTCCAAAGCCTTATTTTTCAGATGAGTAATGCTAGCCAGGTAAATTCAGTTACACATTATCAAGATTCCTGTAAATATTTATGGTTCTACTATGTATCTTCCGGGTTTTTGTTATAATTATTATTGCTGCTGCTGAATTTCTATTAGGAGCAAAAAAAAAAAAAAAAAGCAATACAAAATTGATTTCATAAAGCAGCAATACACTAGGGAGAATAGTTCCTTGGGGATAATAGTTAATAAAAACTTTTTTAGGGTTGCCACAGTAATCTGCCAGCTATGATTATCGATGTGGATATTATTATTCTGGTGCAGACTTTTCATTATGTCTAAATCTTATGCCTATTTATTTTCCCACACCGTCATAGTTGTTGATGAAACATCACCTTCACTCTTCCAACCTTTAGTCTAATTTACTCCTGCCATATTCACTGTTGTAAAAGGACTGAACTTTACAGTTGGCTACTAGACATCAACACCTGGCTTGCAGATTCCTGGTCCTACAAGTCTAAAACCCTGTTGAGAGGTACCAGTGATGCTGCAAGAATGAGGACAAAACTGAACTGAACCCAGACTTTCACAAAGCCTGCTGTGGATTACAGGGCTATACTTGCCTTGATCCCATGAGCGGCCAGAACCTTGCCCTAGCCTAAGGCCCAGCTATTTGGAGAAGGGGAAAGCAGTAGCACTGGGCACTTCTAAATTCCAGTGTAATCTGTCCTTACCCGATGCGGTTGAGGACTACAAGTTCCAGAAATCCCAGCAGGAAACTGACAGAATACTGAGGATTCTGCAACTTGTATTTTGTTGTTGTTGTTTAGTCGTTTAGTTGTGTCTGACTCTTCGTGACCCCATGGACCAGAGCACACCAGGCACTCCTGTCTTCCACTGCCTCCCGCAGTTTGGTCAGACTCATGTTGGTAGCTTCGAGAACACTGTCCAACCATCTCATCCTCTGTCGTCCCCTTTTCCTTGTGCCCTCAATCTTTCCTAACATCAGGGTCTTTTTCAGGGAGTCTTCTCTTCTCTTCTCATGAGGTGGCCAAAGTATTGGAGCCTCAGCTTCAGGATCTGTCCTTCCAGTGAGCACTCAGGGCTGATTTCCTTCAGAATAGATAGGTTTGATCTTCTTGCAGTCCATGGGACTCTCAAGCACCATAATTCAAAAGCATCTATTCTTCGGCAACTTGTATTACCAGTATGCAATAGCAAAAGGCACTCTGTTGGGAGGGTCTTCTTACTTGTCTGCCATATTTTCAGTTAAGTTTCAGGACAGATTAAGGAAGAGGTAGTGGTAGATGCTTTGACCTATAATGAATGGCCTAAATAGCTTGGGACCAGGTTACTTGAAAAAAATTGCCTTCTACAGAACTGCCATCCTGTTCAAGCATGACTAGATGTTGAGCTCCTCTGGAGTCTTTTTCTTTCTGTCCTGCCAACATTGGTGTGTGTGCTTGGCCGGAACTTATGAAAAGGCCTTCAAGTCATTTGTGACCATTTTATCAGAATACTCAGACGTGGCTGTGGTCCAACACCTTCAGCTTCATTGGATGCCCACGAATTCTAGTATTATAAGAGTGGGAGGAAAACTTTTATCCATCCATTTCCTCCATGCAATGCATAATTTTATAAACTGCTTACTCACCTTACCCTTGGACACCTTGCAGTCACGCAAACAGCAATTGAGACTCGGATTTAAAGACGAACTGGGTTTAATCAACAGTTGCCAATTATGATATGAGTGTTGCGAAACCAGCAATGGGAGAAGGAATTCTAGAAAGGTGGAATTGTACAGCTATACATCCTCTGCAGGGCCCCCACATTCACCGCAAAGAGTAGTCTATATACACAGTTGACAAAACAGCTCATATATTCAGTGCACTATTGGCATGGCAATTATTTTGAAACAGCAAATTTCCGCAAGTGATATTTAAATTTGTAACTTTTAACAAGAAGCAGTAAATTACTTTTCAATTATCCACAAGTTACACTGCTAATTAGGTTCCATACAAAGAGTTTTCCATAACTCAGTGTCATGCATTTAAAAGTCAATCAACCTTCCCTCCCTCTCCCCCTTCCCTCGTCTCTCTCTCTTTAAATCCTCTAATCAAATACTGCTGTGAGACACTATTCGTTGCCAGATTTAGCATAACCTGACAAAAAAGGATGGTTCTTCCACAGCATGCAGGAAATGTGCTATTTTAGAAAAACTGTTTTGCTTTCAAAGAATCAAATGCAGTCACCGCCTGGCAAGGGTTATTTCAGTCCCTTGCATTATGTTGAGTAATGTATAGGGATGATTCTAATACTGGTTACGTCTTTGTCAACTGTGTTCACATTTAAAGTAATCTTAGCTGAATCACCGAATGTATTAATTACTTCCTGACCTTATAGATGAACACTGGCAACATCTTTCCTTGGTCTATTTTAGCCTGCTGTTTATATGTTTGTGTGGGCCAGATTGAAAATAGCAAATAAATGGGGAAATAGACATATAATGCCTTGCATCCTAGACCACCTATTCATCACCATCTCTCATCTTGCCTAGGATCCCTGGCTTCCATTCCCTTCCCTTCCTGGGCCTCTCTACTTATTGCTGACATTCCTCTAGTAATTGCCTGCTCCTTTACCAACAATGTGCAAAAATATCCACCATTACTCACTGTAAAAATAAAAATCCTAATAAAAATGTATCAGCATTTCCATGCAAATTTCTCATTATATACAAATTTTATATGCAATTTGCCTGATATTCACCTTTTTGCAACCAATTTATCCAAATATAACACACTTTATGTTATTTCACTGATATCCGCCTAATATACACATTTTAGAACACCTTATCACAAAATTTGGAGAAGAGTAAATATTGAATGAAAGCTCTTTTCAGTACACATATTATTTTGGAAGGTGCAAAGTAGGTAGGTTCGTATTAAAATCCTAACAGAACCAAATTTCTCTGCCATCCCTAGTGTTAATTTAAGTAGATGCCCACCCAAAAACAATAATCAAACCAAGATATCACAGACACAATATGGTTCATGAGATGACAGTACTTGAGAAAGGATTGGGGCATAATCTATAAATAAATAGGTTAGCTGATGAAGCTTTAGGTAACCACCATCCACTTACTTAAAGGTAAAGGGACCCCTCACCGTTAGGTCCAGTCGCGGATGACTCTGGGGTTGCGGCGCTCATCTCGCTTTACTGGCCGAGGGAGCCAGCGTACAGCTTCCGGGTCATGTGGACAGCATGACTAAGCTGCTTCTGGCGAACCAGAGCAGCGCACGGAAACGCCGTTTACCTTCCCGCCGGAGTGGTACCTATTTATCTACTTGCACTTCATGCTTTCGAACTGCTAGGTGGGCAGGAGCAGGGACCGAGCAACGGGAGCTCACCCCATGGTGGGGATTCGAACCGCCGACCTTCTCGGCAAGCCCTAGGCTCTGTGGTTTAACCCACAGCGCCACCCACGTTGTGCATATCCACCTACTTACATAAGAAGAATTATTGACATAAGCGGCATTCTGCAGGCTGATACTAGAATGCCAGTATCTTGTTTCCTAAAGTGTCCAACCAGATACCCCTCTGAAGCGCATGAATAAAGCACAAAGGTAATGGACCTCTCCTACTGTTGTTCCCCAACAACTGACATTCATAAGTGAACTTCTGCACATCTTGGACAATAAATTGCATGGGTTTGCCAGTTCATGCTGATTATAAAGTTCTTGGAAGGATGCTTAGCCTCTGTGGCACAAGTTTTTTTAAAGACTTGTTCACCCAGTTATTGTGGCAGATTCTTCCCAAACCTGCACCACTATGGAAGATCTCATTTGTGGCAATCTGTGCCTATAGACTCACCTGCATTGCTTCAGCCCTTTGAGAACAAGTGAGCCACACTTATAAGATGTGAGATTTCTTAGAAAAGCTGTCATCACTATTATTGAGTGCCTGGCTTTGCTCCTGAATTATGGATAATCTTTATAATCTTCCAGGGACAAAAGTTTCACTGCAGGATAGAAACATTTTCTCAGACGAGAAAGGTCACTTAATAAACAGAGGAATATACTCAAGAGCTGAACCAACTGTATGCAAAGACACAGAATCTGCTCAATTGCAGCAGTATTTGTGCAGAGAAAATTCATTCAAGTCAAAGGAAATTCTTTGCACAGTGGAAAGCATGATGGCAGGATCTTGCTGCAGCATTCAAAGACTGACAGAATGTAGAATAGATGCAAATATTTCATCTTCTGAATAAAATATAGGCCTGGTAACTGTTCTGGCCATATGATTATCACCATGGCTACTCTATAGCCATCTGTTCTCAATCACTATTATGTGCCAATGACACCTACATTCTGGACATAGAGTAAATAATGCAACAGTATGTTGTCCTATGCTTTTATTTGGCTTAGGTTTTCTTTTGAGCTTCTGAGGTCCAGGTTTTCACCAAATTTGGAATGTTGGGCAGAGGTTTAGAATGGGGCAGAAAATTGAGCTTGGTGCAAATTTCAGTAATGTTAATGCTGAGAATCTCAATTTTGGGGGTGCATTTTTCCCCAATCCATTAAGGATTTAATAGAGTTTAAAAGGTGTGATCGATCTCAGGAGCTTGTGGTGTAGAGTGTCAGAGCTGAGCCATAGGTTTCTTTGGGAGGCAGGAGTCTGAGCTGAGAAGTTTAAACTAGATGATAAACCCAGAATCAACTTGCCTCATCCTCATAAGCAATAAAGTCTCCTGTACGTTAAGTTTAGTTACATTATTTCTACCAATACATTTCCAAACATCTTTCCAATGAGCTAGAACTTTGTTTCTATTTGTTTGGGTTTGGGGGACAGTATTTAGGATGATGATGACAACGATGGTAATGATGATGATGATTTATTTTATTTATACCCCGTCCATCTGGCTGGGTTGCCCCAGCCACTCTGGGCGGCTTCCAACACATATAAAAACATAATAAAATGCCAAACATTAAAAATATTAATGTTTTTTAAAAAACATCGGGACATCACCACACATTGTGTAAATGTATATAAAAATAACACCCTGGTGACTTTTCAGGTTTCAAACTTGTGTTTGTGAGTTGAAACAATGCACCTGGAAGAGCTGCTAGGGCAAGAAGGGCGCACAATATTGTTTAAAGGCACAAATTTAGTTAAACTAACTTATTTTGCTACCTGACAGAATAATGAAAGTGCAAATCTACCATATTCAGGGCAGACCTAATTCATTAATAATTGCATGAATTATTCATGCAAAATATGAACAGGGCTACTTTGAGAATCAGTTGCTTAAAATCTATGTGGCATTTGAAGAAACATTTTTGGAGTCCTTCATATCTCTGTGTTGCGAGCAGTCTAAATAGGGAAAATCTTCCACATAAAAGCACAATATAAATAAAGGAACTTTTTTTTTAGACCTGTCACATCATGAGAGGCAGATATCGGCACCTGAAACATAATTAAAATCCGTCAGATAAGACTATCCACTAAAATACAATAAAAGTAACGCATAATATCTACCAAAGTATTGAGTTGCATCTAGACCAGGGGTCGGCAAGGTTTACCGGCCATGGGCCGGATGTGGCCCACGAAGACTGTTTTACCAGCCCACGAGCCACCCCTGAACCGAGCCACCCGCTCGGCGAGTCCCTCTCGCGCTGTGCTAAACCGGACTCGCCAAGCGACACCGGAAATTGCATCTGCGCAATCGCAGATACTAAAAATCGCATCTGTGCATGTCCAGACGCCGGAAATCGCTTCTGCACAGGTGTGATTTTCAGCATCTGGGCATGCGCAGAAGCCATTTCTGGCGCCGCAGACATGCACAGACATTATTTTCGGCGTCGCATTGCGCCAGTCCCATGATCTCCGTGGGAGTGATCCGGCCCATGGCCGGTAAACCTTGCCGACCCCTGATCTAGACTAAGGGCTTGTATACACTTTCACTTGTGCTGCCACTTCCCCTCAGGAAAACTCATTGTTTACCGCTGAATTGGAACAAACATCTCTAGATTTTTCTGCAAATTGATGTTTGTTCCAATTCAGCGATAAGCAGCTGGTTTTCCTGAGGAAAGCGGCAAGACCAATGAAAAACCTCTCTGACGCACAGGACAAGTGGAAACCTCTCAGACATGTGCTTTCTGGGCACAGAACAAGTGGAACAGTGGACACCAATTTTGCGGCGATCACACAGAGCCCCCGGTCGTTCCATGGACTATTGACCCTGTGCCACCACTAATCCGCTGCCACCAACCAGGTTCTCCCCAGTAATATACTCAGACTCAGTCAGGTTGTAACGTATTAACAAAGATTTCCAGTTTATTGTGTATGTTAGTGGTACCAAGTTCCCACTGAAATCAGTGAAGCAACAAGCTTGAGCTGCAATCCTATGCCCTTTCCCTCTAGGATTAAACAGCATTGAACTCAATGGGACCATGTTGTGCATGTTTCTGGAAAATTCTACTGATAACACCAGGGCCTTTTCAATAAGGGTCGTGCGAATCTAGAATAGCCTACTGAGAAGCCTCCATGTCGATGTTTCAAAAGAAACACAAGACCTTGTTTTTCATTCAGTTCTGACTGTATTCACATTGGTAGGGTTTGAACCCTCACGCAGCATTTCTATTTTATTTTAGAAGACTACATTTTAGTGCACTTTTCTGGATATGGGTAGGGTTTGGTTCTTACTCTAAGGCATGGATAGGAAACCTCTGGTATTCAAGTGACCGGGAGTTGTTGGAGTCCAACAACATCTGTAGCATCACAGATTCCTCATCCATGCTCTAGGGTAAGGATTCTTCCTGCTGTTTGGTTAAGTCTTCAGACTTGACCTGGATCCACTTGGGCCTCACATACCCTACTGAGTGCCACATCAGCGATGCTTTATCTAATCAGAATCCATTCTGCCACCTGCACCTATGTTTTTACAATAGAACTTGGGTCAAATCTGTGATAAAAGCACAGGAATTTTCCTAGGTGAATCAGTCCAGCACATTTCCCTCTAATAATCCGAGCCAAGCCTAGCATTAGGCTGTGTGAAGCAACCGCCTCAGGTAGCAGATGCTTAGGGCCAGCAGTAGCAATCCCGGCTATTCTTACTGAGCCACCAGCCATTGCCATTGGGCACCACATGGTATCTTCTGGCCACCCTAAACTGACTTGCTGCTTCAAGGTTTGGTATTGAAGTAAGATTCAACTGTTGGTCCTGGAGTATGCTTCTGTAAGTAGAATTAGAGGAGGCACGTCTTGTCCTTCACTTCAGGCACCAAAAGGTTTTAGGCCAGTCCTGCTAACCACGGGCAATCAGATGCCTCCAGAAGCAGGATGTTATGATTTAGGTGGCAGCCCTGCGATTGTATCCAAGAACCACAAGTATAATCTATCTCTTTTTAGACTTAATATGTGGACTAAATGATTGTATCCAAGAACCACAAGTATAATCTATCTCTTTTTAGACTTAATATGTGGACTAAATGAACACAAGTAAGCGGAGGAGAGGGTGGCATTCTATACAATGCACATTCATTTTCTTGGAACTCCATGGTTGAGAAGGGAGCCTTTGGCAAAATGTCTGTCCTACACACACAAGTGTGTGTGTGTGTGTGTGCACGCGCACACGCGTGTGCGTGTCTGAAGTATGTTTTCTGTTCTGACTTAGTATTTATGGCTACCACCTAAATCAAGAAAACTATTGGATGCACACTGTTGCAAACTAGCTTGAAAATATGCCACCATTCTTCCCAACTATTGTATAACACTTTATATCAGATTTATATCAGTTTCAGATTTCCCTGACACCTGCCCTGCCCCTTAAACCATTTGTTTTTAGTAATGCAGAGATAAGCTGCCCTAGCTTTTGTAGTCTGCGATGCAATGCTCTTTATTTAATCATATCTGCCTGGGATATATTAGAGGCATTCTTCAACTGGTTTCTGCATAAATGTGGCTTTCTGGAAATACTTTTAAATCCCTCTTTTTCCTCTCTTGTATAGCTCTAGCTGATTGCTGCGGCATAAATCACAGAATTATGTCTAGGTTCCTTCACTGTGTTATTCCAGTGACTATTTGTATCACTACAGGTGGGACTTACAAGGAAATGTTGCTGCATAAAGTGTTCCTGTTCCTGTTCCTGTTCCAGCTGACTGGCTGGAACCCTGCCTGTTTCTAGGATATTCCCAGTGCTTTTTTTTCTGGGGGTACGCAGGGGTACGCATATCCCTAAACATTTTGTGAATCTAAGTTTGGTCTCATTGAGAGGCAGTATTTCAATATGAGTAGGAAAATGAGAGTACCCCTAAGCATTCATTTATTTATTTTAAAAAATAAGCACTGGATATTCCATTCTATTTCTCTCGTTCCAACAATTAGTCAGCCTTCCATGACCTTTAACCAGGCTGGTTATAGACACTCTATGCCACAGAAGCAACTTATCTGCTTGTAACAGTGACAGGTTGAGGACCATTTCCCAGGCTATGAACCTGCTTCTTCTGGGGGACTTCAACGCTATCTAGCGCAGGATTGCCACTGTGTCCTTCAACATTACTTTAGCCTGGCATTTATTTAGCACTCCTGCTGCTTTACCTTCAATTTGATGAAAAAGAGTAATAGAGTGAAGTGTCACCCACTTATTCATAACACCTCACCCCAGGTCTCTGGATGACCTTTCTCAGTGATTTCTTGCAAATGTTAAATAGCACGGCAGACCAAACGGAACCCTATAGACCTCATGCCATAATGCCAAGGATCTGAGAAGGAGTCTTCCAGAACGACCTTCTGGGATTGCTTGAAACCCCTCCCTCTGTTGAAATGGATCTGGAAACTCAGGATCACCCAAAGAATTCCTGGACAACAACCAGCCTTTCAAACACCTTGTCCGTTAGCAACTGGCTGATAATTGCTAATATCTTCTGGTTCCAGAGCAGGTTTTTGTTTAGAGGCAGCCAAAGCATTTGGTCTCTCAAGAAGACATTTATCTCAAGAAGAATTTATCATCTTCTGGACCCAGCAAGCCAGCATATTTTACCCCATTGTAAATTACATTGAATTCCTGTAATTTGGAATTCTCTGTGTCTTTCAGCAATGAAATAAGCTGCCTATGGAAGTTAGTGAATTCCTTTTTTGGATGTTTTTGGGGAAAGAGAAGAAAGACAATGGTTAGGGGTGATTCTGATAGAACGTGGCCTCTCTTCTTAATCTCTGAGTGGTACTGAAAGTTAATAAAATGTGTGAATTCAGGAAGAGTGTGCCAATGCTTTCTCCAATGTGAGAATTCCATCCAAATACCTCGTATTTAGCGGTGGCTTATAATGATTTCATAGGGACCCAGGTGGCGCCTGGGGCTTGCTGATCAGAAGGTCGGCGGTTCGAATCCCCGCGATGGGGTGAGCTCCCGTTGCTCGGTCCCAGCTCCTGCCCACCTAGCAGTTCGAAAGCACGTCAAAGTGCAAGTAGATAAATAGGAACCGCTCTGGTGGGAAGGTAAACGGCGTTTCTGTGCGCTGCTGTGGTTCGCCAGAAGCAGCTTTGTCATGCTGGCCACATGACCCGGAAGCAGTACGCCGGCTCTCGGCCAATAAAGCGAGATGAGCGCCGCAACCCCAGAATCGGACACGACTGGACCTAATGGTCAGGGGTCCCTTTACCTTTACCTGTAATGATTTCAAGATTAGGATGTTCATTCTAATGCAAAAAAAAGCTGTAAAAATAAAAGTCAGTGCATTCAGGTAGATGACATGGGTGCTAGAAAAGCCTTTGGGGGGTTTCACAGCAGTGTTAAAAAAGACTCCTTAGCTAGCTCTGCAGGGTGAATGAAACATGTCCAGAATCATTTTAGGGAGAGGTGATTGCCCCTCTGTGTTGCCTCACTAATGGACTTGCTTTCCATTTAAGCCTTCACATCAATCATGTAGGCATCAAGTCTCGCTGCTTCCTTTTGTGCAGACGTCAAGATGCACTTTTTATCTATTGCTGATTTCTTGCTGTGCTAATTGGGTTTTCTTCACCTCATCTGTATATTTGGCATTGATTTTAATTACGCTTGCTTGATGGGCAGCTTAGTTTGAAGCTCCCCAAATTCCTTTTCTCATTTCTAGCAACAAGTTTAAGCATACAATTACTTGAGGAAAGGGTGCTAGACTTCATTAAAAATAATAATAATCAAATTGTTCCCATTGTACCTTTAAGGATAACTGAAATGCTTTTATTGAACAAGCCTGGACATTCGTAGGTGATTACCTACTTCATGAGATGCTAAAGTTGGAATTGTGAGCAGCAAATCAAATAAATCAATTAATGTAATAATTATACACAATCAGTGTGTGAACAGATATATATTCTTAAGGCTGAAGTTCTGTACCCACTTCCCTTGAGCAAGTCCAACTCAATGAGACTTGCTTTTGAATAGACATATTACAGCAGAGCTTTCCAAACTGTGTGTCACAACACGTTGGTGTGTCGGATGCAGTGTGTAGGTATGTCACGTGGAAGGGACGTGGGTGGTGCTGTGGTCTAAACCACTAAGCCTCTTGGGCTTGCTGATCGGAAGGTTGGCGGTTCGAATCCCCGTGACGGAGTGAGCTCCCGTTGCTCTGTCCCAGCTCCTGCCAACCTAGCAGTTTGAAAGCACACCAGTGCGAGTAGGTAAATAGGTACCACTGCGGCGGGAAGGTAAGCGGAATTTTCATGCACTCTGGCACTTGTCACAGTCCTCCGTGCACCAGAAGCGGTTTAGTCATGCTGGCCACATGACCTGGAAAGCTGTCTGTGGACAAACGCCGGCTCCCTCAGCCTGAAAGCGAGATGAGCGCCGCAACCCCATAGTCGCCTTTGACTGGACTTAACCGTCCAGATGTCCTTTACCTTTACCTTTATGTCACATGAACACTCCCCATGCTCTTCCCAGAGCTGGAAAAGGGTTAGTTTAATCTCCCCTTTACTTTTGCATGTCTAAAAAGCATGTCACCAACATGAAAAGTTTGGAAAGAAGAAGAAGAGTTTGGATTTGATATCCCGCTTTATCACTACCCGAAAGAGTCTCAAAGCGGCTAACATTCTCCTTTCCCTTCCTCCCCCACAACAAACACTCTGTGAGGTGAGTGGGGCTGAGAGACTTCAAAGAAGTGTGACTAGCCCAAGGTCACCCAGCAGCTGCATGTGGAGGAGCGGAGACGTAACGTGGTTCACCAGATTACGAGTCTACCGCTCTTAACCACTACACCACACTGGCTCTGTATTAAAGGATTGCACTGTTAGTGTGGTATAAATTGTTTCTATACACATTTGTTCAGATCCACAGCATTTGTTTTCAAGGCAAGTAATCTGTTTTCAAACCCCTTCTGCGACATTGAGGGTCCTGCCAAGTGTCCAAATAGAGGAACATCATAGATGATGTGGACAGAGTTAGGCATATCCTCTATGTTGAGGATACCCTCTATGGGCAATAGGCAATTCACAGCCCAACTCACGTTGATTTCCTTGGTGCCTACTCCACAGATAACTGAACACTTGCAGTCACAGTTTTACACAGTGTTGTAACTTGATATGATTCATGATTATACTCTCATTCCTAGTTAGTACCTTTATATTTGTGGGGTTATCTGTATAGCAGCAACTATCATCTTTCCGAGATCATTCTCTAGAACAGGTTGTAGGTGTGTGTCATGTCACAGTACGTTCAGTTGATCCCAACATGTTATCGAATATAGGTCAAACTCTGCTCTAATTTACACAAGGATAAACCCTGATATACTTTACTGAAGCTATGGCAACTGCATTGAATGGATGGCAGTATAAATGATACCTCAATTGGCCATTGTGTACAATGAAATAAAAAATCTTAGTTTAAATCAGCACCACAATTAGAAATCTGAAAGCTGGAAAACAAGCGAATGCTGAATTCTAGCCCTTATGGATTGCCTGTACTAAAATAACAGCTACAGGAGAAGAAAATGACATTTCTTTTTCTGAACATACAGAAACATTGGTGAGATCAGCTGTATGCTTAAATACGATTCCGTACAGATGAAGTGTTGGTCCACTTCCCAGGATTCATGAGGATCGGGGAATACATATGTGGACACAGAAGTGATTTCTGATTTGATGGTGGTTTGGAGGAGCCAATAAGGATTGGGGGGGAGGGGTTGTCCAAAATTTGGAGGATCTATAAGGATTAGTACACAATGGAAATATTAGAAAGCACTGGATGGATCGGTGACTTTTATGATTCAGTCATGGGAGACAGATGTGGCCTGTGATTTAGTGGTGGTGGTGTGCTGAGGCACCTTGCAAAACAATTATGCATTTTCAAGAGAATTCATTTCAGTAGTTACAGGTAGGTAGGCGTGTTGGTCTGCTGTAGTCGAAATAAAAGATTTCCTTCCAGTAGCACCTTAGAGACTAACTAAGTTTTTTCTTGGTATGAGATCCAACTTTTGTGTGCATGACCAAGTAGACCTTCTCTCTCTCTGCCCTCCCCTCCACCTCCCCTTCTCCCTCCCACACCCAAATCCACCTGCACTCTATTTTTCCCTACTCCTGCAGCACCCCTCTTTCTTCCCATTGCTCACTCCACTTGCCTATTCCCAGTCCCCATATTGCTCCTCTTTCCCTTCTACCCTTACAGTCTAACCACTATACCACAGTGTGTCTCTCTTGAATTAGGGTTGGTGGCTTCTATGAAAATTAATTCAATTTTAAAACGGAAAGGAAGCAAAACCAAAACAAACGAAACGAAACAAATAAACAGCCACCTGGGGTTTAGACTGCCAAAGTGGTGAAACTTGAAATAGCAATGGTTCAGTGTCCAGAAGTCAAAGTGCTGTCTGCATTGTTTAATATTGTCTCATCTTTGTTCTTCAGAAAAATTCAAAGGAAGAGGGAGAGCAGGATCACATTTTGATTCAGCCCGCAGACGGAGTAGAGCAGTCCTTTATCACATCTCTGGACACCTACAAAGAAGAGAAAAGAACAAATTAAAAATTAATAATGTAGGTGTAGAGCACTAAGCTTCTTTTTGTGTGGTTATTTGTACAGTGAATTTTCTTCTAACTCAGAAGAGTTTCCCTAATGGGTGCTACTAATCATTTGTAATTTTATTTGTAGTACGTTCTTGCTCTCAAGTTTATTTTCAATAATGCAATATGGAAGGTCAACATATAAAGCAAAAACTATGCCAGTATAATGTTTTTATAGATAGTGAATTGAGCTGTATTACAAGACAAGGGCAGAACACAATAGAGGCTGGCTGGGACCTTGGCTTTTCATATAGGTGACACATAAGCTTGCAGATCAATGGCATTTATTTTCACAGCTGCAAGCTTCTTTATGTTTTCTTTTCTTTAGCAAAGTTCTTAAAACTGATTCTAATGTAGTAGGTAAGGAATTTCCCTGCTGGATGCACACAATCTCCAAGCTTCTCTGGATTTTGAGCCAATTCAGAATACCCTAATCCCTGGTGTTAGGAATTTGATTGTTTCCCTTCTCCTAGAAATGTTGTAGTTTTGTTGAAACTCCTTTGGACTTCCTTAGTATTGTGCAAAAGTTTTACCTAAGGAGGAACTTCCATATTAAGTAGGAACAGCCTAGGGATGTACAGAACTCAGATAGATAATATAACCTCTTCTAATGTCAGAGGCGTGCTCTCATATGAATGGTACAATTTCATATACAGTGGGTTTAGAATCCATCTCTGAGAGCCAAACTAGATGTGATACTAATGGTGTTCCCACTATTAACAGGAGTGAAATTGCTGTACCAACCCCTTGCCTGAATGAGACTCTGAAAGGAATTTACCAAGGGGAGGGGGCAAATATGTGACCTGGGGTGAGGTGACCAATCATGGGGGAGTGGACCAGGCCAGTTTTAGGGCTACTCCAACCCCTCCTTGTCTTTTAGATCATCTGTTGTTGGGTGGAGGCAAACAAGTAGAAGCTGATCACCTTGGGTGGTATTTAGTGCAGGCAGCTGAGCAAATTAAGATGAAATCCTATACCACCCTGAGGTATTATAGGGTTGTGGGTTCATGGGAAAAATCAACTATAGCTCCAGGCTAGGGGGAAGTGGTTTCGGGGTGCCTACAGGGATGGGCAGGGACACTTGGAATGCTTTTCTGTACATGTTTGGTCCTCACTCCTCAAGGCTCATCTAACAAGAAGTAGGGATGAAGTACCTTTAATGTACCTTTAATGAAGTACCTTTTAGAAGACATCTGAAGGCAGCCCTGTTTAGGGAAGCTTAGGGAAGCTGTTTAACAGACTATTGTATTTTAATATTTTGTTGGAAGTTGCCCAGAGTGGCTGGGGAAACCCAGCCAGATGGGCGGGGTATAAATAAATTATTGTTATTGTTATTATCACTGAATGGCATGCTCAGGGGATGATAAGAGGGGTGCTCTCCTCTAAACAATGAATGAACTCACTTTCCCTCACTTATTAATTGGCTCTTGAGTCCTCTTCACAGGTGTTGGGGCAAATGCATTGTTAGCAATTGAATAGCAGATTTGAACAGCAGATTTGCAGATCGTCTCACGTTATATTTGAATAATATGCTGGCTCTTGAGTCCTCTTCACAGGTGTTGGGGCAAATGCATTGTTAGCAATTGAATAGCAGATTTGATCCTTTCCTCTATCAACGTCCTAATAAAAAAATGCCCCCCACCTGTGCCTGCTACTAGCCTTGGAAGGAAAGGATCCATTGGCACCAGTAGAGGGGTGGGATTTTAATTTGGACTACAGTGAGGGAGGAAAGAGTTAAACCTGCTAACCTGCTGTTTGTTTATTTGTTTATTTGTTTAAAAAAAGCATAGACATGATGGCTAACAATACATTTAGCATCATATACAGTTTGGCTCTGAAAAGGGACATAAGATACTCTTGCAGCATTTCAACATTTCACTTGCCTTTCTCCCATTTCTTATGCCTGTGTGCTATGGAAAGATACAGTGTCATACTACACACCCACCCTGCCAAATGCAGGGCTACTTATCATCTTGCTTACTTACTGATACGTGTGGAGGTTGCCTTCTTCCTACTTTAACTGTTGAGCCACACGCACAAAATAGTTTTCACCATGCATGTCAGTTTGGCCAGATACACATTCCCTGAACCAGGGCAGCAGTGTTTAGAACTGGAATGTTTTAGCACAGTTGCTCATATTGCCACTGCAAGTTTAAAGCATGAGGTATTTTTAGTAATTCATTACTTTCAGTCTCCCTTTAACTGGCAGCAATACTTTGAATCAAATCACTGCTGTTGTAAATAAAACCTAGAAGCTGAGGAGATTTCTCCCTGGATTTGAAATGGATGTGTGTAGCTTGGTAGAATACATAAATCGATCTTCTTGTGCTTTAATTGCAATCATAGTCTCTGCTAAGGCTTCCATGATGCACATCTCTTAAGTAACCACAGCTGACAAGTAAGCCTGCAAAATACACTTGCTGTTTTCGTAGCCTGGTTTCTTTTGCCACCAGACCTTTGGACTGATGTTCGTAAAAGATGTCCCAATGCATTCTGGGCTACAAGTGGATACAATTTTAATTGTGTGCATTGATTAACACATTACTTTGCTCTTGCATCCCCATTTTTTTTTGCTTGTCCTGTACTTGTGGTGTTTTGCTTGTTTTAATCCACATCAAGCTGGTAAGGACATTTTGGCAACCAGGAAGCCATATGAGTTCATGTCTTGAAAATGTTTTTTTTAAAGCTTGCATGACTGAGAAGTTGAAATATACTGGATGCTCTGATCAGTTTCTTGCTACTCTGTTGCTCCTTGATAAAAAAAATCCTGCTCTAACACACAAAGTGGCCAAATTTTGTGCAGCAGCAATCAAAATATGACATATAATGATTAGCACCCATTATATATTAGTATAATATATTGACAGATGGACACTTCTGGGTCAGAAGGTTTTCCATTCTGACAGATAAAATGACCACCCAGAACTGCTTTTTTATGTATATGTGATTTTATTTCATTTTATCTTGTTTTCAGCTTTAACAAAATTTTAATGGGCGTTTTGCTCTTAATACTGCTCATTGAACATAATAAAATGACTTGTAGTACACTTCTCAAATGGAGGGTATGTTGAACCCGGAGCTTGCTGGAGGTTGTATTTTGTTGTTCTCTGAATTTTAATTTTTAATTATGGTGAGATGATCCTGGGAAAGAAAGGCATGATATTTAATATGTAAATATTAAGTGTATTTAATATTTTCTGATGAAAATAATAATATAATGTAAACATATGCTTAATCCTCCCATTGGAATTTATGAGATGAGCAGAACAATTCACCCTGAGATCAGAAAGCAGCAGGACAAGGCAGAGAGTTTTAGATTCACTGCCACATCCGAAACTCTGTTAAACATGCACTAGCCAGGATGGGAGCTGTGATGGTGGGCTTTTATTTTTATTTATTTTCTATGCCAGCTCCAGGCTGGTGTCACTGAGGAGCCCTTTAGGGAATTCACAGGGCTTTAGATTCAGAAGTCTCAAAGCCACTGGTCACCTGCCGCCAGACAACCTATTCCTGGGCTTTCTGAGCTCTGCAATCAGCATGCCACTCCCACAGGAAGCACTATCCCCATCCTTGTTCTTTTTATCATAGAATCATAGAATTGTAGAGTTGGAAGTGACCTTTAGGGTCTACTAGTCAACCCCCCTGCAAAGCATCCATGGCCACTCAAACTCTGCTTAAAAACCTCCAAGGAAGGAGAGAGTCCACTACCTTCTGAGGGAATCTGTTCCACTTTTGAGCAGCTTGTACCTTCAGAAAGTTCTTCCTGACGTTTTGTTGGAGTCTCCTTTCTTGTAACTTGAATCTGTTGGTTGGGGTTCTAAGCTCCAGAACAGGAGAATACAAGCCTGCTCCATCTTACATGTGACAGCCCTTTAGATATTTGAAGATGGCTATCATATCTCCTCTTACCCAGGCCAAACATACCCAACTCCCTCAACCATTCCTCATAAGGCTTGGTTTTCCATCTTACCACCCACTTGGGCAAAGCTCGGGACTTTACTAAAGTTGCTGTGCCCCCCTTCAACGTGGGATTGTGTTCTTAAAAGTGCTTAACTTTGGTTAGATTGTGTTCATACTTAGCAAAGTACTCTGACATCAGTGCCTACAGTTAAAGGTAGATAGCCGTGTTGGTCTGTCATAGTCAAAACAAAATAAAATAAAAAAAATTCCTTCCAGTAGCACCTTAGAGACCAACTAAGTTTGTTCTTGGTATGAGCTTTCGTGTGCATGCAGGTATCTGAAGAAGTGTGCATGCACACTTCTTCAGGTATCTGAAGAAGTGTGCATGCACACGAAAGCTCATACCAAGAACAAACTTAGTTGGTCTCTAAGGTGCTACTGGAAGGAATTTTTTTTATTTTATTTTGTTTTGATCAGTGCCTACAGTTGAAACAACAACGCACAAAATGATTTACCCTTTTTTGCAGCTATGACAATAAAGAAACAGAAAGTATGGCTTTAGTGTTGTATTGCCAAGCATTATATTTTAATACCCGAGGTGGGCAAGTCAGCCAAGAATCATTGCATGAACAGTCAGTTTAAAAGGTCAAGAGTTCTCTAATGGATGCTTCAGAAATGGCTGTAGCTAAACTGAAAATGCCAGCTTATGCTGGTAACAGCACATCTCAGGAGCAGCACCATGCATTTTCTCCAGATTTATAATGCACTTGAGCACTTTTGGCCTATTTACTGAGTTAGCATCAAGGATTTTCCCTTTCCATTTCTGGCAGAAAGTGTTTCCATTCTCCTCCCTTACAGTTAAAATAACCCTGCAGTACATTAATGTGAAGTGCGATTATGCTGAGCCCATGGAAGGAGGATTAAAGGAACAATATCGGCAAATTTAGCTTTGGTGGGCAATGTGTGGGTGGGGGAGGGAAACTTTTACAAAGTTGTAAGACTACTAAAAAGTTTTCCATTAGTTGTCAAATAAGAGCCGGTGCGTTTTATATTGATTCTCTTTCTTTCTCTCTTTCCCTTCCAGAATGTTTTTGTAGATAAACCAGCATTTCCAGAATACAAAGTTTCAGATGCAAAAAAGTCGAAATTCATACTTTTGCATTTTAGCACTTTCAAAGCTGGCTGGGACTGGCTTATTTTATTGGCAACGTTTTATGTTGCCGTGACTGTACCTTACAATGTTTGCTTTATTGGCAATGATGATCTATCTACAACCCGAAGCACAACTGTCAGTGACATTGCAGTGGAAATTCTTTTTATCATAGGTAAGACACACCTCTTCTCTTTCCGCTTTTCTCATTTCGTGGCTCTGAAATTAACTATAGGTTTTTGACAAGAAGAAATAATGCTGCATTCAAATATCTGTATTTATTTTCTGGCATGGCTGACCATACTGTTAGGCAGAGCAAAACAGACCATCTGAGACAGCATATTTTGTCGTGCCATCAAAGGGAAGCAGTTAGTGAGTTAGGCTGTAATCTTGTGTACACTAACCTAGCAAAAAGTTACACTAAATTCAGTAGGATGTACGGCTAAGTAGAGGTGAATGGAATTGATCCGTTGATGAAAATAAGAATAATAAATTGTGGCAGGGGAAGGGGGAGTGAAGGTGCCACTTGGATTTCCATCCTTAGTCATCAATATATATTGGACTGTTTCTGTTTTTCTGGACAGCTCATCACAAAGTTTGGATGATAGATGCCTGTCAAATTACCAGGCATCACTAACTGGCTGACAAGGCATTTAAGCTGGTGTACTTGCATTTTAAGCCATCCCATCCCTACTTAGAGCATATGCAGAGCATCTTTCCCTCTGATTAATTTCAGAGAAGCCTCACATATTTGGGAATTCAAGCTTTAATGGTATGCCTTCAGGGAAGTCCCGAATTTTCTTTTGAAAGTTATCCATTGCATCGACTTTAATTACAAAATGATCAGGGTCCATGACTATGAAAGGGGTCTGTGAATGATGGTATCAGTTTGATGTTTGTATATCAAGGCAAACTTGCACAAGTGTCAGATGGTAGTCATGGAAACCCTTACTCTGTGATCAGAGCCACAAGTGGATTAAACTCACTTGAAGCAATCTTTGGTCCATCTGGCTCAACATGATTTATACAGACTGGCAGCAGCTCCCCAGGATTTGATCAGAAGTCTTTCCCAATCTTACCTGGAAATCCTGGGGATTGAACCAGTGGCTTTTTTGAATGCAAACAAATGCTCTACCACTGACTTTCCTTGACAGCAGCCCTTCCAAGTGGTGACTTCTATGAGCTTCATGAATGAACATGTATTTGAATCTTGAGTTACCCCACATCCAAGCTCTGCATTCTAGCCATTATGCTGAATAGCTTATCTGATTTATTTAACGTTATAGTTCTAGCTGCTTTTACTAGGGAGTAGGAATAGTTCATTCTCCTACATTCTATATGAAACCGAGGCCAAGGGTAGAATTCGGAATTCTGATGACTAGGTTTTACTAAAAAAAAAAAAAAAGGGTTATTGCTATTGGTATGCAAATAGAGAATAACAATGAAGGATAATGAAGTTAAGCCTATGCTGATGTAACATTTCATTATGTCTTAACTAGAGTTAAAATTGGGAGGGCTCTTTGAAATTATGTCATTCCTGGTTTGGCCCTGGGACCTTCTGCATTAAAAACTGATGCTCTACCACTGAGCTTGCCCCCCCCCATTTTTTGGTGTATTTGTTTTGTGTCTTTCTCTCCTCCCAGTAACTCAGAGCAGCTACCAATAGCATTTGGAGAAATATTTCTTTGAGTGGAAGGCTCAAAGTCTAATACACACACTATTGATCTGATGTATCATTAAGGCAGCTTCTTCATAAAGGCTGCTTCAGTCCCAGGGAAGCTAGTGGAATTTATTTTATAGTATTTTAAGGGAAATATGCTATTGTGCAGAGCAACTATGAACAAACAACAAAAATGGGAGTCACCTTAATTTTTATTTTAAACTGAAGCCACAGAGAAAAAGAATAAGAAATTACTGGCTGAGATATACAGACCCACCACTGATTTCTTCTGCCAAATGGAGAGGCAGTTTAACACCACCCCCTTTCATTAATTCATCCATGCACAAATTTCATGGCGTTTATGACAAGGACATAAAGAAATGGACATTCTTCATCTCAGCTCTTTCTGTCTGTGGTACCATTGCATCTCATGCCTGTGTGAATATTTTTGAATGGCTGTACGTCAGAAATTTCATTGCCTTGTCAGGCCCTGTAGACAAGAAAGTCTGAGGCCTGCAGGTAAGCAATTACGATGGCCACTCTGTAAAGCCAGAGTCAGCAGAGAGGGAGACCGTACAGAAGAGATGCACAGGCAAAGGTTTTTAAATCATTCAACATCTGTGCATGGCCTAGTTGACAGATGCCAGTGTTTTAACTTTGGTAGCTTGGTACATGTACATTTATAATGCAAAATAGGCTTATCATAGAAATCAAAGCATCATAGAACTGTAGAGTTGGAAGGAACCATAAAGATAATCTTTGCCCAACATTCTGCAACTGTGCTATCCCTGATCTTACCACCTTCCAGATCAGCATGTTTTCATTAGGCAATTTGAGATGTATCTCACAATGACAGTCTTATGGAACGTGAAAAAATTATTTCAGATCTGCCGGAATTTAATATGGGAACTTTTAAACTTTTAGTCACTTAAAGTGAGGTGGAATTTTAGAAAATGCAGATGGGTGGATTGATTCAAAATGATCCCCAGTTTTCCAGCCTGAGACATGCACTGATAGGAAACACGAAACATGATACTGATAGGAAACATATGTTAAAAATTACCTATGAATGTGACACTGATTTTGTAGTTGTTTTTCTTTATCCGCATGTGTTGCTTACCTTGTGGAAGGGCTTTAGATTCCACTCCACCCGTCATAGCTAAAGAATAGGGAAACATTCCTTAAAAAATAATAAAGAGGGCTATCCAAAAAGGATAGCCATTTTGGACACCATATTGACTCAACTTTACTGGAGCAACTTCTTTGAGGTCAAGGGTTTCAGCGTGAATCCACATCACAGGAGTATTTAAAAAGCTCAGAATCGTTGTAGATTTAAAAGCAGAAGTTCAAAAGCTTTTGTTTCTGATGTTTTTGATCTGTTTTATATTTGTTTTATGGTTCTCTTTTGTAGGTGATCTTGGAAATCTAGATTAATAAAATTATGGTTTGTTTTTCTTTTTAAAGAATTGTTGTAGATTTAAAGCCTTAGTAAGGAGGAAGAAAGCAGAAATAATGAAAGTGTTTATAATCCCTTATAATTTCTATGAATGTTCCCTTCTTCCATGTTTCAGATTACATGGATGTTTATTCAGGAGCTTAAGTGCAGGAGCACAGCCTATTCAGGAACATATTGACTGCAGTAACGTAATTATTACCATAGTGGACAATCAAATGTGGACTTTGAAGTAGGAATACACACACACACACACACACACAGAGAGAGAGAGAGAGAGAGAGAGAGAGAGAGAGAGATTTTGAAACAGGGAAGTGGGGACCATAGAATCATAGCATTGTAGAGTTTGAAAGGACCTTGAGGCTCATCTAGTCCAACCCCTTGCAGGAATTGCAGCTAAAGAATCCCTGGCCACACATGCGCTGTTTAAAAACCTCCAATGAAGGGGGGGGGTGTCTACTGCCTTCCGATGTAGTCCGTTCCACTGCCAAACTCAGTGTCAGAAAGTTCTTCCTAATGTTCCGTTGGAATCTCCTTTCTTGTAAATTTGAATATAGGAGAAAATAACTTAACTCCATCTTCATGAGACAACCCTCCAGACATTTGAAGATGGCTATCATAGCATCTCTCAGACTACTGTTCTTCAGGCTAAACATGTCCAACTCTCTCAACTGTTCCTCATAAGGAAGGCTTGGTTTCCAGACCCGTGATCATCTTGGTCACCCACCTCTGCCTACATTCCAGCTTATCAATATCCTTCTTAAACTGTGATGCCCAGAACTGGATACAGTAATCCAGACGGGATTTGACCACGGCAGAATAGAATGATACAATTACTTCCCTTGATCTGGACACTACGGTTGATGCAATCAAGACCCCTAGATCCTTTTCACATGTACTGCTGTCAAGTCAGGTGAACCTTACATTTGTCCCTACCAAAATTGATTTTGTTAGTTTCAGCCCAGTTCTGCAATCTGTTAAGGTCATCATGAATCCTGATTCTATCTTCTGAAGTATTAGTTACTCTTCCCAGTTTGGTGCCATCTGCAAATTTGATGAGCATCCTATCAATTCCTTAATCCAAGTCATTTATAGGTCCTAACCATGCAGGCAAAATAACTTATAGTTAGTAGAGCATGAGACTCTTTATCTCAGGGTCGTTCCACAGGGAGTTGGACTACATGACCCTTGTGGTCCCTTCCAACTCTATGATTCTATGTCTACTTAGAAGTAAGGTCTATTGAAATCAATGAGGTTTACTCCCAAGTAAGTGAAGTTATAATCACATCCTATATGCGTTTTTAAACAGGTCAATAATAATAAATTGCTTTTTGTGTCTCTTAGTTGGCTTTTACATTTAGAAAACTGAATCATGGTAGCTCAATAAGTAGATAGCTATCGTCTAATCTCTTGTTTAGGTCTGTTGTCATGTTTTCCATTACTAGAATAGACCAAAGCGGCTATTTATCTGTTTCTTCTCAGCAGGAATGGTTGGTTTTCTCCCTTTCCTTGTAATGAATGAGTGCTCCTGATTTGTAGGTTTAATCTGATTGATAAACCAGGCTTTGAGTGTTGCCCCAATTTTATTTCTAAACAGGCTGGAATACTGTAGTTTAATTAAGAACTAAACTTGAAAATTATTACTTAGGGGTGGTTTTTTCTTTTTGTTTTTTTACTGTGGAAATTTTATGGGAAAATCTGTCAAAGTCACCACATCTTAAGCGTCTGAAAAATAAAACAAAACAAATAGCAATGAGACCAATTAAATAAATGTGCAGCTTTTAGAAGGTCGGGAAGTAAAGCCTAATTAATCTTCTCTGGATGTGACTTTTGTAGAATAATGACTATTCAGTGACAGCAAGAAAAAAAAGTAGGGGGAAAAGCCATTGCTGAAGAAAAGTTTAAAATTTGCCAGAATTGCCTGATTGAGTAAAAAGTCAAAGGGGTGAAGAACAATATGCCCAGTGAAAATGTTCCAGTGCTTTGATTGCTTTTCATCAGAAACTCTTTAGTGGCAACACTCTGCAGGCATAATAGTTGGCCACAAAAGGAACTAGGATCTTATGTATATTTATAAGCAAATCAGGAAGTAGGGCTGAGAAAAAGCAATTATGAAACCTGACATGCTTGTCACAAGCCATATTAGCGTTAGATGCTGTATGTGCACATTCAAGGGTGATATTTGCACACTTCTGAGCACAGAAGCTAAAGCAGCCCGTCTATCTCCAGCTTAATGACCTAGGCAGAACCTTCAGTCGCATCCAGGGATGGCATAGCAGGGCTGCCTTGAAACCCTCGGTGTGCAAATTGGAGTCTGGCACCACGAGGATGTCTCACTCACTGGAGCAAATTCCTTCCCCTGCTGATATTACCCATGATAGAGAGTTATACGGTCCCCAGTTTATTTATAATCTAGATTATATTAAGAACCCAAAGTGGAAACGATTAGTGTTATTTTACTTTAGAAAGTTTGTGGGGGGGATTTGTCAATAATAATAATAATAATAATAATTTATTATTTATACCCCGCCCATCTGGCTGGGTCTCCCCAGCCACTCTGGGCGGCTTCCAAAAGAACATTAAAATACAGTAATCTATTAAACATTAAAAGCCTCCCTAAACAGGGCTGCCTTCAGATGTCTTCTAAAGGTCTGGTAGTTGTTGTTCTCTTTGACATCTGAAGGGAGGGCGTTCCACAGGGCGGGCGCCACTACTGAGAAGGCCCTCTGCCTGGTTCCCTGTAACTTGGCTTCACGCAGCGAGGGAACCGCCAGAAGGCCCTCGGCGCTGGACCTCAATGTCCGGGCTGACCGATGGGGGTGGAGACGCTCCTTTAGGTATACTGGACCGAAGCCATTTAGGGCTTTAAAGGTCAGCACCAACACTTTGAATTGTGCTCGGAAACGTACTGGGAGCCAATGTAGGTCTTTCAAGACCGGTGTTATGTGGTCTCGGCGGCCGCTCCCAGTCACCAGTCTAGCTGCCGCATTCTGGATTAGTTGTAGTTTCCGGGTCACCTTCAAAGGTAGCCCCACGTAGAGCGCATTGCAGTAATCCAAGCGAGAGATAACTAGAGCATGCACCACTCTGGCATGTGAGTCATCTCACATTGCCAGTCCTATCATGTCTGCTCCCAGGGGTGCCAACTTGACTAAAATGTTTTTCTCTGGGGGGGGAGGCGGTAAGCCCCAACCCACACAATCGATCACATGACCTGGTGCACAAACACTATTTGAATGGCAGTGCCCATCAATTTCAGGGAAGGCTGGTCCCCTCAAATATTTTATTGGGAGGGCCAAAGGGACCTTAGCCCCTAGGAGTTGGCTCCTATGTCTGCTCCTTTCCCCTGCTTTAGTCCCCATTGAGATGGGGAGTTTGATGCCTGAAGGTTGCAGCAAAACTTTTTCAAAGCACTGGCCCTAGTGGTGACCCCTCTTTATTCCTATTATCAATAGGCTATATAGAAATATGCTGCTGACAGTATCTTCACCAGAGGGGGAGGAGTGTATAAAATGTGTGGCCCAAAGGGAAAAGCGTCTCTTTAGAAAAGATGGAACTGAGCATGCTCTAGGCCTGTGCTTTTTGGAAATGTTTCCAAGGTGGCTACCAGACTGAGAACTATGTAAAAAGAAACCAAGAAATAAACCATTTATTGTTTCATCTTACTGGTGTAGTCTGAACACTATAGTGGAACTAAAACTTCGGCTCCATTTCAGGCAGCAAAATGTCTTGGGCCAGCACTGCATCTACAGGTCATTCTAAATTATGATTAACAATAAGGTTTTTCCCGATCCATAAGACTGGACCCTGCTATTCCTAATTCCTATTTTTACCTTGTTTTTACCTTTTTGATAACGTTGCTTTACTGCCCTTTTGCTGCCTTTTGTGTTATTTTTGTAGCCCACCTATTATTGTTATTTTTTTTTGAAAAAAACAATTAAGCAGTTTAGAAATGCTTTTAAATTAAACAAAAAAGGGGAATACTGTAATGGGAAATCTAGCAGACAGGAAGATGGAATTGAGAATATGTAAATATCCTAAAGGCTGGCTGTAGTTTGTGTTTTTTATATTGTAATTTATGTTGTGAACTGCCCTGAGATCTACAGATGAAGGATATAATAATAATAATAATAATAATAATAATAATAATAATAATAATAATAATAATAATAATAAATAATAATAATAATAATAATAATAATGGTGATTTGTGAGGAATTGTGCTACATAGGCTGGACATGTCCTGACATTGTCTTGCGAAGCCCTTCCTTTTTTCCTTTTCTCTCAGGAAAAAGAGAAAGGCCATGTGGCACTTTAGAGCTGAAGTGTAAAATAGTGCAAAACCTGGCAGTTGGAGTGTCATATTCAGTCACTTGTGCCTTTACAAAAAGAAAAAAGTTATAGAGAGCAACTGTAAGATGGCAGTGGAATATTTCCCCTATTGTGGCTTGGAAGCCTTTACAACTTTACTGAAGGTGCTACCAAAAATCTGTTAGTGGTGTGGCCTGTCGCTACACTGCAACATGATATATACAAGAAGACAAAGGACCATTTCGAAACATTTCCTCTTCTTTACTGCCCTCTCTCCTCTTTTACATATATTTCAGAGCTAGGTGATTACTAACATTTTAAAAGGTTCTGGGGCTAATTAACCCCTGCCTTGTGCCAGTTTTAACACTACATTGAACCGTTGTTAGAGTCAAATGGTTCGCTGGATTAATGAATGCACCAAGCAGAATACAGTGGTACCTCGGGTTAAGTACTTAATTCGTTCCGGAGGTCCGTTCTTAACCTGAAGCGTACTTAACCTGAAGCACCACTTTAGCTAATGGGACCTCCTGCTGCCGCTGCGCCGCCAGAGCACGATTTCTGTTCTTAGCGGAGTTCTTAACCTGAAGCGTACTTAACCCGAGGTACCACTGTACATTTCTAGTGTAAAGCACAAGCTCTAAGCATCCATCAGTATTACCAGGGATTCCCACCAAACTTACTTTTGAGTAAATGAGCAGAGGTTTATTTTAAATTAATTGGATCTACTTCTGAGTAGACTCACATAGGAACATACTGCACATTGAAGACATTTTCAAGTTAAAAATGGCTAAAGCATGGTTCATATTTTTATAGTAATTTTTTTTTAATTTTTTTTATTAAGTATAAATTTTTTGATTGCATGGTTTGTGAATTCTTTATAATTTTTATCCTGTATCAGATAGGCATGCCATCCTCTTATGTTTCTGAAACCTTCAAGTTCTAATAATTCTTCATCTTCTAATCTTATCCAGTCCTTCACCCAGCAAAGACCGGCCGCTGCATGGTACAATCTGAGGTCGGGAACTCCCCATCCCCCTCTTTCTTTACTATCCGTTAACAATTTGAATTGGATTCTTGGTTTTTTCCCACCCCAAATGAATTTACTTAGGTCCCTTTTCCAATTATCGAAATGTTCTTTTTTCCCTACAATGGGGAGCATTTGAAATAGAAATAATAACTTTGGCAATACCGACATCTTTATCGCGGCTATCCTGCCCATCATTGATAATTTTAAATTCCCCCATCTATCCAAATTATTTCGAATTTCTTTCCATGCCTTTGAATAATTATCCTCAAACAAATTTGTATTTCTTTCCGAAATCGTAATACCTAAATATTTAGCCTTTTTAACTGTTTCCCAATTGATTTCCTGTTTTAATTTTCCCAATTCCTTACCTTTAATATTTTTTATAATTACTTTGGTTTTCTTCTCATTTACCTTGAAACCTGCTACTTCTCCAAAATTTCTTAATTTCTCATTAAGAATCTTTAATGTACTTTGGGGGTCTTCAATCATCAATAAGATGTCATCCGCAAATGCTCTGATTTTTTGTGTATTTTTCCCTGTTGTAATTCCCCTTATATTCTCATCTTGATCTATTGCTCTGATTAAACTTTCAATTGCCAGGATAAATAGTAACGGGGATAACGGGCACCCCTGGCGTGTGCCCTTTGTTATCTTAAATTCTTTGGTCACCTCCCCATTTACTATTAATTTACCAAATTGAATACTATAAATAGCTTTTATTCCCTTTAGAAAATTCCCTTCTATCCCAGTCTCTTCCAAAGATTTGCACATGAAATTCCAATCCAAATTGTCGAAAGCCTTCTCGGCATCTAAAAATATAAGCGCTGCCTTTTTGCTGGGTTTCCAGTCCAGATATTCAATCATATCTATTAATATTCTTATATTAGAGGACATTTTTCTATTGGGGAGGAAGCCTTGTTGGTTATTCCCTATTATTTTATTTAAAACAGTTTTTAATCTATTTGCTAACACCGTTGTGTATATCTTATAATCAATATTTAATAAGGAAATTGGTCTAAAATTCCCCGCATTTGGATTGGGTTCGTCTCCCTTTGGAATAAGAGCAATATGGGCTTCTTGCCATGATCTTGGGAGAGCATCACGTTCTATTATTTTATTCACCAATTTCACATATGGTCCTACCAATTCTTCCCTCAATTTTTTATAATGTAAGGATGTCAGTCCATCTGCACCAGGTGCCTTTCCTGATTTCAAATTATTTATTATCTTCTCTATTTCTTGTTTAGTAATTGGGCTATTTAAGATTTCTCTATCTTCTTCCTTGATTCTTTTCATCTTATGATTTTTGAAATATTCCTCTAATTTCCTATCATCTATGCTGTCTCTTTGGTATAATTTAGTATAATATCTTGTCAGGCAATTTTGAATATTTTTTGAATCCGTCCAATTTTTCTCCCCCTCTTTAATATTATTAATTGTTCTATCTTTTTGCTTCTTTCTTAATTGCCATGCCAGCCAATTACCTACTTTCCCTGCCGACTCGAATGTTTTTTGTTTCAACCATTTAATTTTGTTTTCCAATTCAATCCCTATTACCGTTTCCAATTCTTTCTGTAATATCTTGATATGTTTTGATATCTCTACATTCTTTGGGTCTTTAGCTAATTCCTTCTCTTTTTTATTGATCTCCTCCTTAATTTTATTTAAATTCTCCTCTCTTTTTTTCCTCCTAAATGATTTTTGTTGGATATATATTCCCCTGATAAATGGCTTACTTGCTTCCCAAATTGTATAGATATCAGTATCTTGCTCTGTATTATTCTTAAAAAATTCTACCATCAAATCTTTGCATTTTTAACAAAAACTGCATCATTCAATATATTCTCCTCCATTCTCCATCTACCTCTTTTATATTCTTTTTCAGTGATTTTAATCATAATTGGGTTATGATCTGACAGCAATTTTTCTAAGATTTCACATTTTCTCATATTTAACATCAATTTTGGTGTTACCCAAATTAAATCTATTCTTGATAGCGACTTCTTTGCTTCTGAATAGAAGGTATATTTTCTTTCCTCTCTATGCTTTATTCTCCAACAATCTTTTAGCCCATAATTTTCTACTAAATTCCCAAAGGTTCCTGGTAGCTTCCCTTTATTCTTCCTTTTCTTGCTTGACCTATCTATTTCAGGTTGGACCACTCCATTAAAGTCACCGGCTAGCACGATTTCATCTTGGTCCGTTACCTCCCCCATTAATTCCTCTAATTTCTTAAAAAAAATAATTTTACACCCATTTGGGGCGTAGATGTTAATTATAATCAAATTTCCTTTCGCGGTCTGGAGTTTAATCCCGACCACTCTACCCTCACTATCTTGAAATAATCTTTCTGCCTTGATTCCATTTCTGACATATATAACAACCCCTTTCTTATTCTTGACATTGGAAGCAATGAACTCCGTACCAATACTCTTGTTCTCTAATATCTTTTCATGTTTTTGTGCTACGTGTGTTTCCTGGAGGCACATAACATCCCATCTACCTTTTTTTAGTATATGTTCCACCTTATTTCTTTTCACCTTATTATTTAAGCCGTTAACATTCCATGAAACAATACTAAGATCCATATCTTTTTTATAGTAATTTTTTTTAATGCCTTAAGACAATTGGTCCTTGTGGTCTTCCAGATGTATGGTTTCTATTCACAAGCGATATAGACTGTGATGTACCCAGAAGCCAAGCTATAGCTCTTGATAGTTGCATGTCACTACCAGGGACTTCACGCTGTCCTGTGGAGTTTCCTGTTTGCAGAACTCCTGCTGCACATCCAGGGGATTCATAGTGTCAAATGGCTCTAGATCAGCGGTATTGCAGTTAGGGCAAAAATGGCAATGTGTGTGAAATTTCAGCCAACTTCAGCATGACAACATTTTTCTCATGGTTTCTTTTCAGAGGCTGTACATTGCAGTCTCTTTCTCACACACACATTTTGCAAAATAGATTTAAAAAAAAAATATCTTGCATTCTGAGTTATCTCAGGGAAAGGCAACCGCTGCCCAGCATGGTCCATGGGTGCTATTAATGAAAACAATGGTGCAAATTGAATTGCGGAGATGCAATTTCTGATTGAGGTGACATGAATTGAAATGGTCAGATACAAGCAAAGCATTATATAAACTCTGCGCAAGTTTTTTGATAGAGTGAAAATAAAATAATGCCAGGACCTGCAGCTTCTAGCAAAATTCCTTTGACATTCTGTAGATGTTAGAGCAATGTTCTCCTTGACACCAGTAACAGCTATATGCCTGAGGGCAATATATGGTCCTCATCTTCTGGAACATGGTAATAATTGAGACAACTGCCAGAATCTGAACTTTAGTTTGGATTTTAACATGCTCTAGCATGTCACATCAAAAGCATTTCTCATGGCAATAGGCAATGCAGCCATAAACTGTAATACAGAAACACATAAACTGTGCAAGTCACCATGCTGTAATTCTTAGCTTTGATTTGTTCCCACCATCTCTCACCATTCAGTTACTTTCAGCTGACTCAGCTTTTCCATTCTGAGCAAGTCTTCACTATGTTGTGTGGAGTGGCCTGCTAAATATCTGAAAAATATTTGCCAAAAGAGTTTCCCTCCCAGGTTTTTATTGTGAAATAAATGAAGAGCATTGCTTTTTTTTTTTTTTTTTTTTTTGCCCTCTACTTATCATTTAAAGAAAAAGAAATAGCAGTCTCTGACAACTTGTTTCTTTCTCAAGCAGATATTATTTTAAATTTCCGAACAACGTACGTCAGCAAGTCTGGCCAAGTAATATTTGAAGCGAGATCTATTTGTATCCACTATGTGACTACCTGGTTCATCATTGATTTAATTGCTGCACTTCCTTTTGACCTGCTTTATGCTTTTAATGTCAATGTGGTGAGTATGGCCTTTCTATCCCACTTTATCTCTACTGTTCTCAAGTGTCCCTTTTGTGAATGAAAATATTGCTCTTCGCAGGCAAAAGAAAAGCACAGGGCCAGTGTGTGTGTACTGTACCCTTGAGCGCAGCCTTTTATCTCTCCCAAGTACATGAAGTGTTTTGTCTTGAAGTGCTGGAGAAGCAATTGTGGGGGGAAATGTAGCAGTTAAAGCAAAACGTTAGTTATCAAACTGAGGGGAATCTTCTGGACCTATAAAGTCTGCTGTACTTCATGCACATGTAGTCTTTTCCTTTTTTCTAAGGTTCTCCATGTTCAGACATGGACGCGGGTGTCGCTGTGGTCTAAACCACAGATCCTAGGGCTTGCCGATCGGAAGGTCGGCGGTTCGAATCCCGCGACAGGGTGAGCTCCCGTTGCTCGGTCCCTGCTCCTGCCAACCTAGCAGTTCGAAAGCATGTCAAAGTGCAAGCAGATAAATAGGTACTGCTCCGGCGGGAAGGTACTGGTAAATGGCGTTTCCGTGTGCTGCTCTGGTTTCGCCAGAAGCGGCTTAGTCATGCTGGCCACATGATCTGGAAAAACTGTCTGCGGACAAATGTCGGCTCCCTCGGCCAGTAAAGCGAGATGAGCGCCGCAACCCCAGAGTCGCTCGCAACTGGACTTAACTGTCACGTGTCACGGGTCCTTTACCTTTACCTTTATGTTCAGAGAAATCCTTCCAAAACACAAATGTCTAAAGGGAATTTGGGCCAATCTTGTACTCCCACACAGATGTGGAATCTGTGGTCCCCTAACTCTGATCTCCAACTTCCTTCATCCTTCATGCTGCTGGAAGCTGGAGTTCAAGTACATTGAAGATGGGGAAGGGTGTCACAGGTCCTGCCCTGCCCTGAGTTATGTAAGCCAACTAGAAATACTGGGGGTGGGGGTGGAAATCTTGCTTTAAAAAAAAATTGAAAATGCTTATGAGATCAAGTGTGCTATCCATTTTGGGGGGGGTAGTGGAATTAGTGGAATATATCCGTGGCAACTAACTTAAGAATTAATAATTTTAATTATATACACATACATACACAGTTAACATTATTGTATTGGTTATCCCCACCCCAAGAGATTTTGGCAAGTTGATGTAAGCTTGTGAAGGCTCCAAGGTTCATCAATTTTTATTTTTTTTTGAGGTGGGGACTTTGGAGTGGGAGAGTCAGTTCAGTCAAAACAGTCAAAACCCATATGCATCTGCACATTCACAAGACTGTATAGAAAACCCATTCAGGAAGCCACACTATTTTTTAAACGTTTTCATATTTTGCTTCTAACCCCCCCCCCCAATTAATTTAGGTTGTAATGTACATTGGCTTTTAAATACCGGTAATATGCTATGTTTTACTGAAAAGCGGGATACTTGCATAGTTCCTACGTGATGTTGACTCAGTTCTGCAAACCAGTAGATTAGGGGGAATTCAAGTTTTTCTTCCTTAATGCCTTAATACTCTCCTGTCTCTAAAGATCTTTATGCACAATGCAACGATGCTGATTTACTCAGAAAATTATTCTGCCTTAGGCGGCCATGAATGTCCTGCACATGCATTAAGAGTTTCATAAATCCAGATTTTACTTTGGGGGGTGGGTGGGGGTGGAATTATTTGGAGATACAGATGAAAGCCTTGTGAATTGTTGGATTGTTATTTAATTGACAGTCTTATATGTAGAGTAAAGGAGTCAACAAATGCTGATAGAGACTTCTTTATTTTTAATTATGATTGTGACGTGAAGGATTTATAAGCATCTAACAAAATACTTCCTTAGCAATAATTAGCACAGGGTATGTACTTTCATTTGGGCTGTGTGTGTGTGTGTGTGTTTTTAAGGCATAGGCTGGAGAAGACTATACAGCCTTCTGACAGCATGCAGTTAGGCTGAAGTCTGAAATTTCAAAAGCATTGATATACCTAAGAGCACACAAGGTCTGCTTACTTTGGTACAGTGGCTAAGCTGATCCCTACCCATGGAGAGGTCAACACTCCTTCTCTGTCACAAGGTTAGGTAGCTATAATTTCTTCTTCCTTTTAGATTCTGCTTTCAGTGAGTTCAAAAGCATACAAGTTTTGATCACAATAAGAGCTAGGATCATATTAAACAATTAGTAAATTATACAGTAAATTTGTTTTTGTGGATGTCTAGGGTGCAGCTGGAAATTCTCTAGTGGAGCAGTGGGAAACCTCATCCCAGGCAGCCCTGTATCGGGAAGTTTTTAATGCTTTATGTTTTGCTGTGTTTTTTATATTTTGTTGGAAGCCACCCAAAGTGGCTGGGACAACCCAATCAGATGGGTGAGGTATAAGTAATAAGCTGTTGTTGTTGGGTGAGGTATAATCCCAATTCTGGGCCCAATAAGCACAGGATGTCTTTGCCTAGTGGCGCTGTGGCCCATAGATTGCAGCAAAATACTGGGCAAGTATCACTTGCCATGCCTTCTCCAGCCACCTTTTTAGTTTTAGCCTTGCAGTTTTTAGCAATGCAGATTCTTGCAGTTGCTAGGAAAAGCTTAACCTTGCTAGTCTAAATCAGTTAGCTATAAAGTGAAATTCAGCTGGCTTTGCATACATGAGTAATCAAATTTAGCTAGGCACAGAGTAGGAGTGCTGACTCCTCATTCTGTCTTTCTAAGTTGTGAAAATATATCTTCTGCATATGAATTTCAGATCTTACACTGACAAACTGAACACTGCTAAAGGGGGGGAAAACATTTGGAATGAGTAATGAGAAATAATTACACAAGATTTATTACACTCATTTACAAACCTATTATTATCACATAATTAAAAAAATTGGAGATATCGTTTAATCCATCATAGAAAAATGTAATGTGAGCTCAAGTATATATAACTGATATAACTTCCCTTTAAAGGAGTATATAGATGTCCCACTGTCTTCTCAGTGGCCATTTTGCCTTGTACCTGGATTTAGGCTTCCCTCCCCAAACTTTTTCCCTATTGTAGTGTGTTTTTTACATTACTGACCTGGAAGTAAAGCCCATTGAAGCCAGTGAGACTTAACGTCTGTTAGCGTTACACACCACCCCAATCTCCAATCGTGAGAAATGCCAGGGGTAGGCTTACCCAGGGTCTGTGTTTCCTTTTGGGGATGAAGTACAGTAGAGACTGTGGTGTCTTTATGATCATAGAATCATAGAATTGTAGAGTTGGAAGGGACCATGAGCGTTATCTAGTCCAGCTCCCTGCAATACAGGAATCGTGGGGCTCGAACCCATGACCCTAAGATTAAGAGCAGGCTTCCTCAACCTCGACCCTCCAGATGTTTTTGGCCTACAGCTCCCATGATCCCTAGCTAGCAGGACCAGTGGTCAGGGATGATGGGGATTGTGGTCTCAAAACATCTGGAGGGCCGAGGTTAAGGAAGCCTGATTAAGAGTCTCCTGCTCTACTGACTGAGCTACCTTTAAGTTGATACATGATTTATTTACACATATATACAACCTGGGCCAATCAGCATCAGCACTCCAGGAGTGTCTTGCTTCCTTCATAGATGCATCCTAGGATCGAAGCAGAGATCCAACGTCATGCTCTCTCCCTGCTGCTTTGCGCCTCCTGGTCACATAACTCCTTACTCTTATGGTGCTGGCTCACATTGCTTCCAGCTCTAGCTTCTCTCACCTGTGGCTTCATCTTCAAACTAACTTGGAGTTGAGGGAGGGGCCCCAACCACCGAGTCCCTTTGATGCTTTGTCCTTATAATGGCTTATCCCCCAGGCTGTCACCTCATGCAGAAAGCTTAGCCTAGCCTAATTAGTGTTCAACACTTGACTTAATTAAAGGATTAGCTGTGTCTAGCACAACTTAATACACACAGTTTGGGCTTAATACATATGGGTCTGTCACCCAGTCTTAACACTCCAAGCACTGATGAAATTCTAACACCTACTGGACTCAGGAATTTAGGGTGTCTAGCACCCACAAACTCATAACACTAATATGCATAGGTTTACACTGCTTAGGATGTAAGCCTGAGGGCAAACACATTTTTAAAAAATCTTTGTACAGAGTCTGAGAAGTTTAGGTTCCTATTATTATTATTATTATTATTATTATTATTATTATTTAACTAGAAGCATTTCAGGTTTTCCATACCTTACTATGTAAATCACCTTCATGCATTCACCAGGGATGTGCATGGGCACCAAGAACCGCCTTGTATGTGCATCTTGTATATTTTTAAAAATTCTGACCTGTTTCTGAGTCACTCTGCTCTTCCCCGCTTCAGTCTGTTCCAAGGTTTTCTGTATTAAATGGAGCTCTGTGTTCCTCATTCACTATAATGGGAAACAAAACATGACTGTAATATTTCCCCCTTTTGTCCAATGTGGGTAAAATTAACAGGCACATAAGCCTCTCCAGAGTGGATTTAGCCTGCCAAATTGCAGACAAATAGGTCCAGGGGCTTTTTGTGGGGAAGGAAGGGAGATTCACTTTCAAGGGGTGTTGGAATAGTGTACATTCTTGCTTATACATAAAATAAAAAAACCATGTAGCTTCAGACTGGCCTTTCCTTTTTGGTGCTTGTGTCCTGCAATAGGCTCACAAAATGAGGCTAACAAAAATGTTGAGTTCTGAAGAGCCCTTGGATTTGTTTTTGTTTGGTTAAAACACAGTGGCGTAGGGATTCGTGTTTGTTTTATTTAAATGGAACATTTAACTTTAGAAGAAACCTTATGCTGCTGTGCTTAAAAAGTAAAGTAAAGAAAAGAAAATCCACTTAGAACTCTTTAATGCTCTGCATGTAATATTTTGGATAGCCTCACTTCTTGCAAAGTCCATGGGCCTAGTAAAAAAGAAAGAGATATAGAAAAAATATAGAGCTGTAAGGTCGGAAAAGTATAGAAATGACACAGTTACCTGAAGTACTTTCCTGTATGGAAAGACGGTTGAATATTGCTTTCCCTTCTCACCCTTTCAGGTGTCCATCGTTCACCTTCTCAAGACTGTACGATTGCTGCGTCTTTTACGTCTTCTTCAGAAGTTGGATCGCTATTCCCAGCACAGCACTATCGTTCTGACACTTCTTATGTCTATGTTTGCGTTGTTAGCTCATTGGATGGCTTGCATTTGGTATGTCATTGGAAAGAAGGAGATGGAAAAAAAACCATTCACTTGGGACATAGGTACATGTTTTATTTCCCCTCACAGACTGAAAAGTTATACTTTAAAACATCAAAATGTTGCAATTAAGAGAAGGGGGGGCACAAAAATTGATTTGGTATGATGTAACCTTCTGGCTTCCATGATCTTCTTTTTAACCCATTGGACTACAGAGTGAGGGCAGGAAAATATTGCCTCACCCTGAATTAGCTTCATGCAACATTTCCCAAAACCAAATGAGAGTGATGGCAATACTTACTGCCTCACCCTGCTGTGGTGTGTGTGTGTGATTGATTGATTAAAATAAAGGTTTTGAGTATAAAATAATGACACTGACATCAGCCAACCACCAGTAAGACTAAAAAAAACTTCCAGATCATTTGTAATTTAAATATATCGTATATGTTTAAACTGAATTTATTAAGAGCATTTATTATTATTTTCTTATAAGGAGATTTATAAGCACTGTCTTATCAAATTTAAGAACTTTTCAGCCCCATTGTTTTCCCTGAGAGCCATTTCTTAGAGCTTCTCATCAGGTTAATTATTCCGCTGGCAATGAGAGCTTGACTACCTTGACCAAGGACTCTGTGCATTACCTTCAGGAACTTTAAAAAAGCAACAGCATTTTAACCAAATGTGTAGGATTGGTGACCAGTAAAAAAAGAAAAAAAGGGGGGGGGATCTCCTGAAAATCCAGTTCTTTGCTTGCAAAAGTATAGCTACTGGTTTTATATATATGGTATATAAATCTCTCCAGACTAATTCTTTGTTCCTCACTTTCTATATTCCGTACTTCCTTTGGAGAAAATGAAATTAATTTTGAGTTGACAGTGCTTTTGGTTACCTGATTCTTTAATCTTTTCAACACCAATATTAGGTCCTGATTTTCTATGGGCTTAGGGCAGATCATAATAATATTTTAAAAATTCTTTATAGTTTAGAGAGGTCTATTATGAAAGAGATTCCCTCTGAGTTCTTAGACGTATATGTAAGTGCTATTTAGATCTGTGCAGACAATAAGCAGATTACTCTGAAAATCTTCTTGGCTGCAAAATGTATTCTGTATTTTGGAACTTCATGATCTTGTAGAACTGGACAGCCGTGGATAGCAGGTTAATAGGAGGCCAAAAAGTCAAGATGTGTCTTCCTTGAGTTCATCAAAGCTGCCATAAATTATTTGTGCAATAGTCTTGAACAAATCTCCCACCTGTCAGCTATAATTTCAGCAGCATCTAAAAAGAGAAAGAAAAACTAATTCAAAACTGTTTTGTGTATTAAAGGAAATGACTTACCATAAGCAGTAAATTAATTCCATTTACGTTGAATAAGCCTACTTTTGTCTTCTCCAGTCACTGAAATGTCTGCTTTTTACACTTACTCACTAAAGTGCATTGCTTTATGGTTTGTTTTTGTGCTTGAAGGGAGGTCATATTACATGTGCCACCTTCAGTATGTTTGAACCAATAAGTGGTGGAACTTGGGAGTTTACTGACCTTTGGTCCCATGCTTCTGTTTTAACGGTGCAGTACTAATTGTACAAAGTTTATTGTTGCATACTTGTGCTCCATCAGCGTCCTCAAGACAGCCACTAGGCTAAAATCTTTTCCATGATCATTATCGTCACATACATCATATTCTGAGAATACTGACAGAAAGATTTTAATGGTTGGGAAGCTTTCCCGGGCTGATGCTAGTGGAATCTGAAGCATTCATCATTCTCTTCATTAGTGCTTCTGCGGTCACCAGAAATTCTTGTCAGCAGCTCTGGGTATGCATTTTGAATATATCCTTGAGGGCATTCACTTGTATATCTATCTCAGTTAAAATTCAAGTTATGAATTTTTTTCCTTCCTCAGAAACAAATTACATTATTTAGGTGTAACTAACAAAGGCAGTAGCAAAGGTGTAACTAAAGCTGACAATCTTTAAATTTGGAGTTATAATCCTAGTCTGCAAATCTGGTACATCTGAATGTTTGCAAATTAAGCTGACTTTGGATCACTTCTGATATTACGGTACTTTCTCAAGATACAGGTACATGCTACACCTTTAGTTTTCTGTATGTGTGGCTTTTGTGGGGGGAAACAGAAGCACAATTTGCTTTTGGTGTATCGTTGCATATAGATGTGCCCATTTGTCTCTCAGGGCTGGTTTCTCAGGTTTAGAAAATGCATGGTGTACAACCCTTCTGTGTTGCTGTTTAGTTCAAGGATAGTGTTGCATGGTTTGATGGTCCTTCATGTCAAAATTCCCTTCCTGTGTAGACTTGGCACACCAAAGAGAGAGATTTGTGTCTAGTCTTCTTAACAATGTGCTCATTTTCATGTCTAGGGAGGTTATGATGCAAGAGGACTTTTCATCCACTTTCTGAAGGGGCCAAGTTCCAGGAGGGCTGTTTCACACCATGTAAACAAGGGTCTAAACTGTTAGGTGAAGTTTTCCAGAGATCAGAGAGCAGGGTTGGTGTCTGGGCCAAGATTTCAATACAGGCATATTTGCACTCAGGCACCTTCTTAATCGCTTAGCATTTGCAGTTATGCTGATTCCCTTGCTTGACTGCATTTCCATGTAGGGTTTTCTTAAACAGCAAAACAGGGTGGCTGTGCCATCTTTTTGTAAGAGGGAATTTGTGAGTATTATTGATGAGGAATTTCTATTATAATATATAGGTTTTATATTTTAGGAAAGTTATGTGACATCAGAGTGAATTAGGCATCAGTCTGGGAATTTCAAGGCAACAACTGTTTTGAGTCATGGAGGAAGATTTCAGTGAAGTAGTACATGAGCTCATGGGACTGTTCCTCCTGGAGCTGGTTGGACATAAGTAGAGCCTGCTGGATCAGGCCAATGCCCACCTGCATAATATTTTATTTATAAAACACCTACAGTTACTGGATGCTGTAAAAAAGAAAAGACAATTCTCAGCTCACATATAACCAATATAATTGGAGTGGTAAGGGAACAGGCATGAAAAGGGGGGGGGGAGGCAGTATGAAACAATAGATTCTGAATTTTTTAAAAGCATCATAAGAGTTTACAGAAGAAAATGTTGTTCAGAATTAATAGTTTCCTATAAGCTTTTTGAAAGATAGATACTAAGAAGCAGCGGGTTCCAGATGTAGGGACAAACCTGAACAGCTGGTAAGTAATAGTACAAAGGAAAACAGAAGCCTTGCAGAAGATGAGCATGAGGAACTTCATATAGTATGGCTTGTAGTTGGCTTGTTTTTTAATAACCATAGTTACGGCAAAGCACAGTTTGTCTGGTGTGGAATGTCACAGCAAGCTGTGGTTAGTTTAAAATGGAAGGGGAAAGCGTCAGTTCTCACACCTAAACAGGAAGAAAGGGGAAAGGGGAGGAGAAGTTTACATCCTCTAGTCCAGGCATCCCCAAACTGCGGACCTCCAGATGTTTTGGCCTACAACTCCCATGATCCCTAGCTAGCAGGACCAGTGGTCAGGGATGGTGGGAATTGTAGTCCAAAACATCTGGCGGGCTTAAGTTTGGGGATGCCTGCTCTAGTCTGACTGTGGCTTGTCCACATCATACCAGAAACAAAGCTAGGGGTTGGCAAAACTGGCCCCTACTGGGGGCCCAGGCCCAGGAGAAGCACAAAATTCACCTATCAAACTATGGAGTGTATGTTGTATGGAATGTATGGGGCTGCAGCACTGCTATCGCAGCAAGATCAAACACGGGAGAAGCTTCCCATCCTTCTTGCACCGCAGCACAAAAGTGTTTGGTATTGCAGTAAAGTGGTTTTTCGGTGTGTGCTATATAGCTCCTTGCCAAGGGTGCAAGGGACCCTAGGTACGCCTCTGCACCACACCGAACAGCCGTTCAGCATTTTGTGTGAAAGAGGCCAATTTATCGAGAAGAGCATGATAGAGACAACGTGAGACAGCAGAAGAAGATAAAGGCGTAAATGTTGGACCAGCTTTTCAGTACCAGATAGATTCTACTTTATGGTCAAAATAGGAATCAGAAATAAATGATGAGACTGCCTTTTCTTTACCTAGGTAGCTTTTCTTCTAAAAATGGTATTCAGCATGAATTAATGTTTTTAACTCACAAATGCCAGATGCAAAAAGCAGTTCCAAGCAAGCGAAAAATTGCATTTGGCAGTTTTCAACCCTTGGGCGATCTAGCTTGAAGACTCACGCCCCCTTACAACTTTTGGAAATTGTCAATGTTAAAAGGGGTTGTGCTGATAGTTTGCCCAATATTCCAAGTGCTGCTGAAGCCTGTTGGTCAGTTTCCTTGGCTAATGAGGCTGCAGGTGATATTTTCTGCTGTTTTTTAAAACCCATTTTGCATTGTAACCAGGGAACTGCGTGTTCTCTTTGGCAAACTAGCAGCAGGCTCTTTGGATAGCAACTGGAGAATCTTACGTGGAAACCTGTAGCTGACCTACTTCTAGGTTCCTTTTATTTAATTTCACTGTTACCGCTTCAGAGGAGGGCTGCCATACATTAGCAGAACTGGCATCCAGAATCACACTTTACCCAAAAGAGTAGAGCACAGCTGAGTTTTTACAATACAAATGCTTGGCAGGTATCTGATCTTTCTCTCTGCCCTAGCTTAGTGCTTCTATTCTCAATAATTTTAACAGGCACAGAAGTAGAAATTCTGTTCACATTTACCTGGAATAAGTTCCATTGAGCTCACTGGGGCTTACTTCTGAGTAGACATGTATAATAATAATAATAATAATAATAATAATAATAATAATAATTTATTTATACCCTGCCCATCTGGCTGGGTTTCCCCAGCCACTCTGAGCAGCTCCCAACAGAATATTAAAAACACGATAAAATATCAAACATTAAAAATTTCCCAATACAGTTTTGCCTTCAGATGTCTTCTAAAATTCAGATAGTTGTTTATTTCCTTGACATCTGATGGGAAGGTGTTCCACAGGGTGGGTGCCACTACCGAGAAGGCCCTCTGCCTGGTTCCCTGTCACCTCACTTCTCGCAGTGAAGGAATTGCCAGAAGGCCCTCGGTGGCTGGGGAAACCCAGCCAGATGGGTGGGGCATAAATAATAAAGTTGTTGTTGTTGTTGTTGTTGTTGTTGTTGTTGTTGTTGTTGTTGTTGTTATGCTTGTGCCAGTGGACCAGACAGTGTTGTTTATTTCCCATCTTTCCATAGCCTTAAAAAAATAAATCTCATCCCATTGGTCTAAATGGGAGAAAAATGAATACACCAGCCCAAGAGCAGGGTAACCCTCTCCCTTCCCACATTCTGGGGAAATGGTAAGGCTTTAGATTCCATAGATACACAGCTCCATTGATCCACACCTGACATGCCCCTGTTTCCCCCCTCTTTGTTGTTGAAACACTGACAGCAGAGAATAATTCTGGGAGTTGACTTTTCTCTTTGAGGGCATAGCTCCCTCTCCATCCACAGAAAGAGCTCCACCAAATCCTACCAGACACCCTTCCAGGGACCAAAGGATTGGTTCATCACCATTATCCTAATTTATAGGCAAGACACATCTTCATTCTTATTTATGGGCATAGCCTCCATAAGGCACCCTGCATAGTCATTAAATAAAATACATTTAAAAATGAGAAAAATCAGCATAGGAAAACAGCATGAAATTTTAAAACAGATCAGTCAATTAAAAATATAAATGGATTAGGCAGTAAAATATAAGCCAGCAAAGCAAATTAGCAGTATTGGTCTAGATGCAGATTGACATGCTGGTTTACTACATCTGTGAGAACAAGGACTAAGTTTTACTTGTTTGCAAAGAAATGCTTTAAGACAGTTGCAGTGTACTATAAAGGCCGAGTACCCAAAATAAAATGATGCATTGTTTGAAAAGAAAAGAAAAGAAAAGAAACTCATTATTTTTAAGCCAATCACAATATCCCGAAGAAATCTGGCATGGTTTTTGACGTTCTGGGAAAGGCAACCCTGATGTTTTGCAAATAGTAACAAGGGGAAAGACCAATTAAATTGATGGCAGTTTGTGACAGCAGGAGTTAATAGTGCTACAGGCTGGTACAGTGCTACTTCCATGGAAAATGCAGTCTAGCGGTGGCAGACCCAAGTTTCTTCCAGGTAGTCACTAGTTATTTTGACCCTAAACTGTCTGCTTAAACAGAGGATTCTCTGCTAGTGCTATATTTTAAGTGGCCAGTTGATACACAGGCAGATTTATTGCAAATTTATTTTGGAATCTTTGTGTTTCAGCATTGTAAATGTGTAACTATCTTGTGTTTATTAGATAAAGCTCAAAGAAGGGGCTGCAATTAAAGACCCGCTTACTCATGACTATGAGCCCATTGAACACTGTTGAGACTTATTTCCAAGCACACATGTGCAGAATCACATTGGAGATTAACTTGGTGTGTTGTGGAGTCTTCTATATGGTTTGTGGTAATTTGTGGAAATAAGTAGAGAGGTTATGCATGTTTGAACGTTCCCCTTTGACGGACAGGCTTTGCTTTTAATCACAGTGACTTATTTTATGAGGCCGCTCCAATCAGAAAGTGATTGGGGGGGAGGGATAATTAAGTAAACAAACAGGATTCTTCTCATGGGTCTTCATTCTCCTCTTTGTGGGACGCGGGTGGCGCTGTGGTCTAAACCACCAAGCCTCTTGGGCTTGCTGATCGTAAGGTTAGCAGTTTGAATCTACACGACGGGGTGAGCTCCCATTGCTATGTCCCTGCTCCTGCCAGTCTAGCAGTTTGAAAACACCAGTGTGAATAGACCAATAGGTATCGCTGACGCGGAAAGGTAAACAGCGTTTCTGTGCGATCTGGCATTCATCATGGTGTTCCGTTGTGCCAGAAGTGGTTTAGTCCTGCTGGCCACATGACCCAGAAAGCTGTCTGTGGACAAACACTGGCTCCCACAGCCTGAAAGCGAGATGAGTGCCGCAACCCCATAGTTGAATTTGACTAGACTTAACCTCCCAGTGGTTCTTTACCTTTAACTTTCATTATCCTTTGAGTTTTGACTATAAGAGAAACGTTCAAGTTAGACTATTGGGGCAGCCATATTTCTTCCTAATCATTCTTTTTCCTAATAGATAATCAGAAGTCATAGGTGTCACTCTTTGCGTCTCTATGCTTCATGGTGGAAGCAGTCATGCTTTTTCTGTGTTGTTCCCTCAAGAGTTTTGGAACATCATCATGTGTGATCACTCCCCAGGGGAATTTCGCTGTATTTGTATTCACAGCATGCAGCAGCGATGAGACCCACAAATTAGCCACCCCAGGATGTGGGTGGTTTGATGCCCTATTTTGATTTTTTTAAAATTAAAAAAAAACAGTATTAAAGCAATGAAGCAGCTCACAATACTTGGACACCTAGTAAAGGGATTCTCCAGAGTGCAGATTCCAAAGTGGACTCATGATAATATTTGTGTCATGATCCACCCAAATCTAATCAGGCGAGTTTGCTTTGGAATTTTTCTAAGATGCCTTCCCCATTGCTATACATCCTTCAAATGCCCAAGCTGGTATTCTGTGATCATTGCACAAACAGGAAAAGAAGACCTATTGGGCCTTCTATTCTATTACATGGTGGACCCAGCAACTAGCAGTAGGATTACTGCACATTGGCTACTGCTGTTGTTTGTTTGCATCTTGTTGGGCCTAGCCTTCTTGTGCCATATATAAGTGGATGCATGCAGCAACACGTGGACAGATTGTGATTTAAGAATGGGGGAGGACTTGTAAAATGTGAGATATTTGTACTGCTGGCTGTAAATGCTACCGTCATCACCTATCCCAGCCTAGAAACACATTTACATTTTTATCTAACACTGGAACTCTTCCCAGAAACGGTTAAACAAAACATGATGTGAAATCATCCCTCTACCTACAATTCATTTTGGATGAGATTTCCGAAAGGTCATAATATGAGTCCAGTAATCCCCTTGATTTAGAGAAGCATTTGTGCACCCACCTATCTTTTGTGCTTGTTGATTAATAACTGTACGTACTTTAATTACATTGCCGTTTTGAAAAACCATCTGAGAAATGGAGTGAAATAACTTTAAGGTCTGGATACAAACCATGAAGGAACACTGAGATTCAAGGAGGCCTCTCCTTCGTTTAACTGCTCTAAAGTGGTACCCCCTCCCTTCCACCTTCGCAATTCAGGGTGTGCATGTCAGGTTTGCTTGCTGAGTTCCTGAAAAAAGAACAGAGAGGACAAGGACCAGATGGGACAGTCTAAATGTGGTAGATGTGCTTAACACCTTCTCTGCCTGACACCAAATGCCCTGGAAATCTGAACGCAGTGTGTTCAAGTCATTCAAGTTAGAACTCATCTATCTTTATTTCAAATGTTATATGCATGAAGTGGGGAGGGATCCACACAATTAAAAGGGTTGTGAGGCTGTGCTACTGGCCTCAACCTTGATGAGATACAAATTTCCCTGGTGCTGCCCATAGTGACTACCCATTAGTGTTGATGTCTGCAGGGGGAAAGACCTCTATGCATTTTTACAGGAACTGGAACCTGCTTATGGAGCTCTCTCCTAGCTGATATCGTCCCCCACATTGACAAAGCTTAGGTGTCACCTTAAAACATACCAGTTTTTCTAGGCTTGTGGTGCCTCGATGTATATTAGAACAGTGAGAGTTTTATCACCAGCCGTTGGATTTTAAAGGTTTTATTAATTTTGCTATAATTTTGACAATAATTTCATGATACCTGTGTTATATTGTAAGATCCCCAAGCTTTGCCAGAAGGAAGGTGTGTAATGAAAACAATAAATGGCATGATAATAATTAATTATAACCTGAGAGACCAGGGAAGTCTTGTTGTGTAAAGCTCTATGAGCCTAGACTTTCCTCTGCAGACATGCACAGTGAACACATGGATGTCTGGTGCAGAGGAAGCCGCATGGCATCTCTGTACTGTTAACTAGTAATAATATTAATAATAAATTATTATTTATACGCTGCCCATCTGACTGGGTTGCCCCAGCCACTCTGGGCAGCTTCCAACAAATTAAAGCATCAAACACAGTAAAACACCAGATATTAAAAACTTCCCTGCCTTCAGATGTCTTCTAAAAATCAGATAGTTGACATCTGATGGGAGGCCATTCTACAGAGCGGGTGCCACTACTGAGAAGGCCCTCGGCCTGGTTTCCTGTAACCTCACTTCTCGCAATGAAGGAACCGCCAGAAGGCCACTTGGAGTTGGACCTCAGTGTCTGGGCTGGACGATGGGGGTGGAGATGTTCCTTCAGGTATACAGAGCCAAGGCCACTTAGGGCTTTGAAGGTCGGTCAGCACCAACACTTTGAATTGTGCTCGGAAACGTAGTGTGATGCCAATGTGGTGTGATTGCTAGATGCTGGACTCGGAACTGGAAAATCAGTCTTCGAATCCCACTCAGCCATGAAGCTCACTGAGTGTCCTTGGGGCAGTCATTGTCTCTTTGACTAACCTACCTCACAGGATAGTTGCAAGGATAAAAAGGAGATGGGCAGCACCTTGTGCACTATCTTGAGCTCCCTAGAGAAAAAGTGGAATATAAATGTATTAAAACCAAACACTCATGTGTACCCCCCTTCCTACTTATAAAGTGAGGAGAGACATCTAAGGCCCCATCTGCACTATGTATTTAAAGTTATACAACTTTATAGACAGCCATGGCTTCCTCCAAAGCATCCTGGGAAATGTAGTTCCTTAAGCATGCTGAGGGTTGTTTGGATATACCTACTCCCCACACAGAAATACAATTCCCAGAGTTCAGTGGGAAGATGGATTGAGAGTTAAATCTCTCTCTGAGAATTGTAGCTCTGTGGGGTCAAAAGAGGTCCCCTAACAAATGCTTAACTAGAGTTCACAGGATTCTTTAGGGGAAGCCCAAATCATTCCAGAGACCAGTTCACGGACATGATCTGTCATTTATTCAAGAAGCCATCAAAGGGTCTTGCTGCCAGTAGTTGGTTTCCTTCACTTATAGTACTTTTATTACTCCAAATGTACTTTTATTACTCCAAAATGAACAATACAGTCTATTAGCTTATTTACAGACTGTTTTAATGAAAACCCAAACCAATGGGGTCAGTACAAGGCAATAAATGTCAAGGAGTGCAGGGGAATATAGATGCAGTCTGTTCTGTTCCCTGGTCTCAAGGATCTGTTTGCTACACAATGACAACACTGACTTTCCCTTTAGTCATTGCTCTTAGTCCTCTGTGGTTTGATAGGCCAGCACATAGCTCTCAGGAGTCTTTGGTGCATTCAGTTGTCCTTGATAGAGGGTCACATGCCCTGTCTTGCTCCCACAGAAGTTTACATCGACGCCAGAATTCAGCATTCTCAGGGTTTTGTGTTTGCATACTCTGTTCTTAATGTATTTTACACTTGATCGAACTATCATATGTAGTTAATAATGAGCTTTCAAAAAGTATGAGGCATAGACAGGAATCGAGGCAAAGCTATTCTAGGGCAATATGAACACTATTTCTGTAATATTTACTTTCTAACTGTCATGTGGTACAGCTTGTTAACAAATTACGCATGTTTTGTTAGACAATAAGAACTCAACTATGTATCCAGATTTACAACAATAAAATATACTCTGGTCATTTAAACTATTATGAGATGTTTTATCACAAATCTACCTACCGCCTGGTGTTTCAAATAGAAGAACTTCGTTCACTTTGTAAAAGAAATATTGTAAGGAGCTTTCGCGAGCAGACAGAGTAATTGTAAAGAGCAGTGTTTTTAAACTCTAAAGCTTTCTGTCTTTCTATCTGTCACTTTGTGCTTAAATCAGCAAATTCAAGCTTTATGCCAGGTCAAAAATAGAAACCCCATGCAGGAAATTCCCACAAAGATTTGTTCGAAATAGGTCAGAATACCAAATTATGCTTCCATTGTGTGATACTCAGAATCTTAAAACTTCAAAACACAAAAAGGGAGCTACTCAGAAGAATCAAATTGCTCCCTAACAATGGCTCATGTTCTTAAAAGACCCCTTCATTTTTTTTCATTCCTTTTCATGCTTTTGCTTTCCTTTACAATACCACCAACCACCTTAGCATTTAAGAACAGACATAGAGAAAAAGAAAATTACTTTAAAAAAACAACCCAACCAAAAACCTTCAGTGCAATGATGGGAGACTGTCTAGGAACCACATGCATGCTGCTATGGGTATCATGATGAAAGAAAGATGGGCTGTTAATGTACAAAAATAAATAAATGCAGTGTTGCCTAAGGGGCTGAGCTCTAGTCAGGTCATGCACAAGATGCATACCCTCCAAGTGTCCCGATTTTCCAGGGACAGTCTCAGAATTACGAAAGCCATCCTGGCTTCTGATTTGATCCCAGAATGTCACTATTTCCCCTGCCAGTGGTGCCTCCACCAGGCTCAGGGAGGAGGATGAACTGGTGCTTACACTGAGAGTTGGTGGCAGTGGCTACGAGGGAGCATCCCATTGTCTCTCCATGGCTGCTGCTGCCCTGGAAATAATTGTGCTGTGTTCCATTGGTGTAGTGGTGGTGGTTCCCGTCCTTCCACTGGTAGAAAATGTTCTGCGTGGCGGCTGGGGGGGGGACAAAATAGGGGGGAGTCAATGAGGGCCAGTTGTCTGGGAATGATAACTCCAGGGGGGCCAACAACAGAAACACAGAAGCCAAATGTCTCTATTTTCATCTGAGGAATTATGGAGGGTATGGAAGATTGGGGAAATGAAGATTGGGTAAGATGCAGGCCACATGTCAAATAACAACTCCCCGCCCCCAAAAAAGCCTTCTGGATTTGAAAGTATTTCAGTTTTGAATGCTCTTTCATGTAGACCCAAGCCCTGCAGATGGAATAGTAGAGCAGGGAGAAAGGTTCTATGCCAACTCTTTGGTTACTGTGCAGTCTAGTTCTTGACACAGAGGGGCAGTCAAGAATTTGACCATCTGCCTGCAGTCTGAAGTGCTACTATCCATTCTGTGAGCAGAACACTTGAACACTTCCACTGGAGAGGTGGGTTTTGATAGGGAGTTTGAAGGAAAAGTGGGACGTACATGCATTTACCATTTTGGTAGTCAACCTGGAACATCCTACATCAGTACAGAGGCTTGTCTCATGAGCCAAGGCAGTAGAATTGTGTTGTTGTTGTTTTTTAATGTGTCATCTTCATAGTAGAAATAATTTCTGTGTCCTTAGTTATTATATCAGTCTGCAGGTGATTGGTTAGATATTTGAAAGTGGATGCACTTAGCTGTTTTCAGAATCAAGTAGCAAACATCCTATCTTCTGGATTCAAGGAATTAAGAAGCAGCAGAATGGTGGCTCCGTAGAGTTTGATCACGGGCTATGTTTCTTTGACTTCAGGTTGGCTTCATGAACTAGGAAAACGTTTGGAGTCTCCTTACCTTGGCAATAATACATCAGGAGGCCCATCCCTCAGAAGTGCCTATATTGCTGCCCTGTACTTCACCCTCAGCAGCCTCACCAGCGTTGGGTTTGGTAACGTCTCAGCCAACACCGATGCTGAAAAGATTTTTTCCATTTGCACAATGCTGATAGGGGGTAAGTAAACATATTAAGTGCAGAACGGAGAATCGGGGCGGGGGGTGGGGAAATGCAGTAGTTCAGAACTATGGTGCATGCAACAGCACCATGAAGTGTTAATAATTGTAGGAGCAGCCATGTGCCTTCCAGAGTCAGCATAGGAAGAAGAACCCTTACTAGTTGTTATTACTAGTGATAGAGCTGGTTGTAGTCATTTTACATTAAGATAGTGAAATTTCATTTGTAAATAGCAGTGTCTGTTCTTATTGAGGCCTGGGACCACCTCTAATTTTCTATTAAAGTAACAACATTGGCTCAAGCTTTCTCCGCGGGGGTGAGGGAATATTTTCAGTTCATACTTCAGTACAAATTAAACCAAATTCTAAATAGTAAACTAATCAATGATGCCTTTTTAAAGGAAGGCTGAGGTTCGTCGGAAAACATTATCAAAAAACGCATTTTGTTGTGTATTAGGCTGTAAGATTGACAACATTGCAGCTTAACTAATTAGGCCATGCAAATTTCACACCACACAGCTGTGATTGTTGTAGTTATTGTCGAGTGAAGCATTAATATTCATCGTGCAGCACAGAACTTTAGAATCCATCCTTAAAAAGCAAGAGTTTGGGGCACGCTACAGATAAACAAGTTGTTGTTGTTGTTGTTGTTGTTGTTGTTGTTATTTATTACTACTACTACTACTACTATTATTAAGTAAATTTCTATACTGCCCTTTATCCGAAGATCACAGGGCAGTTTACAATACAAAAACACAAAAATACATGTGATAATAACAAACAATACACACACACACACACACACACACACACACACACAGTTTAAATGCTCATAGATTGTTTAATTAGCCAAAAGGCCTCGTAGAAAAGAAAAGTTTTTTTCCTGGTGCCTATAAATATGTAACAAAGGTGCCAGGTGAGCCTCTCTGGGGAGAGCATTCCACAATCGGGGAGCCACTGCAGAAAAGGCCCGTTGTCATGTTGCCGCCCTCAAGACCTCTTGTGGAGCAGGCACACAAAGAAGGATCACAGATAATGATCCCAGGGTCCAAGACTGTTCATATGAGGAGAGGCAGTCCTTGAGGTATTGTGGTCCTGAGCTGTTAAGACTTTATAGGTCAAAAGGAGCACTTTGAATTGGACCCAGAAACTAATTGGCAGACAGCGCAGTCTGGCCAGCATTGGCATCATATTCTAAAACCACCTTGCCACGGTGAGCAGCCTGGCCACTGAATTCTGCACCAGCTGAAGTTTCCAAACCATCCTCAGAGGCAGCCCCACATATAACACTACAGTAATCTAATCTAGAGGTTATCAGAGTATAGACAGAAGTTCGGCTATCCCTGTCCAGACAGGAATGCAGCTGTGCCCACCAGCCAAAACTGATGGAAGGTATTCTCAACAGAGGTGATCATACTTGGTGACCAAAGCAGTTTCTGTGCCAAAACCAGGCCTAAACCCTGGTTGAAATGGATCTAGAAAATCAGTTTCCTCCAAGAGCGCCTGAACATGGTCCATGACCACCTGCTCAAGAACCTTGCCCAAGAAGGAGAGACTGGCAAATGGCCGGTAATTACTTATATTTTCCAAATCCAGGGAGGATATACTGTCTCTTTCAAGCAGGCAAGGACCACCCCCTCTCGCAAGGAGGCAATCACGTCCCTGGCCCAGCTAGCTGTCCCCTCCCTGCTAGTTTTTATCAGGCAATAGATACATGGGACCAGAATGCAAGGTGCTGAACAATGCAAGCACCTTGTCCACATCCTCAAGTCTTACTAACTGAAACTCATCCAACACAGCATCCCTAATACAAATGGGTCATTGCCCCCTTCCCAGCAGCTATACCCTTAAATTGCATGATGTTTGTTCAAATCTTGCTTTGGACCCACTCTGCATAGCTGTGATCTTTAGTTCAGCAGCGCTTATGTTCCCACTGTGAGCAAAAGGAGAACCCAACAACCTAGAGCTTGCTGAATACAATATAGATATACAAAAAGAAAACAAACAAACAAACCTGATACAGGTAGATAGCCGTGTTGGTCTGTCATAGTCAAAACAAAATAAAAAAATTCCTTCCAGTAGCACCTTAGAGACCAACTAAGTTTGTTCTTGGTATGAGCTTTCGTGTGCATGCACACTTAGCACTGGAAAAGGAAGTTACTGCTATCAAATATCACACTGAATTAATCTACTAATAACCTATTATTTAAAGCCGCTTGTGATATTGAATTGATTGTCCTAGATTTGGTGCTGAATGTTTATCATTACCTAATGTTCACTCCAGACCTAGCCTGCATGGCTGTTCTCTGTTATAACTTCCTCATTAAGAAGGAATTGAAAAGCTGACAGTCTGAGATATTCTCAACACTTAGGAAAATATTCATGCAAAAAGGAGGAGGGCTGGGGAATGAGGGAAAACAGTCTTCCTTCCAGCTGTATTAATATCCCTGTTCTGTTTTGAAAACAAATAGTGTGATTATAATCAGCTGTAAGAGGAGCAGTGTCTTATTAATTAGATGAGTAAACTTTATGTGATTTACTCTCATAATTAGCTAAGCAAAACCTATAATAATATTAATGTAAGGGAAGTGAGCAGAATGGAACTGGTCACTGGGGATATAGTTAGGAAATAGTCAAGAAGAAATCCAAGTTACTCTCAGGTACAGTTTTCTGACTGGATCTCAGTGGCAAAACTCACATTAATTCTAATAGGTTGAGATTACTGTTTAAAATGCCATGGAGTGCAGTTTACTAAATTAGAAATAACCTTAATTCTTTTAGCTATGGATAAGGAACACATATTATGTTGGTTAAAATATTAAGGTTTTTTACTTTTAAAAAAGCAATAACAATATTCTAGGAACATAAAATATATTCTTTCAGTTTTAGTTCTCTCTGTGGACTACAGTTATTATCTGGGTCAGGAATGTAATGTAGAAGCAAGAAACAATTTTCATTTGTTTAGGGTTGGGGAAGTAGTGGCAGCATATGCCAGAAAAGAGAAAGATAGTTTGAAAAATATAAGGTTTGGAAAAAATATTAGCTCTTCAGTGTATCCACCCAGCAGATCTGGCGGATCAGATTGTGCTGCCCAACATTTCCAAGTGGAAACTGTGCAAGATGCAGAAGTATATATAGACATAAAGACAAACGGAAAGTTTTATTACAGGTTCAAATTATAGGTCGGCTGAGCAAATGTATACGTAGCATATAGTAGCATTCTCCAGCCTTTATTTTCATTTTGCTCTCTTCTGAGACAAATTTGCAAGATGCATTCTGCATATACTGACTACCCAGTGTTTTAATAATATTCATGAATGTCCTCTGGTTTTTAATATGTTTCAAACTGAAATATCACAAAAGCATTTATGAATCTCTACATTTTCCAAACTACTTTCTCAGCAGAGCAGAGCAGAGCGAGTCATTGATTCTCACTATCAAACTTATTTTATTCATTCCAGATCATTTGCTGCTCGCCTTTTATTATGTTGCCATCATTAATGAGCAACTTCTTCCTTTCTTTACAGCTTTGATGCATGCCTTGGTGTTTGGTAATGTGACTGCTATTATTCAAAGGATGTACTCCAGGTGGTCCCTTTATCACACAAGAACCAAGGACCTGAAGGATTTCATAAGGGTCCATCACCTGCCACAGCAGTTAAAGCAAAGGATGCTTGAATATTTCCAAACCACCTGGTCTGTCAATAACGGAATAGATTCCAATGAGGTAATCAGAGTCTTTCTAGTTATAAATTATTAAATCAACAATGTTGGTGCTGTCTTATTTTGCCATTTGGTGACATTGTATTTCTGGAACAATCTTACTTGTGTGCATAGGGTGGTATCCAACATTCTCTGTCCGCTAGTGAGAGGGTTAGGTGACAGGTGAGTTTTATTGTTGCGCAACAGAGGAATTCAGCGCAACAATTGTGTTAGCAGAAACTCACTGTGGGACAGATTGAGCAACCAATTGCATAAACCAGGCACCTCCTGTAACCTGTGACTGTCTCCCCGATAAACATACAAGATGGCAATATTTGTGGTCAATTTAGGCCACAACTTCATTGGTTATGGCTGTAGAGGTTTGGCATAGGCGTTGGGTATAACCGTTGAACCACCAGCCCGTTTGCTGGGGTATACCTGTTAAGGTATCAACCTGGGGCGAAGGGGGCCTATGACACGCATCAAGTAGGGACCCCTTGTGGGGTTGCTGCTCTGAGGAGTGCTATGGCCCTAGCCCCCGTCTGGACGGAAGCGACTCCTTCTGGATCCCTTTAACAGGATACCTCTGAATACATAAACTTGTGAGTTCAAAGCTAACTTTGTTGTACAGGTGCACTTATCTTCAGTGGTTGGGTGCTTTTGTGGAAGGTGCCTCAAACAACTTCCATGATCTAGCTGGGAAGCAGCAAGTGGATTGGGGTGGAGCCTGCAGGCCACTCCGCCCCGCCCCTGGGGTGGAGCCAGCTGATTAGCCTGCCCAATGATAGGCCAATTATTGGGCAGGGTACTATTCAGTTCCCAGGCCAGCGTAAGGCACATTTGGTGGTCAGCTGGCCTGGGAAAACCCCTCAATAGTTGCTCTTGGCTGGATCATGGAGCAACAAAGTTAGCTTTGCATTCACAAGTTTATGTATTCTCTTGTGCAACAGTGTTCTGTCCCATTTCAGCCCCTCGAGCTGAACTTTTTCAGAAACTTTTTTCAGCTCTCTATTATTTTTTTAAGTGATGTGACCACAACCGTACATAATATTTCAAGTGTGATCGCACAGTTGACTTGTATAATGGCAAATAGAGGAGCTAAATGGATAAAGGTGTAGATTTACTGAAATTTAACAGGAAACTTTCTCCCCTTTTCTGGATAGCTTTTAAAGGACTTTCCTGATGAGCTGCGCTCTGACATCACCATGCACTTGAACAAGGAGATTCTGCAGCTGTCCCTTTTTGAGTGTGCCAGCCGCGGGTGCCTCAGGTCTCTGTCTCTGCATATCAAAACCTCCTTTTGTGCTCCTGGGGAGTACCTCCTCCGGCAGGGAGATGCCTTGCAGGCTATCTATTTTGTGTGCTCAGGTTCCATGGAAGTTCTAAAAGACAGCATGGTGCTGGCAATTCTAGGTAAGTTCTTGGATGTGTTCTAGTATTTCCAGACAGAGAGTGAAGTTAAAGAAATATATGGGCAGAGCAATTGAAACTATACGAAGTCTCCCATGATATATATACCAAGGTAAACTATGCTGGTGTGACTTACTGTTCCAAACTCTGTTTAACAGAGGGTCTACTGGTGGTTGAGCCAGCCCAAGCCAGATTTTAAAATAGCATGTATTAGACATTTCACCAAGACATCTCACCACTCTTTCTGCCAGTATGGCTTCTGCTGGGTTGCTAGGTCATGTGACCAAGCTGAATGGAGTTTGGAATAGGATTAAGTTTTTCTCTACACCATCCTATCCTTTGGAATGCTCCTTTCTCAGGATGAGTTGAATGAGCCCTGGCTGAGCCAGAATTCAGGATTTACATTGGTGTATGTTTCTTTGCAAAATGCCTTTCTTTCAGTCAAGGTAAGGAAACCAAACCATCTCCATATAAAATGTTCATCCAAGATACTCTTGATCATTGTTAGCTGATAGATCAAGTTGTGTCCACTCTAGTAAGAGCAAGAACCATCTTTGAGCAAAATTCAGAATACTGAAATTTTCTTATACCTAAGAATGTCTGCTTTGGTTATGGAAGAGGGTATTTAATAACAGTTAATCCATGTTTCTTTGCAAAATGCCTTTCTTTCAGTCAAGGTAAGGAAAGCAGGGATTTAAGAAGTAATGACAGTTCCAACTGCAAAGCAAAAAACATGGCATTTCAATTTATTTCACACTGAGCTTCAACTAGATTGTAACAGAATACACCTGAGTGAAGCAATTACAAAATTTCTTCGTTGGCTATATTGGAACTATTAGTGTGTGCACCACAGAAGTCAGCAGCTTTGTGCTGTTCATACTATCATCCTTACTGACTCCTCCCATTATTATTAATTACCAGAATTCCCAGAGCCACTAGTTTCAACTTACTTACAGAAGCTTCATAGTTCTGAATCTTTGTATTTGGGTCCCTGTGTATTCCACACGATCTGTTCAAGCTGTCCTCTGTTTCTAAGCAAAGTCGAAAATCCGTTCATGAATAATGTTGCTCTCCTCTTGCGTATTTTCTTTTAGGTAAAGGAGATTTAATTGGAGCAAATCTCTCAATTAAGGACCAAGTGATTAAAACAAATGCTGATGTGAAAGCTCTAACCTACTGTGACCTCCAATGTATAATTCTCAAAGGACTCTTTGAAGTGTTAGACCTTTACCCAGAATATGCTCACAAGTTTGTTGAAGAAATTCAGCATGATCTCACGTATAATCTTCGGGAAGGCCATGAAAGTGATGTAAGTAGATTTAATAGGACTACAGTTACGGTACTTTCAGCTTTAAAATTAGTTCTTGTGTTTCAGCAGTTCTTCATATGTACATCAGAGTAAAAATATATGTATAGTGTTCATTTTCAAATGAATTCTGCTTGGGTCCAACTTAACAATTCAGGCACAGCTTAATCAAATTATTGATAATGAATTATAGATCTGATACAAATTACTCTATGCTTCTATATAAATTATTCATTTGGTGTGGGTTTTGTCCTTGTGTGCTTATATTTTCAAATATTTGCTAGTCCTGCTAAACCTTAATCCAAAGTAACATTAAACCATCTCTATTTTGCATCCTAAGTAAGAGTTAATACTCACCTACTCCTGCAATTTAATGTAGTTTAGAGAGTTGTTTAATATATTTTTTATTTTTGTTAGAAGCCACCCAGAGTGGCTGGGGAGACCCAGCCAGATGGGAGGGGGGGAAATAATAAATTATTATTATTATTATTATTATTATTATTATTATTATTATTTTATTCAGTTTTTAATACAAGAAAATGTTGCCAACATACATACACAAGGGAGAATTACAATTTATGATGGCTCTTAAGGTGAACTGAACTCTACAAGCCCTAAAAGACCAGGAGTCTGTTAAGAGTTCTCCACACATCATCATTCATGGGTTTATTTTCAGAGCTAAGGTATATGAACTACAACAGTGAATAAAATCCACTAGGCAGAGAAAAGCCATGCATCAAAAGTTCAAGAGTTGTATGCATGCCTTTTATTTTTCATCTAATGAAACTAAACACTGCAATCCCTTGATCTTAGAGATTTCTTCCTAGTGCCCAAGGAATAATACAACCCTTTTTCTAATACGCTAGAACCTGTCAATTCATGCCATGAAATATTGGGAACGCTCCTATCTGCACAACCTATAAACTCTGTGCTTTCTTCACATTGTGCTTTTTTGGGGAGAAAAACTTGGTACAGTTTTCCCCACCCTACCCCACATAGTCCTTAATATAGTGAACATCTCAGGGTTGGCTCTGAGAACAATGTGTATTTCTGCTTCTGTGACTTTATTCATTGCCTCTTTGGTAAATCTCAAACAGAAAGATTGTGTGGGAGGGGCAGATGCCATGCTTTCATGACTACCTCCAGTGCCACTGTCATCCACCCCCATGGAATTGTGACACTGGCACAGAAAGTAATTGCTCTTCCCCACAAGATACCACTTAGGCTCAGAGATGGAGCTAGCTGCTCCGGCACCCAGAGCAGCACACATGCTGTGCACCCAGGAGCAGGGCTAGCTGCCCGCAGGGGCGGGGCGAGTGTCCCAGGAGGGCGCTACCCACGGCGAGCGTCCCAGGGGGGCGGGGAGGTGATGTCACCCCCCTCAGGGATGACACCCAGGGCGACCCGCACACACCACACACCCCTTCCTCCGCCAGTGCTTAGGCTGCAATCCTAATTCCACTTACCTAGGAATAAACCCAATTGAATTCAATACAGCATAATCCTAACCATGAGTAATCAGAAGTTAGTCACTAACTTGCATAAGTAAGTAGCGACGACCTACCTCCCAGATTTGTTGCAAGGCCAAGGTATCCTGATATGAGAGCAAAGTTATCTGAGCTATCTATGCTGAACTTTAATTAGATTTTTGTCAAGTTTCCTATTGTTTAGGTTCCTCTCAGGCATTTGTAGCTGAGAACGTATTTGCATAAACTAATTGGCTCGATCAACACCTGTGGGATGCTTCGCATGTTACACTTTTAACAGGGACACATTAAAGACCTCTGTTCGGCACCTGCTAAACTGAAAGCCAGTTACAGATTTCCGTAGTATGTTTTCATGGTATATATGAGCTGAGGAAAATATGTGTGTGCTGCAAACACACCTGTATATGCTGCAGACATCATGGTTTAGGAGGTACACAATGTGTACCCATGAAAACTGTAATGTGTGCCCATAAAAACCGTGGTGTGTGAAGCAACACAAAGTGACTATACATCAGTATGATTTGCTGAGGTTGAGGTTCAGGAAATGCTCTTAATTCAGCCCCACCTCCTGATTATTACATACACACACCTGAAATTTTCCCAGAATATCTTCACCATTTCTTTACGGCAGATGCCATTTTCCAATCCTGCTCCAATGACCTGGAATGATACTAAATCTGGGGCATCATGAACGATTCAGAATGGTGAGCAGACTGGCTGGGTAATTGTTGTTGCAGTGATCACCCTTTTAAAAAAAAGATTTAGGGAAAAAAGAAGGAAGCTGGGCTGCTACTACCCCTGAGAAATTGTTAGAGATATTTTCCTCCCCTTGGAGAAATTCGGTGAAAGTTGTCTCTTCCCCCCAAAAATAGGGTGGAGAATTTTGCACACAGCTCCCAACACCAAGCATTGCTGCTGGCTCCTGAGAGGCTCGGGGAGTTGGGCGCAGTGCAGGAATGGTGGCAGGAGTGGAGGATTGGCTCTGCCACTGTGGTCACACCATGCTGAGAGCTCTGCCCTTCAACCCTCTAGGGAACCAGCATTGATGCTCAACATTGGAAGGGCAGATAAGCAACCTTACTGACCACTACTGGTTCATATATGGTGCATCCAGGAGCAGGTTAACGGACATGCCCCAGTGGAAGTTCCCAGCGTATGTAATAGGAAATGACAAGTGAGGACAGCTGGTTATTTTTTAAAGGGGCTAAATAAAATGTTTCATCTTATTTGCAGTTGGATGAATGGGGAGGACAGTGTCCAAAGTCCGTTTCGGGGGCCTAATCTGACCCGCCGGTCGATTTAATCTGGCCCCTGTGGCAGTATATGTCCTGGGGTAAAAGCCTAAAAGCAACTTCAATCCTAAAAAAAGCTCAACAACTTTGGTCGGCCCTCACGCATGTTAACTTCATCAAATCTGGCTGCCATCTTTGAAAAAGGTTTGGGCACCCTTGGTGTAATGGCACAAGAATCCTAAGAATTGGAAATCCACCCACGATTGCTTCAATATTTAATAAAACTAGAACAATCTGTCTCTCTAGTGTTCTGCAATACACAGTAGAGTTCTAATGGATAGTCAACATAGTCTTTCTGCTTCTTCTCTACTCCTAAATCTAACTCCTAATACTACTTCCTTAGTATGCATACAAAAAGAACAGTCATGTGCACTACAGCGGAGACAATTCCTACCGTATGATAAATATTATTGCAAGAGAAGAACTCATGCAGCCTATTTTTACTTATTTAGTAATAAACTTAATTGAACTGAGTAGACATGTATAGGATTGCACTCTAAGTTGTATACATTGTAGAATTCAATGTTAAATTGATTTGCAAAACTCCCCAAAGAAGGCAATTTTGCTGCATTTTCTCCAAATATTTTCCACCAGTTTGCACCCTGGAGCAAGTGCTTTGAGTCCATTTTGAAGGGGGATGCCTCAGAAGATATGGGCAGTTACACAGAGAGGAGTGCGGTGTCTTCGTTAAGAGCGATAGACTCGTGATCTGGTGAACTGGGTTCGCGTCTCCGCTCCTCCACATGCAGCTGCTGGGTGACCTTGGGCTAGTCACACTTCTTTGAAGTCTCTCAGCCCCACTCACCTCACAGAGTGTTTGTTGTGGGGGAGGAAGGGAAAGGAGAACGTTAGCCGCTTTGAGACTCCTTCGGGTAGTGATAAAGCGGGATATCAAATCCAAACTACTCCTCCTCCTCCTCTTCTTCTTCTTCTTCTTCTTCTTCTTCTTCTTCTTCTTCTTCCCTGATGACTTTCTTGTTTGATCGAAAAGGCAAAGCACCACCTTTATTTGCACTTGTCGTTGCACTTTTGCTTTGCTTTTCATATGCTAGTGCAATGTAAGAAAACTATCTGCTTCCTAGGACTCCTCCCCCAGGAACCTTAAATCATAGAATGGCCTTGCATGAACTTTATTATTTCCTCCTATTTATTTTGATCAACCCCTACTCACATGAAAGACAAAAAAATGAGTGCTGCCAGATGCACTTGGTTATAAATGTTGAGATTTCATGAGTAGGCAAAATGTGAGAACTCCTGATCAGCAGTACGAGGCACGCTAACTTTCAAGCAGATACTGACTAGAGTGTATGAAGAATATTCTGTGGCACCGATTATCTAATGAGTACTTTGAAAAAAGCCATCTCATTAATGGTCGTCACATTTAATCACCAATCTTATTGCTTGGAGTTTTTATGACAACCCTCAAAATAGATTAGATTATTTAGCAATTGTTCACCAGGTACATATAATATCTAGGTGTGTGCATAACTTTTCATTGGATATGTATAACACCTATAAGCTACTTATGATGGTTTTCCTCATTAAGAATTGAACTTTTCTTCTCCAGTGTTTTGGTCCAACATAGGTAATCTTTCCTTTACACAAAAAATAAGAGAATTTTGGCTAATTCACATACAGTAGTCGTGTTGGGGCTTGAGTTTCTTTTTATTTCATTTTCCTCCCAGTCCAAAAGGAGATCTTTGTAGTTTTTTTGTGATATGGAGATTATCTCTCTCCATGGAAAATAAGCAGATATGTGCTGTGCAATCCAGTACCTCAGAAGTAAGCCCCATTGAGTTCAATGGAACTTGCTCCAGGTAAGTGAGAGTGGGATTGCAAACTAAGAAAATTTCAGAGGACTATGCATGTTAACATTGAAAATCTGAAATCTGGTGAATGTTGACAGTTACATAAAGTATTTGTTACCACTTACTGGTGAATGAGCAGTAAGTTAGATGTCTCTTTTGGGAAACTCAACTGAGATTGCAAGCATTCTCTTGTGAGTGTGCTGGTTTAGTTAGATAGATTTTAATATGCCTAGAAAGGCAAGAAAAGATGGAAAATAACAGAGATTATTTGGTATCAGCCTCTTGGGGAAGAGTAACAAAAATGGCAACATGAACTGAATGCTTCAAGGGACCCTGATGACGCTAGCAGAAACATCAATGCCCAAGTGGTTGGCAGTGTTATCTGAAGCTGGTGAGGTGTGTACCTATAGTCTAGCACTGTTATTCTGCTTCTTTCCCTGTGGATTATTGGGATAGTTCAAGAATGCAAAAAAAAAAAGAACATCTCTTTCTCTCTCAGTTGCATGCAGAAACAAGCTTCTATATCATTCCTTTAAACTAAGCCCGTATGTGCTTTGCCAACACAATGCTTTCTTTTATTTTGTTTTTATATTGCAATTTATCTCTACTAAAGGCTTCCATCGGTGCTTCTCTGTCATTTGCAGATTGCTTAAATGCAGTTACATGACAGCTTAGGAAACCTTGTTAACATCCATCCTGCATCCTTTACATGGATTGCTGGTAGAGTGGCAAATTGATTTAACACTAACATTGTTGGTTTCTGTATTTCCTGAATGGCATACATCCTAGTTACATTTGAGAGCTGCACCTGGAATTTTATTTTGGGAGTGACCTGTGCCACCCACTGTTTGGATATGTCACTACGATACCTTTGTGCTGGTTGTTGGTCAGGCCTTTGCTGTGGCAAGACCATACATTCTCCATTGCAAGTGTTTGGATGCAATGCAGCTATTGTAAGGCTGATGGGGATGACATAGAACCTCTGAACCCCCAAGATCCTATTTCTGACCTTTCCTCAGATGCTAGACCAGGGTCTCCCAAACTTGGGTCTCCATCTCGTCCTGCTAGCTAGGGATGATGGGAGTTGTAGTCCGACCCAAGTTTGGGAAACTGTTCTAGACTGATATTCTCAGGGTTGCTGACCTCACTTCCTACTTCCCGTTCCTTGATCCCACCTTTCATTTGTCTCTCTCTACCCTGTTTGAAATGGATCCAGAAAACCAGTTTCTTCCAAAAGCGCCTCTATCTGGTCTGTGACCACCCGCTCCAGAACCTTGGTCAGGAAAGGAGGACAGTTAGGTCTTCCAAATCCAGGGAAGGTTTCTTAAGGAGTGGTTTTACCACTGCCTCCTTCAAACAGGCAGGGACCACCCCCTCTCGTAAAGAGGCATTGATCACCTCCCTGGCCCAGCCTAAACTCAGCTTCTGTTGATGCATTTAAGTTCCAAATGCTTTCATTCTCTCAAGTAATTAATCTTTGCTACTCCTTTAGCCAGTGAGAAAAGAATTCAAATAAAATAGTTGTATCTTCTACGTACTTTGGGGAGGGATCAATTATTTGTTCACTCTACCACAGCTTTTCTTCCCTTCCTATTTGGTCCTTCAGAGATGTAGCCTTTGGAGGAATGAACACAGGCCACCCATTGGGTGATACTAGAGGTACTAGAAACCTCCCTTCCCATGTGTCAGGCTATATCAATATGCATACCTGCCTCTGCATCAAACCCACTGCAATACATTCAGCCATTGTCAGGGAATGGAGACAACTCACCTTGCTGCACCCAAGAGTTCTTGGGTCACTCTCCTCTTATGTAGTCCTGTTCGCAGCAGTGAGGACCTGCAAAGAAGCAGACATGGACAAGGTTAGGAACAACCCCATTCCTTGTGAATCGTTGGCTTCATAGCTGTGCATGTGGCACAATAGAAGAGGTAAGGTCCTTATATATTTAAGTACTAAATTGGAAGGAGTAGAGATGGCATGGATAGAGTATTTGCGATGAGAGCTTACTGCAAAAGAAAACTTAAAGTAAGTTTAAGCCTATGGCAAGATTTGAAATAAGTTTGGAGAGAGCTCATTGTTGGCTATAATGCTCTTTCTGGTTTTGCCATGGGATGCGATAGCATAACCATGAACTCATTTGCTAGATGACGCCAAGTGAGATTACTACTGTGCCCCCAGAAACAGAATGATAACACCTTTCCCCTGTAGCTGCAGTGAGATTTGATTCATCTCTTAACACCAAGCATTGTAGCAGCCTGAGTCACTCAGAGGTCTTCTGTGCAGTCCACAAACTTTAATGAAGTCCCAAAGGAAGATGAAAACCTCTGAGGGAAGCATGACTTCTCTCCTTTTGGTTCAGTGAGGTACTATCAATATGTGTCACATCGTGGAGAGAAAGATGACTTGCTTGAATATGTAGAGATCTGTCACTGCAGACAGGGTGTATAATTAGCACGAATGCTTTTCCTACAAAGCACTAAAAATAGCACTCATGTGTTCCATCCTGCCCAGCACTGACAAAACTATTTAAATTGAAAATAATAAGTATTATCTTTATCTTTATATCTTTATTGTCATTGTACATTATAGCCAAGAGGAAAAGAAAGATCCTAGCTGTGTTTGAATGGTCCTCACATTGCATATACAATAATGCGTGCCCAAATCTCATTGGTTGCAAGTGGGATTCTTTCACTTTGAAGATGTAGCTGTGTAACTGATGCTTGGTATAGGCTGAAATCCAGAACTCTGATCCTCCATTTCTGCAGTATTTTTTAATATATATTTTTAATCGCTATGAAAATTCTTCAGCATTTTAGTGCTAATTTCTCCTACCGGTAATAGACAGGTTTTTTGTATGCAGTTTTGACTACTGTACACATTTTTTTGCAAGCAATTTGTCCTGATGCAAAGCATTTTTGTAAGTTATTTTAACTAATAGGTTCCTTTTTATGCATAATTTGGAGAACTGAAAATCAAAATTTGGATAAGTGTGTAACTTAGCCAACCTGCTGTTTAGCAGGTTTACAAATCTTGTGCAAGACTCTCCCCCACCCCCACCCCACCCCCCAAATACTTCCTTGTAATTATTTTATGCTCTCTAGGTTGGCTGGGCAGCAGAGGAGGGCGGAATCTATCTGGCCAGCTTTTAAAACAGATGTTTGATCCACATAAATCACAAATGAAAGCGTTTTGTAATAGGAAGCTAAATTACATCACCTCCTAATTGTTGTTAAAGACATGCTACTAAATATGCTAGTTCAAGAGTTTGCAACCCTAGGCTTTGTGGTGACTGAAAGAGGGACAAAGCTCAACTATTAATTTTAGCTTTTGAACCATTTTGAACTCTCTCCCTCCTCATTCACCTCGCTTCCTAGGATTATTACATGAGGCATCAGATTATAAAGCTTAGCCAGAGGGTTACATGTTTGGACGAGGGGGGTGGAGATCCATAGTCCAGCAAAGCGGCTTATCTGTGTTTTAAAAATGTGGTGCAAGGAGGTTATAAAGCACTGAGCCAAGTATCCTTTTGGCCAGAAAAACCATCTTAGGTTCAACCGGCATTTGTGTGTGAGAGTGAGGGGTGTGTGTGTGTGTTAAATCTAAACACAGTTCTGTTCTGATCACAGTAGCCCTGGAAGAGCTGGAATGTACAGACTCAAAAGGAGGAGTTGCAGTCCTATGCACAAGTTTTACGGGGGGGAGGGGGAATCATGGGATTATAAAACCAAAGGGCATGAGGGCAAGCTTGTAATCAGCCACTTGCCTGGCTGCCTATAGCAAGTTAACAGTCTGTTAAACAGCCATTTGCTTTCCCCCTTTTTTATTTTGAAACTGTGAATTTCATAGGTTTGTCTTTAAATGCAAACAGAATCAAATTTCTCCCTCACCTAACCATGGTTTGTCCTGGTTCACACAAAACAGTAAACTGTGGTTAGCTGAAAACAAAAGTGAATGCTTCCAGTCTTCCTTGTTGCTGCACTGGAGGAGAAGAGGGGAAGGAGGAACCATGTGAACCCAACACTCATTAACATAGCTATCAACTATGGTTTAGAATTACATCCAAACATAGCTATGATCTTCTGAAATGCAGGGAGTGTAAAGTCATCAGTTAAGTCCTAGACTTTTCCAGTGCTGTGCAACAGTTGATAGCATTGTGTTCTTTTCACTTGTGACAACTTGTATTTGTTAGTATATAAACTTGTATTGGTTGGTATATAAATTGTCCCAACTAACAGGAAGCCATACTTATTGACTGCTGCACTGGATTAGAAGCTCCAGCACCCAGCTGCTATGAATCATTGATCTCTACCAATGGAGGGACCAGTAGTTGCCAAAATGTCCCCATTCCCCCAATTAGCTAGCAGGACCAATGGTCAGGGATGGTGGGAATTGTTGTCCAAAAACAGCTGGGGACACAAGTTTGGAAAGCACTGGTTTAAAGCATTTGGAATTTTGATATATGTTTGGTTAGACTTGTATGTGATGCATTTTAGGGACAACCTATGCATTGCATGTAATGAAGGGCTAACACAATTTTTCTTTAAAGAAAAGTGCATACCCTCCAACATTTCTCCGGTGAAAATAGGGACGTCCCATTCCATAATGATGATTTTACTATTTATACCCCACTATTTATGCCCCAGCCATTCTGGGCAGCTTCCAACACACATAAAAACATAATAAAACATTAAACATTTTTTTAAAAACACTTCTCTATACAGGATTGCCTTCAGATGGTTCGGGGGGTGGGTCAGATAACTCCATACCTTCCAACATTTCTCCAATGAAAACAGGGACATCCTAAGGAAAAGTGGGACATTCTGGAATCAAATCAGAAACCGGGACAGCTTCTCTAAATCAGAGACATCCCTGGAGAATAGGGACACTTGAAGGGCCTAAAAGTGCATTAAAGTGCACTATGAATGGAAAACCAGAGGGAGAGTGATTAAAGCTGGCCTCACTGACTGCTTTTCAGCTCAGTTCTCTGCCCAAACTGCTCCCCCACAGCCCACAGAGTCCCAGATGCATGAATCAAGAGCTCAGCAGCAGGAAGTGCTGTGGAAAATTTGACTGGAAACAATGGCTAACAGGGAAAGCTTTGGACACTTTGTCTTGTTGAGCCCTTATAGCTTCATATAAGGTAAAAAGGTAAAGGCAAAGGACCCCTGGACAGTTAAGTCCAGTCAAAGGAGACTATGGGGTTGCGGCGCTCATCTCACTTCCAGGCCGAGGGAGCCGGCGTTTGTCCACAGACAGCTTTCTGGGTCATGTGGCCAGCATGACTAAACCGCTTCTGGCGCAACGTGACGTAAGCCCAGAGCGCACGGAAACGCCATTTACTTTCCCACCACAGTGGTACCTATTTATTTACTTGCACTGGCATGCTTTTGAACTGCTAGGTTGGCAGGAGCTGGGACAGAGTAATGGGAGATCATCCAGTTGCGGGTATTCGAACTGCCGACCTTCCGATCGGCAAGCCCATGAGGCTCGGTGGTTTAGACCACAGCGCCACCCGTGTCCCAATATAAGTTCCATATAAACCTTACCTTACATATAAAGATGTGTGTTTCTATCCAACTTTCCCTCCCTCTCCAATCCCGCCAGAACCTTGACTGTGAGATGGGGAGCTGGATGTGTACAAATACCCCTGTTCAGTGTCAGTGATGGCTTGCGTGAGGTGATGAGCAAGAGTCTATGTGCATGCAGCAGTGAGGAGAGGGGTGGGGTGCCGTTCCAGTAAACTTTCCATACATTCACAACTGTATTTCTGTGGGACCTAACTTTTCTATCCCTGTAAAAATACAACGAATACTGTCAGCTCAGAAGCAGAAGAAACATTTTTGTTTGTTTGTTACTTATACTACTTTTTCTGCTGGCCCTAAGGGAAGTGCTCGAATATTTAGGAGTTCCCTCGTCCGCCAGAGATACATAAAATGCGATCAAACTGAACAGAAGCTGAGCAAGCTGATGAAGTGAAAAATTAAAATTCAGGAGATGTTGGACTAGAAAATTGTCTTGGGAATGTTATATTCAATTATTGAGTTTAGTTACAGTAACAATTATAGCTAACCTAAGAGGTCCTTCAGATCGCATTTGTCTCAGTGGGATGCAATTTGGGGATTTACATATTTCATTCAAAAATAAAACATATATCCTCCCACTCAAAGGAAAGTAGAGAGATGAACATGTATGAGTCACTAAGCTTTTAGGTGATACAGTAATCCCTTGTTATATGCTCACATATTTTCCATTACCACACAGAAAAATCCCTAAGAACAAAGCATATGACATTTGATCTGCATTCATATTGCCAACATTCACAAACAGAATTTTGTACTTCTTAATACTAAGCATATTACCATTCCAATTTGAGTGGAAATCCAGTTCAAAGGCTGGGTTAGTATTTTTGCAACCCCCCACCCCAAATTAGCAGACATACAAAACATAGAACAAATAATTCAGTGCATATGACAAGGTTTAAGTGTCCTTCTTTGCAATATATTCACATTTTATTTTGGTCTGAATACAACACCAAAGCCCTTTCAAATCAAATGAATGAGAACTGAGGGGAAGACTTGGGAGGTTTTTTTAATACATAGTAATGCAATAAGAGGAGGAGACGCAGGTGACGCTGTGGTCTAAACCACTGAGCCTCTTGGGCTTGCCGATCAGAAGGTTGGTGGTTCGAATCCGTGCAATGGGGTGAGCTCCCGTTGCTCGGTCCCAGCTCCTACCAACCTAGCAGTTCGAAAGCACGCAAAAAAAGTGCAAGTAGATAAATAGGTACCGCTCCGGTAGGAAGGTAAACAGCATGTTCCGTTGCACCAGAAGCAGCTCATTCATGCTTGCCACATGACCAGGAAAAACTGTCTGCGGACAAACGCCGGCTCCCTCAACCTGTAAAGCGAGATGAGCACCACAACCCCAGAGTCGTCTGCAACTGGACTTAACTGTCAGGGGTCTTTTTACCTTTTAATGCAATAATAAATGAGCGAAGCTGTTTCAAAATGGATCCATAGCTCTGTCCAATATGGCTGTCGAAGGGCAGAATAATATCATAATTTGAGTAATCTTTAATAATAAAGACGGAATAATTTTAAAAAAATGTCATACAGATTTGTGTGTGTTTCTCCCCCCCCCCCATTTTATCTGTAGAGAACTAGAAAGGATGAGCATTGCCATTATACTAGTTCATTCCATAACAGGGTTCTCAACCTTTCAAGGATTATTTTAAGAAAAGGATACGGGGGCCACAAAATGGACTGTTGCAAGGGCATGGCCATTCACAAAATAGCTGCTCCCACTTTCTCAGGATCACCCCAGAACTAGCACACACATGCTCGTTTCTCCCTAACATATTTTATGACTGTCAGTGTGAACTAAAGCATAGCACCAAGATACTGGTGACTGCTTTAGTTCTCAGTACCACAATGGTGCCACATGGAAGAAGGTATGAGCCTGGTGAAAACTGAATTACTGCTGAATCATCTCTGGGTTTTAGTTTTCCACCCTGCTGTGGAGTCACACATTTGAGTTAAATAACACAAACTGGTGACTGAAGATCTATGCAAAGGTTTGATCATGTTGTTGCTTTGAGTTTATTTGGTCTGTCTCTCACACTTTTCTTCTAGAATCAGTAGACCGATTCCTGTGATCAGAAAAATCAAAGCCTGCTTTTCTCTTTTGATCAAAAAAATTCTATCTCCTTCTTGTTGACCTCCTTATTTAGGGTTAAGCAAAGCCTGTTCCCAGCAACCTTTAAAAAGTATTAAAGTGATAAGAAATCGGTATCTCTGCAGGTCCTCTCACAATTAATTCATCTTATATTAAATACACTAAGAGGCAGAAAGGTGTAACCATGGTTATGTGTATTCTGTGGCCTTAAAATTTCCTATGGTTTACTGCGTCTGTCTTTGTCCTTGTTTGTGTCTGTGTGACTGCTTTCTGTTTGGAGACAAAGAAGAGGCAGTAGAGACAAAAGACTTTTACAGAAAACACAGGCGACTATCACCCTTCACAGGGAGCTCAATGAATTCAATATTTTATATGTAAAATATTCATTCTCATAATCTGTCCAAATGCTTCACTTAAAGAAACAAGCAACTCAGGCTCAATTTCTGCAGATTTTTGAGAGAAATATTTATCAACTTAATATAAATTCCCAGAGAGGTACAATTTGTAGACATGGAAAACAAAACAGATATGCAGCCTATAGACACACTTGCTTTGAGGGTCATTCTCATTTATCTCTGTAGGATTTACTTCCAAGTAAAGATGTATAGGATTGGGCTGCAACAATGCCATCTCAAATAAAATCAGAGCTGATGTGAATCAGTGGTTTGGACACTACTTACCTGGAAGTAACTTACCTGAGAGTACCTCCCACAGAATCGATTGGGGCTTGTCTCTTATTATGCATTATAGCATTGCCCTGGAAGGATGCAAAGAGATGCAACATGGAAAATGCACAATTGGGGTCGTCTGTGGATTGGTTAGGCTACTTCCAGATGGGTTGATTTGCAAATGGGCTGTTCCAATACAGCAAATGGGTCGTTGGCAACAGTTTTGTTTTGTTTTTGTTTTTTTGCTAATCAGATTTCCCCCGGAAATGGTAAATCCAGATTAAATGGGGGGGGGGATATGGGCTAGCTTTTTGATGCCAACCATGTTGTGAGGATGCTGCAAAAACTTGCATTTATGTGGAGCACTGATCCCACAATGAACATCCATCTGAAAGCATCCTTATATGTAAAAACAGCCACATGGAGCACAAATCAGGGGCCATGGGTGCCAGAAAGGTAATGAAGCTCTTTGCTGTCTCATTTTTCTATCTCCCAAGCTGCTATTTGTCCTGCAGAGGAAAACATAAAGGCACCATAAAAGTACCTGTGTGTGCATTTCGCCCTGCAGATGCAACAACTTAGAGCAGGCAATTTAGAGTGACTCTTCCAGATGCTTTTCGACTGCAACTTCCTTCCTTCTTGACCATTGGCCATGCTTGCTTGGGCTGATGGGAGTTGGAGTACAGCAGCATCTGGAGAGCAACATTATTGCTATTACAATTTGATTCTTCATGAAACTGAGCCAACACTCACCATTCCCTTGGTTGTGATGGATAAGGGAGCACAAAGGAACACAAGATCTCTCTCAACAAAGAGTATCTAAAGGTGTGAGTCATTGTGTTTGAACGTGTGAGAGGAAGTAGCAACTAATGGTAAGAACAGCTAGATCCAATGGTTCTGTTCAAAAAAGCATCCAGATGTTTTATTTTTTTTCCTGCCTGTACCTATGTTTACAAATTTTACAAATTGGAAATCTCACAAGAACTTGGTAGAGGAACAAAATGAACGACTGACATAGCAGATCCACACTATACATTTAAAGCATATACATTTCATTTCATTTACCTGTATTTATTGAAATCTATATCCTGCTCTGCCCAGGGTGGCAAACAGATAAAAAAAATTAAAATGAAAACAAAGGAAAAATACTTAGAAAGTTTCTAAAAACAATTACAACTGGTGACATCTAAAAGCAGTGACTCTTAAAAATATCCCAAACTGCACAATTCTAATGCACATTTAAAGCACATGATTCTAGAAATTTGAAATTGCTTCAGATCTGATCCTGCAGTAACATCCACCAGCTTAATTCTCATAAGTGAGTTCAAACAAAACACAAAGGTTATATAAAAACAAGGGAATGCATTTAGCTGCATAGTGAAAAGATCAAAGGGCATGCATCCTCAATGTGAATAAATGCAAATTATACCATATACCAAACCAAAATCTGTTGTTTTTGCTAGGCGTGTTCTATCCCATGGCACATTCAGGCATATACAAAAGATGAAAATCAAATAAGATTATATACATATGGGCACCATGCCATTAAAAAGCCACTTCTTTTTTGTGGCATGGTGCCCTTATGCATCAAAACAGAAAGTACCACCTAAGAAAAAATGGTGGGCTTCAGTATCATAAGTGAATATTTGCTCACATTTTAAGACATAGGGATTAAAAAAAAATAATTCACTTTCTACTAAACCGTTTTGTCAACTGATTTAGCAAACAGACATGAGAGACAATTGATGTGAGATTTCCCTTTTACGCCATCCCCTGCTCTAAAATTGCTGCTGGAAAAGCCACTATTGTGCAGATTCTGGTATTTGCTACTTCCTCTATTTGTTGTTCTTTTCAGGTAATCACAAGATTATCAAACAAGTCTGCAATCTGTCAGGTATGGTTGACTGATTTTAATATAATGAGCTTAGTTTTAAAATACCTGTGGCTGAATCCAAATTCCTTTTCGGGTCAGAGTGTCACCTTTGGATCCCAGCAGGCACTGAGATGATGTGCTTTTTAAAAAGATCCTTGTTTATAATGGGTACAGTAGTGTTGGCATGGATAAACTTGCCTGTTTGCATGCCCAGTTGCTACCTCTGCATTTTAAAGCCAGGCACTGCATGCACAGTTGCTGGTCTGCGTAGAGTTATGAAGTAAAAAAATTATAAGTTCTCATTAAATATTGGGCTGCCCAAATATGATGCGTTTTGCATGCTGATTCTAACTTCTGTATGTTGATGCATCTCCCCAAAAGATCACCTTCTGAATTGCAACTCACAGTGAAGTTTGAAATATTGATTTCAAAGCAACAGACTCTTACTATGCTATATCGACGTGAACGTAGCAATTTCAAAATCTTGAAAGTATAGAGAGAGAAACTCCCTAGCCAAATTAGGTTCATGTTAATACTGAACCTAATAACAAGAATCCACAGAACTCGCCTATCCCAACAATAATACGATCAGGGTTCTTGAAATTGTGCTGTGTGGCTCATCAATCACAGGGCTGATTTCAATATAGTGATCTGGATTCACATGATACCTTTCTATGATCTTCTCCACATAAGTGGTGGAAAGTAGAGCGTGCCTCCCTTCCTACCCTGTGGGGGCAAAACATTCTAATACAGTGAGCCTAAGCAAACTTGATTTTATACATATATGGGTTGTATTCAGCTAACTTTTACTCAGAGTTGACCCACCTAAGTTAGATATGGCCATTAATTTCAGTGCATCTCCTCTGCAAAGAAGTTAGTTGAATGCAGCCCTATGTGTTGGGTTGCGTTCAGGCCCATTTTGTATGGTTGACGTTCCAGATAAAATGTGGCCCAGATAACTAGCCCTTTTGATTTTGCATATACATTTGAACATCGCATCTCTGTGCGGCCATCCGGTGATATCAGGGGGGACCTGAGCATGTTCTCAACTTCCTTCATGGGCCAGAGTGGAAGAGAGGTAATGTCCTATCTGACCCGCTGCCTCAGTGAGTCTACGGAAGAGACTACCCACACTTTCGTTCTAATAAGAATAATACTGGAACTCAAGCCTGTCCTGGAAGTCCTGGCTTTTAATTCTAAGTGTAGGGCAGCTTTTGCCAACCAGCTGCCCTCCAAATGTTTTGAACCACAACTCCCATCAGCCCCAGCTAGCATGACCAATGGTGAGGGATGATGAGAATTGAAGTCCAAAACATCTCGAGGGGACCAGGCTGAGGAAATCTGGTTTAGGAACATGCTGTAGTTGCTACATGATAAGGAAAGGCATTTTGCACATGTTCACTGATACTTTTTGTTGTTATTATTTCACCTATTAGTACAGCTTTTGAGTGAGCCCCTAATAAATCTTGCCACATAGATATATATATTCTTTGTTTCTTAAACCAAATTCAAAGCAGAGGTAAATTTGGGTTGGTCAGCCTATGAACAGGATGCAGGGTCTACATATTTTCTCCCAGAATGATTTTTCATTCTGATGTAATATTGCTCGTACTTAATCCTCTATGGACATTGTGCCATGAAGATAAAACTTATCTGTATACGTATACAGATACTGTATACGTTCTCAGTTGAGGACAAAATATAGATTAAAACCATGATGATAACCAGTATGATATCTTGGTTACAAGGTTAGGACTAAAAGCTTTTAAACCCTGGTCCAAATTTTTGGTGAGTCTTGAAGTTCCACAAGTTAGCTGTCAAGGTAGTAGTCAATATAGTAGTCAGGTAGCCCTTTCCACCTAGCCTAGGGGGCAGGGCCCAGACTCATCCAGCCTTACAAGAGAGGCTCCTCATGAGGCTGGAGGAGCATCGCCTGGCTATTGTTTTATTGATTTAATATGCTGTAAACTGCTCTGAGATTTTATTAAAAATATAAAGTGGTATAGAAATTAAAAAATAAATAAAATAAATAAATATATTTTATCCTATTCTACCTGCGAGTTGCGGACATAAAATGAAAAATTGCCACAAGCAGGATGGAAATAGGATAGAAAGGAAGAGTAGAGCAAGCCAATACAGACCACAGGGCTTGTTAGCAACTTTATTTAATCTAAATATGAAACTGCATCTGGAATGCACACTGCAACCCACATGGAGTAAGTATATTATGGAAAGGAATAAGGCTACATGTGGGGGAATGTTCCTGATTTTAAACCCAAACTCCAGTTTCAGGATCATTTTCTTTACCGAGAAATGTTGCCTAGTTTTGGTTCTTGCAATTCACACAGCGCCTGTCTTGCGAAAAGTTCTGCTTTGAAGCTCTCGGACATCAGTAGTGTTGTCTACTGTTGAGCAACGTTACCCTATTTGGATTCACTTAATTTTAAATGCTCTGCCCTGCCTGTTATTTCTGCAAAGGCTCTTAAGGCTATTTACTAGACAACAACTTGCACCCGCCTCCCTGAGCCCACACACCTGCAAATAGCATTGTGAAGGCTTTCACTCCAGGTTCCCTTTCCACAGGATGCAGCAAAGCACTTTCAGTGGCTACCCCAGCTCTGGGACAGTCTCCCTCAGCAGGTCTGCCTATATTATCTTCTTATTTGGCTTAGATAACTATGTAAGATCTACCTTTTTACTAAAAATTTGAGCTAGTTTTTAGGGGGAAAGCTGGTCCAGTTCATTTGGAGTTGTTTTATGTTGTTATTTGTCGGTGTGGATTTGTCTTTCTGTTTTGTTTTGTTGTGTACATTTTAATTTGTTGCCATCTGAGCAAATTTAGAAACATAGGATTTAAGTGATTTAAATAAATAGGTAAATTAATCAGGGAACATATTTATTACATCGCTCTGAATGAACTAAAAATATGGAACATTTCTGGGTAACAAAATGCATTTGCTTTCATTTTGCTGAACTGTGTTTATAGACCGATATTTTACATATCTCCTCACATAGTGGAAACCCATTTAAGGAACCCAAGAAGCTGCAAAATGTTTACGATGGGAACATTTGTGGTCTTTGGGTTTGACTGAATGCTCAAAAGTTTTCTTCCTCTCGGGAAGAGGCTTCCATTTTTTTTGTCTAATTCTCAGGGCACTTAAGAATTTGGGTGCAGGGTGTTGAGCTTACCTTGTTGCAAGGTGGCCAAGAGTGGTGTGCCTCTCTGAGTTTTTCTTTCCAGTAAGCTTTTCCCCAGCACTCTGCAGCCTCCTTACCTGCCCATGCCTCTTGATCTGAAAAAAACCCCTGCATGAGAGGCGTTATCTTATTGTATCTTCCCATTATAGTGCAGGCACCCCAGAAGGCTACAAAGTGCAGGCTACTGGTAAGATGACGTAAATTGAAAGACAAGACACTCACAAACACCATTTGGCCCTCCCAAAAGCAAGTTGAGCACAAAAAGACCTCTGCACCCCACCCAAGAGAAATTCGTTGCAATTTTCTTACCCCTTTATTAATTTTCAAATGCAATTTCTCTCCTCCTGGGAAATGGATGGAAAATATGTGGAAGGAACATTCAACACAGTACTAGTTGGATTCTCAGATAAAGTGGTACCTCGAGTTACAAACGCCTCGGGTTACAAATGCTTCAGGTTACAAACTCCGCTAACCTAGAAGAGTTACCTCGAGTTGAGAACTTTGCCCCAGGATGAGAACGGAAATCATGTGCCGGTGGTGCAGCGGCAACAAGAGGCCCCATTAGCGAAAGCACGCCTCTAGTTAAGAACAGTTTCAGGTTAAGAATGAATTAAGTTTGTAACTAGAAGTACCACTGTAGTTATGATATAGCAAGCAGATTTCCATTTTAATTTCAATATGAATTATCCGCTATTTTAGGCAGACTCGAAAGGAAATGGAAGCATCAACAAGAGACTTCCCTCTATTGTGGAAGATGAGGAAGACGAGGAGGAGATGGTAGAAGAGGAGGCCGGTACTCTTTCTCCAGTCCATACCAGAAGCACAACCTCCTCCTCCCAGCAGAAAAAGTCAGGAAGCAATAAAAGCTATCTTGGGATAAACTTGAAACAGTTGGCCTCAGGAACTGTGCCCTTCCACTCACCTATCCGAGTTTGCAGTGCAACCTCCTCTAGAACCAAGCATGAAACGGAACTGCATTATTACTCCAAAAGGAGAGATAAGAACCTGAAGCTGCACCTTTCACCCCTAAACAGCACTGGTCCCCCAGACCTCAGCCCCAGGTAAATATTAGGAACGTCTCTTTCAATGGCGCACACCCAGTTTCTCCTTTCATACCAACATTTTTCCTGTGAATCATAAATGTTTTCCGTTCTTTGATACTGTTGCTAACAATATTGTTGCCTTAAAATTACCCACCTATTTCACCCACTGTAATAGTTAAAGGTAAAGGTAAAGGGACCCCTGACCATTAGGTCCAGTCGTGTCCGACTCTGGGGTTTCAGCGCTCATCTCGCTTTATTGGCCAAGAGCCGGCGTACAGCTTCCAAGTCATGTGGCCAGCATGACTAAGCCGCTTCTGGCGAACCAGAGCAGCGCATGGAAACGCCGTTTACCTTCCCGCCAGAGCGGTTCCTATTTATCTACTTGCACTTTGATGTGCTTTCGAACTGCTAGGTGGGCAGGAGCTGGGACTGAGCAACGGGAGCTCACCCCGTCGCAGGGATTCGAACCACCGACCTTCTGATCAGCAAGCCCTAGGCTCTGTGGTTCAACCCACAGCGCCACCTGGGTCCCTACTGTAATAGTTAAACCACTTTAATTACAACGCATAAAGGAATAATGGTCTCTATACAGAAGGCGTTCAGAAGAACTGGTAACTAAAACCAGTACAATGCACAATGTTTAAGGGCACAATAAGACCCTTCTCCATCCTATCCAGCATTCATTATGGGAGATTGAGGCTACTCTACAGTCCTCTACTCACTTGCCTGGAAGTAAGCCCCACTGAGTTTTATGGGACTTATTTCTGAGCAGACATCGACAGGATTGCACTGTAAGCACAAAAATCATCCTTACTGATTTCAGTTTAATTTCAGGTTTGTTTGTTTTTAATTGCCAAAATGCACCTGCATCTTTCAACATCCCTTCAACAGACCTGCTTTAAAAACTGTCTGTTTTTCATTCAGAGTCCTGGAAGTCAGAAGTATATGTAAAAAGAACACAAAGTATGAGGGGTTTTTTTTAAGGGTCATTGAAACCATGCAGTCCCTGAGCTAGCCCGTAGAGCTTGGCTCATGAACATTTCATAGCTCTGGAAGCAATGGAGGAGCAGTATGTTTTATTTTATCTTATATAAAAATTGATATCCTGATTGCAAAATACCCACTCAAGGCATTTTGGAGGAAAGCTCCCTGGCCTGAGCTAAAGCTTAGGCTGAGTTGCTTTATATGAAAACCTTCCTTGCCCATACAACAGTCCTGCCCCCAGCTCTGCCTATGGCTGCCTGATTGGTAGGTTTGCAGGGTTTCCCACTGGCCATACGCCCCGGACATTGCTGGGTTTTCAAAGGTGGAATTGATGTTCAAAATGAATTTCTGAAAGACGTGGGGTGGATTCCTTAAAAAAAAACACCCCTCAACAATTTTGGGGGTGTCCTGGTTTTTACTTTTTGAAATATAGCAACCCTACAACAGGCATCTGACTGGCCACTGTGAAAACAGGGTGCTGGACGAGATGGCCTGATCCAGCAGGCTCTTATGTCTTTATGTACAGAGAATATATAAAGTGATTCTGTCCAAGCTTTGGCTCAGTCAGCTTAGACAATCTCAGGGACTGTGCAGTTCCTTGGAGGGTTGTTTCTTTAAGTAACAACAGCCTTTGCACAGCTGTCTCTCCTCAGTGCAAAAGCAGAGAAACACTTGATTTCTCAGCAAAGTGCTTAGCTGTTTGCTTTAAGGCTCTCTTTTGTTGACCCATGCAAATTTTAAGTTCAGCTCCCTTCTCCTTAAAATGCTCACAGACTGCATTCTCACCTTGAAAGGCTTTCGGAAAGACATTAAGCCGAACCCAGTGGGGAGGTCTGCTGCATGAGCTCCATTGAGAGAAATAGGAACAGCATGTACTACTTCCCTATTCATTTTAATTTGGCTTGTGCAGGAAACATCTCAGTGAACTGTGTCCATAGAAGCTAGCTGCAGGAAGGAGTGCCTGAGGAATCAGAAATGGGAGCGGGGGAAAGAACCTTCTCCTCCACTGCCGCGTCACTGATTTTAGCTTAGGACAGTTATGAATGAAAGTAATCACCTTTAATAGGTGTTCAGTGACCTTTGTAAAATAGGTTATAGTTCAGTAAATCCATTTTCATTCCTTCATGGTGCATTATCACATCCCTTTCATTACAGTAAATTTACTGATGAGTGTTATACAACTGCTAATCTCGCACAGGCATTTATCAACGGAGGTTGGCTGAACAAATGATATTCCCCCATTTTGTATCTCGGCAGCACTTCTTCTCTATTCGAAATGCAGGGAAGATTAGTGATAAGTTAAAGGAAATGATGGAGTGTACAAACATTCATGTGACTTAAGGAAAGTTGCCATAATTAAACAACACCTTGGTTGGGTAGCCATCTTCCAAACTCTGCCATGGAGGTAGGGTTGCCATATTTCAAACTGTGAAAATCCGGACAGAAAATAGGTTTGTGGGCAAAGTTGTTGGACATTTAAAAAAAAAACTTTTGCCCCAAGTTGTTGAGTTGTTGGGCAAAAATGGCACTGCCGACATGGGCTGCCATATTTTCCTGGACATCTTTTCGGTTTCTGCCCAGACACTGCTGCCGACTGCAGTATTCTGGACATATGGCAGGCAGCCCTTCATGGAGAGAGCGGGTGGGAAGGTGAATCAATTAAAAAGAAAGAAAGAACACAGAAACAGCAAACAAATTATGGATGAACAACAGGACAATAAGTACAGAAACACAGTTATATCGCCGAAGGAGGAAGACTCGTTCAGGCGATCTAATGAGAGTGCAAGTGCCTGGGAGCTCAGTGTCAGTCCCTGTTCCTGACCTTTATGCATTTAGTATAACACTTGTGGAGGCATCCCATTCGTGCAACTGTCAAATGCAGAAGGCTCTCTGTGTGTGATTGAGAGCCCACGCAGAGAGATTCCACTGCATATACTATTATTGACAGAAGAAGCTATCTGCTGGTGTTTAAGTGTGTGGTGCAAAGTGGGGGTGAAGCTGGCTGCTTCAGTGCTTCCTCCCCCCATGCCCAGTTTGAAAGTTTATAAAGGGATTTTTTTTTTAACATTAAATTAATCTACGCCCCTGCCCAAAAAGAGAGCGTGTAGGACTCCCAGGGTTTTACAAAAACCCCAGTACAGCTTGCATTATTAACTTGCTAACACAACACAAAACGCAAGTTATGTTTCACCATGCCTTTTGGAGGCGGGCAGCGAATGAGAATGGGCGTCTATTCAGCAAGCTGAAATTCTAATTTATGGCCATTGTGTGCAGGGTTATTTTTGTTTGCTTGCTTTCTTGTGTTTTTCGTATACACCACAATATCCTACCTCAATCTTCTGTTCCTATATGAAGCAAACATCACAATCTAGTTTCAGGCTCTGCTTGCAAGGAGCACATCAAAATGATATTACAGCGGAGCGATCTTTTCCTCCGAACAACACATTTCAGCATAGAAATTTTGCTGCTCCACAGGCTGAGGGAAATCTCAGATTTCCTCTAACCTGGCGGTTTGGACCCTACTTTTATCCCTATTCCTCTTCAAAAGTATGAGTAGTCCCTTGGGAGGAAATGAGATCTGACAAGACAGACAAAGGCTTGCAGTACTTTATTAAGTCAGTAACACTCACTCCAGTGTGCTTTCTGTGCTTTCTTTGCAAAGATAAACATTTGCAAAGATTTTCTATGCACGTTATCAGCCGACCAACTTGCAGCTCTTTTCTTTTAAGCAATTTTAGGTTCAAATAATGGTAAAGTTCATTGTATGAACATTCTGTTTCCCTAAAAAATGTGTGTATTGTTAGCAATGCATGAGGACAAAGAAGCTTGATTTTTGTGCAATTATTCCAAGATTGTCTTTCCTTTTCAAAACAGGATCGTTGATGGAACAGAAGATGGTAACAATAATGAGGAAAGCCAGACATTTGACTTTAGCTCTGAACAACTCAGGCAGGATTCCAGAGCATCTCCTACCATCAGGGGTTAGTGCTATATTTAGCCATCTTACAAATGATTCATAATGCACCTTTTGTGTACTGCACACTGTGAGAGAAATCCTTAGATGTGACTGACTGGATTATCATGGGCAAGAGTGACAGGGGGGTGAAGTGTAGAGCTATTTCTTTCCAGTTATCTGGGCTTCTTTTCTTGCCATTTAGCAGACAAGGTAAAAATATCATGATGCTTATGGGCAATCCTGCTTCCTAAATCAGGGCCCATCCCTGTGTGTAGTTCTGCATGCCTCATTAAACAAGTCAACGCTAACTTTAAGAAGTTAATATGAAGTAGCAAAGTGTTCGTTTAAGGTCCAATAGTCTGCAGTCCCAAAGCCAAACGTGCAATTCTGGCAGTGGGTGGTGAAAGATAATTGTTGCCAGAGGAGGAGGATCAACACCAAGAAAAGCAAAAACTTGATGGGAGTAGCCATATTAATCATAACAATAAAATAATTGTACAATATACTTATTCCAATCACACTCACACCAAACATTTGAATCACTCTTATAATACTTTAACAGTAATGGCTCCCCCCTTCCAATGAATCCTGGGAACTGTAGTTTGTTAAGGGAGCTGAGAGTTGTTAGGAGAACATTTAATGACCTACGGTTCCCAGAATTCTTTGGGGGAAAGCCATGACTTTTAAAGTGACTGCTTTTAACGTATTTTGCAAATGTGACAATAATCTGGATAGAAGTCAATCCACTTTCCATGTTCAGTCTGTGAGTGCCATTGCTTATTAGCTAAAGCAGCACCATTCTCTCTCTCTCTCTCTCTCTCTCTCTCTCTCTCTCTCTCTCTCTCTCTCTCTCTCACACACACACACACACACACACACACACACACAAAATAGAGGAATCAGAAGGCTGAGGAGAATAATAAGATATGCGGCAGTACAAAAATCTTCATGAAAAAGCCCTAAGGGGGACACACACACACACACACACACACACACACACACACACACACGGTGTGTGTGTAGAAAGAGCCTAATGATGACATCATTCCCTGTGGCTACAGAACACAGAAAGACTATTTAGGGAGAGGGCACAGAAAAGAAGGGGAAAGGGAGAGGAGAGGCTGGAATCTTGAACAGCAGCGCTCCACACTGCAACATTTTCTTGCAGGTCCCACTTCCTACTATTTTAAAAATCATTAAATATTTTAATAAAATGAAATAAAGTGCCAACTAATTTTAACTGATGCTAGGGAAGAGGGGTTATTGTACATCACATACGCCCCAAATTAAAACATTTTTTAAAAAATAATTATGAAAATGGTTGTTGTTTCTTACTTACATAAACACACATGCACAAAGCCCAACGATGAAGCTTTTACTGTGTCCCACCCACCTTCTTAAGGGATTTTTAAGTTGCTTTCCCCCTAGACAGCTATATAGCAAGCTCACCAGAGAAAACAAAAGCAATCTAGACCAGATTTTAGAGTCTAATGCAGAATAAATCTCAAAGACCTTCTTTGGTGCAGAAAGATGACAGCCTAAAACAGTGGTGGCTAACCTTGGCACTCCAGATGTTTTGGAACTACAACTCCCATCATCCCTAGCTAACAGGACCACTGGGTCAGGGATGATGGGAGTTGTAGTCCCAAAACATCTGGAGTGCCAAGGTTAGCCATCACTGGCCTAAAAGATGGGGGCTGGGCTGGGAGAAGGGCTACTCGGCTCATTTCTGAATTGTGACAAGCATCAGAGCACAAACATATGGAAGGCAAGGAATCAAACCTTACCCATCCCTTCCTCTCTTTCTTTAGCTGAGCCATTTCAATTTCAGAAGAACTGTGGTTTATTTTAATTTTTTATTTTTATTGATGTTGTCTTTATCCTGAACTCATTGAAGGAAAGGTAGAACTTTACATACAGTATTTGAATTAATTTAGCCTTATTTAATCAAGAAAAAGTTCTCGATTTGGAACACTTGTTTTTACATAGGCAAATCGTTCCTTCACAAACTAAAATCTGGAAATAAACTTAAATGAGCAATCAGGTCACAGATACGAGATTTCTATGACCACCTACTTACAGTATGTATTGTTATGATTACAGAGAATGAAGTTGGAGCTGCTGTGCTGGTTATCAAAGCGGAAGAAGCAAAGCAACAGATCAACAGGCTTAATAATGAGGTATGGAGAATTTCATGTCATTGCAATTGTTCTACTCTTCTTTGTGGCGAAATGAAACTTGTTAGGATCAGCAACACCCTTGAGGTAAGGCTAATTTTTCATGCCTAGCGATATCTGATAAATCTCTAGTTCCAATAGCCTATAGCACTTTTCAGATGCGCTGCTCATGTATAAATGCTATGTGCATGCAGGGCAAATGGGGACGAGGGCACTAAGCTCCGCCACCTGCATCACAATTTGCATTGCCCTCTAGGACATAGAAGGCGACATCTAAGTGGAGACCCTTCTCTGCTCAGAGATACTCCCTGCACGATTTGCAATCCCAGTTTTGAAAGAGAGGGTGCTTTGTCCTTTTTATTTTATGCATTGTGACTTGCTGTTGTTTTTCTCTATCATAGTTCAGTCAGTATTTATTGTGATTGTTAAGAGTGGATTAATTATCATTTGCTGATGTTTGGAGCTGTTTAATTTTATTGTGTACTATTATATTGGGACGCGGGTGGTGCTGTGGGTTAAACCACAGAGCCTAGGTTTAACCACAGAGCCTAGGTTTAATCCCTGCGATGGGGTGAGCTCCCGTTGCTCTGCTCCTGCCAACCTAGCAGTTCTAAAGCATGTCAAAGTACAAGTAGATAAATAGGTACCGCTCTGGCGGAAAGGTAAACGGCGTTTCCGTGCGCTGCTCTGGTTCGCCAGAAGCGGCTTGGTCATGCTGGCCACATGACCCGGAAGCTGTACACTGGCTCTCGGCCAATAAAGCGAGATGAGCGCCGCAACCCCAGAGTCGTCCACGACTGGACCTAATGGTCAGGGGTCCCTTTACCTTTACCTATTATATTCAACTAGCTTATTGAATATTACTTTATTTGATATAAGTCATTCCATTTTTAAGTTATGAGTTATTATGACTTTCTGTATTGGATCAGATATAATAATAAGGTGCGTGTTCTTTGTTGTATATTTTGTTGCTGTAAGCCACCTTGTGTATGGTAATATAGAAAGGCTATATACAAATTAGAAGTGGGAAGAAATGAAATGGAACTCATGGAAGGCGACGGAAAGCTTAGTACACTTTTCCCTTGTGTGTATGATTTACACATGAGCAGCACACCCAGACAGGGCGTATGTCTGTGGCCATGACGATATTTCCTACCAATGCATTGGACTGTAAGAGGAGGAACACAATTCCTAGCTTTCCCAGCACCTTCATCTTATTTCTAAGAATACCCTACTCCAGTTTTTTTGTGTTTTTTTAAGGGGGGGGGTGGAAATGAGAAAGGAGGTCATTGGTAGCCAGGAGCAACACATTTCATTAGCAGTCTTTCCAACCGAGATTAAAAGCTTTCTAGCAAAAGGGCAAATAACTGCTTTCATACAAGGTAATTGTGTTACGGCACTTTACTAGCAATCAAAAAATTGCTACCTAGCTCTCCTTTTGGAGGGGAACTAGTAATTTGCCACAGAGCAAAAGCTACTGGAGCAGAATGGACCAAAATCAAGCCAATGTACTATGATCCTTAAATTTGTGCAAGGGCATAATGCAGAAGTGCATTTCACTTTCATAGGAAATGCTTAGCATTCACAAAACTCTAAAGTCTCTAGTTTGCAAAAAATGATTATGTCTATAGAGATGCATTACTTTAAAACTTGTATCAGTAGTCCAAAAATCACTAGGAAATTTATGCAGCTGAAGGCTACCCATGTTTTATTATAGGGCCAGGAGAGGGGCAAAAAGAAGGTTTTGCCAATATGAACCTCGACATTCTACAGCCAGGGGCGTAGCAGCGGGGGGGGGGCGCCCCAGGTTCCACCCCAGAGGGGGGTGACACTTTTTATAAAAAAAAATTATGAACTATGACCTAGGAGGCCAGGGTTTTAATCCCCACTCTGCCACGAAGTCCACTGGGTGACCTTGGGCCAGTCACTGCCTCTCAACTTAACCTACTTCACAGGGATTCTGTGAGGATAATAATAATAATAATAATAATAATAATAATAATAATAATAATAATAATAATAATTTATTATTTATACCCCGCCCATCTGGCTGGGTTTCCCCAGCCACTCTGGGCGGCTTTCAACAGAGCATTAAAATACAATAATCTATAAAACATTAAAAGCCTCCCTAAACAGGGCTGCCTTCAGATGTCTTCTAAAGGTCTGGTAATTGTTGTTCTCTTTGACATCTGAAACGTTCTGATGAACGTTCTGATGAATGTTCAACAGTGAGCAGATCATCTGGAGGTGTCCACCTAGTAAATGTATTTAAGAGTGCAGCTTCAACGAATGACTGCTTCAACTTTTATATATTTCTTAAAGCAAGTGGTAGTAAAAAATAAATAAATTAAAAGCTGAAGATACAAAACTAACACTGCACCCCAAAATGTTGAGATTTATTATTATCTCCACTGAAGGCACCTTAAGATGGGTAGTGAACTGCTTACCTGTTTGTAATGTGATTTCAGAAGCACTAAAGATTAATACCACAGTCGTTAGGCTTTCCCCTACTTAGATGAAGCCCAACAAACTGGAAGCAGAAATACATTATGAAATAGTATTTCACACAATGGTATGTGGGGGAGGGGAAACAAACAAAACAAACAAAATCATGGAAACTGAGGGTCAAGGTGAAGTAAAATTAAGATATTTGTTTGAGCATGACCCGGATTATCCCTTCCCACCACACACTTTCAAATGCCATTTCAGAGGGTTCCCCAGTTTTCAGGAGCAGCTTTTCAGTCAGAAAAAGAACCTTTAAATGACCACATAGGTTCTTAGAATCCTACCGTAACCTATATTTTCAGCATATCGAATGTATTTTTATTTTGTTAATAATTAGTGAACATAGGAAGTTGCCTTATAGAGGCTGGCAGTGTGCTCTCCAGGTTTTCAATCAGGGGATCTTCCCAGGCCTGCCTGGAGATGCCAGGGATTGAACCTCGACTGTTAAAGTGGCATAAATATGCTTTTAACTCTAAGGTGTGTGGATGTGACTTAGGGCTACTTGATCTGCTTTGACTTAACCATGACAGCATCAGGTGCTTAATTTGTAGTAATGAGCAGGTTAAGTTGTACAAGTCACACACTAATTGGAAACGCTTTTAGTTCAGAAAGACTCAAATGCTTCACAATTATCCTTTTCTCTTTCTGACGGGTACATTTACCCTTTTGAAAACTAATGTACAGCCTCATCTTGCTTTCTGCAGATTACTTCCTCTTTTCATCAATTTGATGAACTGCACAAGTTTAATTCTGCAAGCACAGTGGCAGTAATCTCGCCTAAAATACATTGATTATCTGCTACTGGAGGCAACACAGAGCTAATTTTTAATTTTGTACCTTCATTTGCTTTTTTTCCTGCTAGCTACGTACAGTATAATCAAATGGGGGAAAAGAAGGTTCCCTTCAACTTTAATCCACAATTCACTCAGTTCTGTGTGTGTAAAGTAATCTCATTGATTTCAGCCAACAATGCTAGAATAAATGGGTTGTAGACTACAGCTGGTTGCTTTCATTATATAGAGGTATATTCTCCATCAACGTCCCTATAGCAAATTTTATGTATTCCAAAAAAAAATATGATTACCCATATAAACTATCATGCTGATAAGCCTTCCCAGATGAGTACTTCTCAAATTATGCATTTTCATTAAAGAAATGGCCATTCTATTGCACAACATATAATATTAGATAGGGAACACTGTTAATTCTTGGTGGTTGGGTACATTATTTTTTAGCGGAAAAGCCTAGTCTTATACACAGAAAAATACGGTATTTTCCGTAGGAAATAAACTCCTCTCTGCTCTTAAAGAGAATTTTGCAACTGGAACCAGAGAGATGGATTGAGTTGTGAAACTTGCCTTCGGTCTATTGGATTGGGTGCTCTTGGCGCTCTTACATTCATGACAGAGCTTTTGATCCAGCGGACAGCTCCACTAATGGAAGAAGATGGGAGGTGATTCTTGCCCATTCACCCTTCCCCTTCCATCACTCCACGCCACCTTCCACCCTGATCCAGAGTGTTTGTAAGCAGATTTCCGAGGTCTGCAGAATTGGCAAAAAAATATATCTTCCCTTCCTCTTCCATTAGTGGAGGTATCTGCTGGATCAAAAGCCCTTCTGTGAATGCAAGGGCATGAGTTGGATTCCACCATTTCTTTTTCATTTGAATGATGTTGTGTAAATATTTTTATATGTATATATTTTATATATATATATTTTTCAGGTCACTGCTTTGACTCAAGAGGTCTCTCAGTTAAGCAAGGACATGAAGAATGTGATGCATCTCTTGGAAAACCTGGCCGTGGCACAGAAGTCCCCGGAGTTTTGTGCCGTGCACGGCGCAGCCATGAGCCCCAACATGGAAAGCTTACAGACTAGAATGTCTTGGCCTACACACCAGCCGTGTATGCATATGCAGGTTCCGAATGTCACCTGCACCAAAGCACAGCTCTGCCATTCCAATACGATAGCCGGCATCTGGAACATGGATGCGACCTCCGTAGGTAGCGGCCCCCAAAGAACTGAATCCCACCTTCAAAATTCTACGGGTGGCGGATTTTATTATACGTCGGGCCTTGAACATTCCCCCTCCCACTACCATGTGATCCAGAAAGATCACCTGCAGTTTGTGAGTTGCACCTCTCCGCATTCGGACACCACTTTGACTCCCCTCCAGTCCATTTCGGCAACTCTTTCCTCCTCCATGTGCTCTTCGTCGGATACGTCCTTGCACCTTGTGTTGCCCAGCAGATCCGAGGAAGGCAGCTTTAGTCAGGGAGCAGTCAGTTCGCTAAGCCTTGAGAACCTGCCAGGCTCTTGGGACCTGGAAGGAACTACGGGGACAGCAGCAGCGCAGACCTCAGAAGACTTTCCTCTGGATGTCATGAAAAGCACAGTGGATATTAAAGATAACAAAGCCATAAACGTATAATGGAATTGGTGACGTGATAACACTTCAAGCATGCTCCACAACTGCCAGCTTGTAAACTTGATTCAGTACTGCATGACATTTATTTATTTTTTTGCCTTTTCCTCAGATGCTCATGGAAATTTGCAAACACAAAAATTGGCGACCCGTGCAAAGGCAAAGGTTTGACCAGCGCATATGCAGAGAGGTGATTTCTAGATTTAAGAAGCACATTGAAAAAGCCTTTTATACACAGATTGTAGCTTAACTGGACTGCTCAACAGACTTTTGTGACAGCTCCTGAGGGACAAAGTAGCTGGACCACGAAGACTGAGGAGCCTTGGCACAGGAGGTCTTTGTTGTGTGAAGCAAAGGGTTTTTCACCCCCTTACTGCCTGATTGTTGCCGCCAGACAATATCAGCTGCATTGTTTGCTTCAGGTGATCGAGGCTCCTGCTAGTATTTATGCCAGTGCTGCAAAGGCAAAGGGACAATTACCACTGCATGTCACCTCCTTGACAATCAACCAAATAGAGCTGGTAGAGAGTGGTTAATTGTTGCACGCTCTTTGTTATGTAAATCAGACCTCTTTATCAAAAATACTATTTTTCTATACTTGGTAAGAAATATGTATTGAAAATATTTATAAGGAGACTAATCAGGATTTTGTTTTTCCTTTTTTTTTGGTAACAATGCTTGCCGTTTTCAGAATTAATGCACTATCATGTATACATTATTATGTATTAGATCGAAATATTCTTAGCTTACAGCGGACATACAGCCCTTTTCTCTGCATGCAGTTTGCAATGAACTTGTTCATGCTGTTAGAATACAAATCCAGAATAGGGTACTCTTTTATTTACAGGAGAATAAAAGCCAGGTGGCTTATACAATGTTAAATCAGAAAAATGTGTAACAACATGTGAACTGTACTACTTTAATCGTTGATAACCAATGCCCTTATTTATTGCTATTGCACATCATCACTTTTATCCTTTGTTTTTTAAAGGTCAGGTAACCATTTCAGAGTAAAACCGGACAACCGGAGGTAACTTCTTCAACCAAAACCATGGCCTGGGAGTTGTATCTCAGACTGTAGAATCACGAGCAAATAATTCTAAAATAGGTTTTAAAGCAAATACTTAAGCTTTCCCCCACCATAAAAATGAATAGTCATTAAATCAACTGGCTTGCACTTTTGTACATAAATTTAACATTAGAAATAATAAAATAGGCATGTAATTGCAATTTATAATATTATAAAACCAAATAGCTAATTTCTGGGGTATGCAGACCAACTCTTTTCCACAGGGAAGCGCATTTTGAATGTGCGGCATCGATGCAACAGATTCTGTGTCATCATAACACTACATACACATTCTAGTCTAAATAATACACCCTCTGTTTTGAATTGAGAAAGAAGCACAGTAAATCACATGAAATGGCAACGGATGGCATATTTTGATGATTGCCAAGGTCAGCCAGCCACTTATCTGAGATCTTAAGGGGAACAAAGGAAGCAGCTTTGGATCAAGGCCAAAGTGAAAGGCTGAGATGTTCTAACTTTTTTTTATCAAAAAGAGTGAAACGTCAATTTGTGGGTTTAATCCAACTGGGCCTCTCAGCTAATGGTAAAGCTTCCATCAGTTGAATGGAGAGGGAAGCAATTTTCAGTTATTCTCTCTACCCCCTGCTGCCCTGCTCACAAACCCTAAATCTCCTCCAGATGGTTAGGGGAGCTCCATAGAAGACGCAGAGAGGCTACAGGGGAGAAATAGTTGAAAATTGCTTTCCTTCCTTTTCCTCTGATGGAAGCCTTACCTGAGCTACACCATTAGCTACACCCCAGAGTGGCTGGGGAGACCCAGCCAGATGGGCGGGGTACAAATAATAAATTATTATATTATTATTATTAGGTGCAACCCTTTCATTTCAAATGGTATGGCACCATGTAGTGTAATGCTACTCAGGTTTACTCAGAAGTAAAGCCAACTAAGCTAAAGGGAAGGTATTCCCTATTAATTCTGCTATTAATTATTCACTTGGCTACTATTCTTGCAGAAGGCTTTGTTCATCTATGTATAATAGGATCGGAATTAGATGTTGAAATTAATTAACAACATACACATGGGAATTGTTTCCCCCCTGAAAGATAATACGGCCCGATAATGTTACAGTGCAATCCTACTACACCTTTCTAAGGAGAAAAGTCCCATTGAGTTCAATTGAGCTTACTCCCTGGAAAGTGGGTATAATAAGACTGCAAGGGTTTTCGTTAGGATCTAGGATGTACAACTAAAATATTCCTGTATGGGAAAGGATCTTTTCCATGGAAAGAATCCCCAGAAATATACTGTTTTACAAATCCTGCATGATTTAAGGAATGCTCCCTCCTTATTTTTTTTTCTCCACTGTGCTGGTCACCACAAACCATTCCATTTTCCTTCATTGACAGGGTTTTTTCAAGTTATAATTTGTGGAGCTATCAAATGGGTTTCATTGAGCCAAGGGTCCTGACTTCTCAAATCTCTATAGTAACATTTTATTTTTCTCCCTATCACTTTTCTTTATTGCCCACGGGGGGGAGGGGGGTATTATTTGTCCTGTGCTGAACCTTTCTGTGTAAGCCAGTAGCTGTAGTTAAAGGGAGAGTATTTCAGCTTCCTTCCCCTATAACTGACTCTTCTGGATTGGAGAGTAAGAGGCAGGGAGCATAGAAAATTAGCAATACCAGAAATCCCAAATGCTATACCAGTAGACACATTAGTTTAAATGAATGACCTAAGTTAGCCATGTTCATTCATTTCAGTGGGTCTACTTCAAGCATTGGAGAAAATCCATAGCATTCAAATGAAGCCACTGGTGGGAAAGTATTTATTTTTTACAGCTTATAAGCTCATGTCATTTGAAGGGGGGAATGTTTTCTATCAATAGCAAACATTTTATTTTTGCTGACAAAAAGTATATATAAATTGGTTATGTTTCACTTCGTTTTAAAGAAAACACAAAATATGTAGAGTGAAATGAATGAGATCCTTGCACAGCGATCCACTATTGTACATTTGGATCTAGAATAAAATACTTAATGCAAGAAACTTAATGGAGCAAATAAACCTCAGCTGATTTATCATAAAGGTTCTCCTTGATTTTATGTGTATATTTGTAAGCACAGCCACTAACACTTTGTGCTCAGTCATCTTGGGTGCAACACCACTGAATGTGACTTTAGGTGACTCTCCATTCCTGGGGGGGGCGGGGGAGAGGGAACCAGTCAGGTGGGGGGAAACCCATGCGATTGTTCACCTCTGGTTGAAGTCAGTGCCAGATTTATGTATAAGCTAAACAAGCTATAGCTTAGGGCCCCACTCTCTTGGGGGCCCCAACAAAAATTAAAGGAAAAAACAACTGAATGTACATTTCCAAAATATAAGATTAAAAAGCAAATAAAACCTACATACAGCAACAGTGTATTGTGTTGTGTAGGCTCCTATGATATAAGTAATGGGCCCTACCTGCTAGCCTGCTCCCTAAAATATTCAACACAAAAAACAGCGACAATTTGTTGTTGACAAAGGACAGCTGGACTTTTAAGGGCCCCATTACATTCAGTAAATTAGGGCCTCATCAAACCTAAATCTGGCCCTGGTTGAAGTATTTACATACTGCATGGGATAACACCATAGGCAAATGGTACCCGTGAGGTTCAGTGTGTGTGTAAAGAGCGCCTTGGATGGCAGAGATTTTGTGAGAGTATAGTTGCAGAAGAGAGACCAAAAAAGGGGGGAAATCACAGGCCACACTGAATTGAGATTTTGATTGAGGTAAGGAAAAACCCATCACATTCAGCAATGCTTATTTCTGACCTTCGTGAAGATGGGATATTGCTTAGCAAAGTGGAATATTTAAAGCATCCGAAACAGCTGATATGAATCTTTTTTTAATGTAGCACCACATCCGGGCAGTCCAGCAACAGTAACTGGAATTGGATAGGTATGTAGACATAATCATTGTAAGAGCATTTCATATTGTCTTTCTGAGAGTTTTGCAATCCAGCTGCCTTTAAAAGCGTATCTCTACCTAGAGCTGCCTTCCTTACAGCCACCCCAGCCTGGATAGTCCATTGTTTCATTACTTTGTACTATGCATTATAAAACTAAAACAAATTCAATTTTAGTATCCTTCGTTGTTTTTAACTTATGATTTCTGCACTACCTTGTTTTGTGTTTTTCAGTGTGCCCCCACCTCCAATATTCCTCTACAGATGCAATCATTAATCTTTTCCTTTTGCCCCTTTGTCAGTCAGTTCCCCTTTCCTTGGTACTCACACTAATCCTCGCCTGTCACAGGAGTGTGCCAGCCAGTAATCACACAGTTCAAAGTTGGTGTTACCGGTAACTGTTTATTAGCAAAAAAACAAAACACTGTTTCCACAGATTTGGTTGAGTATCAGGCCTGTTGAGCAGAGCAGCTCATTCTCAGTGCTCTTACTCCACGAAAATCAGTTGCTGAGACTAAAAAAATCCCACCTCCCCTCCTCTCCATGGCCTTTTCCAAGCAATTGGAGACTGCACCTGTGTGCAGCCAACCTCTCCTCCGCCCTTTTTATGCCTTTTCTGGTACTGGGAGACAAGTGGGGAAGGGAGCTTGTCATAGCAGGAAGGGGAGACACCCATGACTCTTGACCAGCCTGATTCATCTCTGCCTCTTGGTCTTCATCATCCCACTCTCTTGCTTCAGCTTGTGCCTCTGATTCTAGACTTCTCTCTGCCACAGACTCACCCCAGCCCAGTCAGCACTGTTACCTCTTCAGCTTCTGATGCCTCCTCTTCCCAGTCTCCTCCCTGTAGCCACTCATCATTGTCCCACCACCCCTCCCTGGGCTCTGAGCCTTCTTCCCTAGGGGGTTCCCACCATTCTTTGCGTCTAACCAGTCCATGACATCACCTCTTTTGTGGTTGGTCAAAGAATGCCCCAACAACTGCGGTCAAACTACTCCCCTCCTTTTTGTTTCCAGTTCAGAAGGGGAATAAAGAAACATGTTGGAACATTTTTGTTGGGTGTTTGGCAATACCACATCAGATGGCTCACAGGCCTCACACATTCGTCTCCCCTTCTTAGAGGTACACATCTCTTCATTAAGCCCTTTGGCTTTTGTTTTGTTTTGCATAAAGCAATTTTGCATGGATTAGAAATCCAAGATATTTATATATAAGATGAGCAGGAGAGAGGCTTAAAGAATTACAAGAAGCAGCACATCAAACATTAAAATGAGAGCAGAAGAGAGGGAGGAGATTCCTTTTCTCAGCCTGGCCCTTTGCCCCACTGTAACTCTCAGGAGATGGAATGCATGGGAGGCAGGAGCTGGACAGAGACAGAGAAACCAAACCAAATCGCACAAGGAGTGAAGAGCAGAGTTCAGTCTATTTAATATACAAAATGTATGATATACAATCTGTGTATATAAATACTATAGCAGCAAGAAGAAAGTACAAGAGCTGAATGAGATGAGAAGTGGCACAGTAGAAAGGAAGATTGGCACCATCACTGCCCACTTTTAGATGCAAGGCTAAAAAAATTCTGTTAAATTTGAGAGTAGTCCGTTAACGGGGGGGGGGGTTGGGTTTGTGGTTTTTTTGCCTGTTCTAGTGCTGATATTTTAGTGGGGTGGATATGATTTGGGTTTTTAAAAATATTTTTGTATACACATGTTTAGATATTGTGTTTTCTTGTTGCTTTATATACTATTTTATTGCCTTTTCCATGGCGAGTCACTTGGGACACCCTTCTCTGTGTGAAAAGTGATATCATCATCATCATCATCAGTGGTATTTTACCAAGATGAACCTGCTACAGACATTTGTATTTCCCCCTCCCAGTAGGTTGCCTCTAGCTTCTATGGAGATGAGGATATCAAGTGAATAACCCACAATTTCTAGCTGAAATGTCAAAGAATATCTGTCGGCAAACATTCAGTATCAATACTGCTGCATTTGTGGCCTAAGTGAACAAAATAGCTTTTCTAACAGGATAACTTATCCTCATGCATCTTTATGCAAGTTAATACTGAAGATTCATTATGCTTATCTAATGCTTCTGCTGTCAATCATTTCACGAGGGAGCTTGTTCCTTATAGAAGCAGTGGATTTATTCCAGCGGCCTATTATTTTAAACTGGATGCTCCAGAGAATTTGGAATGGACAAATTTCGGGGGTGGGGGTGGGGTGTTAACCCTGCAAATAATTGTAGCTAACGTGTCATAGAAGAGTTGGTCAACATATAAATGAAAGCATGTAATCAGTTGCTATAATTATGGAAACAGGGGTAATTATTAAAACATTGGCTTAGATTTATATCTCATCTTGAAGGCTGTGACAATAGTACAGCCCACTCCACTACTGAATTCTGCTTCCCTTGTTGACCAGGCCCAAGTCCAACGTATGGAGGGAGGTGCCCACTAAGATGTGCAGGGAAGAACCCTTTGGGGTCTCTCTAAGATATCACCAGCAACTTGGGGTTCAAAATATACCAGGAATTAATATGCTCCAACCAACAGAACAATGCAAACCTCCCGAAGCAGAATGCAATGCGTTGTGATTGTCTTTTTCATAATGAAATAAAGCAGGTTTGGCGAGAGCAAATCCTAGGCTGTCGTCGCTCTCTCAAAGGCTTTTCAGCCTGCTATTATCCGGCTGTGTTTATGGAGTAATTAACATAAGTTTAGAATGTCCTCACCTGCTCATATAATCCAGAAGGAGATGTATGATCTCTCACAATCCATTATTCATTGGCATACCCGGCAGATCTATACAGAGGAGACTGGGCGGGGGAGGGGGAGGATTCGCTTTGACAGCTCTGTTGTTCCAGCTGCCGAAACACACCTGCTTGCCTGTTGCAAAACCTGCTTTTGCCAAGCGCTAGTGTTTACCAAAGCCATAAAGAACGATTACGTCAGCGGTAAGGTAACAAGGATCTTTAAAATCTGATATTTCAGTTCAGCTGCAAGCAGGGGCAGCAAAAAAAAAAAACACAACCACCCTTTTTTTAAGACCAGCGGTCTCATTTCATATTGTCACAGTTTTGGTCTGTCTATCCCAGCATTGCCTTTCACAGACATGCAGTGGTTTTTCAGGTTTTCAGGCAGGGAGTCTGCCCCAGCTCTACCTGGTAGAGATGCCAGGAATCGAACCAAGAACCTTCTGCATGGAGGGCTGATTCTCTAACACTGAGCTATGGTCCTTTGCTTCTGGGCAACTTTCCAAGGGTCATATGTGAGCCCAAAGATAGGGTTGGTCAAGGTGCTGGATAGTTTTACAGTTAAGGGCATGGACTTTGTGCCGGCTACAGAAGGAGATAGGAAGCCTAATTTTTCTTCTTTTTTGGAGACCACTCATAGCCAAGTAAGATTGTCTTCCATGAACACGGTCTTAACAGCATATCCGTAAGTGACTGTGGGGGCCAATTCTGGACCCACACGTCCTTCTGTCATGCAAGGAGAAGCGACAGCGCTAGAAAACCAGATTAAATGTGAACACACCTGGGTTTTATGCCTGGATAACAGGCTGGGTGGCAATGTTGTCTGTGGATATGGAGAGAGCAATCAAGGAGAGGAAGGTTTGGGAGGAGAGAGAAGTAATTCGGTCTGGGGTGCCCTCTGTCAGTCGGTCAGCCAAAGCATAAGATCAGGGTGATGTTCTTACACAATTCCTGTTCATTGCGATGGAGGCTGAGCAAGAGAACTTCCCAGTAGGTCAGTGGTTCTTAACCTTTTATGGGTCATGGATCCCTTTGAGAATGTGAGGACGGCTATGAAGCCACGAACCAGAAAAAGCACATTTTGCATACGACTCATTTTATTTCATTGGAAAAGGCATTCTTCCACACCCGGTTCATGGACCCCCTGTAGCCCATCCATGGACCCACCAGCAGTGGGAAAGCAATGGCTGTGGTCAGTGGTGATGTGAATACAGTATAACCTATGTATATTTGCTTCCTGTCCAGCTTCCTATGTGTAAGGTTGCCATATGTCCTCTTTTTTCAGGACACATCCTCTTTTTCAGGTCTGCTCTTTTCCCAAATACACATCCTCTTTTTCAGGATAAAAATTTCTACCCGAGTGGATTTTTAAAATTTGGCAAAATGTCTGGGGGGTTTTGTTTGGTTTTTTTGTTTACAGCAACCCAATAAAATGTTCCTAGTGTATTAGACTCAGATCTAAGACACCCGGCTAAGCTGGTCTGCAGCAAAGAAGCACAACAGAGCATCATCTTAAACTAGCTACATACTGTAAAAAACCACTTCTCTTGCAGCTGAACTAGATCCTGGCTCAGCTACAAGATCTTGGAGAAGGAGTCTGGGAGGGCGAGAGTTAACATCCCCCTGCTCTTAAGGAGAGTCCAAATGTACACATTAAACAGTTAAATAAATAGTTCTGTGCACACTTATGTTCACAAAGATGCGAACATGAGTCCAAATACCTTCATGTCGCAAGTGAGGGAGCAATATGTATTATTATTATTATTATTATTATTATTATTATTATTATTATTATTTTGTTGAAAGTTAAGAACATTGCTATTCACAATATATCACAGCTTCTATAGCCTACATATAGTAGGGGTATTTAAAATGAGAGTTGCCATAACGATCCATAGTTAAAAGTAGAAGTCAACAAATGTGTTCTCTCTTTTGCTGTTCCAAATATGGCAACCCTATACGTGCGTCAGTTTCCTGTCCAGGAACATTCTTGCGTCCATAATGCAGCAAGATAACACATTCATAGGCAACCTGCTAAGCCTACGCTTAACTCATAGCTGTCAATCCTCCCTTTTTTTGCAGGAAACTCCCTTATTCCAATGCCGTTTCCGGCTGCTATCCCGGATTGTTGATATCCCTTAAATTTCCCGGATTTCAAAGGAAGCAGCTCCTCTCCCTCCCTGCCGGCCAGGGATGCTCCTCAGCTGCGTTGCTCGGCTGCCAATAAGGAGTCTGAGACCGACTGGGGGCGGAGCTTGCATGCCTTGTGCAGCCAGACCCTCACGCCCAACCAGACAGCCAGCCTGCCTGCCGTCTATGCACTCGCTCTTTCGTTCACACCGTTCGCGCGCAGCCTCTGGAGCGCAGGGTGGCGAGGCTACTTGGTGCCATTGCACCGCCCTTGCGGCATCCCTTATTTTCAAATCCGAAAGTTTGAAAAAATCCCTTATTTTCAAATCCGAAAGTTGACAGCTATGGCTTAACTCTCTCTCTCTCATTGAAGCCAAAGGCACCTAAAGTATATAACTATGTTATTATTCATATGCTATAGGAAGCAGGCTGTCTGCCATGTAATAAGCTGGTATGTATTGGCTTTCTATTATTGGGTTAATCTCACCTGATCCAAAAGGCTCTAGGCAGAGTAAGAAGTTCAGAACATTAAACGTATATAAAGCATCCAATTAATCTGGCTGTTCTTCTTTAAAATCTCTATTGCTCACAGCTAATATGTGCTGTAGGTTTTCGGGGTTTAATGCTAATAGTTCAGCAGGTATTGTATTTCTGTCTGTCTTTATCATAAGCTACCCTCTGCAGCCCTGTTGGGGATGTTTGGCAGGATATACAAAAGCTAAAAACTAAAATAAAAGCTAAATGCTATTTTGCAGGCAGGCAGGCAAGAGAAGAGGGAGGAATCTTGATGCTGTTTGCTCTGTACATAAGGTCAACGCATTGCCAAGGCTATCCCCTTTTCACAGAGCAGTACCTAGTGGGTTTCTTCTAACACGTTAAGATCCTATTAGCAGCTCCCTGTTATCTGTCTCCAGGCATGAACACATCTCATTTAATACCTTTTCATATCTGATATCGGAGCTGGGCTGGCCTCGGGATAGGAGCATTCAGATACAACCTCCATTTCATTTTGCTTCTGTTTCTTTATTATTTTCCCATGAATGTATATAGCTCTTGCCTCAGCAGGTGTGATTCCCCAGGAGACTCGAGCCTTCGCAGCAAAGATGTATTGATCCCAAAGACACAAAACTCTTTGCTCCGCACCCCTAGAAAACCACTAAATTGAGATAGTGTAGCTCATCCCCACAGATCCCAAAGCAATTAGCCAGCCACCAAGTACAAAGTCACCTCCACTTTGGGGCTGAAAATAAACATTTGGGATGCTGTGCTGCTTAGTTATTCCCACTGGGTGACACCCAGCTAAGTCATACTCAAAGTAGACCTGTTGAAATTGGTGCAGCCCCAAGGGGGCATCAGGAAGACCTCCCCCCTCACCTTAAGGGTGTGCCAGAAGGAAAGATTTCAAATTGCAGGCTAACTTTACTCTCTGCAAGGTAGACTCACAGTGCCAGATTTATGTATAAACTAAACAAGCTATAGCTTTGGGCCCCACTCTCTTGGGGCCCCCAAAAAAATTTAAAGGGAAAAAAAACCCCGAATGCACAGTTCCAAAATATAGGATAAAAAACAAATAAAATAAAACCTACATACAGCAACAGTTCTAGTTACAGGTAGGTAGCCGTGTTGGTCTGCCGTAGTCGAAACAAAATAAAAAAAATCCTTCCAGTAGCACCTTAGAGACCATTTAAGTTTGTTATTGGTATGAGCTTTTGTGTGCATGCACACGATACCTGAAGAAGTGTGCATGCACACGAAAGCTCATACCAATAATAAACAAAGTTGGTCTCTAGGGTGCTACTGGAAGGAATTTTTTTTATACAGCAACAGTGTTTTGTGTTGTGTAGGCTCCTATGATGTAAGTAATGGGCCCCACCTGCTAGCCTGCTCCCTAAAATATCACTGGTTTGCTCATTTCTATATATAGGGCGCCTACATTCTGCATGTGCAAATGGCTTTAGATACCTATTAGGTCCATAAATTACCATATAGCATATATTCAACACAAAAAACAGTGACAATTTGTTGTTGACAAAGTTCAGCTGGACATATAAAGGGTCCCATTACCTTCAGTAGCTTACAGGCCTCATCAAACCTACATCCGGCCCTGTAGACTCACCAAGTCAACAGACTTAGGAGCTTGATCGAGTTAGGGGATATTCCACACACATGGTTTCATTTCGCCCCTATGTAGTTGCTTATGTTTATTATGTTCCTATGTTGTTTAAAGTGGCCCTATTTGTGCATCCTACTTTTCTTGCCTGGTTATTTCTGGTTTCCTAATGCCTATTCAAAAAATTACCAGAGACAAATTCTTCTAACTCCTTGTGCTCCTTTCAACTGCCAATCATGTAAAACTAAGATTATGTAGATACCCAAGCTCAATTTCAGTCTCTCTCTCATAATTAGCATATTATGAGTCCCCACCCCTTTGGCTCCTGGTAATCACTTATTTGTTGCCTGCTGCCTCTGAAAGTATTCCCAGTCATTCTTTAATGTCAAGTGAAAGATGAATCAGAAGCACTGAGGGATAAAGTGATGTGCCCAAGTCTACATGGCAGGTCACCGGCAGAGCTAGCATCAAAATTTGGGAGCCCACTCACACTGGCAAGCTGCATCTCAAACTCTGAGTAGCTTCCAACACTACTTAGAGTTTAATTAAACAAAACCTTTAAACTTCCCACAAATTAATTTTTGCATTTATAAATGAAATAGGTGGCAGATGGGATCCTTAGCGCTAAATCCCCCTTTTCAGTTTGTTAGAGCAACCCTGGAGCCTTTCTCTACCCCGGGAGTAGAGTTCCACAAACAACTTTAGAAAGATGCTGTGATCTGATTAAATCAATTATGTTCCTATAGCTCTCTGGCTCAATTTGCACATTTTCTGAAGACTATTTTGAAAGCTGTAACCACCTGCCGCTGTGCAGGCAGCAAAACAAGGGGGGGAGAGGGAGGGAGTGGGGTGAAGAAACACGCTGATTCCCAGGCCAACATGCAAGCTCTCTTTTTCAAGACACATTACAAATATAAGGCCTTGTTTACATTGCCGCAGATGCCTGTGGTTCTTGGTTCAAAGCAAAATCAGCAGCCTTTCTTCACAGAGGCAAAGGATCCTGGGATATTTTCTGAATACTTCCATCTGCTTACTTCCTTAGATTCCTTCTCAGGTTGTTGTGCAATACCCAACCCTACTAAGCGGAGATAATGACAAAGAGTCACTTGTCAGTGCCTCTTGGTCTTCCCAAATTACAATAGTTCCTTATCTAAGGCTCCTGACACAGAGGCATTTGGAGGAATGATGCAGCAGAACTTGGAAGTCTCTGCCATTTCTCAACAGGGAGATCAATTATAAGATAGTTTGCCATTGTGGGGGAGAGTCAAGGTTATCTTTCAAGATTTAGGTCACTTCCAAGCACCCCTTTTTATCTACCCAGTGACCTCCACATGTTGCTGAACTCAGTGAGAAATTGTATGCAATAGTACTAAGAGAGTTAAGAGTTAATAATTGTAGGAGGGACTGTTAAGTATAATGATTTAATTGACACTGAAATGAGAATGCCTAAATGTGTATTGGTGAAAAGGTTTAACATGGGGATTAACACCAAGGAAAGCACTTTGAGCTCTTGCTTTGTTAATGATTATTTAACTGATCATTGTTCTCTGGTAGCTAACATGTGAGTGTTGTAACCTTAGATCATGTGATGAAGGTATTGGATTGCAAATCTCCATTTTGAAGGGAGTTGCCTTTGAGTCTTTGTCTCCCAAACTTCATGGAGTGAAGATGTAAAGGAAGCTCTCCTGAAAGGAGAGTAAACACCCTAAGGCCAATGAAGGCTGGAATGCAGGCTGTGGAGAGAGAGAGAGAGAGACCTTTGCCTCGAGGTTTTCTAAGATGCTTAGCCTGTGCTGGACAGCACAAGATATTGTATGGATATTTTTGATGTACATTTGATGTTTATGTTCTTTTTTTTAAAAGAGTTCTGCTAGTAAAATTGGAAAAAGGAGTCAGTTTTCTTGAATCCAGTCGCTTCAAACTGCACAATATTAATACCTGCACCAAGGACGATGAATTTTGCAAAGGCAGCATGACAAGAAGAACCTCTGCTTGTTAGAGGCTCTAGGCCTCAATTGCATTTTTTTTTTTTTTTAATAATAATTTTTATTAAATTTTTCAATTTTACATTTCAAAATAAACATTTTACAAACTGTAAAATAACCAATGACTGCCCTTCTTCTCCTTCATGTTACATATCATTCCCGCATATTTTCCATGCAAATCAGCATTCCACTTTTACAGCCATCAAAAATTATTTACTCTGTTGAAATTATCATAGTGCTGCTAGTGTTTTCAGCTTTATAGTTATCTTCCATATATTCATTCATTCATTCATTTTTTAAATTAAGGATATTCTTGATTTGTAAAGGAATATGCATTGTTTCTTTCTTGTTCTTTCCATGTAACATTTTTTTTTTTATATAGCAGTTTCGTTTATTGAGACATTAGGGAGAGAAGGGAGAGGTGTGGGTAGGGTGGGGAGATGGGTAGGATGGGGTGGCGGTATTTTTATTTTATTTAATATATGCAGAGTCGAGTGTCAGCGTCTTTCGTGTAGGTTCTCTGTTGTTTGCTTGTGCTCTTTTAGTGGTGAGAGAGGTCAGGGTTGGTGTAGGGTGTGATTATTCAATTGCGGTAGGCTGTGATGATCTTTGGTTTCCTGTGTGAGAGGGGTGGATGAGTGTTTATGATTAGGTTAGCCAAATTGCTTTGTATGCTGCCGGTAGATTTCTGTCATTGTCTATTTGGGCTGTATGTGTGATGAAGGGGAGCCATACCGGGATGAAGGTGTCTTCTTCTGTTTGTCCCCGTGTCAGTTTCAGCTTGTTGGTTAGTTTTTCTAGAAGGGCTGTTTCCCATACTTCTTGATACCATTGGTCCATGTTTGCTCCTGACAGGTCTTTCCAGTGCCTAGTAATGATGTTTCTGGCTGCTGAGAGTAGATGGGTGATTAGTTCTTTGTGGTGTGAATGGGCGTTGTTGTCTTGGAAGATGTTTAGCAAGACCAATTCGGGGGTGATTTCTAGAACTTGTTTGGTTATTTTTGCTATTTCTTGCATGATTATAGTCCAGAATCGTTGAATTTCGGGGCATTCCCACCACATATGGAGGTATGTGCCAGTGGAGCTGCATCCTCTCCAACATTTTGGCGAGGTTCCTGGGCATATCAACGCTAATTTTCTTGGTGTCAGATACCATCTGTAGGTTAGTTTTAGGGCGAGTTCTTTTCTTTTCATTGATATGGATTTAAAGGGTGGTTTAAACCACATTCTGGTCCATTGGGTAGGGTTGATTTCATAGCCTATGTCGGCCTCCCATTGTTTTTTGATTGCTTCTAGGGAGTTTGTAGGATCTTTGCGCAGTATTTTATATATTGCAGATACCATTCCTTTACCTTGTCCCTTTGTCGTTAGGATGAGGTTTTCGAGGGCCATCAGAGGTCTAGTTGCTGCTGATTTTACTGCTGGATTGTTCAAGAAGGCATGTATTTGGTGTTGTGCTAACCAGGGCATTTGGGTGTCTTCTAATTTGTCCTGTATTTCCTGTATTGACAAGGGTTTGTTATTTTTGTAGAAGTCTGTTAAGCGATATAGGCCTTTTGTTTGCCAGGTTTTTATTTGGAGGTTCTGTGCTGCATGGTGGAATAATGGGTGATGGGTTAGGGGAATTAGTGGAGATGGGGTTGAGGGTAGTTTGCTTGTTTCTATTTTCCACGTTTTGAACATAGTTTGCGTGTACCTACTAATTGTTGTGGGGATTTTTCTTAGTTTGTTTGGGAGGAGTGGGTATGCTGTAGTACAGATATTGTCAATTGTGTCCCTCTCCAAGTGTATCCACTGTTTTGTCTCATCTTCTAGTATGTAAGGTATTATATGGCGTATTTGGTTGGCATTGTAGTATGTTTCTATGTTGGGGATTCCCCATCCTCCTTCTGAGGTGGGGAGGTGAAGGTATTTGATGCTTATTCTTGGTTTTTTGTGTGAAAAGATAAAAGAATGTAGCCTTCTCTGCCACTTGCGGAGTTGGGTCGGGGGAATCCAGATTGGGAGGGTTTGAAAGAGATAGGTTAGTTTAGGAAGGGTGATCATTTTGATCATGGCTATTTTGTCCGAGAGAGTGAAGTTCATGTTATTCCATCTTCTTAAGTCTTTGTTTATTTGTTGCCACAGGGGCTTGTAGTTGTGGAGGTACAATTTATTGAGGTTTTTGGTTATTTGTACCCCTAGATATCTGAATTTAGTATGACACAGTTTTATCTTGGTGATGTTAGTGAGTTCTCTTTGAATATGAGGAGGGGTGTGGAAGCACATGGCTTCTGATTTTTCAAAATTTACTTGTAGTCCTGACACCGTTGCAAGTGTGTTGAGTTCTCTAATTAGAGAGGACGCTGTGCTTAAGGGATCAGGTGTCGTGATCATTAGATCATCTGCAAAAAGCCCTAATTTATAGGTTTTACCTTTTATTTCCACTCCTTTGATGCTTGTGGCTGCTCGAATTCGGATTGCTAGGGGTTCCAGAGCCAGGATAAATAAGAAAGGAGACAGTGGGCATCCTTGTTTCGTGCCTCTTTGGATTGCTATGGTATTTGAGTCCAGATTATTAATTCTGCATTTTGCTGAGGATTGGGAGTATATTTGTTTGAGGATTTGTAGAAAGTTGGGGCCAAATTTCATGCTGGTTAGTACTGCTAGTAGATATTTCCACTCTAAGCAATCAAAAGCTTTGAGGATGTCTAGGGACATTATTGTCAACGGGAGCTTAGTTGTCTTACTGTGTTCGATTAAGTTCAGTAGTTTCCTGATGGGGTCTGTTATATTACGGCCAGGGACGAAGCCAGTTTGATCTGGGTCAATTAATTTGGACAAGAATATTTTCAGGCGGTTGGCCAAGATTGATGTGAATATCTTATAGTCCTGGTTTATTAATGAGATCGGACGGTATGATTCTACTTTGAGACCATCCTTTAGTGGTTTCGGGATGCAGACTATTTTGGAGAGGGTCCAGGTTTCGGGAATGGGCCCTCCTTTCATGATGTCATTGAATAGACGTGTCATGTAGGGTATCAGGGGTTCTTTGAACTTCTTGTAGAATTCTGCTGTAAAGCCGTCTGGTCCTGGGGCTTTGTGTGGTTTCAAGTTTTTGAGGACCGTGTCTATTTCTTCTGGGGTGATAGGACTGTCCATAAATTCCCGTTCCTCATCAGTCAGCGTAGGCATGGTCAGTCCTGTTAGGAATTCTCTGATGTCCTTTTCAGGTGGATTGCGGGAGGTGTATAGGTTGGAATAGAAATCTGCAAATTCTGAGGAAATTTCCTTGGGGAAGAATGTCGTGCTGCCATCTTTTTTGGTGATGCAGTGCACTCTTGCTTTGAGTGCCTTCTTCCTACATCTATTTGCCAATAGTCTGGAGTTTTTCCCTCCGTATTCATAGAAACGCTGTTTAGAGTATAAAATGTTGATCATTGTTTTGTTGATTTCTAAGGAGTCTATTTCTCTTCTTTTTTGTTCCATGAGTTGAAGGAGTTTTTTAGATCCTGTTTGTTTGTAACGTGACGAGAGGGCGGTGATGTCTTGTTCTAACTCATTAATTTTGGAGGAGGTTTGTTTTTTAAGGAGTGTTTTCTCTTTTATGCATGCTCCTCTGGTAACCGCTTTCATTGCGTCCCATAAAAGGGGGGTTATAATATTGTCTACGTCGTTTTCTTTGAAATAGTTTCGGAGAGTTTTGGTGAGACTTTCTCTAATTTGTTTATTAGTAGTTAAGATGGGACTGAAGGACCATGATGGGGTGGTTTGTGTTCCTACTCCAAATTTAATTGTGACTTCTACTGGGGCGTGGTCTGTGATTTTGATGTTGCCTATATTTGTTGATTTTACTAAAGGGATCAGACCCTGTGTGAGCAAAATGCTGTCCAGTCTGGATACCGTGCCGTGCCGTACAGATTGGAATGTATGGCTGGTATCTCTTGGATTTTGCTCACTCCAAATATCATAGAGACCCCTGTTTTTTAGCATCTTCAGTAGCTTGTAAGAATCCCTAGTTGTTGGGGGTTTCTTTTTGAGGAAGGTTACCCCTGAGGTTGTAGGGTGGATGTTTTTCAGGGATATGCCTTTCATATTTAGGTTGAGATCACCTCCTAGGATTACTTCCCCTTCAGAGAAGGCGAGGAACTTGTTTAGTGTCTTCTGAAAGAATTCTAGCTGTTTTGAGTTTGGGGCATATATAGAGCCGATTGTCAGTTTGGTTCTGCCATCTAGTGTTCCTTTAACGAACATGAATCTGCCTTTTTTATCTTTTAAGACTGTTGTGGCTTCGAAGTTCAAGTCTCTACTAAGTATCACGGCTACCCCCCGGGCTTTTCCTGAGCCTTTTGCCACCCATTGTTGATTGAAGTGGGGGTCACTTAAGAGTTTTCTCTCTTTGGGTGGATTATGTATTTCTTGTAGGAAGGTGATGTGTGGTTTCATTTTATGTATGTAAGAGGTGATGCGTTTTCTTTTGATGGGGTTTCCCAACCCTCTCACATTTAGTGTAATTGCTTTTAAGTCAGCCATCATGCTTCCCTATTGTATAAGAAGCTTCCTTACCAACCCGACCGGGCTGTCCTGTATCTCTCACTTTGTGTTGTTTAGTGAACCAGTGGAATTGCGCTGACCTAGGGTGTGGTGGGTAGGGGGCTAGTGATGGGGTTGGAGTTAAATTTGGGTTAAAAATTGGGGGATAGGTTTTGAAGGATTTCCCATATATAGTTATATGGGCGTTAATTTGGGTTATTTTGGACCCCTTGGCAGTTAGCCATTTGGTCCTGGGTCTCAGCTGGTGTAAAGGGTCATGCTTAGAGGCAGGCCTTTCCCCTTGTCGTTTGTGATAGGGGGTGTCCAGTGAGACGGTATGATGCGTCTTTGTGATACTAATGTCATTTATAACGTTAAGAAGCAATGTTGCCAATGTAAGTAGCAACATCGTTGGTGTGTTTGAGTGAGTGTATATTTGGTACGCTCTGGTGCCACCATTGTGTTGGTTAGCTATCATATTTTAGCCTGATTGTGGGTATTGTTATGAAGGTTGAGGAGATTGTTGTCTTGTAGTGTGAAGTGAAGGGGGGTGCTGAAGATGCGGGTTGCTGGGTTTTGGGAAACGAAGTTGATGTTGTCTAGACTGGTGTTGGGTTGGGGGATTTTGTGGGGGTGTGGTGTTTGGGGGGGATGTTATTGATGTTAGCTACTCTTATGGCTTAAGGGGAGGAGGGATAGGGAGAGGGAGGAGGGTTACCAGTCCTGCAGTTTGGGATGCTTCATTCAGTCGTGGTTGCTGTTGTAGAGTCGTTCCTCTGTGAAGCGTTGACTCGGTTGCTCTTGGACTGGATCCTCGTGCTGGTTCTTCGGTAGGATGATTCTGTGCGTGCCGGTAGTTGGTTGTATCGGTAGTCGTTGGTGTGCCGCTTCTGTTTTCCCTCTTTCCTTTGCACTGTTGTCCAGCCGTCAGTTGTTGTTTCACCGTCGTGGCCTTGGCTGTCGCTTGGTGTATCTTTCTGTTGCCATTCCAGTGGACAGTCGAGTCCGAGGTCTTCCAGTAGTTGTTGGGCTTCAGGTATGTTGGTAGCCATGTGTTGTGTTGTTTTGGTTGTCACGATGAGGCGGAAGGGGAAGCCCCATCGGTAATTGATCTGTGCTTGTTGGAGACGCTGGGTGCATGGGCGTAGACTTTTCCTTCGATTTAAGGTGTCTTGGGATAAATCCTGTAAGGCCAAGACTTGATTGTTTTTGTACCGAAGATTGGTGGAGTTTCTGAGGATGTTCCATATCTCTTCCTTCTTTTTGTAGCGTGCAAAGCACACAATGATGTCCCTGGGGGGGGCGTCGGGTTTCGGCTTAGCTCTCAGGGCTCTGTGAGCCCTCTCCAGGTCGTCTGTCTCGAGTGTCAGGTTTGGGATTGTATTTTTCAGCCAGTTTACAATTAGATCTGCTGGACTTTTCTCCTCTGCGTTTTCAGGGAAATTGCGGAAGCGGATGTTGCAGCGTCTGCTTCGATCTTCGAGGTCTGCTTGTTTGATTTTCGTTTCTGTGATTTCAGTTTCCAAGCATTTAGTTAGTTTCTCCATTTCCTTGTTTATGCGTGTGTTTTCCTCTCGGTATTGTTCTATGATTTTTTGTTGCGTATGATTCTTTTGTTCTAGAGCTACTACTCTGGTGGTTAGATCGTTGAGTAGTACCTTAAGGGGAGTCACTGCGGACTCCACTGCAGACTCCACTGTCGTCTCTAGTGCTGCTTTCAGTCTCGCTTCTATTTCCAGCATATCTCGTACTGTTAGTGGACGGTCGATATCTTGGGGGGGGTTGATGGTTTCGGCTAGTTCTGACATTTCCTTGGTAGGTATCGTCTCCGTCCCCTTGTTGATCTTGGTTTGAGGTCTGCTTGGCGTCCTTTCGGGGTATGATGTGTTGCGATTTTGAATTGTGGCGTTGGTGGTTCTTGGGTGTAGTTGAGTTGGTCAGGCGTTGTTAATTGGTGGCTTTAACAGAGCAAGCGGTTTAAGCGGCCATTTGCGTCGTTTCTTGGTTATGTTTTACGAATACCCCTCAGCAGGTTTTCGTTTTCGTCTCGGCAGTGACGTCAGTTTAGGAAGCAGGAAAATGGGTAGATGAGTAGACCCACAGACAGACAGTTTACAGAGGGGTGGGGGTGGGGTTTCGATAGGCAGGGATGTAGGGGGTAGAGACGGGGCTAGAAAACAGATATGGGGTTGGGAGAAAGAACTAGGGGGAAGAGGAGAGGGGGAGGGGAAAGAGAGGAGAGGGAGGAAGAAATGAAATGGTCTTTTAGTTGAAGGGAAAGGGGAGAGAGGGGTAACTAAACCAACAGGCAATAAGAGCAAAGATGAGATGGGGGGGGGGAATTGAAGAGATACTCAAATTAAAATAATAAAAATAAAAATAAAAATAAATAAATAAATAAAATTAAAGATTAATAAAAATAATAGTATATATAAAAAAAATATTGTATTTAAAATAGAAGGGGAATATGGAAAATATATAGAAAATAAAGAAGAAGGGGAAAAAATATTGTATTTAAAATAGAAGGGGAATATAGAAAATATATAGAAAATAAAGAAGGGAAAAAATAAAAATAAAAAAAAAATTAAACCAGCAAATAGACAAGCAAAAATTTAAGGAGAAGAGGGGCGAGGAGGGGGAGGGGGGAAAGGGGGGTTAAAAGGGGGGGAGATAAAATAAATATATATATATATATTAATTAAAAAAAAAATTTAAATTAAAATAATAATAATAATAAAAAAAAAAGAGAAAGGAAATTTGAGGAAGGAAAAACTGGAGGGCCTCTCTGGATTTGGGCTTCTTTTTCCTTTCCTTTATTTATTTGTTTATTTATTTTTTATAGTGTTTGGGAGGTAGGCTCAGGCAGGGCCTGAGTTTCTTTGAGTCCTTCTGCCTACCTCCCTTATTTCTTTGATGTTGCCGGGTCGGGGCTTCTCCTTCCCCGGGTCTGTGACGGCGCGGCGGCGGCAGAAGGTTGGGGGCGCTGGGGGCGGGAAGGGGTTCCCTCCTCCTCTCCTTTCTCCCCGGGGGGCGGCCGCAGCGGCGGCGGGTACCAGGCAGCCCTCTTCGGCCTCCGGAGCACTGGCGCTCCGCGAGGCAGATCCTCTCAGGCCGCTGGGGGGGGGGGTGGAGAGGGGCTCTCTACCCCTTTTTCCCCCTCCCCGGGGGCTGCAGTAGCGGCGGTAGCGGCGGCGATGGGGACGGGGCGGGCCTCAATTGCATTTTATCCCTCCATACTATATTTTTGCAAGAACAGATGTTGCCATACTGCAGTTTGCATGGCTGCTGTAATGTGGTGACAGAACAGCAGTGAGGTGATGTGGGCAGGTAGGCAGGCAGGCAAGCAAATGGCATGGGCATTGTGCCTAGGTGAGCTGCAAAGGAACAGTCAGGATGGGCCAGGGCAGCTCCCCAGTAACCATCCTGCTCTGCTGCTGCTGGGCATCTGTTACCATTGCCACTGTTACAGCAGCGCTAGAAGCTGAAGTCCTCAGAAAGCAGCAAGAGTGCAGGACCATCTGGAAGCAGGACTGAGCTTCTTTTTTGTTAGATCTAATAACAAGTTGAATTAGTAAGATACAGAGTAGCTCTGGAATATACAGTTTATATTCTGAAGCAAGTTGAATCCCATAGCCAGTGCATACTAGTGCTACTATGTTAAGTATGGTAATTTAATTCACTGAAATCGAAAATTCTTGTATGCATCCTACGCATTTAAATTGGATTGGTTGGTAACTGAATTCAAGAAAGTTCTCTAGTAGTTCTCATGTGATTGGCTAATGTTGGCCACGTGGGAGAGGTATCGAGTGAAGGAAAGACTACATTTTATGTGAAGCAAGATGAATGTGCTTTAGACTCCACTGTGAACACTGCTAAGCTCAATAGAGTGTTGGAGTGCATCTTCTCTGCTTGAAAGAAAGAGGGCAAAGATGCAGAAGGTATAAGTGGAAATCTCTCATAGGAGCTGCAAGGCATGGCCAAACTGAGATACAGAGGCTGAGTGCTGAGTGGGAAATACAGTTGTTTGGAAGTTAGAAGAAGAGACTGTGGGCCCATGCTTGGAGAAGCATGTGACTGTAAATATTATGCTTTAATTCATCTCTAACTATACATTTCTGAAAGTAAAGTTTTTGAATGGACGTTGGTTTAATTTCCAAGAATGGTTTCAGTCATATATATGATTTGAGCTTCTTAGCTGCAATTTCACTTACTTCAACGTAGCAGTATTTTTTCTTTCCGTAAGCCTGTGGACCTCCCCTGACTCTCTACTACCACAGCCTTAAACTCCCATCAGCCCCAGCTAGCATGGGCAATGGTTACAGGTGCCAAGTGGTGCAGTCCAACAACATCTGAAGAACCACAGGGCCCCCTCCTCTGATCTATAGGATGGGAATTTACTTTTGCATCACAACAGGAATGGTACAGAATATCCCTGGTTCTAATTTTGGATGGTTCCTGACTTTCAGCAAGAGACAAAATCAGTCTGGTCTTGTTTCAGCTTTCCTCGCATACTGAAGAGATAAGAAAGTATATTGGATACCACAGGCTCCCTCCTGAGCAGCTTGGCAGAAAAGGAGAAACCCCTGGACCCAACTGGGTTGAGAAGAACAGCTTCCATCCCTTTGGCTGCACGGAATGAACAGATGGGCAGAGGAAACCCTTTGAACTCCACAGCTGAGCATCACCAATGATTCACATCTTATTTTAAATGTCATATTGCAAATAGAATTTACAGTGTAGTGTTGATCTGAAATATACACAGAAAATATACTGGCTTTATGCTCTGGAAGTACTTCTCTTCTGTCGTAGGTGGCATCTCTTGAATTTTTCAGGAAGTGCAAGACATTCTTGAGGATTGGGGAAATAATCCATTTTGGTGCAGAGTCTTAGCAAGATTCTGGCAAATGTCTAGGTTCCCACTGCTCACTAGGCATGTGGTGCTGAGGACCAGACATGACGAGTTTTGTCTGACTCAAGAGAATTAACAGAGGAATACCATAGCAGGCATCTCAGAAAATGCTGGCTTATTTTAAGTTTTTTTAAGATGCTCATGGGATGCTGACAAGCACCCTCCCCACTTCTAATTCCCAGCATCTGGTGTTTGAGGGCATACAGTCACAGTAGGATACAGCCACCATGGCTGATGAGAGCTTTATCTTCCACAAATTTGTCTAAGCCTCCTTTAAAGCCATCCAAGTTGGTGGCAATCACCACATCTCATTGGAGCAAATTCCATAGCTGAACTATGTGCTTTGTGAATTATTATTATTATTACCCTGCTCATCTGACTGGTTTGTTCCAGCCACTCTGGGCGGCTTCCAACATATATAAAAACATAATAAAACATTACACATTAAAAAGCTTCCCCATACAGGGCTGCCTTCAGCTGTCTTCTATAGTTTCTTATCTCCTTGACATCTGATGGGAGGGTGGGTGCCACTACCAAGAAGGCCCTCTGCCTGGTTCCCTGTAACTTCACTTTTCTCAGTGAGGGAACTGCCAGAAGGCCCTCAGAGGTGGACCTCAGTGTCCGGGCTGAACAATGGGGGTGGAGATGCTCCTTCAGTGTTATAACCCCTCAACATGCCCCCTCACTCCCTGACTATGAGGTTACATATGGACCTCATCTTAGTGAATGCACTTCATGTATTTCTTGTTTTACTATTTCTATAGCAGCTGTAGGGAAAGCAATCAGAACCATGGAATATGGGTTCCCCCCCCCCATTTTTCCTTCCCTCCTCCCAATGGCTCCCCAAACCTGTTATTCACTCTCCACACACACAACATATTGACTACCCTCCCCTCACTCCCCCACAACACACTTCTAGGCCTCCTTTGAGAAACTTGACTTAGAGCATCTATTTATTTTGAGGTTAGCTGTTAAATTACGTTCTTCTGCATTCTGTGCAGCCAGTAACTCCGATGAATGCAAGCAAGTGATTTTGTTCAGATTGACTGAGCTATTTCCATGCAAGTTCCCCAGCCACAGAGCTCTGAATAGCACGGGCTTATCATGCTTTATTATATGCAAGATTACTTATAGTGTAGCATTTCTTTGGTATACCGGTCGATAATATTTCCCCCCCGGAGCTCAGTTTTGACACAGCTTTAACACTCTTTTGCATGATTACGTGACAGAAGAAGTGTATTTTTTAAAACTATCATTCGGGTATACAAAACGCCCAATTTGAAAGTCAAAGAAGGCCATCAGCATACCTTGCCAGGCAGCACAGTGATCTTGGGGGGGGGGGCTGAGGAAGAAAGCAGGAGCGGGCTATTTTTAACTTCAACCAGACTGACAGCTAGTGCCATATGGTGGCTATAATACTTCCCTCCACAATGCTGTGACTTCCAAATGAGGAAGAAAAAGCCCCCTGACTGTGAGACCTTCTCATTGCTCCTGCCTGTTTTACTAATTTCTCATCAGTATCACTTCAGCTAAAAGGGCCTGCCATGCAGAGCCTTAGCTGATTTCATCAGTTTTGTTCACGATGCACACACATTATATATCATAGACACACTTGCACATATTACAGACCCTCCAAATATCCCTATTTTCCAGGGAGAGTGTCGATTTACAGAAACTATCCTGGAATGTCCCGCTCTTCCTTAGGACATCCCTATTTTCATGAAGGGTATGGAGTTATGCAACCCCTGAGCCAAGGAGATAAGTAACTATGCAACCTATAGTAGACATCTGAAGACAGCCCTGTGTAGGGAAGTGGTTTTTTTAAAATATTTAATGTTTTATTCTGTTTTTTGTATATATGCTGAAAGCCACCCAGAGTGGCTGGAACAATCCAGTCAGATGGGCAGGGCATAAATAATAGCATTGTTGTTGTTGTTGTTGCTGCTGCTGCTGTTGAATAGGATGTCCCTATTTTCATCAGAGAAATGTTGGAGGGTATGATATTAACTCCTACTTCCATTTAACAATCCAGATACTTTTCTGGAGAACACTCAAGAAAGACATAGTCTCTTTGAACAGCTCATTCATAAACAGGAAGGGGTGCATGGTATTTATTTATTTATAATATTTACATTTGTTTATATAATATTTATATGCTTATAATATTTATATCCTGCTTTCTCACTAAAGATCTCAAGGCATTGTATACTCTCCTATCATTTTATCCTCACAGCAACCCTGTAAAGGTTGGTCTTCCATGTCAGTGAGGAAAGTCAAGCATGGATCTCTCCAGTCCAGCACTAACCACCACATCACACTGAGTTCTGGGCATGATGCTGCCAGGCTCCCCCCGTCCCATTCACTCTCACACCAACCCTGTGTGAGTGGGTTAGAGATAGTGACTGGCCCCAAGTCATCTAGTGAGCCTCTGCTGAATGGAGATTTGAACCTGGTGCAAGCCAGACATTCTGTTCACTTTATCACACTGAATATTCTTGTTCTAAATGTGCAAGGATTTAAAATCACAAAACCTGCACCAAAGCAAAGTGTGGAAATATAGGCTGTTAAGACGTTTAAGGTATGTCCTTGTCAGTTCCAAAACTCCCCACTTCCCCCAGCATAGAAAAAAAGACCACGTTCGGTAAGTTAGGAATTGGTTTACTTACAAACTCTTCAAAGGTCTGGTGTGTGTGCTTTCCCATGCAGCATTCAGAAAATTTGCACAGGCAGTAAAACTTGGCTTAGTTGCAAAGTGGTGAAAAATCCTAAATTAAACTCAAGAATGGCTGATGAGAGTCATATGGCTAAGCTCGTCACACTCTGAGGTAGACTGAAGGTTGAACAACAGGCTTGATTGCCCTTTTCCTCCCAAGGTAAGAGGAAGTGACCTTGCTAAGCCTGCCAGGACAGCTTATTCTGTGGTTTTAACCCTTAATGCATTAATTAGACTTGAGAATATTAGCTACCGGTATATGAGGCTGGTTATCGCACACTAAAAGGGGTATTCATCTAGATTCATTGCAGTCTCATAGGCACCAGAACATATTGTCAGCAAGTACTGTCATTATTTATCATCTTCCTATGTACTATTAAAAAGCAATAGCATTATTTACTGTGAACGTTTCCTGCACATGTCCTATTAAAAATGTGTTATTGGGGGGGAAATATTGAACAGGGCTTATGCAGAAGACATCATCGATAAGCAGGGCCACAAAGTACACACCTCTCTTTATTTTATTGTAAAATAAATCCATTTGGAAATGGAACAGAGAAGCTCCACTAAAACTTTCCACCACTAACATTGCCCACAGCACAAGCAGCCATCCCTTCTGAGACCATTATTATTGTCCTTGGGCTTCAGGATAAAAATAAATATGAGAGGAGCTAGATCTCTGAACTGCATTTGAAAGCATTTCGAAAGCTTTTGGCACCCCGAAACAATGAACCAACGTTGCAAGTGCGGTTCCAAACTCTTTGTCATTGCTTTCTGTCAGGAAGACTGTGATACGGTTTTTATTTGTTTTTCTGCCCAGCAGAATTTGATTTGCTTTTTACTTCTTATCTGAAGAGTAAATCTCACGCGGTAAAATAAATAAATAAATGGGCAAAAAGACCGATCACCAAGGTTTTAAAAACATAGCTGTGGTTTTTTTTTTGACAGAAGTTTCGTTATATTTTGAGCTGACCAAACTACCGTACACCTCAATGAATTGTGCTAGCGTGCTGAAATATCATTCAACGACTGCATTCACAATTTGGGTTACGTTTGTATACTTTTTTTATTAATAGCTGTCTGTACAATTGTCTCAAGGGTGATGTTCGTTAAAAACAGCAAAAATGTTTTTTTTAAAAAAGACAGCAAATGCATTTAAAACAAAGCTAGAACCATACAAAGTAGATACTCGTAGTAAAGACCCATCTACCCGGCTAGGAAAGCCTGTCAGAACAAAAATACCTTCAGCTGTTTCCAGAAAGTGCACATTGTGGGTGCCTGAAATATCTCGACAGGAATGCTCTTCTACAGAACAGGCAGCCACACTAAAAAGCCCTGCTCCAAGCTACTGAGGACTGGACTTCTAAGATCTTGCAGGGAAAACTTCCTGACAGACCAGTTATACTGTTTATCCCTACTATCGCTCCTTGAAATGGCCCCATGTCATTGTATCAGAAACATCTAACATTTCTAACCTGCAATCTCATACAGAATCGACTAGCATGAAGAACACGAAGGCACTTTAATCCAGAGTCTCTTGTGAGCAGCAAGAGCTTGCCTGGGATTTGCACGATGTAACTATGTAGAGGGTTGCAGATTTTCATTCTATTCCCCTTCCATTGAAACTCTAGGGAAGCCCCGAATATAGAATTGGTGTGTTTCTTTTAAGTGCCCATCACACAGCCCCTGGTTGAGAAGCGGTACTATCTCTCCTTTGGTTATTCACACAGGAAATTATTTCTAAGGGTTTTTATTCACAATGCTGTAAGGATGCAGGCATTCTCTCGTTTTTTAAATAATATCTGACACATTTAAAAGAGAGTCTTTAATGAAAAGCCATCAACCACGATACAGTACAATGAGCCATTTTCTACCCCGCTGCAAGCATGTTCTTGATTAAATCTGAAATCCAGTCAGAATCCAGTCAGTTGTAAATGATATTATGTTCAACAAAATTAAGTTAAGATCCGGTCCTTAGCATACCTTCTTGGTACTAATTAATGCGACCCACTTCCATGTTCCAGTTTGGATCTCTCTTGCTTTAAAATATATAGATAAATTCACTGCCAGTCGAACATAAAGCTTTGGTCATCTGCAGGGCTTTTCCCCCCAGCCGGAACTCACTTCCAGCACCTCACTAGTGGCACCATTGCCATTATAAGAGAATAAGGAAGGTGAGTTCCTGCACCTATTTTTCTATAGAAATAGCACTGGTGAAAAAAAAAGAAAGAAAGAAAGAAATAGCACTGGTCATCTGTTCTGGTAGTATGCAGGGCCAGGCTAAGACATTTTGATTCCTGAGGCAAAGGACAAGATTGTGCCCCTCAGAAATACTTCATGCCTTGACCAGTAGCTGAACCTTCCTTCAACACTGGCCTGAAAGCCACTGGTTAGCTTAGAGAGTATGGGGCAGCGGGCAGGCTATGTATATGGCATACACAGCTCTGTCCTACAACAGGTGGAAAGAAATGAGGGATTCAGAAGAGGCAGCTGGGGAGCTTTTGCCACCTGAAATGACTGCCTCACTCTGCCCAATGGTAGGGTTGGCCCTGCCTTCAAATACCTGCAAATCACCATTTCTGCTGAAGAAGACCTGGAAAGATCATTTGCCTTCCCATGTGCTTGTCCGTACACAAGTCCCTTCACCAATCATCAGAGTTGTGACAGGTAGCGTCAAGTATAATTGTTTAATTGTACATTGAAATGGAAATCTATGCTGGCATAGTTCTAATCATCTTTCCTTGTTTTCATCACTAACTTCACATTTGTTTAGTAAGTGCATATTATATTGTTGTAACCACCTTGTGGTGAAGTGCAGCTTAACCATGTGTATTCTGGACATCTCCGCAACACCTCTGGGCATCAGAGTTAACTCATGATTATTATATGCACATGGGGTGTTAGGGGTGGCTAGTACCTCTGGTGAGGGACACGTCATGCTCCTAGTTTGTCCACCTTTGGTCCATGTGAAACTGGAGCCTAGTCTTTCCCCACACCTTGTCAGGGTGCTGTCAGCAGCTCCCAGCTGGTTGCCCAGGGAAGTATAAAGACAAGGGAAAGTTTCTGTTTAGGGAAGCTTTTAATGTTTAACAGACTATTGTATTTTGATATTTTGTTGGAAGCCTCCCAGAGTGACTGGGGTATAAATAAACAGTGTTTCCGTGCGCTGCTCTGGTTTCGCCAGAAGCGGCTTAGTCATGCTGGCCACATGACCTGGAAGCTGTACACCGGCTCCCTCGGCCAGTAAAGCGAGATGAGCGCCACAACCCCAGAGTCATCCACGACTGGACCTAACAGTCAGGGGTCCCTTTACCTTTACCATTATTTTGTTAGAAAGGGTCCAGCTGCATCTGGCTTGGTATGTCCAACAGAGAGAGATAGTCCTCTGGCGCTTTCACCATACGAATTTGATTAATAGCCCTGTACTGAGAGCAATTTGGGGCATATTTGTAAAAATAAATGTGAACACAGCTGACCTCTCCAGCAGAATAAAAGAACTGAAGATTAAAGCAAGGTTTTGAAACCATTTTCGTCCCTCTGTATTTTTATTTGTTTGTTTATTAACAGCCTATATATCTGACAGCCAAGAATAGCATTCTCTGGACCGTGTTCAAACAATAGAATGCTAAAATACAACCGCCACAAGTGTACTCACACTGTTTATATAATTAAGCACAAACAATAGGTCCTCTCACAGTAAAGAAACAGTGTTCAGTGCCTTGTTAAAATTATTCAAGCAGTTGCTTCACTGTCCTGCTCATGTTTGAATTTAATCATTCAAATGAGTTGGTTTATAATCCTTCTTCGTGTTCATTAGAAAATTACTGAATCCTCCTTTGGAAGATGTTAATGCCATTTCCTTTCCAACAGCATCTAAAGCTCTTCCACACTATTGGCTGTTCTCCAGTCGAAATTTTATCCCTGAATTTTATCCGTCAAAATCTAGGCCTCTCAGAGGGGCAGCCCAAACCTTTACAACTATCCTTGCTGGGAATTGCTAATTGCAATGGAGATGTTGCCTCTTGTTTGGCCCTCACACCCTCTAGCTGTGCAAACAGATTGTGATATAACTGCTTCCCATTGGCATTAACAATGCCATGTATAAAAGCTTAGGTACTAGGCAGCGTTTCAGAGACAGTCTCAGCTAGGTGTTTAGCAAGCTTCTGCGGGGATTGCCCAGCCACAGAGACAAACTAAGCATCTGCCTGGGTGCCAAAACTCGGGGGCTGCCCAAGCAGGCTATGTAAACATCTTGAAGAGACTGCCACTGTCTGCATTTCAGGAGGAGAAAAGAAGATGAAGCTGAGCAGTGTCTGGGTGAAATTCCCTGCAATCTAATGAACAGGTTGGTAGCCACAAAGCATGTTCTCCTTCATGGAGAGCACGTGTTGCGGTGGGGGCCAGCAAGTCACCCCTCTGGTGCTGGGCGGGATCGTATGGATGGCCACTGTTGTGATTGGACCCAGGGTGTTGTTGGGGAGATTTGTATGTTGCAATTTGTTGATGGACAGCCCAGCATATATATATTGGTTGGTATGCAACGTGATCCCCCTCTTGGCTGCGTGCTTCGGATCACCTGCCCTCCCTCCCTATATTTTAGGCCTCTGCGTTGACCTTGCTATGCCTGTCATGGGGTCGTCTGCTGTTGGGGCAGGGGCCTGGTAGGAATTTTTCCATTTGGCTGATTGGCTGATGCCATCTGGTTTTCGCCTACTGCATAGCAAATAGTCACAACTTGTAAGGTTGGCGGTTAGGCATTGGTTATTATGTTGGTTGGAGGAGGGGTTATGATTGACTGTGTCTGCCCCTCCAGTTGATCCTGGTGTATGGGGAATTCCGTTAAAGGAATCCAGGGACTCAATATGCTTTTGTCCGAACCCCCAGTCAGGGGCTAGGGCCTTGCAAGAGCCCTGGGAGCCTGTGGGGAGAGGGGAGGGTCAGACCACCCGGCTCCCTTTATCTCTCCAGAGTGTTTTCCGCTTACTGACGGTCATCAGTTCTGTCCCCAGTGGGACAGATAGTCTTAACCAATGCCTAAGCAACCACTCACATTATTTGCATTTTTAATAAAGTTGTGGCCAAAATCATGCCAAAAACCAAAACTAAAATTCTGTCTGATGTGTGAATTATTTGAGGGGTGGTTTGGGGACCTCGACACGCAACTAGAAAGGGGAATTAATGCCGACATTGAAAACTAGAATGAGCTAGAAGCTACCGGTAGAAGCAGGCTGGGAAGTCAGAGAGACAGAGCCATGCCTGGACTCTGCTTGAATCCAAGACTGTGGCTATGGGGGAAGCAAGATCCACTTGGGTGTTGATGCTGTGAGCCCCTCCATCGTAGGCTCAGGAAAATGTGAAAATAAACCATATAGGTGCAAGGTTCCAGGCTCTTACCCAGGGTTGTTTCCTCAGAATGAGGGGCAACAGAGACTGTGCTGTCTTTATGATATATGGTTTATTTACACATATATACAACCTGAATATACAGTGGAGGGGTTCACAGCATTAACAACCCAAGATGGTCTTGCTTCTCCCATAGCCACAGCCTTCGATTCAAGCAGAGTCCAGGCATGGCTCTGTCTCCTTGGCTTCCAAGCCTGCTTCCTCCTGCTTCTGTCTTCTCACTCACACACCTCAACTCTGCTGGATCCACTAATTAGAAGGGACTACAAAGCCCATAATGCAGTACAAACGTGAATGAATGTATATGCATGTGCAAAAAGGCTTAAAGTTTTCCAGTACAATTGTTGCTTTAATAAACAACCATAGTCTCTCAATATTTAGATCAGGCTTCCTCAAACTCGGCCCTCCAGATGTTTTGAGACTACAATTCCCATCATCCCTGACCACCGGTCCTGTTAGCTAGGGATCATGGGAGTTGTAGGCCAAAAACATCTGGAGGGCCGAGTTTGAGGAGGCCTGATTTAGATTGTATGATCACAATAATAAAGCCATGTCTCCATAACTGTTTCTGTTGTCAACTGCATATTGGAATTGCAGAACAAGGGAACTCAATAAATATAAGGAAGCCAGCCACATGAATTTTCCACACAAAACTGATCCTTGATCAGATAAAATGTTGAATTCTACTGTGAAGCATATGCCAGTAAGTTGGGTAGGACAGCAGTTTTAAAATGGGCATTTCCTGGAGGCATCTAGACAATGTTAAATATACCTCTCAGCATTTTAGAAGCATGGTATTAAAGAAGTCCTGGAAATTATAGATGCACAGTATTGTAATATGAGAAATACATATTACCATGGACTTGTATAGTCTGAAATGTGCCAGAAAGGAAGAACATAGACGGTGCTCTTCTGAACCGACTATTTTTAGGAATGCTGTTGTTATCAGAAAGGGAAGGAAGAATGATAGGAATAGGCAGAAGCTGACTCAAGAAAAAAAGTCACAGTGAATCAAAATGATCTGCATGTCAAGTGAGGGGAAAAACCAGAAGCATTAAAGGACATAGAAAAATACTGGTGTGGCTTGTGTTTGCATACAGTAGTCACTTGACAAGTGAAGTCAACATTACAGTGAAACCCTACAGATCTCTACTCAAAAGCAAGCCCCATTGATGCAATAGGACCTACTCCCAGGTAAGAATGTGCCCTCAATTAAGGCTTTAGCAAGAAACCTCAGTTGCTGAATAAGAGGGAGCATCAGCATACTAGAAAAACTAAATAAGTGCAAGTAGCCAAGATCATTTAGCCTTAGTTGACGCTACACAAAACGGTAGAAGAGGAGGATTAAACCAGACAGTGAAGTCTAATAAAGGAAAGCCAATTAAATCTGAGGTCAGCTTTTTATGAAGCAGCCCTGAAAACCACAGACTAACAATGAAATGCCGAAGGAACAACTGTACAAGTGGACTCAAGGGCAGAAATAAGTGAGGAGAGGGGGTGGGGAGAAGGCGCTAGATTTTGAAGCAAATAAAGTGGTATTGTTAAACACATGTAGTTAAGCATTAAGTATAATACAGACCAGAGAGAAACTGGCTTGCAGTGTTCCTAATATCCTAATATCCAGTGCTATTTTTCATGGGAGGCTGCACTCAAACAAGTGTTGTTTGTGGGGGTTGCTACATTCCCAATTATTCATACCCACCCTGAACTTCTGAATTCATTTTTGGGGTTCCACCTCACATGTCCCCATTGTCAGGGCTGTTGCCTCGAAAAGTGAAGTGAAAGGGACCAGGAATCATTGGAGAACACGCAGAAGCTAAATACAGATAGGCTAATACAGGGGTCCCAAAACTAAGGCCCGGGGGCTGGATGTGGCCCAATCGCCTTCTAAATGCGGCCCTCGGACGGTCCGGGAATCAGCATGTTTTTACATGAGTAGAATGTGTCCTTTTATTTAAAATGCATCTCTGGGTTATTTGTGGAGCCTGCCTGGTGTTTTTACATGAGTAGAATGTGTGCTTTTATTTAAAATGCATCTCTGGGTTATTTGTGTGGCATAGGAATTTGTTCATATTTTTTTTCAAAATATAGTCCGGCCCCCCACAAGGTCTGAGGGACAGTGGACTGGGCCCCTGCTGAAAACGTTTGCTGACCCCTGGGCTAATACACTTAAAATTGCTACTTCTTGTTAAAGAATTGTCTGCGAATGCTTTTCTGCATATATCCATAAATAAAAGGTTTGGGGGGGGGGTTGAAAAAAGAAAAGAAAGCTGGACAGAGATGGAGCCTCTGATCCCTTTACAGCTCTGTCAATTCCATTCTTTAGCTTGGTATATTGAAAGACCATCTTTAGAAGGGAAAAAACCAGAACACCAATACACCAGTATGAATTGTACACAAGTCCCGGGTTAAAATTTATAGCGGAAGACAATGCTAGTTTACTCATTGCCATTGTTCAATGCGACTTACTCCCTCGTAGGATTGCAATTCTGATTTCCTTTTTCTTCTGCTTAAAATGTTTCCAGAATTCTAGCCCCTCCTCTTGGAGGGGAGGGCAGAAAGAAAGAGGACTGGCGCGAACAGAGGGAAAGGTGGTGTATCAGAAGCTGTTCCACTAAAGCTCTACTGTGCTTCTGTGCCATTTGCAGCCAGCCCACACGCCATATACTCATATAATTGGTGCAGATATCAAGACCCTGGGTCCAGCTGTCTAGCAAAGGCAACACACTGCAAGCGAGACAATTTTATCCAAGTGCTTTCTTATCAATATCAGACAAATGAGACTCCAGTTTCATCTCTTATTGCCAAATTATTTTCATTTACTGCCAACTCTAGTTTCAGTAAAAATAGACCCAGCGGCGTTTTGTCTCCTTCCTTCTTTATACTCTAATTTCTCAGCTAATAAATGAGCAGATATTCCTAGAGTACTTAAACGAAACAGAGCAAGGGTTTACAGTTAATTTTGACACTCTTACTTAACCCTAATAGGGTAATGCAACCTGGAAAAATATGCGGGTTTTGCTGCTCTTGCTCTGCCTTGTCAGCAACGAAGGCAAAAACAATCCTGGATTGTGTGTTCTTTTGCGGGTTGAATTCTTGCATTGCAGTCCTAAGAAAAAGAAGAAGTGCTGTGTATATTGAGGGAAAGTCAAGAGAATGGTTAATCGGGTTCTCCTTCAAAGAGAGCACGTGTTGCGGTGGGGCCTGACTTATTCACCCCCACTGTTGCTGGGGAGTTTAGAGAGCTGGCCACAGCTTTGATTGGCTATGGGTTGTCGTTGGGGAGAAGTACATGTTGCAATTTGGCTGGGGACTGACCAGTGGGTTTATAACCCACTTGCACGCCCGTTGTTATCTCCTCTTTGCTGCGTGCAACGGATCTCCCGCCCGTCCTCTCCCTTTTATTTAGGCCTCTGTGTTGACCTTGCTATGCCTGTCATGGGGTTGTCTGCTCTTGAGGCAGGGGCCTGGTAGGAATTTTTCCAGTTGGCTGATTGGCTGGTGCCTTCTGGTTTTCGCCTACTACATAGCAATTAGTCACAACTTGTAAGGTTGGCGGTTAACGCATTGGTTCATGTGTATTCGTTGTTGGAGGGGATAAGCCTGGCTGTGGCTGCCCCTTCAAAATATTGCTGCTGCTGCGCGGGGAATTCCGTTAAAGGAATCCAGGGGCTCACCATTGCTTGTCCGTACCCCTCTGCTTGGGGGCCAGGGCCGTGCAAGAGCTCCTGGGAGCATGTGGGGGAGAGTATCAGAGTCCCTGACCCCGACTCATATTCTCAAACCCTAAACGTGTTTTCCCATACTGACGGTCGTCAGTTCTGCCCCTTAGGGGGCAGATAGCTGGAACCAATGCCTATGCAACCACTCACATCGTTTGTATTGCAATAAAGTTGTGGCCAAAATCATGCCAAAAACCAAACCAAAATTTCTGTCTGTGGTGTGCGTTATTCAGGGGGGTGAATGGGGGACCTCGACACGCAATTGAGGTTTCCGTAAAATAGCTTAATATTATGAGCTTGTTCCATATTTTAGGGGGACTTCAGCTTTTACCCAAATGCTTACAAAGACATCTTATGCAAGAATCTCACCTATATAGGTACCAATAGCATGTAACATGAGAAATCATGCAAGTTTGCAAGCACAGGAGAGCAGATGATTCTTGCATAAGGAGAAAAGGGGATGTTACAAGGGGGAGAGAAAAGGCAGGAGATAAACAGCTAATAACAACTTGACACAGGCTGCATCTACCCAGCTATAAAAAGTGCTCTGAAAATGCTCTGGGGGGGGAAAAGAGTTTTAAAGCTCCCATTGGAAAATTTCATAGATTTCTGATTTTAGCTCTTTTGTCACAGTGTTATAATGCATTTATAATGCTATATTTTTGCTAATGTAGCTGAACAATTAGCTCTACAGTATTTCTGTAAACAGAAGGCTATTTCTTTCTTTTAAATATACACAGACCACTTTGCAGGCAAAATGGTTTTGGGGTATAGACGCAAACAGCCCATAATACAACTTGCAACCCAAGTTAAAAACATTACAGCACAAAATATCACTACGACCAGCATGGAAATTGCTTTGCCCACACAATGACTTCGCTGGATCAAGGCTTTCACCTTCATGAACTGCGTTTGGGTTTCCCATAGGTATTTTGTTGGGTATCTGTGAGAAGCAGGATGCTGGACTGGTGATCCGATTGAGCGGCATTCTGCATATGTTAGCATGTAAGTAATTTGAGTCCCCATCTCTTGGTATGATTTTGATGGCAGTGTTCTTTCACCCTAGAGGGAAAATAGTTTTTATCGAAATAATTGTCGGGTTTCTTTTGTTGTGGCAGGGGAATCTTCTGCATGTGTTTTGCTGTATGGATTTAGAATTGAATCATAACAAGAAACTACTCTATGTAGGGTGTGATTCATCTCACAATCCAACTACATTCAGGGATTTGTTTAATTCTGAACACACACTGGAAGATAACTATGAATTACAGTTTAGGACAGTTAGATAGGCTTCCCTTTGACTCCATTCCATTTATTTATAGAAATGTGGTTAATACATCAGGCCAGTATCCACAGGAATGAGCTATAGATGGAGAATGTTTCTGCACGAGGCCATTTCTTTCTATTCAACTCACTCCTTCAGAGAGAAAGTTAATGCCTCAGTTACAGAGTTTATAAATCAGCAAGATCCATTCTTCATTCACTTGTATAGGACGTGCTTGCAAATTTATATTTTCTTTAAAAAAAACAACAGGGACAGGTATTCATCACTAAGGGCTCTATATACTCACATTATAAATCAGAGTATCACATCTGATTTGCATATTTTGGGACACTCTGCAGAGTCTAAAACACATCAACATGATGCATGAAATGTGTGTGACCAAGCACGTTAACAGATTTCCAGTAGCAGTTTACGTCATCATGCTGACATTTCTCAAACTGCTGATCAGGGATAGAAAAAGTTTAGGGAAGTTTTTAATATTTAATGCTGTATTGTTTTTAACACTTGATTGGGAGCTGCCCAGAGTGGCTGGGGAAATTCAGCCAGTTGGGCGGGGTACAAATAATAAATTATTATTATTATTATTATTATTATTATTATTATTATTATTATTATTATTAAGTATGCATGCCGAAACCATCTTGTGTGGATATGCAGTTGCTATCATGCATAACTCTCTCCCCCTTATTTATATGCAAAGGTTACACAACAGGAGAGACACCATAAGTAACAAAAGAGAGTAAATTAAAAAAACGAAATTAAGAGTTGATGGCACCATGCAGGACAGATAGCATGGAGCAATTAAATGCTACCATTTCCATGAAAGAAACCACCACACATTAGGATTTATAGAAACAAGGCAGGCAAAGGGCTTCTTTATTTCCCATCCTAGAGTGTTCAGTAACACAGCAAGCATTGTGATTCTCCTCTGAAGCACATAGCTGATGCTTCCTGTGTACAGGAGTTATAGGCCAATGCTGTGGCAGTTTATGGCAAACTGCCATCTTCTGCCACTGAACACCACTAACTAGGAAAGGGGAACTGACCTTATTCACACTCCCTGAACATGGGCCATAACATGGTAATCGTTGAGTTTTCACTCGGCTCTGAATTTTGCAATATAGCACTTGTGTAATTTAGGTTAAATTACAGGCATATGAAATGCATTTTTTTGTGAAAAAATACACACAAAACAATGCATTTTTTCATACTTTGTTTTTTTTTTTAAAAAAAATAATCACAGATTGATGCAGAAATGGGATGGATGAGATATATAAATATATACATGCAAAACTGACTTGAAGAACAATGATCTATCCACAACTACCAGAGGTGGTGGTAGAAACAACAGCACTGGTATTTATCAACACGTAAGTACATCATGTTATGTACCGTATTCAGTGGTCTGTGTTTGCCTGAGCTTGAGTCTGGACTAAGTAATAATAATAATAATAATAATAATAATAATAATAATAATAATAATTTATTTATACCCCGCCCATCTGGCTGGGTTTCCCCAGCCACTCTGGGCGGCTTTCAACAGAACATTAAAAATACAGTAATATATTAAACATTAAAAGCCTCCCTAAACAGGGCTGCCTGTGTTCTGATTCAATACATGATATCCAGTCACAGGACAGTTCAGGATTTGGGCCTCTGCCATTGGTCCTTAAACTCTGAGTTATGATTCGCAGCTTGGAAGTTTAGATAGCCAATCACGTTGGGAGTGGGAGTGGCCCAGGCCTTCAGAAATGTATATAAGCAGTTGCTTTGCCCCTGTTGTCCAGTTCTGTTAGTTCAATAAAGGTTCTTGCTGTTATCACTGTGTCTTGCCTCGTGGGAACCCACCTACACTTCACATCACTTCTGGCAGAGTAGCATCACCTAATATCGCTGCTGCTTCTGATGCAACCTACTCGCCAAAAACAGTGATCTGCTGTGAACCACTACACTGGGCAGATGAGAATGGGCAGCTAAGGCACCCAATTAGGGGGACTCTGCTGAAACCTTGTTGCTTAGGTTAACTAGCCCTTGGCTTGTATGTCAGTGCACAGAGGAACACATTAGTGGGAGAAGTATTGTTATAACTTCTTGCTTGGTTAAAATGCCATCCTTGTTAAAAGTTAATTGCTGGTGAGAGTTCTGTATAGAAAACGTTCTTCAAATGAGTCGTGGCTGTTTCTACTCCTAATTCTGTTTCATTAAATCTTCCGGAGCTCTTTAAATCATTCTGAGAGTTAACAACTTTGCCTAATTGATCAGTGAAAATTGGGTATGAAATTACAAATAATTGCCAAACAATTTCCCAGACTGAAGTGTATTAATTTGGGAGAACATGCTCAACATAAATGCTTCAGTTTTACAACAGCACCCAAGAGAGAAGCTGCGCGCATATATATATATATATATATATATATATATATATTCTCAACATTTGTTTTTGTTGTGTATGTGCTATAATGAAGACAGGAGTGCCTGGCGTGCTCTGGTCCATGGGGTCACGAAGAGTCAGACACGACTAAACAACAACAATATGCTATAATATGTGATATATATATAGTTATAGACTGGGGGGACCCCCTAAACCCTAGAAATAAATGCTAGGATTTTGATTATTTGGGATGTGAAGGGAGAAATACAAGGTGCAGAGGAATTCCTAGGCTAGCCTAAGCAAAACGACCTGGCTAAGCTAGGGCCATTAAGAAACAATGGAGGGCCATTGAGGGACATTGGCAATGCAAGAGAACGGTCCTTTCCCCTTGCCCTGAGGTGGGGACAGAGACTGGGTTTGGAAGGTTGCCAGGGTAACTGGGTGTGAGGTGACTGGAAAATAGAGTTTTGGGGGGCAAGGGGTTCTGGGAGGAAGAAGGAAGAAGGAGGGCTGGAATCCATCTTTGGGCAGGCTGGCTGCAGGCTGGCTGGGAGAGGTGCATTGGACTCCAGGGCTACATTGCCGTGGGGTACGAGCCCCTCTTGAAATAACCATTCTGTAAGATTTAGACTCCCTACATGCAGATTGAACGTGTAAATAGGTGAATAAACCATATTTCTTAAAGCTACGATAGTCTCCGCTGTGTCTCAATTCTACAATGGAACACAGACCCTGGGCAAGTGTCTGGAACGCCATGGGCTTTTGCCACCACTTGGCAGAGAGAGGGGGAGGCACCCAACTTTTGTAACAATATATAGTATACAACACACAAAGAACAAGGATGTTGAAAATAATAAGGCTAGAGGAGAACTAATACAGTCACTTAAAATCCAGGCATCTCGACTTGAGGTTCTCGTTGTTAAAGGGGGCCACGTAATATTCTAATGCCAAGCCAAGTCAAAGTTGTGTAATGATTGCAGAATAAATTTTCACCAAAGACCCCTTTTTCAAGATCACCTGTGCTTTACAACAAAGACAATACTTCTTCAAGGACAGATAGGTCAACAGACAGGGAATTCCCAATTGTTTCAGCTCCAAATAAAATACTATGCCTGTGTGCAATAGATCATTGAAGGCACTGAAGAAACCTTTCAGCAACTCCTCATCGTGACTCTATGAGGAATGCAAATAAAATTGTTTACTTTATTGTTATACATTCCTAAATATTGTTATGAATAGCATCCCAGTGTTCTTATTTTATATATATATATATAGTTCATTGTGACTAATATCACTCTATCTCCTTGGAGTCAGTGCAGACTCCCAGATTCCACAGGAGCCAATTTACTGTTTCCATCCATGGTAATAATGCTTACAGTCCACCCACCCATTGCAATGCTGACAGAATAAGAAAGTGTTCTGTAGAATAAAAATAACACGGCTATCTTTCATGGTGTCAGAAATGGAAATACTTCCATCAACCCTTCTAAGCGTGGATTATGGGGAGGGTTGTGTAATTCACTTTTCTAGAAGAGATATTTCAGTTTCTTCATCCATCCAATAGGCCACTTGGAGCCATTTTGATTATAAGAAAACAACTTATAAAGGTCATTACAGGGGTACCTCGGGTTACATAGCTTCAGGTTACATACGCTTCAGGTTACAGACTCTGCTAACCCAGAAATATTACCTCGGGTTAAGAACTTTGCTTCAGGATGAGAACAGAAATCGGGCAGCAGCGGCGCAGTGGCAGGGGGAGGCCCCATTAGCTAAAGTGGTGCTTAAGGTTAAGAACATTTTCAGGTTAAGAACGGACCTCCGGAATGAATTAAGTACGTAACCAGAGGTACCACTGTATTCTTTTATTTTACACCACCCTCCAACCACAACATATCAAGCAACAACAACAACAACAACAATTTTTTATTTGTACCCCGCCCATCTGGCTGGGTCTCCCCAGCCACTCTGGGCGGCCTCCAACAGATATTAAAATACATCAAAATATCACAGGTTAAAAACTTCCCTAAACAGGGCTGCCTTCATGTATTTTCTGAATGTAGGATAGCTGTTTATCACTTTAACCTCTGCTGGGAGGGCGTTCCACAGGGTGGGCACCACAATTATAAAATGATTAAAATCAATAGAGGAAATTGTGCTTCTTTAAACTGAATAGTAAACGTGCAGCTACATACTGTTGGTGCAAGGGGGGGGGGAAGTATAGAAAAGGAGAATTCCTGGATGCCAAGATCTAGATTTGGGGCAAGTACTCTTTGGTGAGAGAATCCCAGCAGAGATTTAAAATCATAAAACATGCAGCACAGTAAAGTGTGGAAATATAGGCTGTTAGACCTTTAAAATATGCCCTTTATAGTGAGTTTCAAAGTTTCCCTCTTTCACTAGCATAGAAAGAAAAAAAGACCACGTGTTTGGTAAGTTAAAAATGGTTTACTTTCAAACTCTCCAAAGATCAGATCTGTGTGCTTTCCCACACATACAGCATTAAGAAAAGGTTGCGCTGGCAGTAAAACTTGGTTTAGTTACAGTGGTGAAAGTTCCTAAATTATTAGCATAGAAAGTCAAGAGTGGCTTGTGAAAGTCATGTGGCTAACTGGAGCAACCAGTTTAGCTGAGCTTCTCATGTAGACTGAAGGGAGACAAAGGCTTACCTAGTCTGTCCCATGCTGAGCTAAGCCTGGAAGGACAGGTAACTCTATGGTCTTAACCCCTTCATGCAATAATTAGACTTAAGCATGTTGGTTATATGAGGCTGGTTATTGCACACATACATGTGGAGAATTGCATGTATTTTATTCATTGAAAAAATAATTTCTCTGTAGCCACCCAGTGCAGAGAAAGCCACCTTGAGAGAGCTCTTGCATCTGTCAGAGGCTGTCAATGATCCTTTCCAATCTCAAATCCTCCTTGACCAACTCATGGCAGAATATAAACAAAGCTGGGTCAGAAATTGTCTGGCATGGAGATGAGCAATGGCCTCACTCTTGCTGGTACAGAAACAGCCAAATGAACAGCAGTAGCATCAATAGCCACTATTGGGATTCTAAGCATCCTGAAGAGCACATCTGGGAGCCTTTGTCGCCGCCTGGGAGGAAACCAAAATAGCTGGCAGGTAGGGACTCAGAACTGTGAGTGATACAACGTCATAGCTCTGGGGAGTGGAAGAGGGCAGCGAGAGGGGAAATCGAGACTGTTTAAGATGTGATTAGACTGGAAGGAAAATCAACACTGTTTTAACTGGGGGTCCCAGTGATTAGAAGAGTTCAGGACTTCTTGAAGAAAGTGAGAAAGTGCTTGCCAGGTCTCCTCTAAAATATGGAGTGATGCTTGGGGCTTGGAATGAACCTAAGCTGCTGCAATTCACTGCCTACCTTCTAAAAGAAAGACTCTGTATCAGCAGCCCCAAAATGCTATGAAGGAATGAATGCAACTTTTGTCACATGCAGTGAGTGGCCCTAGATGGAGTTACACGTTCCCATCGGTGGGCCCAGATAGAAATGTGGATCTAGGTGCACATCTGTATCTATATGGATGGTTCTGTGGCTGCTACTTCCACATTCCCCTTGTTTGAGTTGTATCACATTTCTGTAATTCTCAGTCCCTGCATTATCCGTATTATATTTGTGAGCACCCAGAGATGGGTGGGACTACTTCTGCAGATGACTAGCCCACATAGAATAAAATCTCCAGCTCATTTGTTCTTCTTTCAGAGCAACAGGTAGGGAAAACAACACTCTAGAGATTGTGGATGAAAATCCTGACGCATTAATTAGCCTCGTGTTTTCATAAACCCATGCTGAAATTCAAGAGAGACACAGAAGTGCAGTCAGTAGGATCTACAAGAGACGGCGCAGCATATTTTGTGAATAGAGTAAGCTATATTCTCCCCATTTTTAATGGGAAAAGGTTGTTTAATGAAAAGCAGCTTTCCTCAACCAGATGCCTTCCACATGTTTTGGATTACAACCCCATCATTCCCAGCCAGGTTGCAGAGAGGCAAACGTAAAGCAAAAGCTGATTTGTAACCTCACACATGCAAGTTACATAAGACAACAGAAATTAAATTGGCAGAGAATGGCAGCCAGCCTTTAATGTGCAGAAGGAGAAAGATTAGATGAGCAACCCAGTCCAGGTTCTGAACAGCTGATTGACAGCAGTCAGCAAGTGGGATTATAAGTGAGCATCGCTGGCTCCTGAGGTTGTGATCCTGCATCACTCACATTGGAGCATAGCTAGGAGGAGCTTGTCTCTGTACATGGAAAGCCCTACCTCACCTAGTTTAGTTTTGTTTTGCTGTATTTTCCATTTTCCACTCTTTTATTCTTTTTGTAAACTCCCCTCAGAATCCTAATTGCATGGCTGTATAAAATATGTACAACAAAAACATATAATAAACAGTTCCAATCCAGATACTAGTTGGGCCATTGGCCTGATCCTGCAGAGCTAGTTTTATGTTCTTTTCAAGTTGGTCCCCGTTGAAAGTTTATTGGTGGTCATCACATTTGAATTTCCTTTTTGGTAGGCATGATTCCCTGAGGGAGTGATCTAATGCCTGAAAATTTGAATTTCAAATGTAATGGCCTCCTAAACTACAGGATTGCTTGGGCGAAACAGGTGAAAAACGCCGGCACCCTGTCTCTTCATCTTTATGTACATCTTTATTAACATTTGTTGGCAATATCATCAACACCTCACGCTATTGGAAACCACAGTGAACTTACCTTTGTTGATATCTTCAGGAATTTATTTAAAGGAAATCTAAAGACTGAGTTTAACATCTGGAAGACATACTAGAATTAGATACTGAGATGGTATCAAACATTTGAAAATATACATTGTTATTAGATGTCAACAGTCTGTTTTCAGATTTATCAGGTTATAAGTCCTTGTGGCTTTTGTATAAGACTCTATATATTCTTCTCAGAACTTTGGTGACTAATATATGATAAAGAATGTATAATTGACTTGGAGATTATTGTGCGCCACCAACGTGTTGCATATGTTATACTAGATTCATTCTATGGGTAGCTATTTCTACGTGGGTTATTAGAGGAGGGGCGTGCTGAGCAATAGGGAGGTTTTGATATAGTGCCGTGTCAAAATCTCAACTCTCATTACAATACTAATCTCTTGCCTTTCATAGAAGAGAATCTGCTCACATATCCCTGGGATATTTCTCAGACTTTGGAAGTGTATAATGAGATAACCATGAGGAAATTTCTTTTCTAAACTAGTCGAATTTCTACAGGACAGAGAGAGAGCCTAAAATAGATTTTTAAATAAAGAAGCTGTCTGTTTCCCACTCTTTCGCAAAATAAAAGCTTTCCCCTAACCTACCTTCATGAATTGCACTGAGCAAGTCACAAGCTCTTCTCTTACAATAGCCATGACCTCACAGGACCCGAATAATTTCCAGCAAAATTGCCTGTACATCCCAGAGGAACATCCCGCTGCCAAATGCTGAATAACTGGGCATGTGAAGGGACAAAGCTGCAAATCGGGTCTCCATATCCTTAAAATTCCCAGAGGCTGTTTCTATGGGAGACAAGTAATACTGCTACTTTCGGGGGGGGAGCAAACTTTCTGCACTGTTGTGATTTTATAATATTTTATTTTTTAAAAAAAACATTATTACTTATATGCAGTCCATCCGACTGGGTTTTTAAGACCAGGTATTTTGGTTTCTTTGCTAATAATTGTTCTAATGTTGGAATGGTATTGAAATATACTCGGAGTCCTGCAGTGATTTCATGCTCTTTATTACAGCTTGTAAAACAGGGATTGAATTTCCCCCAAAACCTCAGGCTTTTATATACATTATTTACACAATGAGTCCTGTCTGATTGGCTGATTCTGCTTCCCTCCTGGAGCCTGATTGGTCTTCTCCTGCAAGCCAATCAGTTGTTGCATTCTATGATCCTACCTGCCTATTGTTCTAGGATCCAAGCTTAGTACATAACAGGCATGCCATCTTGTCGGTATTCTAATGAATTCAAGAGAGTTCTGGGAGCTTCTCTGTGTGAAAGAAACAAGCAGAAGGTTCATAGTGTTTGGGTTATTCCTTCAGAGAAGCTGAGTACAGCTGGCTTAAACTAGTTCTCTTATCTCTTTCAGTCAAGGTCATGCTGACAATAAAAGTAAGACCAGAAGGAGCCTGGGTTTCACTTTCTCTTTCTATCTCTTTTCCTTCTGGTGTGGTGTTCTGTACATGGTGTTAAGGTTTATTTAGACTTATAAGTTATTGTAAGCTTAAGTCTGCTGCAACTGGATTTCTTAGGGACAGTGCCAATCCTGAATGTATTGGCTTTGTGACCATTATGCTCATTTGCCTTCAGTAGCAGTAAAACTCTGCTGGATGAAATATTAATTGTCTCTGGTCTATTTTGGGGGGAATCCTGCAACATGTTTAAGTTTTTACTCTGCTAACTATATGCTGGAATCTGCTCTGGATCAATATTGAGTAGAATTCCATGACAAGGACATTCGCGTCCATCTAAAAAAAATATAACCCAAGCCTGCATTATGAGCAAATTCTCACCAGAGACTTTATTTTAGAATTGGGGAGAGATTGGGGTTGGAGGGGGTCATGGGAGAAGGACTGAAACAACCTCACCCTGTGTTTTGCAGAGTACATGTCTGAAAATTCAGTATTCAATGGCATGCTAATACGGACACCAAGGAGCAGCGTAGTGAACAATTTCTTAGGTGATGGCAAAAAGAATAAGAGATATATCATCCATTACTTGCTTTTCCATTTGATGGATGCCCAGTTCAGAAATATACTGACAGCTCTGGACTCACATCGGTACTGTACCTGACAAATCTATTATTTCTGCTTTCACGGCTGTCAAGAGAACATATCTTGATAGCTAACATAGACAGGCCTGATGCAATGTTATGGCAGTGTTTTACATTACAATTGGAGGAAACACTGCAGCATCAGTGTTTTCTGCAGCACATGCATAAAGTGTGTAAGTAAAATACTCCTGTAGGCACATCTTTGGACACTCAAAGGTTTCCTTGCACATTTTACAACCTCAGTGTTACATCACTGTTGGATGTGAAATATGATGTACTGCTTTAGTGCCTCTGATGTTTATTCGTCTTCCCACAGTCTTGTTTGCCTGGTGACAACTGCACACTCCTGCTCTCTCTCTCTCTCTCTCTCTCTCTCTCTCTCTCTCTCTCTCTCTCTCTCTCTCTCTCTGGCTGCCAGCTTATAGAAAGAAGTAATTTAAATGGATGCAATAGACTAGTGTTTCCCTGGCTTGGGTCTCTAGCTGTTTTTGGACTACAACTCCCATCATCCTTAGCTAGCAAGACCAGTGGTCAAGGATGATGGGTATTGTAGTCCAAAAAGACTAAGGCAATGTGGGGCCCTCCTGATGGACTTCAACTTCCACCATTCCCAACCAGCATGGGCAATGGTCAGGAATGATGGGAGCAGCAGTTCACATCATCTGGAGGCCACCATGTTGACACCAGAGCTTTCTATCTTTGAGCAAAGGAAAGCCAGCATTAGCAAGGAGGAAACCTCACTATGCTGGAGAACATCAGGACTTTTTTTTTTAGTGGGAACTCACAAGAACTCAGTTCCTGCACCTCTCAAGTGGGCGCCATTGCCATTCTAAGAGAACGAGAGAGGTGTTCATGGTGAGTTCTGGCACCTCTTTTTCTGGAAATACAGCACTGGGGAACATTATATGGCTCTGGGCAACTTGCTTGAGGGTTAAGGGGATGACTTGAGGCCATCACCCTTGACATTTGGCCATGCTGGCTGAAGCAGATGGAAGTTGTAGTCTACAGACTCTACAACATTTCTGTTCTAGCACCTCTGTTCTAGCAACTTAAAAGAACAAGAAGAGGAGAAGCTCTTAGTATCTCAGGTCAGCAAGCAAACTTGAGCCAGAATCCTTCCTTCTGAGTACAGTGGGACCTCGACTTACGACGATAATGCGTTCCGACGCAATTTTCATAAGTCGAAAACATTCATAAGTCGAATCCCCATAGGAATGCATTGAGGGGAAAAAATTCGTAAGTCGAAAATTCGTAAGTCAAAAAAATCCTATTAAAAGCGGCCGCGACTTCCATTCGTAAGTCGAAAAATTCAGTTGCGGTGGCCATTTTGTTTCTCCCGGAAGTCATTCGTAAGTCGAAAAACACGTAAGTCGAATCGCTCGTAAGTCGAGGTCCCACTGTATTTATAACTCACCTTTCCACATATTCTTAAGGCACATTGGATCACTTCAATACAACTTAATATAGTAAAGTAACAAAGCAAAGAGAGCTGTGAATTCTAGAGGTTTATAATCAGCAGCACAGAGCTGAAGCATCTCCCTCCATCTAACTAAAAACCTTCCAACACAAGGGCATCTAAAGGCCAGGTAGGGAGAACATTGATGGTCTCTGGGGGAGATCATTCCACTAAGCTGGGTCAACCATTCAGAATGCATGGCTGTTGCATTGTGGAAGGAGAGGAAAGGTGAAGCAGGCAGCCAAAAAAAAATAGCTATACTTCTGCCTAAGGTTACTGTTTCCTTGGGGGGAAACTGCCCTCCAGCTGGCCCTCTTGCCTTGGGAATAGCTATCTCATTGTTTGCCTCTAATAGCAGCGTCTGAAGACATCTGGAATACCAGTGACAAAACAGTGTCCAGCCCACATCTGCATTAGACTATTTCATTATGCATATTATTTTACACCCCATCCTTCATATAAATACCAGGACAGGTGACAACAATATTTAAACGACCAACAATGAAATTTTAAAAAGGATTACATGTACAATAAAACAAACAAAAAAAAAACACCATCAACAAGAGCACAAGATCAAGAGCACAAATCAGTAGTAGATCCAACCATCATCATTTCATACTTGTTGCAGCAGTGACTAATAATAATAAATAATAATAATAATTTATTATTTGTACCCCGCCCATCTGGCCGGGTCTCCCCAGCTACCCTGGGCGGCTTCCAGCAATTATTAAAAAACAATACATTAAAATATCATAGATTAAAAGCTTCCCTGAACAGGGCTGCCTTCAGGTGTTTTCTAAAGGTCATGTGGTTGTTTATTGCTTTGACCTCTAATGGGAGGGCGTTCCACAGGGCGGGCGCCACCACCGAAAAGGCCCTCTGCCTGGTTCCCTGTAGCTTCGCTTCTCGGAGTGAGGGAACCGCCAGAAGGCCCTCGGCGTTGGACCTCAGTGTCCGGGCTGAATGGTGGGGGTGGAGACGCTCCTTCAGGTATACAGGACGCTCCTTCAGGTATACAGCTCCTTCAGGTATAATCATTGTTTACCAGGTAAACAAGTAGATCTTAGCCTGGCACTGGGGTGTTAATAAAGCTGGCAACTGGCACGCCTCTTACAGAAGGGCATTCCGAAGTCAGGGTACCACCACAGATAAGGCCCTATCGCATATCATTTCCAAATGTACTTTGCCTAACGGTGGGAAAACAAGATGGACCACCCCCACCACCCCGCTTATGTTCTAAGGGCACAGGCTAGCTGATACAGGGAGAGGATATTTTGGTCCCAATTCATTTAGGGATACCGGTAATTGTTTTACCCAATTTGATCTCATTATTAATGAAAGGTTAGCTACACTGTTTATTTTAACTCCTTTTTATACCCTGGAAAAATGTTTTACCTTCCTGAGTATGGGTGAAAATGGCAACAAATATATATTTTCATCCCAAGGTGAACGTGGCGTGAACTGCCACCTATATCCAGAATACACAAAAATTAAAATAACATGTATAACAATGCAGAATCTGACAGCAACAGAACAAGCAAAGCCCTATCTTAAGAAAGTGTAGAGAAATCTTGTCTCGATATTATATCAAACTTTCAAGGGGTGGAAAGGTTGTTTTTTTTTTTTGTAGAAGAAAATGTTCTCAATTTAAATCACTCAAGCATTGCATATGATTCACACTTAGAAAGGAGACTACTAAGAGAGAGAAACAAAGGAATCAATCAAGATATCTTAATAATATGTCATTGTAACCATCGATGGGACCCTCCAGATTTTGCTAAGAGATTCCAAGAAGAGAAAATTATTTCACATATATTAATTAGGATTTAATACAGATATGGATTGGTTTTTTTCTAGTTATTCTGACTACAGTGCTATTTATACTTACCTGAGAATAAGCACTACAGTATTCTGAGCTTGATTACATGGGAATAAACACTAATAAACAGCTGATTCCCTGGTGGTCTGCTGGAATGTGGAGTTAACATGGGCTATCAACTGTCTGGCTCTGACGTGCCTTCTCTGATTGTATGGAGCTTGGATGGCCCCGTGGTTTTGCCCGGGGCTGAGGGTGAGGAAACAATTGCTGAGACAGCTAGAACATCGGTGTTGAAAACTTCATTCCGAATCAGACTGAACATGGGTTAGAGCTCAGCGTCAAGCCAACAAACAGCAATAGTGATGGCAAAGAAGACCTTATTTGCTGCTTCTATTGCATCTGCAGAAAAAAGTTCCAGGACACTCTTTCAGGTGGTTTGTAGTCCAACAGAACCACCTTCAACATTGAGGGCCAGTAAGGACTCCAACTCCCATCCCACCCACCTCCTAGTTAGGACTAGGGATCTGCCAGTTTCTAAAATATTAAGTTTCATTCTCCACATTTACTTTAGGCATGCCCAAGGGATTACTTCCACCACTCCCTGTTAAGTATAATTGATTAATTGCACACTGAAATGGAAAATGCTTGTGTGTGTATGTGTATTACTAAGGGTTTAACATTGAACAATTCCATCAAGGTATAATAAAACTAAAGAGAGCTCTATGAGCTTCTAGCTCGGCTAATAATTAACAGTTGATGTTCTCTGTTCTTTCATGTGAGTGTTTAACCTTAGATCATGTAAGGTACATAGTACCACCCATTTTGAAGGAAGTTGTCTTTGGTCTTTTGTTTCCAGGCACAGTGGGAGAAAGATGCGCAAATGAGAAAACAGCTCCAGGCTGATGGAGGCTGTAATGAAGAGAAAGAGAGAGACCTTTGATTCTAGGTCTGTTTGGAATTATATTATATTCCTAAAAAGATGCTGAAGCTATACTTGGGCAAGTGTATGTCTGAGAGAACTGTTTGGGTGTATCATTGATTGCTTTTGTACCTGTTTTGAAGAAGTTCTGGTTAGTAAAGCTTTGAATCATATTTATGGGTCTGGACAATCTTTATTCCAAAAGGAGTCCATTATTCTGCATCCTGTTCTGCATTCCAGCGGCACAATATTAATATCTGCAATACCCCCGTCCTTTGAATAGAGACCTTTATACTGACAGTGCCAGCTCACAAGCTGCCTTTGAAAGTCCCCTCACTTCTGAAGGAGGTTTAACACACAGGAAACTGACACAGCAGTTTTTTTAAAAAAAACCACATCCAAATACCCCTTAGGTGCATGGTGTGTGTGTGTGTGTGTGTGTGTGTGTGTGTGTGTGTGTGTGTGTCCATCCTATTAATCCACACTCCCATCATATACCTTAAAAATGACCACTTCCTAAACTTCACCTCATTATAGCAGCATGCTAAATACAGTATAGACATGAAACAGACCCAAAAGTGAAACAAACTTTAAACAAGAACCAAAGGAATATTGCAGGATAATATATTGATGTAAGTTAAAATGCTCCTATTTCAGATGTTATGCATGGAACTTGGTATAATACTAAGCAATATAGGGGTCATTTTCACCTAGTTCCTACTTAAATCATGGGTTCAGTTCTGCTTGTTCCCTCTCCACCCCAGTCAGGAGAATAGGGTTGGTTTCTGGACTGAGGTTTTCTCTCAGGTCCAACTGTTCTCACTCTGCTTCTTATTGACCTGATAGAGGTTCACCCATGAGTGGGGGATTCTTTCTGTGCAATTCTGGAGTCAATGAAATAAAATTAAAGCTAGGATTTAAAACAAGAATGTGATGATTCATACCAGCTGAGCAGCTTTTTAATTCTAAGAGAAATGCCTCAACCACTGAAGCTCCCAAGCACTTAGATTCTGAAAACTTCAATAATTCTTGCTGGAAAGCATTCTGTATTAAGACTATTATTAATAAGAATACAGGACATTTTTAAGAAGGACAGTTTGACCTGGGAATCTAATAGCTATGAGGAATTCAGAGCCTCTCCCCATAACATTCTATTCCTGCATAGAACTCAGAGTCATGCTACACACAGAGTGTTGTGTCCTTAAAAGTAAAAAGCATCCTTATTTTATAGAGAAGAGTTATGATCTGGATAGAGTTAAAATGAAATGCGCAAAAGTTTTGAGGAACCCCTAATTCTGCACCAAGAAAAAGTGATTCAAATCCCGCTTTCAGAGTAACTAATGAAGATAGATTTTTTTTGTGTAAATGTGCTTATTTTGCATCTATGTTCCTAAAATGCATTATTAAGCATGAACTCACTATTTTAGTTTTGTGGTATCTTTGTTTTGCAGAGGGTATGATCCCAAAGAAATATGAAAAGTTTCATTTTAAATATAAAAGTACAGGTAAGGTAAAGGACCCCTGGATTGTTAGGTCCAGTCAAAGGCACTCATCTCGCTTCTGGCCGAGGGAGCCGGTGTTTGTCCACAGACAGCTTTCCGGGTCATGTGGCCAGCATGACTAAACCACTTCTGGCACAACAGAACACCATGATGGAAACCAGAGCGCACGGAAACACCATTTACCTTCCCGCCACAGCGGCACCAATTTATCTACTTGCACTGGCATGCTTTCAAACTGCTAGGTTTAGAGAGCCAGTGTGGTGTAGTGGTTAAGAGCGGTAAACTCGTAATCTGGTGAACTGGGTTCGTGTCTCCACTCCTCCACATGCAGCTGCTGGGCTAGTCACACTTCTTTGAAGTCTCTCAGCCCCACTCACCTCACAGAGTGTTTGTTGTGGGGGAGGAAGGGAAAGGAGAATGTTAGCCGCTTTGAGACTCCTCTGGGTAGTAATAAAGCGGGATATCAAATCCAAACTCCCCCCCTCCTCCTCCTCCTCCTCTTCTTCTTCTTCTAGGTTGGCAGGAGCTGGGACAGGCCAATGGGAGTTCACTCTGTCGTGGGGATTTAAACCACCCACTTTCTGATCGGCAAGCCCAAGAAGCTCAGTGGTTGAGACCACAGCGCCACCTGCATCCCTATCTTTTTAAAATATACACTTTATGCAAGTAAAGTTCTATCAGATCAGAACCATTAGATTCTAAATATTCATCCACTTCTAATTGATACCTTCTCCATCCCTAGTGTGTGTATATATATTGCCTTCTTCTAAATCTAGAGCCATTTCCAAATCTGTACACTCTGTGGAAAAAAAGATGGTAGGTGGAAGTGTTAAAAATGTGCTATAGACAGAGCACTTCCGTTTACAGAAAATGAATATCACAGAAAGGTTTGAGGAAATTGAATCACACATGGCTATCAAACAATTCTAAAGCCAGATACAAGTTTGACAGCACGGCTATCGAACAATTTTAAAACCAGATACAAACTGCATTACTGTCTTTCATGCATGTACATTAATTCTAGGACAGGAAATCTCTGAAGCCCTTTCTGTGGTAAATGTGATATTGCTCATAATCGCAATTGACCATGGCTGAATTTCCCCCACTCCTGCATTTTGGTGTATTTATAGATTCCCATGCTGAAGTTCTTATTTAAAGCCTCTGTACACAGCCAGAGAAAAGTCTTAAGATTTATTGCCAGGTACTTGTTTTAATGGTTTCTTTGCCTCATTATAGGTGGCTCAAATGGGAATGTGATGAGTTGGAGACAGAGGTAATAGCCAAATATACCTTCAGCTTGATATAATTTCCTCTCATAAAAATGAGAACATCTCAATCACTTTCAGGTTTTATCACTTCTGTAATGAGTGAGATTGTTTTAGTGGCCACTATAGCACACCTTGCCCCCCGCCCCCCACAAATGAAGTTGTTCATGTTCAGAAATATGCCTGGTAATAGAATTGTTCCCGGAGAGGTTTTAGCCTTGCCTTAATAAAATGGGCTTGTGATAGTCTCATAAATCACAGCAGCGACAAGAGGGAACTAAATAACTTTCTGTGTTGCTTGCTCTGCCTCAGAAGAGATGCAAGTCAAGCAGGAAGGCTGAGATACGCTCTTCTTTAGTCAGCATGAAGGTTGAGGTAAATTCTTTTCCACTCCATGGAGCTAAATCTGGTGCCTTTCCTTGTAACCATTTCCAGAGGGTAGGATTTGGGCAATGTTCTTTTGAAGGGTGAACATTGCTTATTGTGAAGAGAGAAATCCTAAATATTCTCTGTCAAGAGCGGGAAATGTTTTCTTCTTTTTCTTTTTTAGCCTGAGGGCCACATTCTCTTCTGCCCAAGCTTTCAGGGGCCGCATGGTGGTGGTGGGTGGGTCCACCAGCAAAAGCAGGCAGAGCAATTAATATAATGTTTATCTTTGTACAGTAGGCTGGTTTCTACAAACAGTCGTCATTGTTGTTTAGTCGTTTAGTCGTTTAGTCGTGTCCGACTCTTCGTGACCCCATGGACCAGAGTACGCCAGGCACTCCTGTCTTCCACTGCCTCCCGCAGTTTGGTCAGACTCATGTTGGTAGCTTCGAGAACACTGTCCAACCATCTCGTCCTCTGACAAACAGTCACATATCCCTTTTTATTCTCCCTCCAAGCAAGAAGCATTATCAGAATTCAAGGACACATTCACATTCCCTCCAACATTTCTCCAATGAAAATAGGGACGCCCTATTCAGTTGTTGTTGTTGTTGTTGTTGTTGTTGTTGTTGTTGTTGTTGTTGTTGTATTTATACCCTGCCCATCTGACTTGGTTGCCCCAGCCACTCTGGGCGGCTTCCAAAATACATAAAACTTAATAAAACATTAAACGTTTAAAAACTTCCCTATACAGAGGTGCCTTTAGATGTCTTATAAAGGCTGTATAGATGCTTGGCTTGGGGTGGGGGTCAGATAACTCCATACCCTCCAACATTTCTCCAATGAAAATAGGGACGTCCTGAGGAAAAGCAGCACATTCCGGGATCAAATCAGAAATCGGAATGGTTTCTGTAAATCCAGGACTGTCCCTGTAAAATAGGGACACTTGTTGGCAACCTTTGAAGAGGGGCAGGCAGCAGGTACCCCCCCCCAAAAAAAATGTCTCTCTGGGCTCTTTTGGGAAAGAAGGAGGAGGAGAGAGGGTCCAGTATTCAAAAACTGAAGCTGCATATCATTTTTGAGAAATACAGATTTTAAATTTGACTTCTCTTCTAGAACCATTTGTTCTCTGGGCATATCATTGACTCTCACTGGATTTATCACTGAATCTCTCCTCAATTCATTCATCTAGCTAGCTTTGCTTGCATTTTGGCCTGTCATCTACAATTTCAAAGAGTGACCCATTAACCTCTGTTGAAGGTCTCAAAGTAGGGGTGGTAAATATATCTGACTAAAGCACAGCAGGCATTTCCCTCGCATTGTAGATCAACGAACTCTGTAACTGATTAAGCTAGAGAACTCTGCTTTGCTCAGGCATTTTTACAACCCCGCTTCACAGAGGCAACGACACGGCTGAGTTGTGTTTTAAATATACTAATTTTGGTGACTAATTAAGATGAATTAAACTGCATACCCTCCAACATTTCCCCAATGACAATAGGGATGTCCTATTTGATGATGGTGATGTGGTGATGATTTAATTTTTTATACCCGGCCCAAGGTTTTTTCCAGCCAGAACTCTCCGGAACTCAGTTTCGGCTCAGGTGGGCACCATTTGCATTATAAGAGAACAAGGGAGGCATGCGTGGTAAGTTCTGGCACCTCTTTTTCTAGAAAAATAGAACAGGGTGTAACTTATATGTTACAGCAGCCTTCCTATGGTACAGTTAGAATTGCTCTGGAAACCTCTCTACCTTCTTCTTCTTCTTTTTTTTAAAGTGAATATTGTTATTGTTACTTTCCAGGTGCCTGTTAGACCTACATAGCCATAATGGAATTGGTGGTTTTTAATCTAGTTTGACCTCATGAACTGAAGCAGAATTCATCGCACACAGACATTCTTTTAAAAAATTAGCTCGTGTAAGTAGAAGAAAAGGACAACCCATCATTGTCTAGATTGTAGTTGACTGGTTGTCTAAGTCCTGATGACCAGACGGTATCTTCAAGATCTTAGGCAATTGCCCTTACATCTATCAGCAGGCATCCCATTGCCATCTGGTTGGCCTCTGTAGGAAGAGGACACAGGGCTTAATTTGCCTTTGGGTCTCACCCAGCAGGGCTCCGATGGCTCCTTATGTATCCTTTTACCTAGCATATGCTTCATGAAGTCACATGAGAGTGCTGCCAGGTTTGGGGATTCCTTGCCCCCAGGAGATTCATCTAGCTTTGTCCTTGAAATATTTCTGTCATATTCTGTGAGGCATTTTTATCCCAGCAGGTAAATATCCCTGATTTATGTTCATGGTCCACCCTGCCTGTTTTCAATATTAAGTTGTTGTTGTTTTTTTAAAGTTGGATATTTATTTATTTATTTATTTATTTATTTATTTATTTATTTATGATATTAGCCACCTTTGGCATTTTCCAAAGTGGGAAGATGGAAAGGAGTTTCTTCACAAATACGTAATGAATAGAACAATAGGCAAGTGGACCTTCATTCTGCCTTTCTTGACACTCTCAAGATGGAGCTCACAAAAGGAAATGTCTGAGAGCCATTTCCCTGACAAAAATCATCACACATTTCAAGTTGTTTTGAATGAAAAGGCAAGATTCCTATCTACAGATCTATGAATGAGTTCATTCATTCCAAACCTATATTGAATAAATTAATGAATTCGTAGAAAGCCCTGGATCCCAGGAGATGGCCAGAGGACACATGACACAGCAGCCTTGCCTGTAAAGAGCTGTGGAGCTTGGTTAGATACACTCCAACATTTCTCAGATAAAAACAGGGACATTCTATTCTACACCAGGAAGCTTCTCCCACAAGAGATCTCACTGTACAAATACACGTGTGTTGGAGGGTATGGAATTCTGCAGCCGCTGAACCAAGGAGATAAGTAACTATATAACTTTTAGAAGACATCTGAAGACCCTTAGAAGACATCTGAAGGCAGCCCTGTATAGGCAAGTGTTTTTTAATGTTTTCCTATGTTTATATGTAGGGACGCGGGTGGCGCTGTGGGATAAACCACAGAGCCTAGGGCTTGTCAATCAGAAGGTCGGGGGTTCGAAACCCTGCGACGGGGTGAGCTCCCTGCTCCTGCCAACCTAGCAGTTCGAAAGCACGTCAAAGTGCAAGTAGATAAATAGGTACCGCTGCAGCGAGAAGTTAAACGGCGTTTCCGTGCGCTGCTCTGGTTCGCCAGAAGAGGCTTAGTCATGCTGGCCACATGGCCTGGAAGCTGTACGCTGGCTCCCTCAGCCAATAATGCGAGATGAGAGCCGCAACCCCAGAGTCGGTCACGACTGGACCTAATGGTCCAGTTTTTTATGAACTGCCCTAGTAGGGCAGTATTTGTTCCTTGATAATTTGTCACCCCCTCCATGATGGAACCTGGGGCGGCCCGCCCCCTTCGCCTTCCCTTCCTACATCCCTGGCATTCGAACTGCTAGGCTGGCAGGAGTTTGAAAAGCAAACGGGCATGTAATTCATTCATTGCCCCTGTAGAATATATTCCCACATATTCTTGTTGTGATTTTTTTTTTAAGGGTTGCTCATACTTTAGTAATTGTTTCCCTCTCATGCTATGCTATTAGGAGTCGTTTTGGATGTTTGAGAGAGAAACTACCCAGAAAAGAATCCATCGATGTGCTAAAAAAAAACCAAAACAGGAGTGGTACCTTCGTGCTTATTAGTTTCATGCATGATTACAGATGGAGCCGAGAGAAAGCACAAGCAAGGCTGATAATGCTAACTTGGTTTTGAATGCACTGAAAGGGAAAAGCCTCGAGCAGAAAATTATGTAACCTTGCGCACAAAAGTTTTGCAGTGATTTGGAAACTCTTTTCGAAGCTAATGTTGATTTTTGTCCACACAGCTCCATCATGACAACTCTGCTAAGTACATTACTATTCTCATTGTATAATTTGACAGGGAGCTTGCCCTCCCCTGGGGCCACCCAGCAAGCTTACATCTTATCTGTAGCCAAGCTGATGTTTGTAGTTTTGTATTCTAGATCGTCTCCCTTTCCTGCTGGGCGTGGGTTCTGGTTTTACCACTGGGTATGGTCATGGACACGGTATGGACATGGGTGGCACTGTGGTCTAAACCACAGAGCCTAGGGCTTGCCGATCAGAAGTTCGGTGGTTCAAATCCCCGCAACGGGGTGAGCTCCCGTTGCTCAGTCCCGGCTCCTGCCAACCTAGCAGTTCGAAAGCATGTCAAGTGCAAGTAGATAAATAGGTACCGCTCTGGCAGGAAGGTAAACGGCATTTCCGTGCGCTGCTCTGGTTCACCAGAAGTGGCTTAGTCATGCTGGCCACATGACCTGGAAGCTGTACGCCAGCTCCCTCGGCCAGTAAAGCGAGATGAGTGCCGCAACCCCAGAGTCATCCACGACTGGATCTACCAGTCAGGGGTCCCTTTACCTTTATGGTCATGGTGAGTATAGTTTTGATGTGATTATATATATTTTTTAAAATGTTGTTAGCTCCTCTGAGCTTCTTCTGGAGAAAGGGTGAGAAATTCTTAAAATAATAAATAGATATTTGAGTATGCAACTTATGTCTACACTGGTAGGCAGGCTCCTAGGTAAGTGGGTATTAGGAGGGCAACCTTAGTATATGTAGTATAATGTTGAAACTTGGCAGAATGTGTCAAGTGTTGTATGCAAAGTTGCTCCTCCCGGATTTGTTTGCTTTGTATAATTTATTTAGGTCACATGATTCAGTTCTATTGGCATGTACAATTTCTTGGTTCACAGGAAAGAATTGTATACTTTTGTGTCCACTCTCAATTCTCTCCCCCTTTCCATATCAGATTATTCTCTGCAAGCTTTCCTTGAGAGGTAGGGAGGTTCTTATTTATCTCACTGTGACAGAGTACGAAAATAACTGTACCGGGTTTTTTCTTCTTCACTTTTTTAAAAATTGCATTCGAATCCGAAATGGTTGAAGAAAATGCTGCCCTACTTACTCTGACAACTTCTGGATTGTGAAAGCCGTCTAATGAGGGAAGAGCTGTCAAAAGTATGGCCACTTATATCGAGATCAGAGGTGAACATGTAAAGATACATGTCTTGTCAATAGAAAGGGTCATGGTGGCTTTGATCATCTTCGAAAATCTGAGATTAGTGTTTGTGAGTGTGTGTTTTTTACCGCAGTGCAGGCTATGTAAAAAACAAGAAAAGAAGAGTAAAGGGAGGCTATTTACAGTTGATTTATTTTATTTACAGTTGATTAATGCTTTTTCCTAACCACATCAATGCAAAGCTGGAAAGCACCTCATTTGAGTAACCAAAAGGTTAGCTAGGAAAGCAGGTATTGTGTCTGTGTTAATCTAGTTCTTTGCAGTATGCATTCGTCAATGTATTCTTTACCCCTCCAAAACCATCTTGTTTTAAATCTTATTCCACATTGGAATATTGTATAATGAGCATGTCTCCGTGATTGGCTGTGCCAGCATGTGCTTCCATTGGCTGATACACATTATACAAGCTGTAAAGAGGAACCAATTGTGCAGTGTGATTGCTAATTGGCTTCCTGCTGTAACGGACTTTGGTTACATGCCTTCCCAGCCCTAAACATTCATCTGTTCCCTCGAGATTTCTCATCCAAAATTCTGTGTCTGTCCTTTGCCTTCAGCCCAGCCCTTATATATATTTTTCTGTCGTTTTATTTAGCAAGAATCATCCCTGCCTTCTTTCAGATGCCTTCTAAAAACTGTTATTCAGATGGGCCTTTGCAATCTCCATTTCTTTTTACCAACCAGTATTCATTGTTTGATTTTTTTACTGATGCTTTCATTCATCTTATTGTAATTTTGTAGGCTGCGGACTGCCTTACTGTATTTTTATACAAGCGCAAACTATAAATGTTTCAGTGAATAAATAAACATTTGGAGAACATCTGTAGTTCTTAAGCTCTGAGTATTATTTTGCTCACAACTCTGCTGTATGTTGAAGATCAGACAAGCTTACCTGTGACCATTAGATTGGCGTAGTTTGGGTAATATGGTTCTTAAAATTCTCACTGAATATTGGTTCTCCACAACTGTGATCACTTTAGATGAGGCCATCTCATTTCAAGCAAACACTCCAATAAGGCTAATGAGTATAAAATAACATTCAAAGAAATTGCTGCAGATCTGGCAGAACTTTCCATTACAGGAATAAACATCAAGTTCTCTCAAAGTGTAACTTCTGTCCATTAGACAAATATAATATTTTCTACACAGACACCCCACCCTTGCTACTGAATGTGAACTATAATCCAAAATGCAGCAAAGAGAATGTCCAGGTCTCCTAATTTTTGTATGTAAATTGGTCCAGTAGTATTCCAGGTGAGGGCTTAGCAGCAATATTGGTACCTGAAGGAGCATCTCCACTCCCATCGCTTAGCCCAGACACTGAGGTCCTCCTCCAGGGGTCTTCTGCTGGTTTCCTCAGCTGCAAGAAGCAAAGTTACAGGAAACCAGGCAGAGGGCCATCTCCGTAGTGGCACCCTCCCTGTGCATCACCCTCCTTTCAGATGTCAAGGAAAGAAAGAACTACACAACTTTTAGAAGACATCTGAAGGCAGCCCTGTATTAGGAAGTTTTTAATGTTTCATGCTTTTTTATGTTTTATATATTCTGTAAGCCACCCAGAGTGCCTGGGGAAACCCAGCCAGATGAGCATGGTATTATTATTATTATTATTATTATTATTATTAGCAATACAATACAATACAATACAATATGATGTATATCAAGTACTCTAAACACTTCTCAGTGTTTCCCAAACTTGGGTCTCCAGCTGTTGTTGGACTACAACTCCCATCATCCCTGACCACTGGTCCTGCTAGCTAAGAATGATGGGAGTTGTAGTCCAAAAAAACAGCTGGAGACCCAAGTTTGGGAAACACTGTATTGTGCCCAATAGCTTTTGTGAGCAGGATTCTTAGACCAGAGCCTATATTGCGCACAAAGGGAGCATGGAGACCAAAACTATGGTTTATTCTTAAGATCACCTAGTGAGCCCAATACCTGAAGTGAGATTTGAAGGAGTTTTTAGTTTATAGCTCACAATCTCAATTACCAGGATGGGCATCAGCACCGGGCATCCTTGGGCAGCTGGGCAACACCCCAGATCTCTTGCAGGCCCCATTGCTGATGCATTTCCAGCCCACCCCCACTTCTCTGTCTCAGAAGCGGAGCTCTCTGAAACACTGCAGGCATTCAGTGGCACTCAAAGGAATCCTCAGATTTGAGAAGATAAAGCTGTGAGGTTTTGAGCTTTCAGTGTAACAAGCTCAGTCTGTCACCCTGCCCCACAGGATGACATCACACATCTGGGGGACTATCTATCTACAGAAGTCTCTGTTATGTGATGTTTGCATTCTTTTGTAATGTGATATGTGTATCGGCTGTTCTCAGTTCGTCTTACGGCTTCAGCCAGGATGGGGGTAACTTCTCCTGGCTTAGAGCCCTTAAACAATAAATCTTCTTAATGAAGCTGGAGTTGCTGTGATTTATTGTCAGAACTAAATACAGAGGCAGACTTGCTCTGTGAACTTTCTTCCGCTGTGAACTCTGTGTTTGAAGAAGAAAGGAAAAGGTTCTTAAAGGCAAAGACACGCTGCGGAAGCGTGTGGACGTTTGTGACGCAGCTGGAAAATAGTCTGTGGGTATAAGCGTTATATAACTTATACCTCAGCTGCTGCGTTGAATAACTCATTGTTATTCCATTAAAAGCAAGGTTGGGAGAGACACATGTCTGAGCACAGGTTTTGTTCCTGCATTTTGCTTCAGCAAAATGAACCTAATTTCAGCAGTCAGCGCCAGACATTTTTGGAACATATGCTATAGACTTGATTTTTTAAAAGACATCCTGATTGTTTCAGTTGACATTCAAATCATATTTGATGGAAATTTCATCAAGGATGTCAATTGTGCTGTGGGATATTGGCTCTAAAATTGCTGTGTTTTGAAGGGTACGTTTGGAAGAAATTCATTTTTACAATTGCAAAGATGATAAATGTCCCATTGAGGTTCTCCTAATCTGTTTTGATCCATTTTCAATAGTTCTTTTTCCTCTATCAAAGTGCTGTGGGCAAGTGCTGAAGGTTTCCAGCTCTGCGCTGGTAGATCGTGACAGTGCAGTGCTGTGAAAACCTTCAGATTTAAAAATAAATGCCTTAGACATGATGCTTTCACTTAAAATGAAAAGGGAGAGAATGCCATCTGGAATCCTGGAGGAAGGGATGCATAAAGTCATACTAATGAACAGAAACAAACAAACAAAAGACCAAGTGCTAAGAGTCCATAGAAATGATACACAATCCTTATTAAGAAATATAAACAACCGAATAAAACAATAATCTTAAAAAGGACTAAAAGGACCACAACTTGTGACTCAGGAGCTGGAGTCAAGTGTAGGTCAGCAATAGAAATCCGGTGTCAGTGAAGTTAATATTTTATTCAAAGCAACCAAAACAGCGCAGGCCTAGCCATCACAACAACAATTCCCAGTAGGTCTTGCCCCAATGAGGCAGTTGAGAGGACTGAAGATCCTTCCCACATCTGCCTAAGTCCCCACCTCTCCAGGGGCAGATCAACACTAGTGGTTTATCACGTTAAAAAGATGTTATTAAAATGTGACAACAGAGGGCATTGCAGAGCAGCGACCCACCGGCAAAGGGGAAATGCACGTTAAACGCTATAGAGTGTTATATCTAATATCGTTCTAATAACGTTTAAATGATCAGTGTAGACCCAGCCCAGGGTTTTCCCCAAGCAGTCATAGACTACGTCTGCACTCAAGCAATCTCTGCTCCGCTGTTTTCATTTCTCTGCATGTTTTGGGAGACCAGCGGGAAGGGGAACTGGTCTCAGCAGGAGGGGGAGACCCTGGGTTTTTCAGCAGCCTGACTCAGCACTGCCTCTTGGCCCCTCTCCTCTCCAACCTCTTCTTCTGCCCCAAGCCTGGACTGCTCTCTGCCCCTGTCTCTTCCTGATCACTAAACCCTGTTGCCCCTCCAGCTTCCAACACCTCCTCCTCCCAGTCTTCTCCCTCTGACCACTCACTATTGTCCCACCACCAATCCCCCGTTTCTGAGCTTTCTTCCCCGGGGGTTCCCTTGGGGGTTCCCCAGCTGGTGCCTCCCACCACTATTCTGCACCACTCCAAGTCCATGACATCTAGATTGTCCCCCTGAGCTAGACCTCAAGGATCTGACTCTGATCTCCTCTGATCCTGGTGTGGGAAAGCTTTGACCCTCTAGATGCTGAAGAACTACAACTCACCTTGGCCATTGGCCATGCTTGTTGGTGCTGATGGGAGCTGTAGTTTGGCAAAGTTCAGATTTTGCTGAACTACAACCCCCATCAGCCCAAACAAGCATGGGCAGGTAGGTAGATATAGGATTGTAGCCTTAGGCCACAATCCTGTGCACAGTTTCCTGGAAATAAGTCCTGCTGAACTCAAGGAGGCGTACTTCTGACTAGACTAGTATAATGTTGCCCTGTTAATCTTTGGATCAGAACTGCTCTCCTTTCCCTCCTTCCTTCCCAATCCCAGTGCCTTCCCCATTTTCCATTGGGCATCTGCATTTTCGAGATTATAAGGCTCCAGGCAGGATTCTTATTCTCAATTACAGTGGTACTGTGCCTCTAATTTAGGGGGCTTTCTAAATCAAATGACAGACATCTGCTATTCAGTGTGCATTTCAAAACATTCATTAAACTCCTCCACACTGTGTACATGCTCTCTCTTTTCAAAACATTGTGTGAGCAGCAGTGGCAAGCCAATATAAATAACATCATGAAAACATTTGAAAGAGAGTAATGAGTCTGAAAACATGAAACCTCTTTCCACTGCTGACATTCCCAATATGTCAGTCATAAAAATCGTGGTTGTTTTGTCCCCTCCCCTTAAAGATCTGGTTGCACGGTCAACATGTATCTGCTAATGAAACAATCTAAAAATCATATAGAGCCCTCAGGGTTGTAACCCAGTGGGGTGTACAGAAATCATCATATGCAATGATTATGATGGCTTTGATACTTCCTGAAATTGTATCATATCTCAGGGTTCCTAACAAGTGGCGATCATTTCCTTAAAATATTCCCAATCAGAGCAAGCAGAAAATGTTCCTTGAAAAAAGAAATGAAATGAAATGAAGTCTTATGGGGCCTTTAGTTGTTGCTGTTAATTCTCTTACAGTATTTTTTAAAAATCTGAACAAGACCCATAACTAATGTCTATTTTGCATATACTCATAAAGAAGGTATGCAAAAAGGGCAAAACATTGCTTCTTCTATTATCATTATGACCAGATTCTTATCTTATATATCCAAAATAGTGAGAAATAATCTCTTGGATTTGGATAAATTACAGGCAACCCCCCATTTACGCACATTCAATATGTGTATGACCATACACAACTACGCTGAACCTGGAAGCGACTCAAAAATGTCACAAAAAGAGGTGGAATGGGGTGGAATGGGGGCAGAACGGGGTGTTTTCAGGCTTTTTCCAATGGCGTTCCAAATATATGCAATTTCACTGGCACACGAGGTGCCTCTGAACTTGACTCCCGTGTAAATGGGGGTTGCCTGTATAGAATTTTTACTTAAGTCAGGGAAAGAGAATTAAATTAACTTCAAAATTGTTGCACTTCTATATTTTCTGTTTCGTACTTGTGTGTTAATTTAGCCTAATTTAAATCTTGCTGGGTCACTTCCTCCATGCTTTCAGTTAGTTACTATTGTTGTAAAATTTGACTGGGGTGACGGTCCTTACTCCCATCTAACACACACACACACACACACATTTGGGTGTAGCCAGGGTTTTTGTGGGGTGGGGGCAGGCCTTTTGTTGGGGGGTGGGGTGCAGAACCTCAGTTAGCCATGTGGATTGTCATTGTTTGTTATTGATTGGGGGCAGCTGCCCCTCCTTGCCCCCCTTGGCTACACCCATGCACATACAGAGACTCTTACCCCATATATATGGGGTGTAATGGGGTGTAAGGGGAAGGGTAGTACCTCTGGACCATAAAGAAGGCTGATCGCCGAAGAATTGATGCTTTTGAATTATGGTGCTTGAGAGTCCCATGGACTGCAAGAAGATCAAACCGATCCATTCTGAAGGAAATCAGCCCTGAGTGCTCACTGGAAGGACAGATCCTGAAGCTGAGGCTCCAATACTTTGGCCACCTCATGAGAAGAGAAGACTCCCTGGAAAAGACCCTGATGTTGGGAAAGATGGAGGGCACAAGGAGAAGGGGACGACAGAGGACGAAATGGTTGGACAGTGTTCTCGAAGCTACCAACTTGAGTCTGACCAAACTGCGGGAGGCAGTGGAAGACAGGAGTGCCTGGCGTGCTCTGGTCCATGGGGTCACAAAGAGTCACACACGACTAAACGACTAAACAACAACAAGTACCTCTGGTGAGGGACACATCATGCTCCTTCTGGGGTTGTTTGTCCACCTTTGTTCCCCACCCTCCACTCAGCTCTCACCTTTGGTTCCTAGCTGTCAGCATGCAACAGTGGCCACACCCTGAGAAACTGCTTCAACTGAGGGTAGCCGATGGGTAACAAACCCTCAGTGTGGCTCTGGCGGATTGAGCGGATGAGACCAATAGTGGGTCCAACGGCCAAGAAGGCAGTTTCTGCATGTGCTGAAGAGGGAAGTGAGGAGCAGATAGGGCTCACCAGCCTGGGAAGGTAGCACATCTAGGAGAGTGAAAACTCTGATCCTTGCGGGATATCTATGGGAGACAAAAAAGACTCTACACAAATCTGGAGTGGCCTCCCTAAGACGGTTGGGTGGCGCCTTGTACGCCTCCTTCCAGCAACTCCTGCAGCCAAGCTGGTGCCAAACGTATTGCTCTGCTTTCCTTTGGACCGCATTAGTGAGGTTGTTGTCTGGGCATCCCAGGCCCTCCATGCACAGTGCCTAGGCTTGCACCCCGGCAAGGACACTTCGGTGCTACAAATGGAGCAGTTTGACTTCATCCCCAGGAGGCACACTCCATTGTCCTTTGAGATGAATGGGTGCTCTCGCTCTCTCTCTCTCTCTCTCTGTGTGTGTGTGTAGGTCAGCGTTTCCCAACCGGTGTGCCGCGGCACAGGAGTGTGCCGCAAGACACCGGCTCCTGTGCCGCGGGAAGACACCGGCTGCTGTGCCGCCCTGGGCCGCTTCCGCTTCGGTCCGGGCTGGCGTCGCCTCGGCTCCGCTTCCCGCTCTTGCCCTCCGGGCGGCGGCGCCTGAGGTTGCCCTGTGGAGCCGCAGCGAAGGGGAGGAGGAGGAGGAGCTTCCGCGGCCGCTGGTCACCGGCGCGGGATGGTGTGCGGGGCCGCCCAGCTGTTGCTGCCGCTGGCGCCGCCGCCGCTGTTTCGCTCTCCTTCGGGTACGTCGGGGAAAGGGCGCGGTGGGGGAGCGAGGCGGCCGCGGCAGTTGCAGCTGTCGCCGGGGCGACCAAGGCCCGCCTTCCTCCTCCTCCTCCCTTCGGCAGGGGAGGGGCGAGGACCCTCTTTTCGTGACGGGGTGGAGGGTGGGCGCACCCGCTTGCGAAGGCGGTGCCGCCACCTCCTCAAGTCGGGGTGGGGGGGGTTATCTCCGTCCGTGGGCTAAAGAACCTGGAGGTTTGGGGGCTCAGAGCTGGGGCTCTCCTCCTCTCCCTCCCCGCCTCTTGGCCCGCGTAGCTCGGAAGGGGGACCGGCTTCGTTTATGTTGTAGATTTGAGCATGTTGACAAAATACACATAAGCATGCTGTTACAAGATGAAACGGGGTCGGGGGGGTCGGGGTGCATGTGGTGGTGGTGTGCCGCGAGATTTTTTTCGTGGGACAGGTGTGCCGTTGCCCCGAGGAGGTTGGGAAACACTGGTGTAGGTCTTGGAAATGCCACACTTTCCCTAGGCAGCATTTTGGGGCAGCTTTTGTTAGGAAAACATTTCTTCTGCTATTCTTGGTGCATTTCTTCTGCTTTAATTTAAGCATATGCTCTAGCCTTCAGTAGTGGGGCTGAGCAATCCTTCTTTCTGCCCCCCCCATCCCGCACCAATATAGCAGACTTTATGGCAGAGGCACCCATTAAGAGCTCTGAGACAAATTGATTTCTATAACCTGTCCTGAAAATGTGAATTGATTTGAAGCACTACCAGCCTTATTACCGGTAAATAACATGAAGCATTATTAGCCTTAGAAAGCACAGTGTGTCCATTGCAGACTAATCAGTGTGTGTGTGTGTGTGTGTGTGTGTGTGTGTGTGTGTGTGTGTACAAAAATCAAGGCTTTTTCATTATATTAAAGAATTAGGAGTATTATTGGCCAGGTAGCTTCGACTGACATTGGGTTATGTTGATCCAGATGCTGGAGCTTTATAATAAACCTTGATTATTCTCAGAAGGCTCATGCAGCTACGAGGCCACAAACACTCAAGTCCCAGTAATGAGAAACACAAGGTATGCTTCCATTAATCAATATATGGAGTTGGCCTATGTAGATTCCCTTCGAAACCCACAGAACAGGAAATTAAAGTAATTAAAAGAAAGCTTGATGGTGAGTAATGAAATACCCCCAAAGAAAGGCTCCGTTTATAGTGCCTCCGGAGCTTTTCCTTAATCAGACATTAAATCCTATACTCAGCAGTATACATCTATGGCTAGACAACACCTGGGCCTTAATAATTGGCCAGTTCATTTATTGATGCTTCCGCTTTCACCAGTTCCTTCTTGGTCTTCTCTGCCCTGTTTGGGTTGCCACGAGGCAATGCTGCAGTGACAGTAGAATCCATATTGAGATTAGTAATATTGAGCATGCGGGAGCCGCTGCATGAACAAAAAATGACTCTTCTGTTGAAATAAAAAATTATCCAGTCCAAAACTATGGTTCAAAAGCTGTACTCACAGAATTTAACTTCAAAACAACTCAAAACAATTAAAAATTATATTCACTTGCATAACTCTTACACCGGTCCCAACAAAAGGCATAATAACTTAGATTTCAAATATCTTGCATTCTGAGCTAAAATCAAAGCTCCATCTCTTCTCCATTGCAGCCTCTTTTAGCCTCAGGCTGTTTTGCTGGAGACAGATATTCACACATCCATTCTCTTCAGTGACTTAGAACAAAGAGGCACCACACCCAACATAGATGCATACCAGATTAGCATGTGCAGAGACCTGAAATACTATCTGTTTCAAGTGACTCTTAGCAGATCTCCCTGTGACTGAGCCACAGAGATACAGCCCCATGATACAGCCCCATGAATGAGTAACCTGGTCGGCTCTTCTCTAACTTCATGGAATTTCCAGCCGTGCTTCACAGTATACAATACGGAGATACTATATATCTCCCATTTCAATGTACATTAAACAATTCTACTTAACAACCCACAACCAGCAGAAATTCCCTTCCGTGCAACTCAAACACTCTGGCAGCCCTACGCCTGGGTTCCTGATCATATGAAGAGGTCCCTCTTCACTTAAGATCCTTACAATGCCACTCACTCTTGTGTTAATTTGGGGAAGGGTCGCAGCTCTCTGGTAGAGCATCTGCTTTGCATGCAGAAGGTCTCAGTTTCAACCCCTTGCATCTCCAGGAAGGGTTGGAATGAACTCTTGTCTGAACCCCCAGAGAGCTGATGCAGACAATATTAAGTTAGATGGACCAATGGTTTGACTCAGTACTAGGCAGCTTCCTTTGTTGTAAGCCCATGAAATTTCTCCATAGGCCCAACAGTTCCTGCTTCGGTCCCCTTATGTGCTCAAAGTTCCTTGCAGTACACCCACCGTCTATTGGGGGCTCCGATGTCTTAGTCCTATGTGTACACAGACAGGATGTAATGGAAACCAATTATTTATTGATTCCTAAAGCTCAACAGAAATGCAACATGGAAAAGGCATTAAATATAGGATTGTGAAGGGTGTAGAAATGTATACAGAAAACAGAAAATTGAATAAATATAGGAATTAATAGAAAATAAAGTAAAAAGTGATTAAATTATTTGCAATCAGATATGATTTGCTTATGGGTTTACAAGTGGGAAATATTGACAAAGCAATCAAGGTGCATAACATACAGTAACTCCTATCTCCCTGCAGCCCATCTAGTTGTGAAATAATTCTAAGTTCCTAGCATATTACAATCATAGAATTTGTACAGTTGGAAGGCGCCATGAGGGTAATCAAGTCCAATGCCCTGAAATGCAGGAATATTGTGCCCAACATGGGGCCCAAATCCAGGACCCTGAGATTAAGAGTTTGATGGTCTACCAACTGAGCTGTATTAGAGCAATGAAAATTCATAGTTAACAAATTTAGGGCTGCAGACCAGGTCCTTGGTGTAAGCAAAGCACACTGAGCAAGGCAGAAAGCAGCAAGAAAGGAAAAATGCAACCATGCTGCAACACCCCCCCTCCCCAAATAAAGAATGTAGAACAGGGAGGGGGGCGAGTATGCCTCTGATGTCGACCAACAACAGGACCTCTCAATTTAAAAAATCATTCAATCTTATTATTCATTTATGTGGGCTATGTATTATCATACTCCATCTCAGAGGGGAGGGGAAATAAGCAACTGGGACCCTGTTGTATAAGTGGTTCCTCACACAAAAGGACCTTTGAGACATTTCCAGCACTGGTTTGCGAAAACATTTTATTCTCCCACTTGGTTTAGTGCTTTCCCGCCACTCTATTTTTCTGCCTTTTCTGCTTTTCTGCCAAGAATGCCAAGTTCTCCATTAACCTTTACTGAAAGCAGCAAAAATGTGCACTCAGGCAAGGGTTACGAAGGGGGTGGTGGTTCGCCCCGGGTGCCACCCGGGGGGCGACGACAAGATGGCCTGCTGCCTCCCCTCCAGCTGTAGAGCGGCCGAGGGCACGCACGTGGCGTCCGTATGGGCTGCCGCACATGCTCAGTCCATACAGGTGCTGAGTGTGTGCCGCCGGGTGGTTTGCCCCGCCCCTCAGCGCCCCACCCCGGGTGCCGTAGAGGCTTCCTCCGCCACTGCACTCAGGTCCAAGCAGTTTCCACAGGAAGGACCCAGACATAAAATAGCCATCCATCATGGCTGCTCTCTTGCGTGCAGAAAACATACCGTGACTGCTGCGATGCTTATGTAGCCCTAGCCAGGGTCCAGATTAACAGGATGGAGCAGTGAAAGAGTCATCAATGTCCCTGAAACCCATCAAGGCCAAGGTGTAGGGGCATTTGAATGTCTGGAACAAGGATATTAAAAAACCATGCAACTCCTGGCAGCGCTGTGCAGCACAATCACCACCATTCTGCTGGTGTAAATGGAACACATCCTTATAAAACAGCCCAAAGAAACAAATAAAATTGTGGGCTAAGCGCATTATCTATTTCTTTAAAAATAAATAAATGACAACAACTTTTGAGCCCTGGTGTTTCCCTGTTGGCTACCAAGTGCAAGGACTGCCCGATCTAGCATCTCCTTAAAGGACATAAATAAAGATGCTTGTTTTCATCTGTGTCTCGGTCCCATGCTGATTCTATTTGGAATCAAAGCCTTTCCCTCTCAGTATGCTTTCTCTCTGTCTGCTGTTCCCAGCTGTCTTGCCAGGATGTCCATCAAGCTGGTTCTTCTATATGGCAGCTGGGAGCTACTTTTCATCCAAGCTCCAGCTGAGTTGTGCTCTACCTTCACCCAGCCTTCTGCTTGCCTTGTTTTGGTTGGCCGGTCAACAAACCAGCAAGTGATCGTGTTTCCAAACCACCATGGGTTTTTAAAGAGGCAAGCCCACAAGGACTGGCAGTTCATTGGTGTGTGCCAATAAGAAGGCTGTAAGTTTACTCGCTGGCATGGTTTGCTCCAAAATCGACCGTTCTTGATGATTCGAGAGCCTTACTTAGAAACAGGGAGCAGGGAAGGATGAAATGAATCTTGGCAGTGGCCAGGCAGCAGTTTATCAGAGCCTCCATCAATCTGGCCATGCCCAGGCCCTGCTCCTTGAGCCAATCAGCTGCACTTTTTGATCTCCTGCACATGGGTTTAGGATTAGACCAGAGGGAGAACCTCTTGCCTCTGATCTGTTCCTCCACTAATCAGTTATACTAGGTTTACTTCTTAGCACAATTGCCTGTTCAATCGTGTTTCTTCTCAAATGGCGTTAAATCAGATGAACGCTGCCGGTATTTCTTCATTTTGCACGACAGATTCCTTATATTTATGATACCTGGTCATGCTTCAGACAATCTGGCTTTTCATAGCAGCTCTACAGCATGAAGAACTGATGGTGCAGTATCATAATTAGGCTTGCATGTCACCTATACTTCATCTCAAAAACTGTCTAACAAACATATGTTTCCCAGAATGCATAACACTGTACAGAAGTTGAAAAATGAGAGATGAGTTAATATCTTGGAAATTAATTGCTGGCAAACCTAAATATCTATCTGTACAATCAGAGCCAGAAACATCAATATCTAGCATCACAGGGATACATACATTCTGAGCTGAGAACATAAATGCAAATTATACAGATTTGGGGAGGATGGATAGATAATCTATCCACATCTGCATAACTACTTTAATATGCATTTTGGGGAAATGTTGATGTTTTGCAATGAGCTGGGAGAGGATGAATAGTTAGCAAGAAGTAAGTGCATAAAGGGGAAACACTGCATGCCACAGTTTCTTTGTTTTTCCTGGTTTCTAGGCAGTTGCGTAGCATGAGTTGCCGGTGCCCAGGGCCACGTGATGGACAGGGTACGCATGCACATTCAACCGCCTAACAGCATCCGCATCACCCAGGAGATCACAACCACCGGGATAAGAAAAGAAGAGTTGTTCCCTTGTCTGGAAAGGTCACTTCCTGGTTTGCAAGGAGAAGTTGTTTTCAAGCCAAGCGACGGAAATGTGCAGCTGTATTGAGGCAGCACCAGGTGTTGAAATTTTGTGCCCTTAACAAAGTTGTGCCCGGGGCTACTGTCACTGTGGGTCCTCCCCTCCCGCTACGCCACTGCTTCTAGATACTGAACAGTCTTAAAAGAACACTGTTAATTTTTATATTAACCTTTCGTTGCCTATTGATACAAACATCTTGAGGCACCCAGTGAAGTAGAGGATAGGGAGAGGTTGCAGAAGTCCAAACATACTTGCTTAATTTTCTGCATAGCTGGCAATGGCAAACAAAAAAACAAAAAAAAACTCACAGAGAGTTCTTAAATTTGCTCTGAGCATCCGACAATCTATTGATAAGAAAAAGTGAACAGTGCATTGCAATCCAAGATATCTACTTAGTATTCCTGATCTGTAGCATTTTAATTACAACTCGACTCAAGTGCTTCTGAGGTTCCCAAAGCTGTTTTGTATTTACAAGTATTTCCACCATAAAACTTTTATCCATGTTACGCAGGCTCTCTTGAGAGTAATTTCAGGTTTGCACGGCAGGCATTCATGTTATCACCATTACCAGAAGAAAATGTGATTATAGCGACCAGATTCTTACCACCAAAGCAAGCAAAAGGAGCTCCTTAAATCCAAATCTGTTCCAATGTCGGAAGCCTTACTTATCAGCTGAAATACTCTTCAGTTATCTTTCTAGGCTAGGGATGAAGAAATGGAGCAGGCCAGCAGGCCAGATTCCTAATTCTCCCACCCCCTGCAAGCCATCTTTGACAGGTGGGCAGGACCACGCCCCTGTCAATCACCTGGCATCATGACACCAGGTGCTTGACAACTATCAGAGTTCAAAGGCAGTTGCTGCAACTGCCAATCAGTTGATCAGCGGTTACAGCAACCTTCTTTGAAAATGTTATTTTAGCACCAATCAATTGAATGACACTTTGAGCATACATTCCACTTCTCTGTTCTTGGGAAACAACCACAAATCTGGAGAAAACACCAGAGGATTCCAGGTGTTCAAAGAAAAGAAACGTTTATCTCAGGCCTGACACATTTTGAGGTGATCCTTCTTCAGGAGCGGATGTGTTAGCTGAGTGATCTCTTTTTCTAGCTGGCTGATCAGTTGCAGCGTAGTTTCAAGTTCAGGTATACTCTTAGGTAAGCACCTCAAAGGTGCCTGGAACAATCGTTCCCCAGCCGGCTGATCTGTCTAGGTGTGTATATGTCTAGCGGGAAAGGCCTCCATTTCAAGTTGCTAGTGAAACCTTCTGTACCCATAGATTAGCCCCTGACAACCAGATTAACCAGAAGGTAAAGGTAAAGGGACCCCTGACCATTAGGTCCAGTCGTGTCCGACTCTGGGGTTGCGGCGCTCATCTCGCTTTACTGGCTGAGGGAGCCGGCGTACAGCTTCCGGGTCATGTGGCCAGCATGACGAACTGGCGAACCAGAGCAGCGCACGGAAACGCCGTTTACCTTCCCGCCGGAGCGGTTCCTATTTATCTACATGCACTTTGACATGCTTTCGAACTAATATAAAGGAAAATAAGATCGATAGTTCAAAACAGAATTTAAATTAACAATTGAAGCTAGAACTTCCAAGCACCTACTTCATTGGATGAAAGTAAAGTAACTCTCAAGATACAAGCAGCCAACAGTGTGAAGGACAAAAATAAAAGTGTCTTGATTGTTACTGCGTCTCGATTTGATATAAAAATAATGTGATTAATGGGCAGTTACAGGATGAATGGGAAAGAACATGTCATAACTTAATAGTAAAGTGGCATCAAAGTTGTTGTACATGGAGCCAATTTATAATTGGACTAAGAAAAGGAAGTTGGGTCAAAATAACAAACTAAGGTCATGACAGGACCCTACCTATTTGAGGTGCAACACTTCCAGTCGAAGACTGAGAGGTCGTTCCTAAAAATATAGGCATTTCTAATATTTAAAAAATTCAGTGGTACCCCTCCACTGAAAAAATTCAGTGGTACCCCTCTGAAACCAAGCCATCTGACCCACCCAAGAAAATGGTCCTTGACAGATTCCCCCCCCCCCCCAATATGACTGTCATTCTTCCTTACCACATTTAAGTGGCCTGGTAAAAGATCCGAGAGGCACTGAAAATTATGGGAAATAAATGAGTAACAATATAATATATTAGGGTTGCCATATTTTTAGGAAAGTTGTTGGGCTTTCTTGGGGAAAGTTTTAAAAATCCGGACATTTTGCCAATTCCCCGAAATCCCCTCCGCTAATTCCATCATTGGCAACCACAATAGGATATGGGTTGTAGCCACAAGTGAATAAGACAGAAGCACACTATGAATTGAAACTGCCAGATTGTCTTGTTCATTAAAATAATAATTAAAAAAACTGTTTGATTTTCTCACGTTCCAAATTTTCTTGTACAGATTTCATGGGAAAGGTGCCTTTTTTATGAGATTTGAGAATAGAGGGTTTATTTGAAATGCGTAAAAGGTAGAAAGGAAAGGAGACAAGGAAGCAACAGCAGCGGTTGGGCTGGGTTTTAAAAAATTAGGGAGAGAAGAAGGGATCAAGAGCGGAGCACGATGTTTGATGGGAATGTTGACAGTGTGGGAACCTTCAGGGTCAGTTCAGGCTCGATGCAGAATGTGGGCAGAACTGCCGACGGGATTAAGAAATGGAAGTGACATAGGGGCAATGAGAGATGAAGATGGGTTTAAGACCAGCATTTTAATTAGACAGGAGGGCACACATTTTAGATCTGGGAGCACAATAGGTGGCTGCAATTTTAAGGCTGACAGGAAAGGATACAAGGATATCACTGATGCAGAAGAAGAGGGAGATAATTTTAGAACAGCATCACGTGATAAATCTCACAGAAGTCTAGTAGGTGCAAGGGGGCCTGGTGCATGTATGTAAGGAGCGGAGGACTCCAGAAATAGCAGTCTGTCTATTGAGGTTGGGAGTAAAACTGTCTATTGGGGTTGTAATTAGCAAAAATGAGAAATGCTTTTTCAACTTGTGGCACAGATACTTAGGCAAATGAAACCTGTTGCTATATGATGTCTATCCCCTGTGTTTTGTTGCTGTATATTGCAATGACCTCACAGCCTTCCCCCAACCTGGTGCCCTCCAGGTGTCTAGGAATCCAAAACATCTGGAGGGCATCAGGGGGGGAAGGGGCACCGGCTTAAAGCATTCTTGTTTAGACAAGCCTACACAGATGCCAGTGGGACACGGGTGGCCTAGGGATTGCAGATCAGAAGGTCGGCGGTTCGAATCCCCGCGATGGGGTGAGCTCCCGTTGCTCAGTCCCTGCTCCTGCCAACCTAGCAGTTCAAAAGCACGTCAAAGTGCAAGTAGATAAATAGGTACCGCTCCAGCGGGAAAGTAAACAGTGTTTCCGTGCGCTGCTCTGGTTCACCAGAAGCGGCTTAGTCATGCTGGCCACATGACCCGGAAGCTGTACACCGGCTCCCTCGGCCAGTAAAGCGAGATGAGCGCTGCAACCCCAGAGTCGTCCGCAACTGGACCTAACGGTCAGGGGTCCCTTTACCTTAGAAAGTTGAGGTATTTACCATCTGTTTTAGTATTTTAACTCTTGTAATTTTTTCTTGATTTTATTGTCTTATCTTTTTGAAAACTGCATTGAGGTGATTTATTTATTTATTTATTTATTTTTACAATCACGTGGTGTATAAATTTTATGAAGGAAATAATAAAATAAATAAATGTCCTATGGTTTTGAGCAATAAATTAGAATGGCTGATATTGACTCGCAGTTCTAACCAATGCATGGTAACACAAACTATTAATCCCTTGGGATGCAGAGGGGCTTTTCCTTCCCCAACAACAATTTATCCTAGTTGTGGGTCAGGGTAAGACAAATGAAACAAGACCACTGAGGAGGTGTGGTTTGGGCAATGGAGGGATGGCTGGGGAGACAGGTCCTTCAAGTGTCCATATTTTCCAGGGACAGTCCCGGATTTACAGAAGCTGTCTCAGTTTCTCATTTGATCCTGGAATGTCCTGCTTTTCCTTAGGACTTCCCTATTTTGTTTGGAGAAATAAGTAACTTGGAGAGATAAGTAACTATATGACCTTTAGAAGACATCTGAAGGCAGCCCTGTATAGGGAAGTGGGTTTTTATGTTTAACTTTTTATTATGTTGTTATATCTGTTGGAAGAGTGGCTGGGGCAACCCAGTCAGATGGGTGAGGTATAAATAAAATAATCGTTATCGTTATCATTATTATGGAATAGGGCGTCCCTATTTTCTTCAGAGAAATGTTAGGGGTATGGGGAGAGGCTGTGGCCTGGAGAAAGTCCTGAGGGCCCAATAGAAAGACTTTGAGCCCCTGGGCTTGAGGTTCTCCACCAAGAGTTACCTGGTTCTACATAAAGCTACTTTGTTCTCCACCAAGAGAGATTTCGTTAGTCTCAGTAAACAAGTAACTATAGATCCCTGTATCTGTGTAAAAAGAAATGCCTGCCAGCCTACCTTTGTGTATTTGAAAGAATTCGAGAGCATTGTTTTGGTGGCTTTTCACAAAGGTCTTGATGCATCAACCCGTTTTGCATGAATTAATCTACAGTGTCAGTCTGTCAGCATCATCTGTGTCACCACCATCATATTCCTCAGCAGCGCCACTGGCAATAGTTCTTGCAGCTGTGGAGATTCCTTTCCAGAATTTACCGCAGCTTGCCGGAAAGGAACGCAAGAGTAGAACTGAACCATTGGACCAGAAGCAAAACACCTCAGATGGGTAAATATTGCTTTTGAAGCAACCCTCTTGACTTGAGAAGACTTTGGAAGAACCCAATACTGGGGCTTTTCTTCAGGGAAGCTGCCTTGAGCATTGTGAGGAGGAAAGGAGAAGACAAATTGAAAACCTGCAGACCCTCCAAGTGTCCCTATTTTCCAGGAAAATCAGAGAAGCCATCCCAGTTTGTGATTTGATCCCGGAATGTCCCGCTTTTCCTTAAAAGGTAAAGGTAAAGGGACCCCTGACCGTTAGGTCCAGTCGCAGACGACTCTGGGGTTGCGGTGCTCATCTCGCTTTATTGGCCGAGGGAGCCGGTGTACAGCTTCTGGGTCATGTGGCCAGCATGACTAAGCCGCTTCTGTCGAACCAGAGCAGCACACGGAAACGTTGTTTACCTTTACAGTACCTATTTATCTACTTGCACTTTGATGTGTTTTTGAACTGCTAGGTTGGCAGGAGCAGGGACCGAGCAATGGGAGCTCACCCCGTGGCGGGGATTCGAACCGCCAACCTTCTGATCGGCAAGCCCTAGGCTCTGTGGTTTAACCCACAGTGCCACCCGTGTCCCTCCTTAGGATGTCCCTATTTTCATCGGAGAAAAGCTGGAGAATATGGTAGGATTCTCCCCTATCTCTAGTAAGGACCGCCTTGTATTTTACAGGAAAGCCATCAAACAGATCGATATAATAATTCAGCTGGGTGGACATATGCTAAGAATTAATGAACAAGTTGTCTCTGATTGCATGCTCAGCCCAGGAATTTGTGATCGGTGACAGAAGCCAAGTCACAAGTCCTTTCACATACAAATCTGCTTCAGACTTTTCCCAAACTCACTCTCTCTCATCTGAAGAATCTGTGCATCCACACGAAAGCTCATACCAAGAACAAACTTAGTTGGTCTCTAAGGTGCTACTGGAAGGATTTTTTTTATTTATTTTTTTTTGACTATGGCAGACCAACACGGCTACCTACCTGTCACTCTCTCTCAGTTATACAGCTGAAAATAAAACGCTTTGTGTTGTAAAGTGCATTACACAAATATGACACAAGATGGCGACTGTGAGCTTTGGCAACTTTCATATATTTTTCAAAACGTTTTTTAAAAAGCATATTCACAGCGTTTTTTATATGTGTGTCTAGATTCCACCTCTCTCTCTTTCACTCTCACTCGCTCACACACACAAATTTGGAGGTAGCTTCTCAGCTGCTGTTATTGTGGAATAACTGTTGGAAGTCAGAAACGCTTGCTGACTGGCTGCAATTCACCAGACATCTCCTCAGTAAATTCAGATCTACCTTCTGCACACCCCTGACCATGAGTTTCCCAGAGAAATATGTGCAATGATCAAAAGAGGGGGAGAGGAGAACAACTAACCTAAAATATCATTACTTAGAAACAGATTCCCTTCCAGATTTCAGAATACAAAACCACATCGCTCTAGTTTCAATAGGCAGAATTGCTATTAAATTTTAGTAAGTTAGGAACTGCCTGCCTAAACTTGTGATTGCCCATCTAAACTTGTGATATTTGAGGAGAATCTTTGCAGCACAGAAAATCATGTCAGAAAAATCCATCCGTCACGTCCTCCTTTTCCCACTTCACTTTCCAAAGGGTTATAGACACATATTCTCCAAAGCACACCCATTGTGCCTGCAAATAAGCATTTTACCACCTCCATTCAGAAAGAATTAAATGGCCTTCTCACAGGAGAAGTTAAGAAGTAAACTCTTGGTTGGTACATTACTCTGAAAAGATGTCAGATATAGACAGTGAGCTCTGGTGCTTTGCACAATTACAAGGAAAACACGGAAGATGGGGCAGAGAGCAGTTTGTCTTAATATGAGACATTCTTCTTTTCAATCTCGGTTTAACCTTTGTGCTACTAACAGTGCAATTCTATCCATGTCCACTCAGAAGTAAGGCCCATTGAGTTCAAAGGTGGAGACACCCCTTTCTAGCACCAACCTAGTAGGGTAGGCCACAAGCCATTCACCATCACATTTCTCCTGCCACTACCTGCTTATTTGGCACCAGGGCCACAGGATTACCATTACCTAGCTGAAATATACTCAGAGTCGAGTAGCAATTTCATGCTCTTTATTTCAGCTCATAGGAACAGTGATTGAATCCCGCCCCCAAACCTCAGGCTTTATATACATTATTTACACAATGAATACCGTCTGATTGGTTGATTATGTCTCCCTCCTGGAGCCTGATTGGGCTGCTGCTGCAGGCCAATCAGTTGTTGCATCCTAATGTGTTTCCCTGAAAATAAGCCATACCCATAAAATAAGCCATAGCAGGATTTCTAAGCATTTGCGTGATATAAGCCATACCCCGAAAATAAAACATAGCGATAGGCGTGGCTATGCAGTGTACCCACGCGGAGCGGTTGAGAAGACGGGCAGCAACTGACGTAATAAAAATAAGACATCCCCCCAAAATAAGCCATAGTGTGTCTTCTTGAGGAAAAATAAATATAAGACAATGTCTTATTTTCAGGGAAACACGGTAGTATCCTACCGGTCTAATAGGCTGATTAACTTCCTCAAGGTAAAAAGGTAAAGGTTAAGGACCCCCTGGACGGTCAAGTCCAGTCAAAGGCAACTATGGGGTTGCGGCGTTCATCTCGCTTTCAGGCCGAGGGAGCTGACGTTTGTCCGCAGACAGCTTTCTGGGTCATGTGGCCAGCATAACTAAACTGCTTCTGGTGCAACAGAACACCGTGACGGAAGCCAGAGCACACGGAAACGCTGTTTACCTTCCAGCCACAGCAGTACCTATTTATCTACTTGCACTGGTGTGCTTTTGAACTGCTAGATTGGCAGGAGCTGGGACAGAGCAACAGGAGCTCACTCCATCACAGGGATTCGAACCGCCAACCTTCTGATCAGCAAGCCAAAGAGGCTCAGTGGTTTGTATCCCGGTGGGCAGGCAGGGGCACCATGGGGGCACCACTTTGTGGTGTCATGACGCTGTCATGCAAGGAACGTCAAGCGTGAAGAATTAACACTTTATTGCCAAAAGTACACTTACAAGCGAAGTTAGGAAAAGGCATGTCCATCAGTCCTACGTCTCTCAGCTACTGCTGGATGTACACCTAATGAGGCAGTTGCCGTAACAGAAAGGCCCTGCCCCCAACCTGGGACACGCTGCATGCAATGCATGAGTTGTACTACTGAATTACAGGCCTTCCTTGAAGTGTCATCCTTTTAGGAAACAGCCCTGTTAAGTAGACTCCCTCCTTCGGTCAAGATACTATTTCTGTATAGAAGTCTTCCTGTGCTGGATGTTGCTTCTGTGCCTTGTACCTTGCATGGTAGAGATTTAACTGCTTTTTTGTGCTATGTGCAGAAATGCTAGACTGCCCTCTACTGTTCTGATAAAGGCAAAGAGCTTTCATCTGCTGCTATTAAACGGAAAAACTGCATGGACGCAGATAAAAACTGCAAAAAAGGCTTTCTCACTGGAAACAGATTGAAAAAGATATATACAGTATATAAAAGCAACCCAGTACAATATTTGGACTGGAACTGAACTCAATGTAAAAGTTGCCCTGGAGAAGCATCAGAACGGAGAGTTGCATTTCTGGACAATGCCAAGTGAATTCTGAGACAAAAGGTATCATTCTAATTCCCTTGTCAAACAAGCAGTCATGCTTGCCTCTGGTTTTTTTAGATTAGTGGAGGAGTACACATTGTGAATAAAGTTTTTCTCCTGATAAGCTGTAAACCACACACACACACACCCCAAAGACCTAGGACTGGGCAAATATTTGCGTTTGACAAATGCATTATGTGCCTATAATGTGAAATTCCTCTGCGGAGAAGCAGCAAGGAGGTTTAGCAGGCAATTGGGGGAAAGGAAGGAGGGGATTGGCAGGCAAATGAGTAGGTGGGATTTCAGACTCACCAGGGAATGTCAGGGGGATTAGACCCAGTCATGCCAGTGATGACATCATTGGTGGGAGGAGCATAGTGGGGTTTGTTGCACCTGGAATGACTGGAACAATTTTCCATTTGCTTAGACAATTCTTAGCCTGACCACAGGAGTTTACCCAATTACTAGTTATTGTTTCTTAACAGTTCAATTCCGGACAACTTGAAGCAGAATGGTATTCTCCCTGTATTACTGAACCGTGGTTATTTTGCATTTTTATGAAAACTGCCTTGAGACAAAGGAGGGAAGGAAATAAATAGTGCCATTGAGAGACTCCATGGGTTTGAAGTGTTTTTCCAGGGTTCAGCCTGCTTGGTATTAAGGTCACTGGAAACTGTAGTGTCTTCGGGATACAAGCATTTATTTACACATATATACAACCTGAGCATAGCATGGAGGAGCTCACAGCATCAACACCCCATCTTGCTTCTCTGTTAGTCAGGCTCCAGCACAGAGCAAAAAAACCCCACCCACCTTTCCATGCTCCTGCTTCCAACATGCTGCTTTCCCATCTCACACACAACAACAATTCTCTAGCTTTCATTCTTCTGTCTAGGATCACGTGACCTCCAGCCAAGTGAGGGGACTGCAGGGAAATACTTAACCTGCTTAGCTGGTTCTTTGAGACGCTGGTGAGGACTTAACTGGGAGTGGCCACCAAGACCATATAACACTGGTCCTGAAAGACCTACATTGGCTCCCAGTACGTTTCCAAGCACAATTCAAAGTGTTGGTGCTGACTTTTAAAGCCCTAAACGGCCTCGGTCCTGTATACCTGAAGGAGCGTCTCCACCCCCATCATTCAGCCCGGACACTGAGGTCCAGTGCCGAGGGCCTTCTGGTGGTTCCGTCGCTGCGAGAAGTGAGGTTACAGGGAACCAGGCAGAGGGCCTTCTCGGTAGTGGCGCCTGCCCTGTGGAACACCCTCCCATCAGATGTCAAGGAAATAATCTACTATCTGACTTTTAGAAGACATCTGTTTGGGAAGCTTTTAATGTTTGATGTTTTATCATGTTTTTAATATTTAATATTCTGTTGGGAGCCGCCCAGAGTGGCTGGGGAAACCCAGCCTGATGGGTGGGGTATAAATAATAAATTATTATTAACTGGCCAACTAAAGCCATTAGCCTGACAAAAGGACTAGTTTAGCAGGTTCCAGAGCTGCTTCTACTGAATTCTAAACCTCACTGGATACAGGATCACAGGCTTGGAAGGAATCCAAGGGTATAATCCAGACAGACCGCCTGCCCCCCCCCCCCAAATCACTTGAGTGGCTACTCTGTGCTTCAGATAAAGCAACCAACGTCAGCCACCTTGAAATTAACATGAGCTTGCTCCTGGTTTTTTATTTTTCTGTTTTGTAAAAATCATGTAAGAAGCCTTTTACTTAGCTTTTGATAACTGGCATTTGGATAATGATGATCCTAAGGTACACCTGTCCTAAAGTGATTGTCTGTGACAGTGGAATACCTGAAGGAATACACAGATGCGTCTCCATGACTCTGAATACAACAAATGATAGCCCTTAGGCAACAGAGACATTGTTGTGTTGGAAAAAGCTGACAGGCGGAAAGGAGAAAGCCAAATGGCAAAGTGGCGGCAGGATGACAGCCTGCTTACAATACTGCCATTGTGCCTGCCAAATCCAACATCTTTTGCACGTCACTCAGGAGGAAGAGCCTCTCAAAATCTCTAGAGCGCCAAAACTTCTAATCTCGCTGATATCAGCAGGAGGTTCCCAGCCCACAGAAGTTATTTGGATGACGCCAGAGGTTCAAGCTAGGCATTAAGTGCTTCCTCGGTTTGAGGTATACAATTAAGCAGAATTTAACTTTCCGGTACAGTAACTTCCACTATGAAAATATTCAGAGGTGTGGCAGAGAAGGGGAGGCATAATATACCATTGCTTTAGGTGGGTGTGTCCCGTTACAACACACACACACACACACACACACACACACACACACACACACAGCACCCACTTCAAATTTAAAGAAATACGCAAACGGTGTTTGCTATGACTGCCTGAAAGCACAGGAAAGTACTAATGACACTCTGCAGCTGCAATCCTACGCTTGCTCACAGTGGAAGCTGGTGCTCATTGGGACCAGAAGGGCAGAAGGTGGAGCCGGTGCAAGAGACCAGCAGAGCCAGATCCAATATTAGGCACAGCCAACAAATTCCGGCTTTGTTCCGGTTGTCCTTTCTGTTCATTTCTGCAAAGGCAACACGGGGACTGAGGAGAAGGAGCCTGACAGCCAGTGTCCCTCCCTGAAGAGATTGTAAGTAGAGAGGTGGGCAGTCAGTGGCTGCCTGAGGGCGGATGGAGCTTAGTGGGGCACTGCTGCAGTTCTCAGACTGGTTTCCCTCTTTCTATAAAACTATAGGTGTTGAAGCTCCACAAGGGAATAGGGGACTCAGCTACATTAATAATAATAATAATAATAATAATAATAATAATAATAATAATAATAATAATAAGTGTCTTGGATGCGTTATAAACATACAACACCAGATGGCGCTGGAGAGCAAAAAATAAATCTATGCCGTTCTCCATAACGTTCTTCTTTCTTTCGTTATAACGATTTAATTTCCGACTTATTTATAGTGTGTGTTTTTTCCTGCATGTAGATCCACTCAGAGTTCTCCTAACACCTCTCGGTTCACTTAATGAACTACAGTTCCCATTATTCTTTGAGGGAACGCGTGACGTTTAGAGTGGCATAATAGCAATTTAAAAGTATGGTGCAGATGTGGCCTAAGTGAGGCTTACTCCAGAGCAGCAGTGTGGTGTGGGTTAGGCAACCAGGGCGGGGCAAGTGTTGCACACGCACACACACACACACACACACACACACACCGGCAGTGAACTGGGCAGCTGGGGTGGGGGGGCACAGAAGAATGGAGCCCGCCTCCAACAGGCTCCTCAGCCACTGCCTCCATCCACCTGACCACCAGACCAACCTGCCTGCCGCTGCGCCTCAGCTGCCCAGGCTCTTTGCCTGTCTGACTGCACCCCCTCAAAATTGTACAACTGGGGCCACGGCCTCCCTGCCCGACCCCCACGCTCCAGAATAAACAGGCCTACGATTGCATGCTGTAAAGCACATTACAAGTAGGGAGCTCAACCCTTCAATTTATTCTTTCTTTGACTAACCACTGTTTGTCTGACAGCAAACAATTCAACTGCCACAGGTCAAGTGATCTAAAATCATGGCTCTCGTGATGCTTTGCAGGGATTGGGGTATCAGCCACTGGGTCTTCTGTTTTGAGTTGTGTAGGCTAGAGTCCTATTCCTTCTCCAAGTGGCTCGACACGTGAATTGTTTGGAGGGAATTTTCTTTTAGCTCTTGACTTTCTTTTTAGTTTCTGACAGAAGCAAGAATGTGACAGGGAAGAGTAGCGATGATATTCCATTGGAGGCAACTTTAAAACAAAAACCAAGGGAACCAACTCCGGCAGAGAACATTTGCTTTGACCTTCAGGGAAGAGTTTTGGCATTTGAAGGTGGAATTAGCACTCCCCGCAGGATGGTTTTCAGATTCCGAATGTTACCAGTGTAAACCACCTTATTGTTATTTATTTCACTTACGGATTGCTTCCCATAAGGATTAAATAATAATCCCAAAACGATTTGCAATGTAATAAAAACAGATAGAAAACACTTACATATGTTTAAAAACTGCTAAAAAATAATTGCTTATATAAAAGTAGGAAGTTTAAAACAGCAACAGCACATACGTAGAATCAATACCAACTGGTGTTTTCATTGGAAGGTTATACCTGATCCTCTAAATTAGAGCCATGCAGATGTGCCATTGTGAAGCTACGAAGAGATTGCTTCATCGGCGATCGATTGCCCATCACTGTTTCAGACCTAAGCATCAAGAAAGGTGGAGCAAATCGCCCATGTTGGTTTCTTTTGTAGAATCCAGCAAGAAAGACACAACATTGATTCAACAGCCTGAAATGTTTACCCTGTTTTTCATCAAAGAAAATGTTTTTTAAAAAAAATAAAATAGTTTAAAGGTTTTCTTCATGAGGAGCCTAGATACCAGTTTCCTGGCAGTCGGTGGCATTGCAGAACTCAGTCCCATCTGTTAAGAGATTGCTGTGCCCACTGTGTAAGTTGATCAAGAGAGATAGGCAGATGGTGCTTTGCCAACCATAAGGCAAGTGTGAAATGTGCACATCACAGCTTTCTGGCAAACACTACGGTCCTACGGTCACGTGATCCATCTCACACATCCGTCATAATGACAGATTAAAATCCAAACAGATCACTTCATACTTAGCTTTCGCAACAAGCATTTTCATAAACACGAAACCAAAACGGTGCCCATTTTGGCTTAAAGGGACGCAACTGCCTCAGTCGATAGTAGTCATGGGGAAAGCCAGTGCATGATGGGATGTCATGACAGGGCCAGTCATATCATTAGGTAGAGTGGGGTTTGGGATGTCATGAAAGAGGGCACCAAATTATAAATTATTTAATAAAACAGTATTGCAATTTTGTTCTACAACCAGGGCAGGGGAGAGGTGCTTGTAGGATTATTATTATTATTTCCCTGAGGTGCCAAAATAAAAGCAAGAAGAAGTGGACTTAGCTAATGTTATCCTACAATGTCCAATATCAGAGGTGGAATGGTGCCACTGAATATCACTTTCTGGAGAACACGAGTGGGAGAGTGCTATTTGCCTCATGTCCTGCTTATGGGTTTCCCAGAGACAATTTGTTGGCCACATTGGGAAAAAGAATGACGAATGAGTATCAGAAGAATCTTTTATTTGCATCAGCCACTAGCCATAGCAATAAAATAAAATGCAATGTACTGAAGACAGAGGTAAAAACTTAACTATACAAGATATAGTGTTTTTCCATTTTCTCAGTGGAAATTGCTGACAGCCCTTTGCACCTCGGTTGTCGAATGTTTTGGAAGTCGAACAGTCTTCCGGAACAGATTACATTCGACAACCAAGGTTCCACTGTGTGTGTGTGTGTGTGTGTGTGTGTGTGTGTGACATTATATATATGGGGTTTAGAATGTGTGTCCTTCCAGATGTTGCTCCTGTTGGCTGGGTGTGATGGGATTTGGGAGACCAACAACATCTGAATGGACACAGATTACCCATCTCTGATTTAAAAGGTAACATATGTCCGGAATTTAGTGGACATAAACTTATGCTGCAGTCGGAAGCAGTGTCCAGGTGAAAATTGCCAAAATGTCCAGGAATATCTGGACGTATGGCAATGTTGGAAGTGCTGTTTTTGCCAATTTCCCTTAAAAATAGCTCAGAAACGTGGTATTCTGCCATCTTTTTTTTTTTTAATATGGCAACCCTAAGTACACAGAAGGGACCCAGGTGGCGCTGTGGGTTAAACCACAGCGCCTAGGGCTTGCTGATCAGAAGGTCGGCGGTTCGAATCCCTGCGACGGGGTGAGCTCCCGTTGCTCGGTCCCAGCTCCTGCCCACCTAGCAGTTCGAAAGCACGTCAAAGTGCAAGTAGATAAATAGGTACCGCTCCGGCGGGAAGGTAAACGGCATTTCCGTGCGCTGCTCTGGTTCGCCAGAAGCAGCTTTGTCATGCTGGCCACATGACCCGGAAGCTGTATGCCGGCTCTTGGCCAATAAAGCGAGATGAGCGCCGCAACCCCAGAGTCGGACATGACTGGACCTAATGGTCAGGGGTCCCTTTACCTTTAAGTCCACATAATATCTTGGTCCAGTTCTGGCAAGAGTTAGCTTTCACCATGCACCAAAGAGCACTGCTCTTCTTGCACTACCCGACATGTTCAGAACCAGACTCTTATGTGCAGAAACAGCCGCACGTGACTGTATTGGATAGAGGACATCGTATCCGGCCTTTCTGAGTGCTTTTCTAGCACAGGCATGTGAATAGACCTTGAGAAATGAGTCTGGCCATTTGGTGAGAAATAACCTAGCAACGGATTCAGGTCAGCTTTCCTGATGCTGCCTGCAGGCTCCCCAAGCAGCACTGAAACAGCAGGACTGAAATCAATATCCTTCGCTGTTCAGTAACAAGAGGGAAGCGGCCAATAATGCAACACAATGGGTGCTTCCTGCATCCCCCTGGAATGAGTTGCTTAAGGAGTTGGTGTTAAATCCTCCACCGACATCTCAAACTTGAAAGTGGAGAATAGAGTCTCAGAAAGTCCCCAAATTGTTCAAGTAGCCTCATGGGGGAAAGTACAAAATTGGAAGCTTTCTGAAGCTACACACAATTGCAACGGCTGTTGATGCGCCTAATGAACCTGTTCTATTAGTTCCTTTAGCATTTGCTAACTCTGTGCCTGGAGTTTTTATTCCTCTCTAGTCCACTTTCGAAACCCAATATAGTAGAGGTCACTAATGTGGCACTGCATATTCATAATATGTTTCACCTGAAGCTTTGTAGAGCAATCATATAAATATGGACTTCATGCCTTTTTATGGTGCACAGGTTCCTGGTGTTTTAATACATCTATGCCTTCCTTAAGCCTGAATTATTTTTTACTACCGTATTGGCCCGAATATAAGTCGCACCCGAATAGAAGCTGCACCTTTAAAATTCAAGGGGGAAAAAGACAATTCCTGAAGATAAGCCACCCCCTTAAAATTCCGTGTTCTGTTTTGCAGTATGTCTGTTTCAGCAGCGATATCGTAAAAGCCAATTTTTGTAAGGACGCAAATTTAAGCCGCACTTTTAACTTTTCACGGTCAGAATTTGGGGGGGGGGAGTGTGGCTTATATTCAGGCCAATACAGTATCTTTCCACCCCTGGTTGTGATTTATTGGCTCTGGGGTCACCCCAGGAACAGAGGCCTTTGCCCCCCACTCACCTGCCAGTGTGCCCACTAGCATCTTCTATAGCACCCATGAAAAGTCACATATTGGGTCATATTTTGGGTTGGAAGGATTGTGAGTGTCCAATCTTGATATCCAAAGAAACGTGGGCATGCCTGAGGGGGTCACATTTTCAGTTGCTCTAGGAAATCCAACTCATACCTCATGTTTTCAAGCAATTTTTGGAAGCCTGAGCCACAGGTCACATTTTCAGTCATTTTTTGGAAACCTGACCCATGGATTAAGTTTTCATATGTTTTTCGGAATCCTGACTAGTGGGTCACATTTTTGTGTGTGTTTTTGTGAATTCTGACAGGCAGATCACTTTGTCTTGTGACAGTATATATGTATGCCCCGTGTAGGACCTTAAGGTCCTCAAATAATAACATTTTGGAGGTCCCGAGCCACAAGGATGCTAGGTTGGCCTCAACTAGGGCCAGGGCCTTCTCAGTACTGGCCCCGACTTGGTGGAACGGTCTGTCACAAGAGACCAGGGCCCTGCGGGATTTGGCATCTTTCTGCAGGGCCTGCAAGACGGAGCTGTTCCGCCTGGCCTTTGGGTTGGTTTCAGTTTAACCCTGATGTTTCATTCCTTTATGGTTTGATTGGTGGGCTACTTAAAAATGAGGCTGCATTTTAAACATTAAATCGTATTTTAACTTGCATTTTAATTTATTGTTTTTTATGTTTGTTGTGATTTTATTGGTGTTAGTCGCCCTGAGCCCGGTCTTGGCTGGGATATAAATAAAAATTTATAAATAAATAAAATTTTATTATTTTATAATAATAAAATTATAAATTTTATTTATATAAAAATAAATAAATAAATATAAATAAATAAAAATTTATTATTATAAATAAAAATATATTATTTTAATATATTTATAAAATATATTTTATAAATATATATATTTATAAAATATATATAAATAAAAATGTATTATTATTTTATTATTATTATATATATATCCTGACCAGCAGACCTTTTTGGTGCAATCCTGAGCCATGAGTCATGTTTTCAGGCAATTTTTGGAAGCCGAAACCATGGATTTCATTTTGGGGTCTAGTTACTTCAAACTTTCTTCATTTCAGCAGTATAATACAGAGCCCAGGTGGCAGTGGGTGAACAAGGCAAGTCATTTTGCTCCTGGTATTGTTACACAATTGCAAGTCAGACGTGGAATTTATGCCTATCTGCTGCAAACCACCCAGGGATCTAATTTCCGCCCTACTTTATAAGCCTATTCCTCTTACTGCAATGAGGAATAGGAATCTGAGCAGTGTTCATAATTCCAGAATAGGAGTGATCATTCAGGTTACTTAATTATCTATCCTGCCAAGTTCCCAACAAATGTGTTTCTGCAATGCTCAACAGTCACAGTTTTGAGGAAAGGCTCTCTTGCTATCCCTCTGGAATGAGCTTTAAGAAAACAAAGATATTTGCTGTTTTGTTGAAGACAACAAATTATTTTATACACATTTTTGCATTTTGGATTTTTAATCGTCTTTTAAAATACAGTTAAAAGGGGCTGTTTTTTTATTGTTTTCAATAAATAAACGTTCATATGTACAGAATTCTTTCTTTTTTGCAAGCCAAATAATAAGGGGATAATCCACTCTATACAGGGAAAGAATACTGCCTGGGACCTCCAACGAAACAGATTTAGAACCACAGAACCTGGAGAACCACCGCTATCTGCCCTTGATGTGTGCTGCCTGCATCTCGTCCAGCACATTCCGGATGGATTCTACGCAGACTTTTCCTCTGTGATCTTTCTGGCTGGCCTGCCTCCATACTTCATTAAAACTTTCATCTGAAAGGCTCACACCAATGTTTCGCAAGATGCGTGCAATCTGCAAAAGAATATACAGTATAATTATAACCTTCAGTTGAGATGGAAGGAATAAACACATGTGCAGATCATAGAATTGATACTGAGATAAGTAATTATTTAGTGCAGATTAGCGAGGCTTTAGACAACACACTAAATGGGACACTAAAGATGGGGATTTTAACTAAAAATGGACTAAGCCAGTCTTCCTGAACCCAGTGCCCTCCAGATGTTTGCTGTAGTTCGGCTTCCATCAGCCCCAGCTAGCATGGCCAATGGTCAGGGATGATGGGGGTTGTCATTCATCTAGAGGGCGCCAGATTAGGAATGGCTGAAGTAATTCCATCAGGTTTGACCACAGATCTTCTAACAAGGCAGCATCACAGTCCCTGCTCAATATAGCAGCCAACTGCAAGGGGCCGTGGTCCCTTTGGCTCCCCCAATAAAATATTTGAGGGAGCCAGGCCCCTCCCCAGTTGATGGACCTTGACATCCAAATGGTGTGCATGTGCTGCATCATGTGATTGATTATGTAGGGTGGGGGCTTACCTGCCCCCCCCCAAATATTTTATTGAAGTTGGCACCTATGCTGCTCAAGCTTTAACCTCTCCTGCTAATTTCTTCACCCAGCTTCAAATTTATCAGCAGGTAGCTGTGTGGTTGCACAGTGTGCATTTATTAAGGGAAATAATTAGGCCCACCATTCTGGGAATTAGAAACAAGTACGATGAGAAAAGTGCAAAGCTCGGTGTCAGGACAAGGTGGAGGCATGGAATGTAAGAGACTAATCTGGAAACTAAGTTTCACATCCTATATCATGAAATTCATGAATACAGTCAAATTAGAGAAAGAAAATGTTGTCGGATCTTTTATATATATAAATTTTTTTTATATATATAAAAATCTTTTATATATATAAAATATTATGTAATCCAAAGAGATTACATAATTTGCTTTGTCTAAGATCTGTGTATTCTCACATTATGGAATTAGTGAGAATATATATTATGGAATTAGTGAGAATATATATACTAATTCCATAATGTGAGAATACACAGATCTTAGACAAAGCAAATTATGTAATCTCTTTGGATGCTTCAGTATTCAAGAAAGCTGGCGAGGATTACCAAATCTGTGAACCCCCGGCTTAGATAGCACTCATAGACTCATAGAATTTTAGAGCTGATATGAATGAACTCTCAAAAAAGTTCCTCTACCTCTTCCTTTGATCTTGTCTTGAAGAAGTCTGACTCATACACTCCTTTATTGCTATATATCGAGGGGTATAACAGCCCATAAACAGTGGCTTGATCACCATAATTAGTGTTGTCACTGATACGGCGAAATCGAGGGGCCGCAATGTCTGAACGAATTGTTGGGACACCGAGGAGTGGGTAATCTGTAGGAAAACAGGTGGCAAGGAGAGAAAGGGAAGAAAGTAATGTGTTAAAGGAAGTTGTTCACAAAGAACCAGATCACACAATATACCTGAAATGAACATATTCTGTTAAAGTTTTCTTTTCAAAATTCAGTGTTCCCTTAATTTTTGTACACATCTGGGTTTTATGTTATCACATGAGGCTGGAACTGGGGACATGAATACAAGAGATGCAAGAAAAAGAGATGTTCTCACTGTGGGCTAACTCCAGCCCAAAGAAAGCAAGTTTCATTGATTTCTATGGGAGAAAGTGAAACTCTTGTTAAAAACAAGACTTAAAAGCTCTTAACTTTCGCTGGATCGTGAGCTACATTTACAACCACACTGAAAATCAGACTTATACTAGTAGCATTTGTATTTCTGGTTATTTGTATTTGATTCAGGTATCCAAAAATGAACTAAGGGTTCTTGATCATGATGCACTGAAGGACAAAAATGAAGTTTGGGCACATCTGACCCCTACGGAGAACATGCAGGGAGGTTCAACTTCCAGTCTGCATAGGGATTATGGAAATGACCCTGGGCTATTAGTCTTGCTGTTATTATTTTTATTTCTTACCTGTCCTTCACCATAAGGCCTCAGCTCACAGCAATTTAAATATTCAATATTAAAGCAGGTTAAACAAATTGCAGTCATAGGAATAGAGTGGGTCCTGAAAATGGGTCAAAGGCCAGGATAAAGAAGTGGAAACTATATGCAAGATCATGCCCTCCGACATGAAAATAGGGACATTTCTCACTCCCCCGCAAATGACCCTCCATGACCCTTCATCTCTCCCCCCCCCCAGCATTTCCACCACCACTACACCAACGGGACACAGCACACACACCCTTCACCGTCCTGGGAAAAACCCCTAATCCTGGTTTGATTCTTTGGTAGATTTACAAAAAGAAAAACACACACCAATAAATAAATTGTGGGAAGGGGAAAGATTAGATGCGGACGCACAAAGCTTTTTTTAAAAAAATTAAGACTCCTTGTGCTCTTCCCTGCTTTCCCTTTCTTCCCGCTCAGGGTGGCCCTAGCCTCTGCCTGCACCTCAGGGCTGGCACATTATGCGTGGCTGAACCTCAGCAGCATGAACCTCTCCTCCTCGCCTGCACTCCAGCAGCTGCTACGAGCTGCTCAAGGGAGGAGGCCAGCAGCGGCAGCCATAGAGAGGCAATGGGGTGGTCCCTTGCAGCAGCCACTGCCACCGCCACTGCTCAGCGGCAGGGCTCTGTGAGTGTGGCGAGTTTTCTTGGCGCTCGGCTGGTCCCCTCGAGATCCCACACGTCCGTGGGGCTTTTTCAGGGGGGTGCTTAACCCTAGCACACAGCCCTAAGGTCCTGATAGCTTGGAAACAGCCGTCACTTAAGCAGACGATCCGTTCCCTGCCGCCATTCCCCTTTGCAGGCAAACAGGAAGTCCTAGAAGTTGGGATGGCTTTTTCCAATTCTGAGACTGTCCCTGGAAAATAGGGACACTTGGAGGGTATGCAAGATATGTAAGTTGCTTAATGATTTGAACATGGGGGTAGTGCAAGGAGAACAGCCTTTACCGGAGGTATCATGGGCTTTGAAGATGCTCAAACTCAGGACGAAAGGGAGAAATGCGCTAAGAGGAAGGCACGCATGGCAAACCCTCACCGTGATCAACTCCCACCCGGAAATCTGTGTCCCCACTGTGGAAGGACATGTGGATCCAGAATTGGCCTCCACAGTCACTTACGGACTCACTGTTAATGGAAGACTCGTGTTATGGACTCTTGTTTATGGAATACAATCTTACTCGGCTACGAGTGATCCCCAAAGAAGAGAAGAAGAAGAAGAAGAAGAAGAAGAAGAAGAAGAAGAAGAAGAAGAAGAAGAAGTGGTGCAAGGGTCTGTGTGTGTGTGTGTGTGTGTGTGTGTGTGTGTGTGTTCATATGGCAGTTCCACACTCCCCGTTGCAAACCACAATGCCCCAACTGGGAGCAAAAGCAACTGCCGTCTGGAGTACCCTTAGTGACAACATGGTTAATTATTACATTTGCCAGTGGCATCTGCAAACATTTTAAATAACTTGGCAATGAAAAGGACGTCTTGTGCATACATGATGACGGAATGCCTCCTACAACTGCATTATACTGAGAGGAGGTTGTGCGGTAGTCAGAAAACACACGGTCTGTCGGCCTCGAAAGTGTTCTGGGTGTTTTCTCTTCACTCCCCGGTTCCTTTAGTACTATGTCTTCCTTCTTCAGCACAGCATCCTTATCTGCTTCTTGTGGAATGAGGTCAAAGACCTCTTGTCTTTTGCCTGTGAAAAAGAAAATGATAACGAAACGGTAAAATATATTTGTTACTGTCACAAAAAATTGCAACGCCATTGCAGCGCCCTCCAGATATGTTGTTGGACTACAACTCCCATCAGCTTCAGCCGGCATGGCTAACAGGCAAACTCAGTCATCATACTGATACTTGAGAAAATGGACTTTATCATGTATAGAACTATTCAAACTATTTGTAGTTCATTACATCTAACACTGCTTATGTAACCATATGTTTTTAAAATACATGTTTATAACTCATGGAGCAATATCTTGCAATGAGATGGTTGGGATTCTTACATTCCCATAAACAAAACTATGTATAACTTTGTGAGTACTTTAAATATTTCCCCCCAAAAAATCCACTTTAAGAGGCGTGCTAGATACATTTTTGCTTGGATGCCTCAAGTAATGGTTATAAAACAGGCAAGCGTGAAGTTAAAATGCACAAAACCAACAGCGGCTGAAAAGCTAAGGTCCAAAATTCACGTGAGAATGAAACAATGGGTCACCATAGCAAATAAATTTGGACTTGTGGGACACCGTGACAAAAAGGTTGGGAATACTCATGGAATCAAATACGCGTGTGTGTTTGTATGTATACCCGGTATATGCATGTATGCAGTGCCTTTTTTCGGGGGGGGGGGACACAGGGGGGTGCATACCCCTAAAGATTTTGTGAATCTTTGTACTTTTGTCCATTTACTGTATTTATTTTCCCCAATTTGAACTATAAAATGGTGATTTTCTTGAGCCAAAATGAAAGTACCCCTAAACATTTTTTAGGGGGGGGGAAAGAGCACTGCATGTATGTATTAGAATCACATCTGAGGTTTAAAACCGTATTTCCCACATACCTTTCGTGATTATTTTTTCTTCATACTCTTTGATAGACGTTTTGTCTTTCCAGTTAAGGAAGTTCGCAAACTCCAGATAGTCTATAAAACCGTCTTGGTCCACATCGCAGTAATTAAATAAAGCGTCCAGGAGCTCTTGATCCAAGTCCAGATTAAGCTGGAAGCAGGCCTTCTTCAAGTCATCTCTGCTGATTTTCCGATCACCATCCTAGTTAAACAGCACAATGTGTGTGATAAAAATTGAACTACGACCCTTGCACCCAAGGCCAGCCCTATGACTCAGCGGGGGGGGGGGGCGGTTTCTGGGAGGCCACAGCAGAAGTTCCCTAGCAGTTCGTCCTGAGCCCTCCAGCCATTCCCTTCTGTTGGAGGAGAGAGCTGTGTATGCCACACAGCCTGTCCCAGAAGCCGCTAGCCTACTGCCATTGCTAGTGCTGGAGCAAAAGGCAGCTCACACTCTGGTTGACTTCTGTTCTTGAAATGGGGAGGGGGTTCCATCTTTGTCACAGGTGGCAAAATGCTTTGGGTTATCCCTGCTTGTACTTAGGGATGGGTGAATCTGTAAAATTCAGTTTCTCATTTTCTCACTCTTAGGTTTCAAGGTAAAGCTAAAGGGACACCTGACAGTTAAGTCCAGTCGCGAACAACACTGGGGTTGCGGTGCTCATCTTGCTTTACTGGCCAAGGGAGCCGGCATTTGTCAGCTCCGCAGACAGTTTTTCCGGGTCATGTGGTCAGCATGACTAAGCCGCTTCTGGCGTGACACCAGAGCAGCGCTCGGAAACGCCGTTTACCTTCCTGCCAGAGCGGTACCTATTAATCTACTTGCACTTTTTGGTGTGCTTTCGAACTGCTAGGTTGGCAGGAGCTGGGATAGAGCAACGAGAGCTCACCCCGTCGCAGGGATTCGAACTGCCGGCCTTTTGATCGGCAAGCTAAAGGCTCAGTGGTTTAGACCACAGCGCCACCCGCGTCCCTTACTCTTAGGTTCAGTTCTCCACATTTCCACATCAGTTTGCAATTATTATTATTATTAATTATTATTATTATTATTATTATTATTATTATTAAAAAGGTATTAATGAAAATCCATCCAGGTTTTAGTGTGAATTTCTCTTAATAGACATGTTTGCAGGCAAGTCTGCCTAATTTCTGCAAAGCAATTTCCCATAATATAATGCATTTTGGTATGCTATTCTCACTATTTAAAAACTTAAAATTGGAAAAAATTGCAATCGCAAGAAATAGGGTAGGCCCTGAACATATACATCTCACGGCTCAAAGGCGAGGGTACAGTGTCAGATTAAAGGCAGTACAAGTGCTAGTAACTATTTACAGCTGCAGTATTTGCATTATTCCAAGTACAACACTAACAGCAAGAATATACCGATAGGCATTTCCCGCAACATTCACTCGTCATGAGCTTGACATCTTGGCACAAGGCTCACCTTATCATAATGCCTGAACGCTTGCAATAACGTGTCAAAGTTGTGGTAATTGGCTTTCTTCAGATTCTGTCGAATTGCAGCAAAGACAGCCCTTTCTCTGTCTTTTCCACGGAGGAATTCACTAGGAACCCTTTGGTGAAGAAGGTCCCCGACACCTATAGAAAAAAAGAGGCAATGAAAACTTTGGCATGACCATGTTTCCGCTGTTGTGTGATACTTCTGCCATCTCTTTCTCAATCCCAACTGCACCATATTCCTGTAGGGAACAGAGGCAGGGGGGCTGCTATTGCTAGGGGTAGCCATATTTTGTTTCATTATTCTAAGCATTTATACCCTGTGCAGAAAAAAACATCAGACTAGGGGTAAGGCAAGCTTCCAAGGCAGGGCCACTCAGAAAGGACAGAGCAGGAGGCCCATTTGTCCTAGGCCTCCAGCTCAAAGGAGTGCCTCAGATTTAGGCACTTCTTAATTTTTTGGCATGCAGTAAGTTTCTCTAATTGTTTTCACATAGGTAAAGGTAAAGGGACCCCTGACCATTAGGTCCAGTTGCGGACGACTCTGGGGTTGCGGCGCTCATCTCGCTTTATTGGCCGAGGGAGCCAGCGTACAGCTTCCAGGTCATGTGGCCAGCATGACTAAGCTGCTTCTGGCGAACCAGAGCAGCGCATGGAAACGCCGTTTACCTTCCCGCCGGAGTGGTACCTATTTATCTTCTTGCACTTTGATGTGCTTTCGAACTGCTAGGTTGGCAGGAGCTGGGACCGAGCAACAGGAGCTCACCCCGTCGCGGGGATTCGAACCGCCGACCTTCTGATCAGCAAGCCCTAGGCTCTGTGGTTTAACTCAGAGCGCCACCTGCGTCCTGTTTTCACATATTTCAGACCAAATGTGACACACTCCCTCATCCTACAGCTGCAATTTTTTAAAAACAACAACAATGTTTTTATTTATTTTTCATGGTACAGAAGATAAATTTCGAGAAAACAACTGTTACAACAGTAAACAAAAAATAACTTGTCCTGATGAAATTACAGACTTGATCATGCTGTGTGTTAAAGTTTCATTTGATTACTCTAAGACCATGATTCCCAATGTGGGGCACATGCCCCACAGGGGGGCAATTTGATTTTTAGGGGGGGCAATTCGAGAATGAGTTATTAACAGTGAATGGCCTTTTAGGCTTCCTCCACATGAGTAGGAGTTCACTTGTTGAATAATAAGAATTATATGTCGCAGGGGGTGGGGGCATCAGGATTTTAGAGAAGCTTAGGTGGGGCATGGCAAAAAAAAAAAGGCTGGGAATCACTGCTCTAAGAGATCACGCCGCCTTTTCCCATGAGTGCTGGGTGGATTCCTGCCCCAGTCTGAACAATTTATGTATTCAATAAACATTTGTCATAGGTTATAAAAGGAATGTGGATTGTTTAAGCACATCAGAAAAGTGATTTGTTAGAAGATGTATGTTTTGTGTTATGTAATAATAGGTTTTTGTCATATTAAAGAGTGTGAAATATTCACAAATATTAATGAAAATATATTTGTTCTGCTGGGAGACGATAAGGCTATGATGAATGTGTCTTCTCAGATCATCAGCTGATCATATAAACAAAACACTCACTCTTTTTTCCTTTTTGGGTTCCTTTGTTAACATGTGTTTTTATTTTTATGGCTAGGAGCCTCAAATGTTGAATGTAGCCTAGGCCTTTCTGAACCTCTGAAACGGCCTGCTCCCAGGAGATATCGCTACTCAATGGGCCTTCTCCCTGACTGCACCCTGCCTTAGCTTTATGGAAGAGCTTCCATAAAAAGAGCCTTCAAATGATGATCTGAACATGAGAGGAAGTCCAAAGGGGGGTTTGTGTTCCTTCGAGAAGCACCCAGGGCTTTGCAGGTACCGGTAAGCACTTGCAACCAATAGTTCTGCTGGTGAGACATCTTTCCATCTACTAATCCCAATTAGCAATCTTGAAGGAGTGCTACGGGACAGCCTGAGTTTCCAAACAATTTCCCAAGACATCCTGGTGTACAAGCAGGGAGGCCGTGTATATACTTGCCATATTCTTCAGGACAAAGAAGCACGCCAAATGTATGGTCTGGAGGAACGTTGAGTGTGTCTGCTATACTAAAAAAATGAAAAGAATCTGTTAGATAAATGCTTGATTTTTTTTCACCCCAGCGTAATCTTTGCTTTAGACATGAAAGATGGATCTGTCACCTCTTGTACCGTAAGCGAGGATGAAAAAACAACTGATGAAGACATCTGGTAAGAGTTCACCTGAAATGTCTTCACTGGGGCTTTCCTATACGAATCAAAGCCACCACGACTGAAAATCCTTTTCTTTTACAGCCTCTTTCCTTTTAGCACATAGTAATAACTGTCAGAAATATTTGCACAGCAGGCGATAAATGTCTTTGATCGTGATGCTTACATTTCTTGAGAGAGCAAAAGAGACCCCGCAGCCTAAATAAGCTGTTTTCTTATTTAACAGATATAGATGTGCATATAGAGTCTTTTTCATGTATCTGTCAGAAAAGAAAAAGGGGTTTTTTAAAGCACGCTAAACACACATGGCAGCTTAGCAGAATCGGATATAGAAAAAGTTGGAGCTGCAATACTCAGTAAAAAGGTTTTCAGATCATGGTTTTGTTTGAGCAACTTGGCTAAACCCATGTCTTCATTTCTACAATCACCGGGAGAAGAGAAACATTTTTGGGGGGATTTATTTATTTTTTAATGTTGCTTGTAAGGCATCAAACTCTTTGGGGACTAACTGAAGTGTCCAATTCCATGCTCCTACCGGTACACTCAACTTCCTTTGATATTCTCCTACATGGGCAGCCCACCATCACTGCTCAAGTTGACAGGCAGACACTGTAGCAGTGGTGGAATGCATTCTTAGGACAAACTTGCATATTGTATTAATCACACAGAAGCCGTGGAGGAAATCTGAAATGGCTGGATTGCTCACCTTGTGGTAAAGCTTCACAGAGTTTTCTGCCAGTTAACTATCACCTCAGCCCCTTCCTGCCTGAGAGAACATCTCAAAATGTGAGCCAAGATTATATGAGGCTATGAGGCTCTCTAAATGATTGCATCTGCTAGTAATCTGTATTTGTCATGTCACTCACAGGCCCCAGAAAGGAAAATGCAGAAAAGGAAACACACACACACACACATGCCAATTACACACAGCCAACTAATTTCTCATGGAGGGTCCATTGTGAAGACTCCCTCTTAATTCACTTACGGATCAAGGACTTTTCCAAGCTGAGGCTGAAATTTTTCCTTGAAATCATCACATATCTTAGACACTATATGTGCTGATTTCTTCCTAAAAAGAAAAGAAAAGATAATCACAGAATAGTTGAATTGCAACAGATCATCATCATCATCATCATCATCCCCATTGCTAAGACACCCATCATCAGTTAGAATCCCAGAGTGGTTTACAACATATAACATTAGAACCATAATTAAAAAGTAAATCAGATGGACCTCATCCATTACACGTGGCTCCACCATATCAATGTCCATTCTAATCTGAGACAACTAAAACGCTTTCATAAAACTAAATTCTAAAAAGGCAGGTAAGGATCAGGTCATGTAGTGTTTGGTTAACAGTATGTGTTTTAAAGTTAATTAGGAAAATTGTTTAAAGTTCATTTTCTGGCTCTTTACCCTTTGAGTCATGCCACACCCAGTAGAGATAAACAGAAGCGATCTAAAATAACATTGGCAGGATACTCTTAGAGGACAGGCCTAAAAGCCTGAGTTGATAAACCATCATCAATACAGGGAACCTCAAGACTCCATCAACCATTGAATTTAGTAAATTGGAGATCAATTAGCAGACATGAATCACACCGCTTCCCAACATCTCCAGCTCTCGGAGAACACATCAACATAAAAGGGGTGAAAATGAGATGAGGCAAAAGTAGATACCAAATATCTCCCCAGAGCAGTAGGATCCTCACAACTTGAAATGTTCTTGAAATGCACTACTTTGTGCATTCAACATGGTGACACTTTATGTCTCATGAGGCAACATCATTGAGGATAACTGATGCCAGAAAAGGTATAAAGAGTAATCTGCTATTTATTCAAAGCGTGTGTCACCAGGAATCTGTAACTGAGGCAAGCCAAGCATCATTAACTGATATAATGCAACTTACATCCGCAGATCAGGGTACCAGCGTAAAGTTCTAGCTACATTTCGGCCATCGTTGAAGTGGGGGGTTTCCTTTCCATACAGATTGAATCTGTTGAACTTAGGGTTATATTTTCTATTAACCGACTCCCCTGTGGGAGGGAAAGGGGGGCATTTGTTTATTACGTACACCATAAATGAACAAAAACCCAACATAGATACTTAGAAAGTTGAGATGGTGTTAATCTGCTTAGCATTTTAACTTTTTTATGTTTTAAAATATGGTTGTGAATTTTTCCTCAGTTTTATTGTTTTATCTTTTTGTAAACCACTTTGAGGTGTTTTTTGGGGGTTGTCGTTTTTAACAATCAAGCAATGTATCCGTTTTATGAAATAAATAAATAATAAAATAAAAACAAACCTCAGCATTTTGGCTACAAGCCCCTGGGCATTATGAGAAATGCCTAGGATCATAACAAAGTGATAAGAGAGTGACTTGTTGCCAGGCTTCAACCTATGACATTTGTTGAATATGCTATACTAGTAACGTAATACAATTGCCATTCCAATACAGAGCTTACATGATGCCAATACTCCATGGTCATTTTTTAAAAAATATCTATCTACGACTTGCACTTTTCCTTCTTACTCACCAACATAATAATCATTGTGTGTTACAACATACAAGTCATGTCCTTGTTCTGCTTCCCTCTGGACTTCATCAAATGTCTTTGCTGGATTTATAACCTCTCCACCAGGACCCTCTGAAAGTGAACCGTTACATGTAATGAAATAACCTGATCTAAACAACATCTTAAAACTCTTGACAAATAACAGACTACGTGTATTTAAGGATCATTCACGTACTTTATTCCAGAAACAGTTGCAATGCAGGGTATAGAGACCATAGGGTACATCAGAGTCAAGGTAAAAAGGTAAAAGGTAAAGGACCCCTGGATGGTCAAGTCCAGTCAAAGGCAACTATGGGGTTGTGGCGCCAAGGGAGCAGGCGTTTGTCCACAGACAGCTTTCTGGATCATGTGGCCAGCATGACTAAACTGCTTCTGGCGCAACGGAACACCGTGACGGAAGCCAGAGAGCACGGAAACGCAGTTTACCTTCCCGCCGCAGCAGTAACTATTTATCTACTTACACTAGTGTGCTTTCGAACTGCTAGGTTGGCAGGAGCTGGGACAGAGCAATGGCAGCTCACCCCGTCGTGGGGATTCGAACTGCCGACCTTCTGACCGGCAAACCCAAGAGGCTCAGTGGTTTAGACCACAGCGCCACCCGCATCCCCAAACATACATTATACCTGCATGTTGTTATAAGATAGTAGCAGGATTGAATGGCAATCTCCCATGTGCCTTATTGCAAACAAAGGATGAGATCCAACACAGCATGAATGGACATCTGGCCACACAGTGGGGCCTCTCCTCCATCCTATGGCCCTTGTGCATCCTCATTGGGTTGAAGGACCTTCTAGGGCAGTTTTTGTGGGGGGGGGGTGCTAGAGGTGGCAGAAGAGAAACAGAAAGTCCCATTGCCCAAGTATATTTTTATTGCACAAGTGGGTGGACATCATTGGATGTTGCCCATAATATTTGAAAAAATTATGAAACAGTGTGTGCCTTTGAGATGCATAAAAGAAGACCCTATGAGCTTGCAATGGAATTGCCAGCCATTCATCAATGATTTGTTTTAGTACTAATTTTTCTACCTCTGATAACTTTTCCTCCAAACAGAGTGTTAGCCACATCCATGCCTTTGGGTAATCGTAACGACTGATCATGCGATTTCCCAAGAGGTGATTCACGAACGCTTGAGTACACAGATTCTTTCTTCTCTAGAAGTTTTTGCTGAAAGCATGTTTTTGGAGGTGGATTTGCCAGCGATGCCACCTGAAGAGATTTCACACCACATCAAGTACATCAGTTCTGCACTTCTGAACTATCTCATATTACATTCATTTATTAGCTTTCTGGTGCACGCTGCAAAATGCACCAAAAAAATGTGTGTTTCCTATACAAGGGACACACAACTTTCATTCCTGTGCATTCTACAGCTATCAAATGCCACAATCCTAGTAATTTCATGCAAAAAACAAACAATGCTAAACCTCATCTTTAAGATCACCTTTCTGTAATGTAGCATTGCAAATATACATGCTTAATAGTTATTTCTAAAAAGGCATCATTCAGAATGCACAGCAGCAGACGTTTGTATGTATTAGTATGTATGTGATGGCCAGGCTCGGACTCGGAACCGGAGGAGTCTCAGCCTGCACTGGATCCTTTGCCTCGGACATCAGCTGAACCAAGTCTGGGGCCTGATTCTGAGGAGCCTCAGTCTGCACAGCCTCCCCTGCAACAAGCACCAGCTGAGCCAAGTCTGGGGCCTAAGCCTGCCCTGGTTCCAGATGTGGGGAATACCTCATTGCCATCAGTCAGGTCGTCACCAGCAGCTGGCCCACTACCAGCTGGGGCTGAGGCGGCTCCTGGGTCCAGTAACCCACCGGCGTCTCCCGAGCTGCAGAGACTCAGGGCTGATAGAAGGAGAGTCCTGAGTACTCGCAGGAGGAGTGCTTGCCTTCAGGCGAGATGGGGTGATGAGTCGCCAGGGGATCGGGACCGACTGTTACCCCGTCTAAGATAAAAGGCGGTCAGACCCCGCCCCAGGTTGCGGGAGCAACATTATTGGTTGCTAGATCCTGCTGGTGTTCCTGCTTCTGACCTGTCTTGGCTTCCTGCCCTGCCCTGGTTCGCTGCCTGCGTACCTGTTCCTGACCTTGCCTGACTCCTTGCCCTGCACCCAGCTTTGGCTACATCGGACTGTCTCTATGTTGAACCTTTGGACCACGGACCAGACTTGGACCTTGCCTCTCAGGTAACCCACGGGACCAGCACAATGTATAAGTCAACCACAGAGCGATGTCACTAATTGAAACGTCATTGGCATACTATCGCTGCAATGCTTCTAGTGAAAGCAATAATACTAGCATTTCAATTCTTTAAACAAAAAACAGATCAGTTGAGTGACTACAACCTCACCCACATCCCATCCTTTTAAGAAAGTGGTATGGGTAAAGTGCAGGTCCCCTAACTGCCCAAAGGGATGTTACCAGAAACAGAGGATACAATCTAACGGATTTATATCTGGTTTCCAGAACTGTTCTACTTACAGGGGGCAAAAGAATAAAAAAAAAAAACATGCTGTCCATTGATGGAGGACAGGCTGAGTTGGATTCATGCGGAAACAAGTGGTGAGTGGTGAGTAAGGGAATAGCTGTGAAGGAAAGAGATGACCCAGCCCAGCTGACCCACTGACTCTGTCTCTTCTACACTGGAGCCATTATGGTATGCCCACCAGGCAGCCATTTTGTGTTAGGCCACACCCTCACAGCAGCCATTTTGTGACTGGTGCCCACAGAACTTTCTTAAAAACCCCCAAAGTGCCCACTGCCCCCCAAGGTTCCATGTTTAGACTTAGGTCAGCAGATATGTTATATAAATAGAAATTGTAATCTTATAGGGACAAGCATATCCCAGTTTATGTCCATCAAATGCCCCTTGCACAGGACCAATCAGGATTGTGTTTCCCACCCATGAGTCAAAAGGATATTCTTTTAGAATTCTTACAGAGATTGATGGGACGGACTTTATGCCATGTGTCAGATGTGATGCAATATCAGGATCACATGCTCGGCCATAAAATATTCTCTCTGCACCAGGAGCAGGGTTGCTGGTGTTTCGAAACTTTTTTACAACAGGTGGAGTAATTGGCTATAAGACAAGAAGAAAAGTGTTTAAGAATATTCCTGCAAATACTGTAGATAGCTGTGTTGGTCCGTTTGGCGGGGTGGGGCAAGGGAACACCCCAGAAAAGTAAGTAACACTTTCATTTGGACCAATCAGACTGTCACATATTAATGGGCAAGCGTCTGGGTTCTCCATAATTCTTCATCAGGCTGAGTGTTGAGGAAAACTGAGAGGGTAGCTAAGAAAAGCAGTTGTTGCTCCAAAGTCTGCAATTCATAACTGTCTTAAGAAGTTGTGCAGGAAAATGTAGGCAGACATAATTAGGTTAGCCTCACAGGACACCAGACAGATTTTAAAAGGCATCCAGGCTACAGGGACAAAAAGAAAAAGAAAAGAAAATGTATATCCTCCCATTTTCTGAAAATACAAAATCTAGTAGTGAGTAGTGACCTGGTTCTGTCCTCAGTATTAACTGGGACACATGGGTTTAACTTCCTAAAAAAAACAAAAAACGCCAACAAGCATAGTGGGCTTTATATGAACAAAAACAGAATCAACAAACTACTTTGTAGTCAACACAATCCAATTACTTGTAAGCCATTTTAGACACCTGCACAGTTAGGTAGAAATCTCAGGTTTCCTTTTATAGTCAGCCCTCAAGGTTCCAGAAATAAGTTGTTGTGTTTTTTGAAAGTCACAGCAGTGTGTTTGACAACCTCAGAAAAGACAAATAATGGAAGCTTCACATTTTGTGTATTTTCAAATGCAATGTTTTGTAGGGTTACTCATCTGATTTTAATTTTTCAAAATTGCATTTATTGTACAGTGTATGTTGATTCTACCGTAAATGGCTTTGATGTTTCTATGAATAGTGGTATACAAAGAGTTTTCTAAATAAATAAAATTATTTGCACAATTGGGATTTACTATGTTGAGGCTTTTGAAACCTATGAATGTTTGCTTGGAAGGAAGTTGCCCTGTGTTCAGTGGGGCTCATTCCCTAGGATTACAGCCCTAAGCAAGTTCAAACAATGAATATTGAGGAAAACTACTGACATTCAGGATCCACTACAGTCAATACCAGATGATCCATCTCGGGTATTGTTTTGTTTTGTTTTCACCCCAGACGGGACACTAAAGTCCCTTTCAGCTTCTCTTGTGCAAAATGTGCAATATGCTGTTAATGTGAAATAGTAAGTCTATAAAGGCCTGGAGGGAGCATGTGTTGTGGCCAGTTAGAAAATAACAACCCACAGTGGTTTGTACATAGGACAATAGATAGTGAAACAGGGTGCTTACAAAGACATCAGTGAGACAATGGCGAGCTGTTTCTCCAATGGACATCAGCTTTCCAGCCTGAAAAAAGCAAGCAAAGACAAACCAACATAGGCAAGAGGTCATAATAATGAAAAGATTCACAGCACGGATATGTTTGTAAAGATATGTACTGTATCTGAATACAGTGGTACCTCGGGTTAAGTACGCTTCAGGTTAAGAATGGACCTCCGGAACGAATTAAGTACGGTACTTAACCCGAGGTACCACTCACTGTACTTTTCATTTCACATTTGTGCATTTTTTTTCGCTCCATAGCAATTTTTTTTTAAGCCATTATCATGATATGTGGGTTCGTTGTTTATGGAGTTACAATCCCCAGCAATCCTTAACAAACTACAGTGCCCAGAATTCTTTGAGGGAAAGATTGTGCTTTGAATGTGCTTTAACAGTATAGTGTGTACACAGCCTTATATTGTACATACCAGGTCAGACTGCTGGTTCATTTTGCCTGATATTATCAAGTCTGGGCTGGATCCAGCCTTAGGCTGCAATCCTAACCCCACTTCCATCACATTCCATGGAACTCAGTTGGACTTACTTTTGAGTAGACATGTTAGGAGCGCACAGTTAGTCATGTTTCAAGCTATTGAAATCAATAGGACTTAAGCTAGTAACTTGGGCTGGTTTGTTAAGGGTGCTGGGAACTGCCGCTGTGTGGGGGGGGGGAGAACTACAATTCCCAGGATTCTTTGGGCGGAAGCTCTGCGCTCTAAATGAGTGTTGGGTGTGCTTTTTATGCATGGTGTGGATCTGCCTTTTAAGAGTGGATCCAGCCCTCTAACTAGCAATCGCCGGGTCTCTTGCTGCCAGGTGATGCACCTTCCACCTGTAAATTATGGCCATCTTATAGATCCCACCCCCTTGGAAGAGCCATCCTTCTCCAGGCTGCTCTCTGGAGCTGTTTCAAGGAGAGGCGTGACGTTAAACAGGAGCGGAAGGGATGAGCAAGTGTCAGTCAAACATCTTTATAAAGATGCGGGGGAGAAGAGAAAGGGAGAGGGGAGGGGAAGGGCAGAGAAAACTCACCGTGGGGAGCTCGGGAAAGCGGTCGATAAACCTCCCCGGATACACTGGCCTGGGGCTGGGGACTCCCTTGACGGGGATCCCTCCCCCCATCCTGGCGGGAGGGATCCGCTTGGCGAAGGAAGAAAGCCGAGCTCGGGAGCTGCAGGAAAGGGAATGTTTTCTCGCGTATCCTAGCAACGGGGAAGGAACGGTCCACTCTAGATTCCCGCCCCCTACAGGCCAAAGTTGGGAAACGCAGCTTCTTCTTCGCTCTTCTTGTTCAGTCGTTCAGTCGTGTCCGACTCTTCGTGACCCCATGGACCAGAGCACGGCAGGCACTCCTGTCTTCCACTGCCTCCCGCAGTTTGGTCAGACTCATGTTGGTAGCTTCGAGAACACTGTCCAACCATCTCTTCCTCTTTCGTCCCCTTCTCCTTGTGCCCTCCATCTTTCCCAACATCAGGGTCTTTTCCAGGAAGTCTTCTCATCTCATGAGGTGGCCAAAGTATTGGAGCCTCAGCTTCAGGATCTGTCCTTCCAGTGAGCACTCAGGGCTGATTTCCTTCAGAATGGATAGGTTTGATCTTCTTGCAGTCCATGGGACTCTCAGTAGTCTCCTCCAGCACCAAAAGCATCAATTCTTTGGCGATCAGCCTTCTTTATGGTCCAGCTCTCACTTCTATACATCACTACTGGGAAAACCATAGCTTTAACTATACGGAGCTTTGTCGGCAAGGTGTTGTCTCTGCTTTTTAAGATGCTGTCTAGGTTTGTCATCGCTTTTCTCATAAGAAGCAGGCATCTTTTAATTTCGTGACTGCTGTCATCATCTTGGGTTATACCCAAGAGCTATAACCATTTTAAATGCTGTAACCAGATAATATGACATTGGAGAGCTGTGATGGGTGTATGTGTGGCTTTGTGTGTGTGTGTGTGTTTTATGCTGTTTTTTGTTTCTTTTTTTAACGGGATGGCATGCAATTTCGTTGCACTTGTGCTGGTACTTGTGCAATGACAATAAATTATCTTATTATCTGCAGTGATCATGGAACCCAAGAAAGTAAAATCTCTCACTGCCTCCATTTCTTCCCCTTCTATTTGCCAGGAGGTGATGGGACTTACAGCTTGTCAATTCACTCCCTTTCAGGATTTCAAATGGCACCTGCTGATGCTCAAGCACACTTTAAATCAGGGGTGGGGGACCTGCAGCCCTCTGGATGTTGCTGAGCTGCAACAAATGTGTGTGTTGGGGGGGGGGAGATGTTTGGTTCTCCAAATATTGCAGAACTACTGGATGGATTTGATTTATAATAATACTATGCCGCTTATCGATCGCATGGATTGCAAGGCGGCTTACAAACAATAACAGTAACATAGTAGAACATCACAAATGCAACATAAATCGCATAGAATAATTGACAAGCACATCAGTAAAACAATTACAAATCACCAGTAAAACACTATTAACCAAACAACTAAAAAAATAAGCTAAACAGCACAATTACAGCAAAAGTCATATTGTAGGATTCATTAAGTGCTATAGCATTCATAACCTTTAAAACAATACTAAAACCATTAACAAAAGAGCAACCAAAAAATAATCTAAGCAAGAACGGTTGAATTCATACACACACACACCCATGACCCATGATCTTCCACTCTAGTCAGTTCATTAAACTATAATTCCCACCAGACCCTACAAGCATGGCCAATGGCCAGTTATGATGGGAGTTGTAGTTCAGCAACATCTGGAGGGCCAAACGTTCCCCACATGTGGACTACAACTACCCCCATCTCTGATCATTGACATTGCTGGCTGAGGGTGATGAGAATTGGAGTTCAACAATGCTGGGAGGGCACAGATTCCCCATCCCTGTCTCAGGCCATGCACCTTGAGTGTACCATACCCTCCAACATTTATCTGGTGAAAAACGGGGACATCCCACCATACCCTCCAACATTTCTCTGATGGAAATATTGACACCCTAAGGCAGTGATGGCTAACCTTGACACTCCAGATGTTTTGGAACTACAACTCCCATCATCCCTAGCTAACAGGATCAGTGGTCAGGGATGATGGGAGTTGTAGTCCCAAAACATCTGGAGTGTCAAGGTTAGCCATCACTGCCCTAAGGAAAAGTGGGACATTCAGGTATCAAATCAGAAACCGGGACGGCTTCTGTAAATCTGGGGTTGTCCCTGGAAGATGGAGACACTTGGAGGGTCTGAGGGTGTGGGCTCCAGCGTGATGGATTCTGGGGTAGTGAGACCCAGGTTCAAATCCCTTCTCCACTACCAAAGTCACTGGCTGTTCTTGAGCATAAGACTGTAAGAATAGCTTGTTGGATCAGACCTACGGCCTGTCTAGTCCAGCATCCTGTACTCAAAGTGGCCAATCAGATGCCTGTGGGAAACCAGGGAGCAGAGCATGAGCACAAGAGCACATTCCCCTCCTGTGGTTTCCAGCAACAGGTATTCAGAAGCATTGCTGCCTCCAGCTTTGGAGGACTAGTCATTATCTCTCAGCCTAGCCTACTTTACAGGGTTGCTGTGAAGGTAAAATGCAAGGAGGGGGAGTACAGCCATGCACACTGCCTTGACCTCCTTGGAGGGAGAGCAGGATATAAATTGAATAAATAAATAATTCACCTTCTCTTTATTACTGCTTCAAATGTTTCTAAACTGCCCTGATAGTGGCACTGAAAACTGGCTCCAGAATTAACATGCATTAAAGGAGCTAGAGTTTTGCTTGCTTTAGGTTGCTTTCAGTCTGTGCTGTAATTTTGGGAATGCAACTTCCTTTCTAAAAGCTGGCATGATCTAAAAGCTGATTTCCTTCAGAATGATCATGATCTAAAAGCATGGCCTTCAGATTGTTCCTCTGATCTGGACCAATGTTTTGTTTGTTCTGGATTCCTTAGAAAAACTACATTCCCTGGTTCCAGATAACCATCAGTGTTGGTTAGAATTACACTGCACACATTAGCAGTCAGTTGCAGTTTATACACGTCAGACAGTAGCCACGACAAAGTCTGTATACTGGGTGTAGCAAATTTAACAGTTCCTAATTTAAATCATGCATTGCTCTGGTCTACAAGCCAGAGCATAAGATTTAACAAAATCTAGATGGAACTTGCTCAAAGTAAAGAAGCTACTTTTTGAATAATTGCCCCTTTCTATAAACATGACTGTATGAAGCATTTCAGTATGTACCCTGCAGAGTAGGGCAAAAAGGTAAAGGTAAAGGACCCCTAGACGGTTAAGTCCAGTCAAAGTCCAGCTCATTTTTCATGCTGAGGGAGCCGGCATTTGTCCACAGACAGCTTTCTGGGTTATGCGGCCAGCATGACTAAACCGCTTCTGGCGCAATGGAACACCGTGACGGAAACCAGAGCGCATGGAAGCGCCGTTTACCTTCCCGCCACAGCAGTACCTACCAGTATTTACCCTGTTTCCCCTTTTTTAATACGTAGTCATAAAGTAAGCCATGGCAGGTTTTTTTAACCTTTGTGAGAAGTAAGACGTACCCCAAAAGTAAGCCGTGGTGCCGCCATTGTTCCCGTCGCCTCCTCAGCCCCTCCTGCTTAGCGTGCAGGGAGAGGCGGGGGGGGGGAAGACGCCTCTTCCTGCCCCGCTTGTTCCCCGTGCGCAGGGAGCCAGCGAGAGGCGCGGGGGGAAAACGCGCCTCTTGCGGAGTTCTGCCCCGCCTGCTCAGCGCGCAGGGGGAGGTTGTACCGTATCATACTGACGTAATAAAAATAAGACATCCCCCCGAAAATAAGCCACCCTGTGTTTTTTTGAGGAAAAAAAATTATAAGACGGTGTCTTAAAAAGGGGGAAAGACGGTATCTACTTGCACTGGCGTGCTTTTGAACTGCTAAGTTGGCAGGAGCTGGGACAGAGCAACGGGAGCTCACCCCGTTGCGCAGATTCAAACCACCGACCTTCCAATCTGCAAGCCCAAGAGGCTCAGTGGTTTAAACCACAGTGTCACCCGCTGAAAAGTGAGTATAGCAAAGGCTGTCCTCCGAGGTAATTTATTTGTTTTGATGTTGTTCTGTGCAGCAATCCTGGTTCTATTCAATAATGCAGAAATAAACATGCACCAAAAGTGTCGTCTTACCTTTGTCCCCACTGTTTAATCACCCTAACTGCATTTTTTAAAGGGGAGGTAAGGTATGTCCAGGGATAGCTGATCTACATTAATGAAATTTAATTCTTCACCCTCACTATTCAAAGTGACATATGAAATATGGTATACAGAACAGAGGAATCACAAGAGATATCTGGACCAGATGCATGTTTTTTTCCTATATGCACACCCAGAGAATAGTTGATATCTATTACAGACCTCCTCCTAAACACTTACGCTCCATCATTGCTAAAATCTCTCCAGCTCATGTTCATTTATATACTGTATATTGAACACCTGAATGCAGCAAAATGCAAAGGTTATGGCTTATATGGGGGGGGGGGTGTTGTAACATTATTGATCTCATGCCAAAAATCTCATGATTGATCACATGGGGAAGAAAGAAAGATGCAAAGACTTTCCATCTTCATTTATGAAATGCATCTCAAGAGAACTTAATCAAGCAACATCTGCTTTGTGAAGCATTTAAAGTCTCTTGTCTTATGCTTTAAAGCCATAAGGGGGGCTTCCATTTGAAGAAGGGCTGGAGTTCAGTGGTAAAGCACAAGCTTTGCATTCAAATGCTCCCAAGTTTAATCTCCAGGTAGGGCTGGGATTGCCTTCTCCTATATGAAGCTGCCCCTTTGGGAAGGACAATAGCTCAGTGGTAGAGCAGCTGCTTTGCATGCAGAAAGCCTCAGGTTGAATCCCTTGCATATCTAGGTAGGGATGGGAATGTTCTGGCTGAAACCCTGGAGAGCCATTGTCAACAGATCCAAATACTGAGCAAGATGGGTCAATGGTCAGACTCGGAATTAAAGCAGCTTCCTACATTTTCCCATAACTTGCTTTCCACACTGTCGTGCCGTCGTCTTCTTCTTTGGCAATCACTCGTAGCCGAGTAAGATTGTCTTCCATAAACACGGTTTTAACAGTGGGTCCGTAAGTGACTGCGGAGGCCAATTCTGGATCCACACATCCTTCCCCAGTGGGGACATACGGGTAGGTTTCCGGGCGGGAGTTGATCCCGGTGAGGGTTTGCCAAGCGTGCCTTCCTCTTAGCACATTTCTCCCTTTCGTCCTGAGTTCGAGTGTCTTCAAAGCCCATGACACATTTGGTAAAGAAGTTTACTCTTGGATATTATTATTATTATTATTATTATTATTTATTACCACCTTTCATTTGAAGAACACAGGGCAGTTCATAAAAAATACTAAATGAGAGCACAAAATACCTCATAACAAATGCAAAAACAAACCAATAACCCCCAACATATTTAAAAGGCCATAGATTGTTTACTTAGCCAAAGGCCAGGGAGAAGAGGACATACCCTCCAACATTTCTCTGATGAAAATAGAGACATCCTATTCCATAATAATAAGTGGGACATTCTGGGATCAAATCAGAAACTGGGACGCCTTCTGTAAATCTGGGACTGTCCCTGGAAAATAGTGACACTTGGACGGTCTGTCATTGGAGCTGGCTCCAATTTGAGCTCCTGGCCTTCCACCAAATGGGCATCAGCCACCACTGCCTAGGACCAGCCTAATTTCAGAAACTGCCTGCAAGTGATCAGTTCAGACCTCTGACCAGAATGATCTGCCCTTCCCCTGAGAAGTGGGAAGAAGGAGGAGAGAGGAGGTTGCAGAAAAAGACAGAAGGAGAGTTTGGATTTGAAATCCCGCTTTATCACTACCAGAAGGAGTCTCAAAGCGGCTAACAATCTCCTTTCCCTTCCTCCCCCACAACAAACACTCTGTGAGGTGAGTGAGGCTGAGAGACTTCAGAGAAGTGTGACTAGCCCAAGGTCACCCAGCAGCTGCATGTGGAGGAGCAGAGACGCAAACCCGGTTCACCAGATTACGAGTCTACCACTCTTAACCACTACACCACACTGGCTCTCAGAAGAGGACAGAACAAGATTGATAGAAAAAGGAAATAACTCTGTCCACTTTTGACTTTAGCCCTGCCCACCTCTGGCTTTGTCCTGACACACAATTGGAACGTGGCCCTTGGCAGAATACCCCTGAGGGAAAATGGCCCTCAGTAGAAAAAATGTTTCCCACCCATGCTTTAACCCCATTACAACCAACTTAGTTACTGTTTGAATAGCATCATTCTATCTTTAGTCATTTAGTTGTATGGAGCAGAGTCAGGAATTTCCTGTTGTTCCTGTTCTTCTAGGAGAGAGACAATACAAGCTTCCTGAATGCTGTGTCTTAAGCCTTTCACAACAGTAATAGCTGACTCGTCTCATTGATAATGGGGCTAACATGTGAACAAATTCCTCTAGATTCAGAACAATGTGTTTCCATGCATCCTTTTCTGTTTGGGCACAGAGTAGCAGAGGTGGGGGACGTTTTTACACAATTCAGTGGTGTATCCATGGCTGGGCACACACTATACCTTTAAGGCACATTTGATGCACATTCTTTCCTCAAATAATTCTGGGCCCTGTGTAGTTCACCTCTCATAGAGTTACGGTTCCCAGCAACCCTTAACAGACTACAGTACCCAGAATTCTTTGAGGGAAGGCATGTGCTTTGAAGGTGCTTTGAAGGTATAGTGGTTAGGCAGCCCATACACAACTCGTTTCTTTTCGCCATAGGAGTAAAACTATCATTCACACACAGATGAGACTAGATTCAGGTAGGTAGCCATGTTTGTCTGACGCAGTCAAAAAAACAGTAATAAAAATTGTCCAGTAGCACCTTATAGACCAGCTAAGTTTGTTTTGGTATAAGCTTTCGTATGCATGCACACTTCTTCAGATACCTGAGAAATAAACATGGAAATAATGAGTTATTTAAAAGGAAATATGCTCAGGAACACTGCTGAGGTAACTAAATGTACTCTAGATCTAAATGCAGGACAGGGAATCTGTGGGTTCCAGATGTTGTTGGACTAACACTCTGACCCCTGGACCTGCTGGCTGAGTCTGATAGAAGCAAGTACACCTGGTGGGCCACAGTTTCCCCATCCCTGGTATAAATTGTGAATGCAGTCTCTCATTCAGAGGGCTGGAACAAAGTCAGGAATTTCTAGGTCAGGCCTGCTATTTTAGCTCTTATTCTTCCCACTAGATGTCCTCCTTTTCTGCAGACCTGTCAAGCGGAAATAAACACTGCAAATAAACAGAAATAAATCAAAGTGTTGAAAGTAAGGTTCTGATTGGGGCTGTGGAGAATAAACCGGACAAGACAGTTATGCTTGAAGGCGCTTCTGATTTATTTCTTTTTAGAATGGAATTTAAAAGGCATCAACTTGCATGTCATAGTAACACAAACAATGTGATTACATGTACTATTCAGTTGCACATGGCTCTTACTCTGCAACAGCCTATCTTCCACACATTGCCCTAAAAGCATAAAAAGTTCTTTCAATAAGGAATCTGGAGATATGGGAAGATGGAGGTACTATCGATGGATAGTTCAACACCTTCCATCAATCAACTCAGTTGATGTGGGACCAAAAAGGCTTTTATCAGAGAGAGCTGTCTGTGTCCTTGCCACATTTGTCCCTGCTGCAGCTCATTGGCAGAGCATCTGCTTTGCATGCAGACGGTACGAGGTTCAGTTCCCAGCATCTCCAGGTAAGCTTGGAAATGTACTGTCTGAAACCCTGGAGAGGCACTGCCAGCCAGTCTTGATCCAGGTGGGCCAATGGTTTGACTCGATGTCAGGCAGCTCCCTATGTTCCCTTCCTTAGCATCCCAAACCATTTCCTGCTTTGCCTTCAGAAGTAACGCAGTCCGTGACCAAGAGATGGGGTCATTTATGTAGTGATGCCTTGTTTGTGGCACACCTTTTCAGAAATACCCATTGGTCACCAACCTTATTATTTTTGGGTGTTTTATAGTTTGTGCTAGTACTATTCTGGCTTTTTGCAGGGAGGAGAGGCAAAGTGTTTATATTTAAAAATGCCTTGTGTTTTCTAATTCACGCTGCTGCTGCAAGTTGCCTTGAATAGTGGAAGCCATAAAATAGAAAACCGCACATTAAAAATGAACTCTACTTGTTATACTCTGTTAGTGGAAGAGTTTCCACCCATGTTGTTTTTACACTGGATTCCCTCCCATGCTATGCCTGAATCTCAAGCTTCTAGTCTTTAGCTGCCTGCCTTTTTTTCCTTACCTGTGTCTCCATCCTCACCTTTGTCGTTTCTCTCTTTCAAACATCCTTATTTGCACACTTTCTCTCACCTCAGTTCCTTCTGTGGTCTCTATGCCTAAAATATCATTTCTCTATTTGTCAAACTGATTCCTTCTCCCCTCTTAAGCTGGAAGTTTAGCAGAACCATACTTCTCAAATCTGATCCACATTCTTTGCCAGCTGACTCTCTGACCACTCAGTGCTAAACCTCTCTCAATGTCTTGTCCTTGGCATTGGGACCATGCCAGCCCTGGGTACAGAGTCTGGTGTATTTTATTTATTGTAAATACCCCATTTTACAGCTCTGAGAGGCTCTCAAAACGGTTTACAAAAGATTATCCTGATAAAAATCACATGATAAAATAAATAACATGGTGTCAACATATTCTTACCAGTTGCTAGGAATCACAAGGAGTAATTTTGAATCTCTGATTTTGGCCCAATGGACCAGGATGGAAAATTCCCACTTTGGTTGACATTCACAGGAAGAGAAATGCTAGGGTCCAGAAGTGGGAGTTTCTTGGTCCACACCCTAGGAACAAGAGATCCACACAATTGCAAGGTCGTTCTGGAATTGATGTCACCACCTGGTTATAGTGGTGTCATGATGGAATTTGTGCTATTAGGAATAATCAGAGTATATTGATACATTGGCCCCATATTTTGTGGATCTTCATCTGGGTTCTCTGAGGGGAGGGGAGGAAATCTACATACATTACACTCATGACCTGTTTGCAGCCTTCTCATAGGCATCTGGTTGGCCAATGTGAGAACAGGATGCTGTAGATGATGCTTCTTATGTTCTGATCGTGTCAAGATTATTCAGGTGACATTTCCTGCCCTCATCCTATAACTTCCCTAGTGTTGTCCTTCCACCTCTGCCCAGTAATCAGCAGTTCCAACCTACTAATACTCTCTGATGCCAGCAGTTGGAATTTGCTCAGCCCATGATGGAGGCAAGTGCTATAGGTACCAAATAAATATTAAATAAGAATGATAATATATTCTCCTGAAGTACCAAAGTTTATGGACTGCATTGTCCCATCAAGTATCTGTGGTGCCAATTTGGTCATAGCATTCTTTATGTGCTAAGACATCCGATTCTTCCTGTTTGTTTCTTCTCTGTATTGTTTCCATTCATATTAAAGTGCTTAAAATGTCATTGTACGTCAAGCTGGTTGCTCCTGTTTCCCTTAAGAGTCCTACTCCCACAACCTTTCCCGGTTTCTGGTCCATTGTTCAAGCCATTATCTCTTGTGCTTGTTAACTTTTCCTTCCATCTGTCGTCTTGATGTGTCTGAATTAATGCATCTGCATTCACTTCAGTTATAGAAAGGCTGTCACTGTGGCAATATTAACTGCTTACAGGAAGTATTTAATTGTGTAACTTGTTGACTGCATGTTTGTTTCATTTCTTCATCTCCTCTGAAGCCAGTTTTGTATGTTCATTATCGTGACTTGAACTAAACATTACAGAACTCCAGCATGCTGGCTGAACATTTAAAATCAAGAACTCATTTGTTATCTGAGATACTATGGGTATATTTTGTGAGGCACAATTCAGATACCTTTTCCTGGGAAATTATGCTTTTAGAGAGAATTTGCACTTAAACTGGATGCAAGACTGCATTTAGGAGGGAAATTATTTTCCACATATAAATTCCACTAAATTGAACAATTCTCTCCCCCCCCCCCCCGGAAATCTAAAACCATCTTCTTTCAAGTTATTTACACGTGTTTTGTTTCCAAGTATGAAAAGATGATGGAACTTTCCAAAAGCAAAGGAAAGTTAGCTTTAGAAAAGTCAGAGTAAGGGCATGCTCTCCATAATCAGACTCAACAATGTCTAGCATCAGTATGAATTGATACCACATGGTATCAATATTCTATTAACCGTATTTTTTGTCTTTACTGACAGGGAATACAGAAAGCATATAATTTGTGTGTGTGCTATACAATATAACTTGATATTTAAATCTTCCATGGATTTATCTAATCTTTTTCTAAACTCAATATGGCTGTTATGGCATTGTGTTGGAGATTTCCACTAGTCAAGAAAGTACTTTTCCTTGTTTGTTTTAAACATGTTCTCTTGTTCAAACTCTATTGAAACATGTAATCTCTCCTGCCCTTTTCCACTCAGATAATGATTTTATTTATGTGATATCAGCTTAGTAGTCCTTCTAGCAGTTTCCTTTCTAACTTTTTCATGTTAGACCAAATCCATTGAAATTGTGACCACAATATTTTAGCCCCATCCATCAATTCTCTCCTTGTGTGAAAGGTTTACTGTGTGTGTGCTTGATCATTCCCCCCGCTCGCATCCGTTCCGTTCTAAAATATGGGATGTCTATAACTTTTCACAGGGCTGAGCCTGACTATGTACACTGTAATCCTCTTCATGTGTTCACAAATGTATTACTGAGTTCTGTGGGATTTAATTCCATGTACTGTATATACAGGATTAACGTCATTGAAAGGTGTTGTCTGTCTAGATGCTCTGACCTTTTCTGGGACTTGATAGTGCAGAAAGAGGGTACTAAATACGTTTTGTGCGCCTATGATAATTTCTAAGAAGATACAGTTAAAACAATATAGCAACACATTACTTGCACAATTTTAATGTTGCTGTTTTTGTTGTTTTGTGATTTCTGTAGTTTTTAATTTAGTTTATTATGTTTCAGGGGGTATTTACATTTTACGGTAATTCTTTTTTTAGTGTAAACCACTCTGGAGATGATTGTAGGTATTTTTATACCACCCTTAAATCAATCAATCAAGTTATAGGTTCCTGATTTATAAACACAAAGCATTACTCATGGAATTAGGGCTGCACAACACTTCTAAAAGTAGTTTGCCAATCTATGCAATCTTACATTCAGTTAGGAATGTTGCAAAGCCTATCTGCTTTTGCTTGGAGTTTTGCAATACATGTAGTAGGTGTTCTGTATGACCTGGATAATGACAAGGAGCTATATCATTACTGCCTCAATGAAGCAAAGCTTTTCTACTCATGTACACAGGGTAGATAATCTTTCAGCTGATCTGGGAGTTATGTGCAAGAGCACGTTCTTTAACTGCACTTTTAGTCAGCGGTCTTTAAGAACACCATCATTTCCTGACACTATCTTGGAGTTTCCCCAATTCCATGGGAAGCAAAATTCAGCAGGTGCAGCTCTCCCCTTTACTGCATGTCCATGCTGGTAAGAAGTTATACCTACATAGTTTCTACATTTAAATGAAGCACATCTGCCAGGAAAGGTGGCAGCCTTATGGTGTAACTTAGTAAAGCTGTAGCTTTCATATTTCACATAAGGGATTTAAAATACAAACAAATTGCAATTCATTATCTGTATATAAATATAAATATAAACCTCAACTATTATGCACTACATATTGCAAGTTTTCTGTATTTTTTCTTTTAAAATTATTGTTTTATTCAACAGGTAACCATTTTATTTTATATTTTGTACTGATGATCAGTCCTCTTCTGCTACAAGTATGTGCGCATGTGGAAATTAAGTAAATAAATAATAGATCCATTAAACTCCCCCAATTGTTTTCTGGAATCCCCCTAAAATTTAGGTCCAGAATCCTCCTGCTCCAAAATCTTACCCATTAAAAATAACATGGGGCATTCTTATCCAAACTGTGCCAACCCTTACCCCACGATGCGAGATATTTTATTTATCAATTTATTGGGCGCATCTGTATCACGTTCAGCCAAAAAAAGGCCCCTAGTAAGGCAAGTCCCCCTATCAAACAATGTTTTTTTTAAAGGCACACAAGGGAAAGGGGACGGGGAGGGATGAGGAAAACCAAAATCAAAGCTCAAAACACCCAACAAAAACAGCTGTTCCTATTTCGACTCCCAGGAGACAAGGGGCAAGGAAGGCGGTGCCTGGCAGAGCTGGGCCGCCAGAGAAGCTGATGAAACCAGGCCGCCTCCTAAAAGGGCCCGAGATTGGGAAAACAAGCGCCGGGCATGCGCCAGGCCCCGCGTCGTGACGTCATCCGAAGCGAGAGAGGCCGGTTTCTCGACGCCCCTCCCACAATCCCTAGCGCAAGCCCGCCCGGAGCGCCTCCCTCCGGCAGCAACGGCCTGTCGGGGTCGCGTGACAGCGCAGAGCAGGAAGTGATACGAGGGCGGGCGCGGTGACGTGGCAAGCGGCGGCGGCTGCGCAGGCGCAGGAAGTTGCGTGCTTTTGTGTTTTGGTCCAGGAGGAGGAGGAAAAGACGGAAGTTGGAGGCCGCATCCCCTCATTTCCCCCCCCTCAGCAGCCTCAGCGCACCGTGAGGTACCGGAGCATCCCAAAGCCCTCATACCCCCCCTCTCACCTTACCCACCCGTAACCGGAAGGACCAGGCGCTCGCCGGCTCCCCTTCAGTCACACACTCGCCGGGGGGCGGAAGTGGCGAGGAGGCCGCAGCTTCCCGTCAGGGCCAGGTAACGACTCGGGGGGCCGGCCGGGGGGCGGAATGGCGGGGCGTAGGGGGTGGGGAAGAGACGGAAAAGGCCTTAACGAAACAGGCCGGGACCCCCCCGCGCGCTTTTCGCTCCTTCCTCATTTTCTCCTCACCGCCGCTTCCTTCCGACAGCGGCGCCCCGAATCCGGCGGTGTCGTCGTCGTCGTTTTTTAAGTCGGCCGGATTCTCCTTTCCACCCTCAAAATGGCGCCCCCGTGTCTCCCACTTCCTCTTATTCCCGGGCCAGCGAGTGAGGCGGGGCCGGTGGGAGAGTCGGCTGGAGGAATGAATGGGGAGGGCCGCCCGGTCCGCGGAGCGACTGAAGGGTTTTGATTTCGGGGTGCGGGGAGGGCGACGCAGCCATCCCGGCTAGCAGGGAGGGAGGGAGGGAAGGCTTACGGGGCCTCTCCAGGAAAGAGTTAAAAAAAAAGCGGCGTGTTTCGCTCTGCAGAGTGGCCGGGAGGGAAAGGCAATTCCTTCCTTTCAGGTTTCCCACGCTTGTGGCGAATCAAAGTGTGGGGGTGATGTGCAAAAACTGTACTGTATAGGTGGAGATAGAATTAAGAAAGTACAGTGGTGTAGCTTGTTTGTTTTATCTCGGTGGACGCTTTGCAGTCGTGCTAGTTTGATTATCCTGTGGTGGCAATGTGAGATCAGGGTAAGAAAAACTTGTTTGTGTGTGTGTGTGTGTGTGTGTGTGTGTGTGTGTGTTTTAAATCCAAGCAATTCCAGGTGTATCTCAGGGGCACGATCTCCTGAACAGTTCTTAACATGTGTAGATGGAGACTAGTAGGTATTCACGTTGGCTTCATCTTTTAAAGCTGCTTTAAAGAGAATTTAAGGCTCGAGCAATTTGAATGAAGCACAGGTAGTTACAATACCATCACTTCCAGTTCCTTACAATGTCATTTATGTAGCTGTCCATCAGTTATTGCCTGAATTAGAGGCAAATCATTAAATTTGAGCACTTAGGATTAATATGTGTCACCCACTTTGGTTGGTTGATCAATGTCGGGGATGTACATGTAAAGTGCAGTAATGTTTAAAACAGCTTAAGTGGAAATCCCTTTATTTTAAACTGTTTAAAATACTTTGTGCTGTTCGAATCTGTTAATTTATGTAAAGATTTGTTTCTCTGCAATAAGGAGTCCGCAACTACAGTGCAATGTGTATGTGAATAATAAGCAGACAAATGCATTAGATATCTATGTAAAAGTATTGAGTGATAACTTGTTGGGTGCACACTTTGTTTTTACATACAAACTCATTTTGTATGCAGTAAAATTTACCACAAATAACAATGTGAAGCACTACTCTAATAAACTAGTAATTCTTTGAGAGTTAAAATATTGAGAAATAATTTAGAACATATACATAGCACAGAAATTATGAAGTTACAATTTCATACCTTACTGAACTTACCTTATATTAAACAAACAACAAATGATATCTTTCTAAGCACACTTAGTACAGTAATCACATGTACAGTAAAGACAGAATTGCTTGAAACTGACTTCTGAATAAAAATGCATAAGATTAGGTTGCATAGCACCAACCTTTTAGTGAATTTGGATGAAAATTCTTTTCATGTATCCCTCAACTTGGGCCCCTATTTATATCCCTTCCTCTTGCACCCTACAATTCATTTCTAAATAAAGATGGCTAGCTAGGCCTGAGCGATATATTGATATATTGCCCATGACCACTATAAGGAGCAGACCATGATGTTGGCCTCATTCAGTGGTATATCGCTGGTGAAACCACTACCGCTCCTGAGTCCCTCTGCTAGCAGTGTCTGCTAGAGATAGTCAAGAATTATTTCCTCCAGTGGGTGCTGCTAACAGAGGGACTCAGGAGTGGCAGCAGTTTCACCAGCGATATATCGAGCATTTATATACTAAATGCTTTTATATACTAAATGCTTGCATATCCAACTTTCTCATTTGATGCTTCATTCCTGCTTACCTCAATGAAAATCTAAATTAAATACTGATAATCTGAGGGCAGAGTGGGATGATGATTTCACTCAGCGATATATCGCTCGATATATCGCTGAGTGAAATCATCATCCCACTCTGCCCTCAGATTATCAGTATTTAATTTAGATTTTCATTGAGGTAAGCAGGAATGAAGCATCAAATGAGAAAGTTGGATATGCAAGCATTTAGTAACTGAATTTGAATAATTTTGAGTGGTTGTTATCCAGTGATTTGATGAAAGTGCAGTATTTAATAACATAGTGTAATATTTTAAGATAGGTTAGGAGCAGACGGCCATCTTTTCAGGAATGTTTGGAAATGCCTCTGTAGTTGTAAAAAACAAGAGAAGTTAGTGCATTCTTTTTCCTTGTTTACATTTTGGCATTGAGTTGAAAAATAAGAAGAGCAACAGGTTTGCCCATTGTTTAATATTTATCTTGTGTACACTTTAAGACTTAAATATTTTTGTTAGAGGAGCTACATAAAGAAAAGTAAGCATATATACAGTATTATTAAAATCAGAGCATTATAGAGATTAAAACATTTAATCAGCACATTTCTTTTAATTCATCTATCAGGAGTTAAAATATCTAACATTTTACTTATATAGATGCAAGGAATATTCTTTTTTGCAGGAAGTGTCTAAAGGGCTTTTCCTATAAAAGATTGAAATGTAGTACTGAACACCTCATTTTAAATTTAATAAATAGAAGTAAATTGTCTGGTATTCAAATAGCTGCTTAGGCTCATGAAAGGAGCTGTGATAATAAAAGCTGCTCTTCATGCTTTACAACAAACTTCCTTTGCAATTCCCCTCAGTTTTAAAAGCTATTCATTTACCTTATGACAGGGGTAGGCAACCTAAGACCTGGGGGCCGGATGCGGTTCAATCGCCTTCTAAATCCGGCCCACGCACGGTCCGGGAATCAGCGTGTTTTTACATGAGTAGAATGTGTTATTTTATTTTAAATGCATCTCTGGGTTATTTGTGGGGCCTCCATGGTGTTTACATGAGTAGAATGGGTGCTTTTATTTAAAATGCATCTCTGGGTTATTTGTGGGGCATAGGAATTTGTTCATTTCCCCCCCCCAAATATAGTCCAGCCCACCACATGGTCTGAGGGACAGTGGACCAGCCCACGGCTGAAAAAGGTTGCTGACCCCTGCCTTATGACATTTGAGTTGGGGTGGTGTTTGGTCACAAGTCGTACTAAGCTCACTAGCTGCATACTGTAATTCTTTGTATCCTGATAATGGTTTATATGTCCTTCTCAAAGAGGCTTAAGGTGGAGCAACAATTTTATGGAAACAGAAGTTAGCAAGAAATTGTAAACTATTTAGTTATTTTATGGAAACAGAAGTTAGCAAGAAATTGTAAAATATTTAGTAAGCATTTTAAAATGCTGCAGGAATAACCAGTTTGGCCAAATTAGAAAGTTTTATAGTATTGCCAGAATATGTGCACACTTGGGACTTTGGTGGAGCTTGGGACAAAGCTTTCCATCCACTGGGAATGCTACTTTTATGTGGTTTTCTGACTTGTTATATGTTGTATGTAAGCTAAGAAAGTGATCAGGCAAAGGGCAGACGGTAGTAATAGGATTCGAGCTTGTTATATTACTTGAAATCAAAACATGAACCTTGATTTGTGTCAATAATATATGACAGGTGTGTGTGTGTGCCAGGCGCATTTTGCACCTGGCTATCAGCCACTTCTGACCAAGTGAAGATGTCCGGGTTCCAGGATGGTGGTGCCTGAACACTCCACTATCTGGAGGTGCATGCCTGGCCTGGGGATCCTTGGATCTTGTCAGTTTTCACACACTAGCAACAGATCCTGTAGAATTCTATCCATTATATTTTATCTGTACAATCAGAATGAATTTCAGGAACCAAAAAGTTGTATTGAAAAATACGGTTTTCAAGCTGTCTGGCCCCAGATTGGCAACCAGGCATTCCATTTTGGCATCTGTAAACCTGTTTTAAGGAGCCATTTGGTGCCTATCTTATATATCTGAGTTTCTGACACTGGACTGTGTGCAGATGATGAATCATGGGGTAATGTACTCTCAGCAACTTTACATCAAGAGGGTTGGACTGGAATTGTTTTTAAGGACAGTTTCATGTAAAACATGCTACAGTTGTCAATCCTCATGGTTATAAAGGCATCACATTACATTTTTATTTCACATCAGAACTTTGGGCGGCATACAGGGTTGCCATTCTCAGCCCTTGTTTCTTCAAACTTATTCAATGTAAGTTTATGGTTGAGTGGAGGCTGAATCTGGGTTTTCTTGGTACTAGTCCAACACTCTACCCACTACACCAAACTAGTGACCTATGAATGATGATTGTTGACCTAATCCATATCTTAGAGATGTTCACAGCCATTCACCAGGCACATTGTGTAAAAGTATGTTTCTGCAGTCTGGACTTTGTGATTCAGTGATGGCTCCAAGAGCACCCACAGCTGAGAATCTATATAACTAGAAGGACTGAATACTATCAATTATTATTTTTACCCGTCAAGTTGCAGTATTTGCTGATCATTGCTTCTTCCAAGTGTAAGCTTGTTTTGCGCATTTTGAAAGTAGGAATGAATAAGGCAACACAAACTTTTAGGTGTAAGACTTATAGCAGTCTTAATTGAAATTCATACACACAAGCAAGATTTATTTATTTATTTATTGAATTTATATATCGCCATATACCATAGGTTTTTAAAGCCCTATTTCCAATGTTGCAGTACTCATTTGTCAAACAATAAACTCTGAGCTCTTAAAATTATTATCTGTATTAGTATAGAAATTTGTAGTATGGTCTAGAGATCCAGATAGAAAACAGCTAAGCTATTCATGTTTTTAGTGGGAAACTTCTATGTTGGAACTGAATAGATGTTTCTCAGGTGAGCTGGGTTTTGCTAACCTGCTTGACAAGGATGAAGCTATATAAAGGAAAATGTTGTTTGAGGTTGAGGAAACCATTTCATTCTTCCGAAGTTACAAGTAGCCATTACGATAAGTGGAGAAGCAACCAGAGTCTTGTTACACCCATCCTTTCAGTATAGTATCAGTTTCATTTTGTCCAGGATGTAGAAAGGTGGCACTGAGCTGAGTAAGGCCTGATTAATGCAGAACAGGATGTGAAATAGTTGACGATCCAGTGGAATAATTCTGAGGATATTCTTAAGCAGTCAGACAGGATTTATATGCAGTGTTTTGTTGACTCTGGAATATGTTCCACTGCATTAAATGTTTAAATGGTAAGTGTCCTTCCAGTATTTACCTCCAGAGGCTGTGGGAGACATGAGCTGTCCCATGAGGAAACTCTGTTCTGTAAAGGACTTAACATCAGGTTACTTAGGCACTTGTATGCCAAGATTATTTTCTAAGGGACCTGCTGTGGTCCAGAGGTTCAGCATCAGAGTGGCAGTTAGAAGATTTGAGAACTAGGGGAAGGCTTGTACCATAGCAGTTTGTATACCCAGCAACAGAGAAAAGCTGTGAGAGACCAAAGCAGCAGTCCCGTGAGGAAGCCCTGGCCTATGTGAGACCTAATATCCGACTAATCAGTAATTTCTAGGAGATTCAGCTACAGAGTGACATTGCCTTTTTAAAGTATTTTAAATATGCTGTAAACCACTTCAGCAAGTTCAGTTGGTAGGCAGGATTTAAGTACAATGAATGGGCCTTCCATCCTCACAATTATTTGGTCACAAATAGCTGTGTGTGTTTTCAAAGGTAGCTGATGATGACCAATCCAGGATCCAGAGCATACCACAGTCCACATGAAAATGGTAGTGAATATTAGCTGGGTTTAGGCAAAGACGAGAACCTTGTTGGCACCACAAAACAGCAAGGATGGGCTTGGTCCCCATGGTTGCCGTTTTCAAATTTGGCAGACATGTTAAATGTGACCTTGCATCTTCTTGTTTGCAGTGATATAGTATCATAAAGAAAACCTATGTAGGTAGGGGTGTAATTAGAATGACTAGCTGGCTTTACCTCATTTTTCATGTTCTTGCTGCCCTCCACATGTTGGAGGACAAGTGTCTGTGGCAGGCATTCTGCTGTACGTGTGGAGACTTGGTATACAAGTTAGAATCTGGATTGTGTTATGACTGTTATGCAGGGTTACTGTTCTGATGTGACATATAGAATGCTTGCCATCACACAAATGTGGCAGCCCCACACACTTCAGGAAATGCCACCTAACGTTCATGGGCGATTTTTTTTCAAGGGTGAAGAATTCTCACTTGGAAGGGGCAACTATTTCTACTCCCTCCTAGCATGTTTGTAGAAACACTTTGAATGTGATCATCTGGATTTTGAACAGACACTGTTGTCGTTCTGTGAATATATTGCAAAAACAATTTATATATTTGTTCACACAGTATTTAAAATAGCAGACTGCATTAAAACAATTAGGATTTGAATTTGATACTGTTTCTTAGATCAACAAATGGGGATTATTCTTGTGAATTATCTTTTTTAAAGTTGGGGCATGCATGAGAATTGGTAACCAGAGGGTAGACAATGACAGATGAGTTAGGGGAGAAAGTGGGTATTTCTGTATAAGTTGCTATGTAGAGCAGGCAGAATTCAGTTGGAGTTATTGTAGCAGACAGACTGGAAACCTGTACTAACACGCAGGGGGTGGAGGGAATGTGGTCAATGAAGGACTTGCTATCCCTCTGCTTACTCAAGTCTTTCGCCAAATGTCTCTAACAGGGTTTTTGGTTAGTACACACAAACCCAGCAGTTGCTGTGTCTGCAATCTGTGATAAAGCAGGCTTGTTGCAGCAACTGATAAGTTCCTGTGCAAACCAGCTCTGTTGGATCAACTTGCAAAGAGACCTGATAAATGGTGTGGCATAGCAATTAAGGTTGAGCCACATTTGGGCCAAAGGAGAGGGGAATTAACAGATCATCCACCACCCTCCCCCCCTTAACATTCTTGGTCCTCTACCAAGTACATTGCCATGGAATACCACTTGTAGAGGGCTGAGTTATTGAAGTTCATGGTCTGTCAAAAGATGAGGGACTCCCAGACCAACCTACGCAACTCTTTATCTCCTTATTCTACCCTATTCCTAGCACATACACATCAACCTGTTGTTGAGCAAGCTGAAATGGTCAGTGCTATAACATGTGCATTAGAGAGAAAGACTTCATAGCTAATTTGTATGTTCCAGTCCCTGTGACAATAGAGCCCGTGGAGTCCACCAGATAGGCACCACTGCTATCCACAGAGACAGTCAAAGTCTGCATTAGTGTGCCTAAAACTATTTTAATGTGAATAAAATCACAAGAGCTTCCTTAGTTATGAGGTTGTTAGTTGGCACATTAAGTATGGTTATATGATGAATCTTAATTCCATCTACATGAGATATACAATGTCTAGCATAATTGAGCTAATCTATCTATGCTTGGGGGGAATCATTCTCTTCTGAGGACTGCTAAAATTTAACTTTCAATTTATGAATTGTTGTGAACATGAAAAGAGTAGACACATACCTAATTTGGATGGATATATTTTATTGCCTAACAATTTTATTGCCTGACAACAACAAAAATGTGGTCACTAATTTCTGAATACTGTTTTGTATAACAGGTTATTTGAGTTGAAGGCACATCGAGGTTCACATCCTGGAATCGTCTTTTTAAGAATCTGAAACAAGGGACTCCTTTCTAGTTTGGACATGGCCAACCGAGGAGCAACTAGACCCAATGGGCCTAATGCTGGAAATAAAATATGTCAATTCAAGTTAGTTCTTCTGGGAGAATCTGCAGTTGGCAAATCAAGTCTGGTGCTTCGTTTTGTAAAAGGCCAGTTTCATGAGTTTCAAGAGAGTACGATTGGAGGTGAGAAAATGTTGTGTATCTATGTATATTACTGTATATTTATTGGCATTGTTACTGCTGTCAATCCAAAATTCAGATTTCATTGGACAATAGCAAACATTGCACAAGCAAACTTCCCCTTCTCTTCTCTCTTCTCCCTTGCTGTAATCCTCCCCATCCCACCAAATTTGCTCTGGAAGGCCATCCAAAGCAAGGATGGCCTTCCAGAGCAGAGGTGGGGGACATTCCATCAAATATTTCTTTTTCTTTTTGGCAGGCAGACCTGTTGTAAATCCAGTGGTTTAATTATTTATATTTGTCCCATATTTTTGTTATGTTGTTTTTCTGTTGATTAAAAGGTAATTTTTAATTTTATTTAAGCTTCTGCTGTAACAGGTTTGTGCAAGCTTGAATTGTGTAGAAATCAAGGTGTACACATACAGTACTCTTCCCCATTGTGATGCCCCCTAGTGTGTCCTGGCTGGGGGTTGAAGACATATGGAGGGCGCCAGGTTGGTGAGGCCAATCTACAGCTGACAACAGATACTTGTATTAAAGTTTTTGAAAGACAGGTGTAAATGGGTTTAATAGTTCACTCATAGATAGTAAGATAGGAAACTTCCTATTAAAGTGTGGTGCATTGTGTGCAGAATGTATGATTGTGCTTTCTTTTAAAAAGAGTTGCCTCCATTGAGGAACTACAGCTCATGCATAAAGATCTGGGCTAGTTGTGGCATGGGTGTATGAGCTCATAGCTACTTTAATTCGTATCCAGCTTCTTTAAAACTAGTAAACTAGTAAAAACTAGTAAAAAAGGACCCCTGGATAGTTGAGTCCAGTCAAAGCTGTCTAAGAGGTGTGGCACTCACCTTGCTTCAGGTTGAGTGAGCCAGCGTTTGTCTGTTGGTATGCTGTTGATTGTGTTCCTGAAAACAGCTGTAAGTGAAGTCCTGTTGTACTGCCCTCTGGATGCCAACCACTATATAACGCCAAGGTCACAGGTTCAATCCCCATATGAAGCAGCTGCATATTCCTGCATTGCTAGATGATCCTTGGGGTCCCTTCTAACTCTACAGTTCTATGATTCTACGATATACAACAGCATTTGTGACGTCATTGTGCCTAACTCGTACTTCCCAAGATATATAAACTCTGCCAGAAGGGTTTGTCTGTTTCAAGAACCCATCATACCTCTCACAATTAGGGCTTGTATGTTGTATATGTGACCAGGCTTTCCTAATTAGAGCAGCTGTAGCATCCTACCTCATTGTTTTTTCTTGGCTTTGTTTTTTGCAGTCTTCAGATGACTAGACCGTGTGAAAAATGAACATAATGAACATAAGATTTTAGTTGCAGTTCATTAATTTTCAGCTTTGTATTCTCGTTATAAAAAAGCACACCTAGACATTCCATTGTTGCGCCCATAACCATCTAGGTGCTGTTTAGTTCCTAGCTTTCATAACTCAGTTTCTAACACACTGCTCCAGCTGTTGTTAGACCCCAATAACACCTGGAGAGCCACAGTTTTGCATACCTGTTTTCCCCTGCTGCTGCTCCTTCCTCCCTGCAGCCCACAAATCTGTTCCTGCAGATCCTGAGCTGATTTGGAGTGGCACTGGGGGTGCATTGGGGGTGGGAATCTGTGGCTCTCGTGATTTTGCTACCTCTATCCCTCACCATTGCTCGTATATGCTGCAGTTGATGGGAGTTGGGGGCCAACATCTGAATTCCACTCACTATATTCAACTCCTGGCAAAAAAAAAATGTTCTACATATGAAAACATTTCTTTTGTTTTCTACTGCGATATGGGATTGTGATTTATTGTATGTTGTACACTTCAGATGTTTTTTAACGTTAAGTGGTTTCCAGATAAAATAAAAAGTAATGAGTATACGTAGAGTCATAAACCCTATTGCTTTCTTTTCTCTTTAGCTGCTTTTCTAACACAGACCGTATGTCTTGATGACACAACAGTAAAATTTGAGATTTGGGACACAGCTGGTCAAGAAAGATATCACAGTTTGGCACCAATGTATTACAGAGGAGCTCAAGCAGCTATAGTTGTATATGATATTACCAACGAGGTAATGTATGAACTAAACTGAATGAATCTGATCACTTTTTAGTGTTGCATTTGTTCTTGAAGTATTCGTGAATTGTTTTTTAAAAGGCAAAATTCTTAATAGTTCTGTTTTTATGTTCTAAGTTCAATTTACTGCCAGGTTCTAGCTGATTTGTTTTTGATTGATTGTTTTGGAATAACTATATTTTCGGTATAGGTTGATTCTTTAGCAGAGTTTCATGGATTGTTTTAAAACTCGTATTTTATTTTAAATTTGTTGAATCCTATTTTGGTTTTGTCTAAAGTAAATAATTTAAAGGCTGCATTATGAAGCCTTATCTAAATATTAATCTTTAGTCATCTGCTAAATTCAATTGATGCAAAGAGGATTTCCTCCCCAAGTAAATATAAGTAAAATTTAGGGGTTTACAAATTAAAATTGTTTGTAACAAAAGGGGTATGGAGAGAAGGGATAATATTATAATGTGCTTTTGGGTAATGAGCACCCACCATTGCTCTTTTTGTAAATTCTGATTGTGGTATAAACCAATGAAGGTGGAAAAGAATAAATGAGCTTTATTTTTTTTCTTTAAATGATTGACAGGAATCCTTTGCAAGAGCAAAAAATTGGGTAAAAGAACTCCAGAGGCAAGCAAGTCCTAACATTGTAATAGCTTTAGCAGGAAATAAAGCTGATTTAGCTAACAAAAGGGCTGTAGATTTTCAGGTAAGTTGTGTCTCTTATATTTGATCAGAAGTTCTGGTTTTGCTGGTTGGAATATTATACAGAACTTTAAAGCCCCCTCAGTCATGCTATTCTTTTGCTGCAGGTCTTTGGCAGAACTGACCTTTTATTTTGTTAACTTGTGTTGTTCCTACTTCGCTTGCTTTGGAAACCACACGCACAAACAAAATAAAACCTGGGAATGCAAGTGGTTTAGAAAGCAAGCCGTTTTAAGGATTTATTCTACCAGATAACCTGTGTGTATGTTACAAGTAGAATGGGCAGTTCACCCACTGCCTTGACCAACATATTCTTAATTCCTGTAAACATCTTCAATAAAATATGAGCTTTTTGGTGAAGTGGGGTAGCACAACCTTCTTTCTCACATAAATCACGATATGATGCTGTAGGCAGATCTGAAGAGTGTAGTGTTCTCCTGTGAAGCTACTAGAAGGGATGGCAGTAAATAAGTTTGCAGTAGGGTAAGTTGAACACTATGTTTGTATGAGGATCTGGAGTTAAGGCTCCACTCATTCATGAAGCAGATAGTGGGCCTGTTTAAACTTCACAGTCTGCCTAACAAGGTTATTGAATGTATGAAAAGGGGAGGGGGATACCCGTGTGTTAACTTTTAATTTGAATATAAACGCAATATGTTTAGTGAAAACAGTATTGGTTGGGTCTGGTACTGCAAACCCAGTGCATACACTGGAAAGCCATTCCTGTTCCGGAAATGCCAGGGATTGAATCTGGGGCCTTGTGCATGCAAAGCAGATACTCTACCACTGAGCCTTATTCTGAAAAATTTTAAGCAGTAAAAACCTGGAAAATGTCCCTGCACACACAATGGTTATGGGAGAGGCACAACCTTCTTTCATTCCCTATGTAAGCATTTATATGGCACCTTCTATTAACTGCTTTAAAGGAAGGGTGGACCATTTATTACTGTGGGAACCATCAACATTAGATCGAGATATGCAAGTTCGCTGCTAATTTGAATACATGCAAAATATATTCATGAAGTTAGCAAATAACAAATTTGATAGTGGTCAAGTTGTGTTCTACAATATTCTTTCCTAAAATTGACAATATGAACATATGAACCTTCAGTGTTTTGTCAAATATTTATATGTTGAGGTTAGTTAGTTTGACTTTAGACTTGCCTCTCTGGATAATGTTACTGCTAGCCTTCAGTCTCCTTTCCAAACCTGTATCTGTAGCCACAATTCCCACAATTTCTGCACACTTTCATACTCAACTCTCATTTTTATCACACCATAATTGTTTAGATTTGTGATTTGCAGTATTTTTGTGTTGGTACAGATTTGTGCAGTAGCCTTTTCAAACCCTAAAGACTGATTTAAAAAAAAATCAGGGAGGGAGCAGGGAAAAGAGCTCATCAAACTTGGCATGGTGACATTTAGCCTTTGAAAAGGAACAGTAGATTCTAAGCTGGCAGTAAAAAAAAATGCTGTGAATAGTCCACAACTATATGAAGAAATAATAAAGTGGTATGCTTAATTTACAGGAAGCACAGTCTTATGCGGATGACAACAGTTTATTGTTCATGGAGACGTCGGCTAAAACATCAATGAATGTAAATGAAATATTCATGGCAATTGGTAAGTAAAGCTTTAATGGAAGGTACATTTTTAAAACATATTTGTATGTGCTTCATTGAAGAGTGTGGGACTTAATAGCATTCACCAAACAAGTTATCTGAAAGTAGTGCTTAATGGACCCTTTGTTTCTGAGCACTGATTTGTTTACTTAGTAAGCTTTTGCCATTCTAAATCATACATTGTTTGACCTTTTACAATGAACAAACAAGATAAATGGCAATGTTGAGCAAAATTAGAATATTGTGAAGGAATGTACAAATCTAACAAGCTTTGTTTAGTAATATCAGGGGAATGCAGAATATTGAAAAGAAATGTAGATTTAAGGACCTCAGAGTTATGACATGACTGGTTTTCAGTCCCCAATTCTTTTGAGTCTACCAGAAAACAGTACATTTTGTATTATCTACAGAATGAAGTATATGTTGTCAGCTTGTGAGTATTTTATTAAACCGTGGCTTAAATCCCAAATGCCCCTTGAATGTGGAAGGCATTTCTGCTTTTGCATTTGAGGTGGAAGGTTGCTGATTTCCCCTTATATGGTTGCAGGCTACATTGTATGACATTTTGTGGGTTTTCCGAACCCTCATTAGTGGCTTTTTATAGAGCATATAGAGCAGCTGTGGAAAGCGGGGTGGGAAAGCCTGTTGCCTGTGGGGACCACCACACATTTTCATTAAATCCAGGTAAACTCTGAACGTCTTTATTGGGACACTGTGTTTACTCACGTTTGATTTAAACAGAACCAAAACTCACATTATCCACATGTTGCAGGATAACTTCTCCATACTTGTGTGATAAGCCAAGAGTACAGTGTTTTTCCTCTGCTAATTGGAGCTAGTGAAATAAAGAGTCACATAAATAATGTTTTTCATTTTATGCTGCCCTCATTTTATTTTATTCCTTCGACTAGGCAGTGGTTAAAAAAGCATTTCCTTAATTTCCCCTATTCTGTGAGCAATTTGTTTTAGTATGAAAAGTGGTGTATCACTGGTGCCCCTTGGAGAGTAACCAGCAAGATAGGTGCAGTAACTATAGTTAGGATAGATTGGATTGGGAGGGCAGGGGAAGAGAGACGTTAAGCTTGTGTTCTGGTCAATTGGCACCAAAATTCACAGAAACTATTAAGTGCAAATCTGATTTGACATGAATATGGGCATGTGGCGCAGAGGCAGAAGGACTTGAATATCTAGAATTTTCTAAGCAAGTACCATTGCAGAACGAGCAAAAGAGTACAGAACAGACAAGAACAAAATTGTACATCGCTTCAGCATCTCTTCCTCAAAAGCCTGGTAAATTTATTCCCTCTGATTAGAAGCTCCCCTGTCAGTCACAAAAGAACTCTCTCTCCCAACCCTGATGTTTTCCTTACATGGCAAGGTTTGGGAGAAATGGATTGTGTTTAGTAGGATTTCTCCTTCACCCTTATGCCCCCAAAATCTGCACTAGAGGGTCCCCAAGAGTTTGAGGCCAAAGAGGGAAAGTTCTATTGTACAACTAGAACAACAGGTTTGTAAATCACCCTATGTTTTTTGCAGACACACTGCAGTTTTTTAAGGTCCAAATGACTTTGGACGTCCCTGATTTGGTTTGGGGGTGATTCAGAGCGGTCTCACTTTGGTGCAGTGAGTCACAAAACTTTCCAAATTGGCCTGATTTTACTTAGGATCCCGTGCATACCCTTATGTGTTTGTATAGAATTGTCATTTATTAGATGTAAATTTATTAGATGTGTAGGAAATGCTTCCAAAAAAATTTTAATGCTAGTTTTTAAAAATTACCTTTCCTTGCAGCTAAAAAGTTGCCGAAGAATGAACAACAGAATGCAGGGGCCAACTCTGTCAGAGGAAGAGGAGTAGATCTTACTGAACCAACACAACCAACTAAGAGTCAATGCTGTAGTAACTAAACCTTCAGCTGCTTTAAACTGTCTTGAATATTCTTCTGCTTCCTAACTTGTTAATAACGAAGGAATTTGGAGTGTTTAACCTGGCCCAATACAGCTTCCAAAATCGAAGAGACTTACGAAATAATCATTCTGTATTAGAAACGACTTTGTCCTAATTTTTAATAACATGCATGTATCACTGGCTGTTACGTTTCAGCAAAAGAGGGGGGAAATGGAAGCTGGATAGACTTGCTTCAGTTGAAAGGTTTATAAACTGTATCACATGTCATTAGGGATAGAGACTGAACTACTCCATGGGTCTGCAGCTAACTGGTTAGTTCCTCAAGCTTTGGATATTGGTTACTGTTAGTGAAATAGAATTGGGATTCTCCCTTTGTGGTATGGGGGAAAAACCCTATCTATAACACACCTTCTAAAGATCCTATAAGCTTATTCACAGTATTTATGCAAAATGTTGTTTATGTGGGTATCTACCATTTAAATATACATTCCACATTTCCATAATGTAACTGCAAAATATGTGCAGCATTAACAATTTTATGGATCCTGTGCTTGCAGAACAATTGGTTTTTAGTTGTTCCACTATATGTAAATGTGTCAACCCAGTTTAAAGTAAAAATCAAGTTTAATTCAATTTTTTTTCCTGTTTATAAAATGGCACAGCTAATGAATTCAACATCTAATGCAAAATTTCCCTCATCATAAACTATTGAGACATGTCCAACAAAAACTAGATATCGTGATTTTGGTTTTAATCACTGTTGACCATAACACAATTATCTTTCCCCTAAGAATAAAATCAGTCAGTGCACTAACAATTATGTACATTCAACTTGATTTTAAATTGGGATATTAATGTACTGTAAATAGGGTACTGCATTGTAGTCTACATCTGTTTAATACTCTGTACTATTTAAGAGTTGCTTAAAAGTATACAATATGTACAGTTACTTTCAAGAGCTAACATTTCTTTTCCCCACATCTCAAGAGGATTAAGTTCTTCCTTAATGGCTAGAACAGTAATAAATGATGCTCCTGTACATGTAACATAAGTACTACTGTCTGTCTGTAATGAAATTTGCAACTTTGTTTTCCAAAGTCCATTTTATTTTGATCTGTCCAGTATATTGCACTAATTCTTTAGTTATTTTCATTATATGAAATCTACCAAGTGTCAGAAAAGATGATTTAATCTATTTAAATGTTGAACTGCTAGCAGAAACTTACATGTGCAGATTGTAAATTTGCAGTAATTGGGCTTAGCAAGGAAAATGACAGTTCACCAGTGTTTAGTTTTATATTGAGGTGCTCAGGTTTGAATAAAGTGGTATAAAAAAGGAAATAATTGTAATCAGTCTTTTTTTATACAAAATAACTCATTTTTGTGAATTTATTGTGGCAGTTTCTTTTATCATAAAATGGATGAACTGTACTATAGCTTTCCTTCACTTGAACTATCCTCCTAAGCACGATATACATGCTAAATATAAGTGGGTATTTTATCACATCCATTTAAGAGTGCTATCAAAACAGTAATATTATCTCTGGAACCTGCCTTTAGTGCAGCTTCTACAAGGTGCTTACTAATATACTTAGCTGCAAGGTCATAAAATGTCCTAGAATTGATTTCTGAATCTTCTGATATTTGTGAAGATTCAGAACTTTCAGGTTCAGGTTCTTCTACATTTATCGCATACTCTGGGCTTGTTTGTTCTGTGCTTTCATGAGTTGTATCATCACTTAAGTCCCATGAATCAGAAATTTCTACATTGATTTCTGATTCTTCCTCTTCTTCTTCCTCTTCTTCCTCTGCTGCTTCTTCTTCCTCTTCTTCTTCCTCTGCTGCTTCTGCTTCTTCCTCTGCTTCTTCCGCTGCTGCTGCTTCATCTGCTTCTGCTTCTTCCTCTGCTGCTTCTGCTTCTTCCTCTGCTTCTTCCTCTGCTGAGGAACCTGACTGAACCATCTCTTCTTCTTGCACACTGCCACTTGAGGACCTTAAATTTTGTAAGTCAAAATCTGTAAAAATTTCTTTATTTAAATACCATGAAATGAATTCAGCTTCCAAATCATTCGAAGGTAACTCGGAGCCTTTGGACATGCGGGCTTTCTTCAGTTGGGAGCGCTGATACTTTTCCAGATAAGCAGAAAACATTGTTAATGTCAATAGTACTGCTTCACTTTTATCCAGAACTTCCCAGAGTCCATTAGAAGCTAAAATAAGAAATTGGCATGAATCGTCAACAGGAAAAGAGATTGTATGTGGTACAGGAATAACAGTATCTTTCAGCTTTGGATTGCCGTGGTGGCCAAGGCCCCGAGTACTTTTGATAAGTCCTTCTATCAGTCCTTTGGGTTCGTTGCTGCTGATACAGCCACCATTCTTAAGAACACGGATCCTTTCTTCTCTAGAATAAGTGCTGTGTTCTTTTGTAACCCAATAGCTTTTCCCATTTTTGCATAAAACAGCATGAACGTTACCTACAATTAAAAAACACACAACTTATCAGTGTATAACTTAACTGAATTGCTCTTTGAAGGCACTGCCCTAGGGGCTTAAACTTCAACCGTTGCTTTTCCTCCACAAGTTATGCTGTGCAGATTCTATACACAATTCATGTTCTGCCATCTTTCATCATTCGTGAAGATAACCAGTCTAAAGCTGGATTCTAGACACATCAAAGAAACGTTTCAGTTCAAAGCGTTGTAAATTTAAACGGAAAGCGGGTAGAGAAAAACAGGGCTCTATGTCGCCACCTGGTGGCACAATGTTATATTGCACACACAACGCATATAAATCACTCTTTACCAGTCTAGCTGAGTCCCAAGTGCTCAGTTTATCTTACCTACCCTTCTCCCATGATTCCATGTCAAGTGCCACTTTCTACATACCTAAATTACTACATCCATAGGCTGAAACTAGACAATGAGAGCCAATGGGCCGCAAATGGCAAATTTGATCCATCTTATCATTTTGACGAATAGCAAACTCGGGTGGTTCAATGCCAACAGGGCCACCAAGAAATGAGGCTGTACTGGCATATTAGAAGAGAGCCATGAAGTATGTAGAAATGTCACATGCGTTTACAAAACCAAAATAGCAAAAATCTCAAACTGGATGTGCTTATTGGCCTGTGAGAACCACAGAAAGCATGAAGTTGGAAAAGAAAAATGGGAAGGGTGGTGGTGGATTTTCCTGATCAAATCATTTGTACATCTTGCAGTACCCTTGATGGAAACATGGCTAGAGCAGGTTCCACTGGCAATATCTAGTAAGGCCCTCTCCATCCTGGTATTCTCCAGATACATTAAGCTAAAACTCCCCACTGGCTCAAGACAGGATGGTCCCAATGCTTAGGGATGATGGGAGTTGTGTAGCGCAAGGCATCTGGAGGGAATCCATTTGGAGAAGGCTGTTTTAGTTGGGCAAAATAGTTCACATCCATCTGTCTCAAGAGGCAATGGAGCGCACTTCCGGGGGTGAAGTCAAAACCACTGTGTTAGAAGCACCCAGGCAGTGTGTATGGAGGTCGTCCTGGGCTGCCCAGACAACAAGACCCCCTTCTCACCCTCGCTGATGTAGTCGAAATCACAGCTCTATACATTTGGCACCAACCTGGCTACAGGAGTTGTCAGAAGGAGGCGTACAAGGCACTATCCAACCATATTTGGGACTGCACTCCGGATTTGTGTTTACTCCTTAGCCTTTTCTTCTCCCAAAAATATCCCGCAAGGCAGTGGAAGTTTAGGATCAGTTTTCCTTTTCCTAGATGGGCTGCCTTCCCAGGTTGATGCACCCCATCTGCCCTTCACTTCCCTCTACGGCCTGTGCAGAAACCACTTTCTTGACCATTGGTCTCCTCTGCTCAATCTGCCGGAGCCTGTCTTCGCATGCAAGGGAAGTCCCTAACTGCTGAGGGTTTCAGACCCCTTGGCTACATCCAGTCGAAGTCATTCCCAGGATGTGGCCACTGTCACATGCTGACAGCTTCTAGGAGCCACAGGTGAGAGCTGAGTGAAGGGTAGGAGCCAAAGGTGGACAAACTACCCTAGAAGGAGCACGACGTGTCCCCCACCAGAGGTACTACCCCTCCCCTAACACCCCTGTAGGATCATAATTGCATTGAGCTCAGTGTCCAATGAGGGGAGACAAATGTGCAGTACAGTGACATGGCAACAGGCTTTGTACAATTAGACATAAGGATTGATGGATCAAGCCAATCTGTTCTCAGTGGACACCTAAATGATGATGATGGTGATGATGATTTACTTATACCCCGCCCATCTAGCCAGGCCTCCCAAGCCACTCTGGGCGGCTCCCAACAGAATATTAAAAACACAATCAAACATCAAACATTAAAAACTGCTCTAAACAGGTCTGCCTTCAGGTGTCTTCTAAAAGTCAAATAGTTGTTTATTTCCTTGACATCTGATGGGAGGGCATTCCACAGGGCGGGCGCCACTACCGAGAAGGCCCTCTGCCTGGTTCCCTGTAACCTCACTTCTCGCACTGAGGGAACTGCCAGAAGGCCCTCGGTGGGGGTGGAGATGCTCCTTCAGGTATATGGCTGTGGGAAATGGGCCAACAGGACTCAAACACAATAGCACTCCCCTCTTCTGTGCTTGCAGCAACTGGTATTCAGAAGCATTGCTTCATCTGACTATGGAGGCAGAGCAAAGGCATCATGCCTAGTAGCTACCAACAGACTTATCTGTCTGTCTGAAAATTATGAGATCATTAGGACTGCTGTTTTCAGTGTCTGCTATGTAGCTTCTGTCACATCTATAGCTGGATACCTCCCAGATGCCAGTCATTGCCAAAAAGAAAAAGAAAAAAAAGATCAGATTTGTTCTAAAAAATAAAATCTGGTTCCAAATGAAAGTATGCAAATAAAACATGTTGGATCTTAGAGGGCAACTTTTCAACAGACTGGATTTAGAACGGGGGTAGTAAAAGAATCTGGATCAATTTGAGTCAAATGCAAATATGTATCTCTTTGGAGCAGAGATTATGTCCATAAGATGCGGCAGCAGTCATTTAAGAAGAGGCAAAGGCTTTGCTATCCAGTTCAGCATCCCGTTCTCACGGTGGCCACCCACAAGAACGGCATGAGTGTAAAAGCAACTCTCTCCACTTGCGCTCCCCAACAATGCCTCTGGAATTGGAGGTAGTAATAATAGCTAGTAGCCACTGATAGCTTTAACCTCCACAAATTTGTTTAAAGTCATTTTAAAGCCATCCAAGTTGGTGACCACTACCACATATTGCAGTTACCGGTATGTACTGTGTACAGGGTTGCCATATTTAAAGAAGTGGAAATCTGGACAGTTGCTGAGCTTTTGGGCAAAAGCTCACAAAAAATGAAATAAAAGGAAGTTTTTGAGCTATTTTTAAGGAAAATTGGCAAAAACGACACTGCTGACATGGGTTGCCATACATCCGGATTTCCCTGGACATTTAGCCGATTTCCGACCAGACACTGCTTCCGGCTTCAGAATTCTGGGTATGTCTGGGAAATTCCAGACGTATGGCAACCCTAGTACTGTGTAAAGAAGTACCTCCTTTTGTCAGTCCTGAATCTTCCTCCAATAGATAGCCCTGGGTTGTAGTATGATTGGAGGTGTGGGGGGGGGGACTTCCCTTCCACACCTGTATCTTATCCCATCCTGAATTTTCCCTAAATTAAAAGTCCAAATGTTACCAAATGAACCAGGTAGAGGACCTTTTCGGTAGTGGCTCCCACCCTATGGAACACCCTCCCGTCAGATGTCAAACAGATAAACAACTGAAATATTTTTAAAAATAAAATAAAAAAATTGTCCAGTAGCACCTTAGAGACCAACTAAGTTTGTTATTGGTATAAGCTTTTGTGAACAAACTTAGTTGGTCTCTAAGGTGCTACTGGACAATTTTTTAAAAAAAATTTTTTATATATATATCAACTGCGTCAGACCAACACGGCTACCTACCTGAATCGATAAACAGCTATTTCACTTTTAGAAGACGATTGAAGGTAGGGTTGCCATACATCTGGGAAATCCCAGACATGTCCTCTTTTGGGGGCCAAGAAGCCCATCTGGGGCGGTTTTTAAATTTTAAAGGAAATGTCTGGGTTTGGAGGGTTATTTATTTATTTATCGGCTCAGGCTCAGGCGCACTCTGTATGCCGTGGCCACTGCCAACCCAAGCTGGGGAAAAGAGGCCCCACACACCTCTTTCCCCAGCTTAGGCCGGCAGCGGCTTGGGCTGTGCTCTTTTTTACTCTTCAAGATATGGCAACCCTGCTGAAGGCAGCCCTGTTCAGGGAAGTTTTTAATGGTTGCTGTTTTATTGTGTTTTGAATATTTTGTTGGGAGCCACCCAGAGTGGCTGGGACAGCCCAGTCAGATGGGTGGCATATAAATATCATCATCATCATCATCTTTCCACATAAGGCAGTTGATTCATCCCCATCATCGTTGTCCTTTTCTGAAACTTTTACAACTCTACCATATCCTTTTTACGTATGGTGACCAGAATTGTATATAGTATTCCAAGTACAGTCACACCACAGATTTGTATAACAACTTTAATATATTGGCAGTTTTATTTTCAACCCCTTTCCTAATTATCCCTATCACGAAATTTCACCATTTCTACAGCTGCAAACGATGAATACAATTATGGAATGAAAGCATGAAGCAATTATGTAAGTAAAATGGGCACGTTCCTTGCGGCATCTGAGGGAAAAGATTTATGAGAGATACAAATTAAAATACAAGGGTTGGCAGGAGGGGTTATCTTCCTACCATAAGCTTGCGTCAGTATTTCTGCTTAAATTACTGAGGATTTCAGCTCAGCAGTTTTTCATGAAATACATTTGATAGGATTTTACCAATAGTATTTCCCCCCTCTTTCAATAAGTCAACAACCCAGTTCACACCCAATATCACAGCTATTTCTACTCCCCATATCCACAGATGAGGGATCAACCTTCTGGTTTCTAAATAAGCTGATGTTTCTTTGACTGAGGCTAGTTTTCTCATATGGGGAAAAGGAAAACCATAAAAAGGAGATAAATTGACTGAAGGGGTATGTCCAGCCTGCCAGGTCTTATGTCTTCTCCCCAAAAAGAGCCATCAGTCATCTTACTTCTCCTAGGCATTTGTAAATATAGCTAAGACAGACAGATAGATGGTATCTGTTTTCCACGTGATGATCCATTTTGCACATACTCTGTAACAATAGTTTGTTGCATCTGAATTAGGAACTGGCTACACTATGGTTTGCTGAGAGATTGTGTTTGTTGAACATAACAAAGAAACAGACCAATGACAAAAAAAATATTTGGGAAGGAAAGCTTGTTACAATTTAGGAATACAGACTTATTGTTCCTATTTCAGTTCAAGGTTTAGGTGAGAACAATCCCATTAAAGAAGATGTCTGTTATTCAAAATTATTGTATGCCATATTGACTTGTCTCTTTCCCACTCTTCATTTTTTTGGTGCTGAGATAGTTGAAAAGTGTTTCATCTTGCAAACGTTGACTTAGATCAGTGATGGCTAACCTTGACACTCCAGATGTTTTGGAACTACAACTCCCATCATCCCTAGCTAACAGGACCAGTGGTCAGGGATGATGGGAGTTGTAGTCCCAAAACATCTGGAGTGTCAAGGTTAGCCATCACTGATAGGTTCTGCTGGCGAGAATATTCTGCGAATGGAATTCTGCCAACAAGATACTCCCACCGTGTGGAAGGTCTGTGTGACATTCTTTGCTCATATCCCCTTTCCCCTGAAGTCCCTTTGCTTAAAAGGAAAAAAAACTGCTCTAGAGAGTGGGAGGAAGGAGTGAGAGACAAAAAACAAACAAAAACAAAACACCATCCTGTTACTCAGGCAAAAACCTATGCTGGAGCCTGATTTCCTCTGCCATTGGAAGGAACCCTTCTGTTTACGAAGAGTGAGTTAAGCCCCAAGGCTAAGCAGTATTGAATTAAACTGCAGGCACTTGCTGTATCATTTAAAACTGACAGGTCAACATTTTAAAATGGGTTAGGGCAGTGGGAAATGGTAACAGTATTTCATACATACCAATATTAGCAATATGCATTAGTCCAATTTTTTCTTCTGTCGGTGCAGATCTATTGTCGTCTTCAAGCTCTTCCTCTTCCTGACTCCCATCTATGCTATCTGCCATGTGCTCATTGTCTTCTGGCTCTCCGGTGAGATCATTTGTTCTTTCAGGTGACTCTCCTTGCTGCTGTCCTATGTTTTCAAGCAGACTCTCTTCCTGGCTCTCATCTATATGATCAGCAATCTGCACATTGTCTCCTAGCTCTCCAGTGTGATCATGTGTTCTTTCAGATGACTCTCCTTGCTGCTGTCCCATGTTTTCAAGGAGATCCTCTTCCTGGCTCTCATCTATATGATCAGCAATCTGTACATTGTCTCCTGCCTCTCGGTCTCGGGCATGATCATTTGTTCTTTCAGACAACTCTCCTTGCTGCTGTTCCATGTTTTCAAGCAGACCCTCTTTCTGGCCCCCATCTATATGATCAGCAATCTGCACATTGTCTCCTGGCTCTCCAGTGTGATCATCTGTTCTTTCAGACGACTCTCCTTGCTGCTGTCCCATGTTTTCAAGGAGATCCTCTTCCTGGCTCTCATCTATATGATCAGCAATCTGCACATTGTCTCCTGGCTCTCCAGTGTGATCATCTGCTCTTTCAGACGACTCTCCTTGCTGCTGTCCCATGTTTTCAAGGAGACCCTCTTCCTGGCCTCCATCTATATGATCAGCAATCTGCACATTATCTCCTGGCTCTCTGGCACGATCATCTCTTCTTTCAAGTGATTCTCCTTGCTGCTGTTCCTTGCTTTCAAGCAGATCCTCTTCCTGAATCACATCCTTATTATTGGCAATCTGCTCATCATTTTCTGGCTCTACCGTGCTGCTTTCCTTTCTGTCATTGGTTCCTTCAAGTGGCTCCTCTGGCTGCTGTTCTGTGACACTGCCCCTCTCTTTATTAGTTACCAGCAGAGCTACTCCCTGCTCTGTGTCACTTTTTTTCTTTGTTATGAATATCCTTTTAGGCATCTCCTCCTCGTTCTGTTGTCTGATGTTCTGTTCCTCTTCATCAGTGACCTTTTCAGGTGTTTTCTTCTCCTCTTCATCTTGTTGGCTTTCCTTTTCGTTGCTTATATTTTCTATTATACAGGTGACAGCTGTACAACTGCTCCAGCAGACTCTGGAAACTTCATTTCTTCCGAGCCGTAAAAGCCTGTCCATACGCCAGAAAGACTTAGCATATGCTCTGTGAATCCATTCATAATCACCTGGCCAAGATTTCTTGTCTCTGGCACCCCTTTGAGTGAAAAGTCTCTCCCGCACTTTGTAATCTGCCCTGAAGACGGTGCAGAATGAATCTATGAATTCTTTTCCAGCTTCACTCACTTCGTAGGAGGGATCTTCAAGAGAAAGCTGGTCAAGGAGTAAAACGGGAAGTTCCACGGACGTCGTCTCTGCAGCAGAGATTCCATTGCTTCCATCAAAAACTCCAAGAAAGCACGTACCTGCCCTGTTTCCATAATTGTCTAATACGACAAATACGTCTTCCAGGTTTTCATGCCAACGAGCATTTTTGTCTTGACATATTGCGATGGCTTTTATCAGTGGATTGGTAACTTCTTCAATGTGCACGGAACTTTGAGCAAGACTATCAATGCAAAAATATGGAGTAAACTTCATGCTTTCTTTAAGGAGATCAAATGCATAGCCAATCTTCTCCTTCTTTCGTTCAACATACTTAGGAGTCTTATGTTTTTTCATTTTTAAAAGCAGATGGTTTCTCCGAAGAACTATTTTATTTACATTTATTGATTCCACCCATGGCCGCTGATAATCCATTACTGCCAGAGCCTGGTGGACTTTTTTATGGAAAAGAATTTCGGTAATGTGTACCTTTTGTTGACATATGGCGCAAAGTACTGTAATATCGAGTTTGTCAACTTTCTTGAAACCAATCTTAACTACCGGAATCTTTGTGAGATCTTCTTCAGATTTGCCGGATTTACATCGCTGAGATATTGTTTCCCACGACATTCTATAAACACAAAGAAAAGTAAAATGTGTTTCAACTATCCTTCTCAAACAAAACCAAGAAATACTCATAAAAGAACCTTGCAATTATTTCTACATGCCAAATGGGGCTTTAGGGTTGCGTTTTTCTATTAACCTGCATACAATATGATCAACTGCTTCTCGAAGAGTTTCAAAGCTGTCTGATATGGAATGTGGGTAGAGAGGAAATCTCCCCCCCCCCTTTTAATTTTATTGCTTTGTTAACAACAACAACAAAAAACCAGATGCAAACATAACAAAAAGAAAAATGTTTTTTAAAAATGTTTTAAAAAGCAAACCATAAACCATAAAGCGTCACAGCCTGGAAAGACAGCTCCAAAGGGATAATAAAATATTAACTCCTACAAAGATTTCCTTTACAAACAATAAATATTTATAAAAATAAAAAGGTATTATCCAACTGGGAGTTCCATCATTATTGAGAATAAAGGTTCTATATAGACTTAAATGATCCAGACATTTGCATATAGTGGCAGCACTGAGTGATCATCAATATTTGTGTAACTGAGCCTCAATATTTGTGTAAGAAATAAAATCATGCCATACTGTATATATGTGGCTTACTTAGAAGTAAGTCCTGTTGAGTTCAATTGGACTTCTATCAAATTGCAGCCTATGCACACATATATAGGAGTAAAATTTCATGAACAGTTGGGACTTTTTTCAGAATAGATATTAATTTTAAGTTTTAATTCATACCCCTTTATGAGCAAATGAGAGATTAATCATATGCTTGCTACCTTCACTATATAGTATATACTGAATACTGTAGCTATTTCTACAATGCATAGTTTCCATGTTAGGAAAATTAGGAAATATGATCAGTATTACCAAAGAGAACCTAACTCTGAACAAAGTAGGCTGCATGCAATTCTACTGTCAACAAAACTGGAAACAAGAAAGGGTTTTGATCAAGAGCAGCACCATGCCAGTTTTGTCAGGGCCTGCTATAGCCTTAAAATAGCTGCCCAATCATGGTGAGAGTTAGCCAATACCTGTTTGGACAGAAATTAAAATGCCCTTCATCTTTAGAGATGAAGACAAGAGAGGAAGTTAGTTGTTTTACTGCAGGACACTTTTTTGGGGAAAGTTGTTGAGTTTTTCGAGGGGCTGGCTTTTTTTTTTTTTTTTTGCAAAATCTCTGGAAAAAATGAAAATTTCTGACATGGGTTGCCATATGCCCGGGCAACACAGTAGAGTGTAATCCATTTTGGAAGACCGTTCGACTTCCAAAACAGTAAAAAACCGAGGTGCAAAGGGCTGGCTGCAAATTCAATTGGAAAAATTGAGAAACACGCAGCGGAAGGTTTTCGACTTCCGAGGCACGGAAGCAATTACTTCTGGGTTTTCGGCATTCAAAAACCGAAACGTTTGGCTTCCGAGATGCTCAAAAACCGAGGTTCCACTGTGATTGCATTAGGTTCTGGTAAGGGGAATCTCAGCTAAATGTTCCAGACTAGCCCTTTCCGGGTTATCTCTCTCACCCCCAACTACAGCACACCCACACACCATACTTTCATCAACATACAGTAATGTAGATATAGCACATGTAGTTTGGTAACTTTTCCATGCGACAACCTTAAGGTTGCTGAAGAGGCCAGATACCACATTGGCTGTGAGACCTGGAAGACCTGCTGTCTGCCTTGCAGGGCTTTTCTGCCTGGCCTGGGACAGCGGGACTCTGACTGACTCCAGCTACAAAAACTGAGGCTGCTGAACAGACTAATGAGCTGGGGTATTGTTTGGGATTTTTGGTTGCTGTTGGGGAAGGGGTTGTTGCTGTTGGGGTTTTTTTTTTGTATCTTTATTGTAGATCTTGTTGTGATTCATGTGAAAATCATTCGGTTTGGTTGTATATTTTTAACGTTTTATTTATTGTTTATGGCTTCTTTTGTTATGTTGTAGTTATTATTTCCCCCCTGTTGTAAGCCGCTCGGAGCATGATTTGAACTGTGCAAAGGTGGCATACAAATAAAATTATGTATGTATGTATGTGGTTGCCATACACCCGTAATTTCCCGGGTTGATTTTTTAGCAATCCCCTCCCCCCAAAAAGGTAAACAACTTTTGCGTCTGGATTTTCACTTTTTGAAATATGGCAACCCTATGTATTTACTGTTCACATTTTTTAAAAATTGATGGGGACAGGGGGAGAGATATGCTCAGCGGGAGTGCACAATTTCAAATGAAAAATATCTGTAAAGTTGTGGGGCATTGCTGTCTTTATAGTGTAACAGGGCATATTTACATGGTGTGTCAACTATTAGAGTCTCCCTCCCCCCCCATAAAAAAAAACAACAACACCAAAGTAATTGCCAATGGGGGGAGCTAGCTTTTCCGTAACTGAGCTGAGCAGAGCTCCTTTGTAAAGATTTGCAAGAACAGCAAAACAGTAACAATGATAAAGTTGCCCCATCCTTTCGAACTTAAGATACTGTACAACCATATGAAGTGTTTGAATTATTTTTGTTTCAGATATAGAAAGATTTTAGTAACTCCAAATACTGTAATATTTGATGCAATCTCGGGGCCTTTACTTTCAGCAGGAGAAGGAACCTCACACAGAATAAAAATGCCAGGCAGAGGCTGCTGCTTAAAGGCTCCTTCACATTAGTAACTGCTCTCCAGTCAGCTGCTTCATGGTCTATGGACTCCACATTTGGATAATTTCCTTGATGGCCACTTGGTCGGCAACTGAGGACAGAACATGGAATATGTACTTACTTGTCTGATGAATTGGGAAACAGTTCACCTCAGGAAGCGTAGAAACTAAGGCTGTAACCAAATGAAGGAAATAGTAATGAATCAATTGAATTTGCACAAATCAACATATAAGGGGGTGAGAATATCATACTGAAGGTGGTGGTGGTGGGGAACCATACATTTCTTGTTCTTAGATCATGTGCCTGTATATTGTAGCAGGCTTCATCTTGGAAGACATTCTCCTGTATGTGAAAGGATAAAATGACCGTTTTAAACTAGTGCTCAATTGTTAAAGTCACCTTAATTTTTATTTTTAATGTACTGTCTTTTTAACTGTGGCAATTTTTAGTTTTGGAGGGCTGTCACATGGAAGATAGAGCAAGTTTGTTTTCTGCTGCTTCAGAAAGTAGGACTCGACTGATGGAGCCAAATGACAAGAAAGGGGATTCTGACTAAACGTTAGGAAGAGCTTTCTAACAACTGCCTGATGGTGGGATGGATTACCTTGAAAGGTGGTGGACTCTCCTTCCTTGGAGGTTTTTAAACAGCAGTTGGATGGCCATCTGTCAGGGATTCTTTATCTGCAATTGGGTTGGACCCTCGGGACCCCTTCCAACTCTACAATTTTTTAAAAAAGATTAAATAGCCTAATTGATTAAATAGTGATGCTCTAGAAGAAATCAAGAGCAAACTATGGGGAACTGAATAAGCAATGAAAGGGTGGTTTAAGCTGAGCCTGTATTGACTGATTCAAAATTACCTTCATGAGAAGTGGGGCTTCAAAGCCAGGTATCTCCACACAAGTCCAAAAGTTAGTGTCATATCCAGATCTTGGAGGAACCTTGGGCAAGACAATCCCCAGGGACCACCACCCTTCTTCATGAGCCCACCTCCTGAACTGCAAGCAATCCAGGGAATTTGAACATCTGGAAACAGTCACTTAAAAAAAACCAAACACCTATTTTCTTATGGTTTGTATTGGTCGTTGCCTTTGGGATGAGCCACTTTTTAGCTTAGTTAGAACGGTGCTCCTAAAAAGACGTTTAACGATATCACTTCAGTCTTCCTGTTCCACTTACAATTATTTTTCTGATCCTCATTTATACCTTTGTGCTAAGGTGTCTTCAGTCCTCAGTTTTATACTGTTTGCTCAGCATGTGCTAAATTACAACTTTGCTTACATTCATTCATTCTTTGTTTAAAGTTTTACTCAATGGGAAATGATATACAATGAAATGAAAAGGATGTTTAAAATAACATTTGTAAAAAAAACCCAGAAGGCTTTCTCTTGGGAATTATAGGGATAGAACTACTTAAATCGTATAGAAACTTAGTCATGTATTATGCGACTACAGCGGCAAGAATGCTACTCGCCCCAAAATGGAAAGAAGCAGAAGTCCCAGCAAAGGAAGAATACATACGAAAACTTATGGAATATACAGAAATGGCGAAACTTAGCGGGAGAATAAGAAATCAAGATAACAAACTTTTTTTTAAAAAAAGAATGGAAATGGTTTATTGAATATTTACAGATAAATTGTAAACAGATAAAAACACTGGCAGGATTATTGTAGTAACCTGCAGTTACTTAAGAGTATATACTTAAAGAAGATAAATAAATGAGTAAGTCAAGTTAATTTGGATATGCAGAAGATATTACAAATAAATGTAAGGAACTGCAGAAAGAGGGGGGAGGAAGTCAAGTTTTAAAATGTCAAAATGATTGTAAAATAAGTGAAATGTATATATCTGAGAAGTATAAATAAATAATAAAGTTTTACTCAATGAAATTCTGTAAAAAAATATACCTTTGACTCCTAGGAAGTTGTGGATTCTTCGGAAACCATTTCCCTCTGTTGCTATTGGAACATTGGGACAGGATTGGAGGTGCATTTCCAGTGTTTATAGTTATTACTATAGTAACCGTATCCTTAGCCACTAAGATGCTGTTCTGGTTTGTCTAAGAAGCAAGATTAAAAGGTGTGGGTGGTGTTACAGAGCCTCTGTATTTTCCAAGGAATGTGATCAAGAAAGGCCCCCCCCCAAAAAAAACACACAACAACAATCCTGTTGCAATTGTCTTGTGAACAGGTCTTGAGGCGTACCGTGTCATAGTCCTCAGCACATGTTGGTTGCAATAATCACCACCTCAAGATGAGGGAGCGATGTCAGTTCAGCATCGCTCTGCTATATTGTACTTTTTGTCAGAATGTAATGGAACTTACATTTCCTCTTTTACACTGTTAGCTGCAAAGCCACTTACAAATCACTATACAGTGGTACCTTGGTTTACGAACTTAATCCGTTCTGGAAATCTGTTCTTAAACCAAAACCGTTCTTAAACCGAGGCGCGCTCTCCCTAATGAGGCCTCCTTAGACTGAGGCAAAGTTCTCAAATCAGGACACTATTTCCGGTTTTCCGGAGTTTGTAAACCGAATCGTTCTTAAACCAGATTGTTCTGAAACCCAGGTACCACTGTATGTCTGTTTCTCCTGTTTCATACTGATCAAACCAATTCATGTAGATTAATTCACTGTGACAATGAAACTGCAATTGCATATTGTATAAACTGAGACCAAATATATTGTACAAACACTTTGAGAACTCCAGTGGCTTCCGGTCCATGTAAGAGTCCAATTCAATAATTGGTGTTTACTTTGAAAACCCTATGCAGGTAGCTGAAGGAATGTTTGCTTCTGTATTAACCTGCCCATTATTAACCTGCCATTGTATCAAAGCTCTGTTCCATCATTCTCATATGAGATAAAGTCCGTGGCATCCTAAGATTACAATGCAATCCTAAAAAGTTTCTTAAATTCAATGGACCTTACACCTAAGTGTGCGTACTGTTACACACACACACACACACACACACACACTATGCAAATTGTGAGACTTCAGGGGTACAAGCACCTACTTTGGTTTAGATTTCCTTGTAATGGTCCCTGGAGACTATGGTGGTTTGTTTGTTTTTTGTCATATTGCTCTATTTACACATGTATACAACCTAAGAATGAGATGGAAGGACTCACAGCATTAACACTCCAATAGAAGTTGCTCTCCCATTAGGTTTCCAGCATGGACGATGTAGCCAGGGGGTGCTGCCCCCCCCCCAATCAAGTAAATAAATAAAAATACTTAACTGACTAATTGCATCATGGATAACTCAGTTCTGCCCAACATAAAGCCTGCCCCCCTAAAATAAACCCTGGCTACACCCATGGTTTCCAGGGAGTCCTGCCCCCCCAAGTCATAGCTTGGGTTTCAGCAAGCCAAGCCTGAAGGTCTTCCCAAGTCCAGAAGAGACTAACTTCTATATTACCACCTTTTTCTGCAAATATCACTAGCTAGTTGTCTAGATATGTAAAATGGGCTCATATCAGCTCTAGCTTAACCAAGAGACTGGTCTGACCATTTCAGCACTTCTTTCCAACTACAGACTCCTGCCTAATGGATACAAAACCACAAGACTAGAGGATGCCCAAAGATATAATCCACCCACCCCCATCTTCTAACACCATTATTGCAGTCTTAACATATTGTTAAAACGTTGTGAATTATTCTATTCTCTTTTGACTTTTGTATTTTACTATGTTTCTGTAAATGTCCACGCGAAGCTTTGCTGGTGGGAGGCATGTACATCTTTTAAATAAATGCACAGGATCAGTTTCACTTCGCTATATCGCATTACAACCAGTTTGTTTTGTTCTCTTATTTCATGACAATTTACTCAGAGCAAAGAGTGTACCTCTTTTTGATTTATTTAAACTGCAGCATTTCTCCATAGGTAACTGCACATACCATGTTGTGGTTGTGTGAAATAGCTATTTCCAGATACAACTAATGCGATGAGAAGCTGAACAGCAGGTACTGGGCAGTGGGTTTTTAAAAAGATGCATGGCATGACAAAAATGGATAAGAGAAGTTATCATATAATCATAGAATGATAGAGTTGGAAGGGACCCCATGTGGGTCATCTAGTCCAACCCCCTGCAACACAGGAATCTCAGCTAAACCCTTTGTCATCACACCAGAAAATGGGGACGTCCAATGATGCTGAATGTTGGAAGACTTCAGACAGATAAAAGGAAGTACTGTACTGTACTTTATTCACAAAGCACATAGCTGATGGCTGCCATCTTGGATGGCTTTAAAGGGAGGTTAGACAAATTCTTGGTGGAGAGGCCTATCGATGGCTATACTTTGTCTCCACAACTGGAGGCAGCAATGATTCTGAATACTAGTCACTGGTAGACACAGGAAGACAGGCTCTTGTGCTAGAATCCTGCTTCCAGGATTCCCACAGGCATCTGGTCAGCTACTGTGAGAATAGCATGCTGTAGGAGGTGGGCCATTGGCATGATTATTATTATTAATTATAATTATTATTTTCGGGGTGTCTACCTTTAGAGGCAATGAACTCCCAACAGAGTTCACTTTGAACTCTACAGTGAGCCCTCTCTCCCCAATTCGCTGCTGCGACTGATGGGCCCACCCGTCTAAAGAGCCCATTTCCTTCCCTGCAAGTTTGCGAAGAACCCAGCTTTAAAACTACTTGGTTGAAGATAAAATAACAAATAGCAACGAGCGGAGTGCTCTTTAAAAAAAAAAAAAAAGGCTCATTCTTCCTTTCCCGCCGGTCCTAAAAACTGCAATCCACTCGAGGGAAAGGAAAAGGAAAGCGGGCGCGCTTCGACGCCACTCGTGCTCGCCTAAACCCTAGAAACACGTTGGGGGGCAGCTTTGCATTGCAGTTTGCAGGATTGGCGGTTCCCAAAGTGGCCGTCCTCCTTCCCCCATGAATCGCATCTGCGAGCGCGCTCCGACTGAAGCGGGTGAAGCCGCTTGGCAAAAGAGGAGACCCGCCCGCCGCTCAAGAGCTCTGTGGCGCTTGAAAGCCTGACAGTCTTATATGTCGCACTGGTTGCTTTATTTTATTATTTTTTAAGTGCCGGAGGAGGACTCTTCCACTTCCTCTTTAGGACTTGCCTTGAGGGGACACCGCAGTGGCACACACAGACACCCGCCACCACATCTCCTCAGAGAGAGATGCCCTCTGGAACTGTTGCTAAATTCTTCCACGGGGCCACGAAGAGGCGCGACCCGGACGGGCAAATCTGAGCAGCTGAGGGGGCACTTGGCGCGCTTTATGGCCAGGACCGGCGGAGACGCCACTGCGCCGCTTCCCAGGCGAGGAGGGAAGGAAGGGCCAGGCAGGCCACACGGCCGCCCGGCTTCCCTCCTCCTCCTCTTGGGCTGCCGGGCGGTGACAGCCGAAGCCAGGCTCGCTGGCGGCAACAACATGTCCGTCGCCTTCCCCTCCTCCCCGCTGGCTTCTTCTTAGCGGCGCCTCCGCCTCCTCCTCTCCGCCCAGCAGGACCCGCCCGCGGTGCGGCCCTGTCCCCTCCTTCCCTCCCTCCGGAGGGAGCAGCCGGCGGCGGCAGCAACAGCGGGGAAAAGGGGAGGCTCCATCCAGCGCGCTCGCTCGACGGGCGCACCGAGCCGGGCACTGGGCGAGGAGCCTGGCGGCGAGCCTCGTCGTGCCGGCCGGGCTGCGGCATGGCTGAGGCTGGCGCGGCCGGGGCGGGAGCCGCCGCGGCGTCCTCCGCCACCACAGCAGCCGCGGTCGGCGGCGGCGGCGGGGGGAACGGCGGCGGCGGCAACGGAGCGCTGCAGCAGGGCTCCCCGGCCGCCGGAGGGCTGGCCGCTTGCGGACCCGTCCGGGCTGTGGTCGCCGCCGCCGCCGCCGCGACTGCCGAGAGTCCCTCGGCTGCAGCGGCTGCTGCTGCAGCGGGAGGCGGCGGCGGCGGCCCGGGCAGCGGCGGCCCTGGCTCGGCTCGCGTGGTAGGGAAGAAGGCGCAGCTCCGCGCTGCGCCGCGCGCCAAGAAGCTGGAGAAGCTGGGCGTCTACTCCGCCTGCAAGGTAAGCCGCCCGGCGCGGGGTTTTTTTTTGGGGGGGGGCGGCGGAAACGAAAAATAAAATACAGTAATAGTTGTAATAATAATAATTAATGATAATAATAATAATAAGGGACTCGGCAGCGGCATCCATCCGTAGACGTCCCCTGTTCCCTTGCCGCCCCCAGGGGGCGTCCAGCGTTGCCGCTGTTGCCGTTTGCTAATTGCCGTCAGAAGGGGAGGCGCCGGAGCTGCCGGCCGGGCTACTCCTTCGGCCCGTTTGGAAAGCGGAGCGAATAGGAGGCCCTTAAAAAAATGGAACGGCTGCACCGGTGAGTGCGTGTGCGGGGAGGGGGGCGGGTGGATGTGCGCGTGCACGCACGCGCAAACGGGTGTTTTTATTCCTGCCTCTCCCACTTAAGGCAGCCTGGCAACAGGTTGCTCGCTGGGGAAGCAGCGATTTGCTTAATTTTCTTCTTCCTGACCTGTAGCTATGTTTCGTTGCACGATCGCCTGATTCGGATTAGTTCATGCATGCATGCATGCCAGCGTAGCTGAAAAGAAAAAAAAGAACGATCATTTCCCATTAGCTCTTGCAAGCTCCGTTGTTAACTGTGATGATGTTTCTAGGCTGCGTTGTTGGGGAGCTTGGGGTTGGTAGTTATTGTGGGTTAACTGGCTCAGGGTGCAGTGATGCACACACAGTATTATGTTGTCATGCGGTTGGATTACTGCAGTGCACTCTGTGTGGGGCTGCCCTCGGGGTTGGCCTGGAGGCTGCAGCTGGTATAGAATGTGGTTGCTGAGGTTGGAGACAAACTACTGCCAGCATGTGACACCTTGCTTGAGGGATTTGCACCGGCTGCCAATCTGCTACTGGGCCAAGTTCAAGGTGTTGGTATGCACATAAGTACAGCTTAGGACCAGGTTCTTTGAGAGACTGCCTTATTTCTTATACTCCCAGTAGATTGCTTCACCTTCAGTCTGTGGGACAGTTTCTCATTCTAGCACCCTAGAGACCAACTACCGGTAACTTTGTTCTTGGTATGAGCTTTCGTGTGCATGCACACGAAAGCTCATACCAAGAACAGACTTAGTTGGTCTCTAGGGTGCTACTGTAAGGAATTTTTTAATTTTTTATTTTGTTTTGACTATGGCAGACCAACACGGCTACCTACCTGTAACTGAATACATTAATTGATATTATAATAACACACACACACAAACAGTCTCTGAGCACTTTAGGAGTGCCAGAGCTTATCTTGGGTTTGGTTTCTTTGGCATGAAGATGACTGTGGTGTCTTTTTGAAATATGGCTTTCCCTCCACATTTATACAACCTGAGCATAAGATAGAAGGCCTCACAGCATTAACATTCCAACAGATCTTAATACCCCATTTAGGTCTCCAGGGACCCTCCCCTCCTAAGCTTTGGTATTTTCCCAGCTCCATACAAGTCTTTCCCAGAGTAGAATTGTAGAGCTGGAAGTGACCCTGAGGATAATCTAGTCCAACCCCCTGCAATGCAGGAATTTGCAGCTGTCCCATATGGGGATCGAACCTGCAACCTTGGCATTATCAGCACCGTGCTCTAACCAACTGAACTATCCATCCCTGGCCTATCGTTCTCTAGGGGCTGGACACATCAAAAACAAATTGTTTCTATGGCAATACATTTGTACTTGACCAGGCTCCCATTGTATAGATATAAAACCACAGGCTTGGACTGCGCCCGAAGGTATAATCCCTTCCCCAATCCACATTGTGGGACAGGTTGTGAGGGAAGGGGAGTACTTTGCACTTTGTGCATGGCTAGAGCTGCTCAGTTCTTTGCTTGAGCGCCATAGAAGGCATGAGAGACATCTTTCAGAACTGGGTGAAATTCAGCCTTCCCTGTACTTTGTCTGCCTTCAGTTTCTGTATGACTCATTTCTACTTGACAGCCCAATGAAAGGTCTTTCCAAAAAAAAGCCCCTTACTTGCCCTGCTCTGTTTTTAAGGAAGCACCGTGGCAAGACTGAAGGTTGCAATGTGCGTGTGTGTGTGTGTGTGTGTGTGTGTTTAAGTGGAGATGTTCTGCAGTTCTCTGCACAGGGAGGAAAAAGAACCAATTTGCAGGCAGTTGTAAAGCAACGCAGGATTGAGAACGCATGTCAAAAAGGCGAGATGTCAGTGCATCTTTTTGGAGAAAGTGATATGGAGAGAGAGGGGGGGGGAACCAGGGAGAACATTGTGTTTTCAGAAGAAAGGAAAACTCAGGCCCAGCAGGTTATGCCAGCCGTTGTTTTTACTCTACTATTTGCTTGGTAAAATGGTGCCCCAGCTGCTTGTCATGTAAACACAGGATTGAGCTCAGAGACAAACTCCTTTAAGTGCCTGCTGTGTGTGTCTGTTTGAAGAGATAAACAATCCCCCCCTTTCTTTCTTATTGTTTGCACAAGAAAGCCATTCCAGCACTCTGTATCCAGTTGTGTGCAGTGCCAGTGTACTGGGGGTGGGGGGGAGAGTGGAGAAGGAGAAGCTTGGATTGGGCGCTTTGAGCTGTAACTCCTCCCAAGCTCCCCCCCCCCTTCCCTCTGCCTGGTCTTGGCAACAGAGCCTTTGTTTTGACAGGATGACAGCTGAAGGAGGTGGAGACCGTGGCTTGTTCCTTTTTGCAGCCTGTAGCTGACGGGAAACCCAGATTACCAATAGTATGAGAAGCTCAAAGCTCAGCCGCCGGAGAGCACAGGTGAAGGATCTTCCCCTGCTCTTCTCCTTTATTACAGTAAAAAAAACGAGCTAGATGCAGTAAATTGAACCAAGAATAATTTGCAAATTACTTATTTCACTTTTATCATTTTCTCTCTCCAGGAAACTCATTGTGGTGCACCTTCCTCCTTGCCCATTTTAGCCTTAGAACAGCCTAACTAAAGTAGGTGTCTGGCCCAATTGCACTCTGTGAGGTGGGGTGGGTGGGTTTCAATTTCTCCGAAGTCCTAGTCCAGTATTCAAACCCACTTTATCACACCGGTTTGCAAACACTCAAGGCTACATCTAAGGCTATGTTTGTATACCTCATATTGCAATGTGGGAATGAAACAAGCATATTTGGAATACACAGTATGTTCTCTAGCGAGATAAGATTGGCAGCATCTTCTTTTTGCTTGGGTGTGGCCTTCACCACCTCTGCAGTCTGAAGATAAGATTATAAAGACCTTTTCCCAGCATTCCCAATAAAAGTCCTTGCCACTGCCCAGGCCCCAGTGACAGCTCCCCTCCCCTGCCAAGCTCAAAAAAAAGTTAAAGGACCCCTGGACGGTTAAGTCCAGTCAAAGGCGACTATGGGGTTGCAGCGCTCATCTCACTTTCAGGCCGAAGGAGCTGGCGTTTGTCCACAGGCAGCTTTCCGGGTCATGTAGCCAGCATGACTAAATCACTTCTGGTGCAACGAAACACCATGACGGAAACCAAAGTGCACGGAACACTCCACAGTGGCACCTTTTTATATAAGTGCACTGGTGTGCTTTCGAACTGCTAGGTTGGCAGGAGCTGGGACAGAGCAACAGGAACTCACCCCATCACATGAATTGGCAAGCCCAAGAGGCTCAGTGGTTTAGACCACAGCGCCACCCATGAGGGAGGGATGCATTCTGTCAGGATGTGAGGAAGGGTTTAATCTCCCCTCCCTGTGTTGTGAATTCTGGATTACAACGCCCCTCCACATACACCTACTATTAATTTAAATACTAGTTGTACACCGTGTATTTAACGCATAGTTTGACCCTCAGAATTTGCTGTGAAACATTTTAGTACTCTGAAGTTTCTCAAAATAAAATAAAAATGTTGCTCTTTGACTAGAATTGTTTTTAACACTGATAATGTGCGCAGGATGATCTGCTTGTTAAAAATGGCCAAATCATCATAAGATTAGGTAGGACTGCATGGAAACTTCATTAGAAGTTGCCTGATCCCTGTGCTCTGCACACAAAAGTAAAAAAATGAAGAGTTAACTTCATCATGTCCCTCCAACCAGCAATATTTGGAGTGGCGATAAGGGCAATGAGACATTAGGAGCTAGTAAAACTGGCAGAATAATGCCATTAAATAATGCATATACATATATGTCAACGTTCTGCTCGTTGCTTACATGGTGTACTGTTCTCTGTTCCAAGTAGTGTACAACCTAAAATTTAACATAGAGGAAACAACAGGTGGGGTGTGTGTGTAAATGGGAAACAGTTTTGGTTAGATTTAGACTTGGCTTATACAACCTTAGTTACAATAGGGGATGAGAATTTAAATAATTCGGCTTTGATCCCCTACATTCCAATAGTGGAAATAATACTTCAAAAGATGCTAGTTCCTGCTGGAACTCTCTCTGCCTCCTGTCATTCCAGTACCCTGAGTCATGCAGTAATAGTCTGTGGGTAATAGGAGTAATAATAATCATACTGCTAGAACAGGGACAAAAGTTTTCCATTGATAACTTAGTCCATGAGACAACCCTATTTTGTGAGGTTGAATAGAAGAAACTGTTTGTTAAAACATTTGTACACTTGCAACTCAGCTCTAAACAAGTTTACTTAAAAGTAATTTATAGTGAATTGGCTGGGAATTTCACTCTAGTCACCAGTGCACTCTGGTTCCCTCTAGATGTTGATGGACTACAAACCCCATTAGCCTCAGCCAACATGGCTGGTGGTCAGGGATGATGGAAGTTATAGTCTACATACAACATCTGGACAGCACTGTGTTGGTTTTCTCTGAACAAAAGCCTTAAAAGTGCTGTAGTGTTGGGATACTGAGATGTTCCTGTTCCTGTGAACTTTACATACGGTAATGGAGTTCACTCCTCTTAGATTAGAGTGGTTCAGTGTACAATGTCTCCAAATGCTCTTCAGTGTCAAAGGGTAAATTTCAAATCAGAAAATCCTTTTGAACTGACCCTTTGTAGGCAAGCCTGAAAGCAGTTAAAGTAAATGCCACTGTTTCTGGTTTTTTAAATAACTGGCATGCATTTGGAGGTTTCTGCATAATGTCTTAAGACGCTTGGAAATGAAAATAACCAGCAGGTTGTAAGTCATACTCAAAAGTAGATCCATTGGAATCAGTGGAGTAACTGAAGTCTATTGATTTGTGGGGGTGGTCTACTCTTGAGAGTATAGCCCACTGGTTCCTTCAAAAGTTCTCAGATCCGAAAGTTTATTTTCGTTTAAGCATTAAGCATAAGCCATGCTGTAAATGAATGCAGTTTGTCTTTTAGCCCTCTTTAGTGGGGACGCGGGTGGCGCTGTGGGTTAAACCGCAGAGCCTAGGGCTTGCCAATCAGAAAGTCGGCGGTTCGAATCCCCGCGACGAGGTGAGCTCCCGTTGCTTGGTCCCTGCTCCTGCCAACCTAGCAGTTCGAAAGCACGTCAAAGTGCAAGTAGATAAATAGGTACCGCTCTGGTGGGAAGGTAAACGGTGTTTCCGTGGGCTGCTCTGGTTTGCTAGAAGTGGCTTTGTCATGCTGGCCACATGACCTGGAAGCTCCCTCGGCCAATAATGCGAGATGAGCGCCGCAACCCCAGAGTCGGTCACGACTGGACCTAATGGTCAGGGGTCCCTTTACCTTTAGAGGGTTAGCTTTGTAGTTAGGTAAACACTTGTGGGGGGGCCAGCAGGCACAAAAACATTACCCCCACCCTGCAACTGTTCCCTTTGCCCTCCAACTTGTGGGGGCCGGCTCTGAAGTGGGGGGACTCCTATCTTTATGGAGGCTCCCAGCACATTTTAGAACCCTGAGTTTCTAAGGTTCCAGAATGTGTTTGGAGAGCTTCTTTGAGTATAGAAGACATTGCACTCTAGAAGATAATCTTCCCCAAATTAAAGCGCGACCAGAACGTCAATGGGGGAAGACCTAGCAAACTCATCTCTGCTCCCCTCCCAAGCATTTACGTAGCCATAAATGTAATGGCAGAAAGGGGATCTATCTATCTATCTATCTATCTATCTATCTATCTATCATCTGGCATCTAATCTAATCTATCTGTCTATCTATCTATCTATCTATCTATCTATCTAATCTTATACTTTGCGTCGGATTTCCATGTGTCTCTATTTGTCATGTTGCACATTTTAACATGAGTCTGCTTCTCTCTCGTCCATGCATATCCACATCTCATCCTTCTTTATGCCCTGTTTGTTTGACAGCAGTAATTAATATGAGGAATTAATCTTTGCAACTCCATAACTTGCTTACTTTTAACAAATTGGAAGCATCAGTTAGGGCTGAAGGGATCGGAAAATTACAGGAAAAACTGGGGCAGATGGCAAATAGCTGGATGGGTGCAGATAAGGAAGCAGGCCCATTTGGTGATGCACGAACAGTCCTGGAGATACTGGGAATGTTCATTTTTGGAAGTGTTTCTTAAAACAACAAAAATCCATTGTTTTTTTCTTGCCTGGATGGAGGATAGAGAGAGATGTATATGGAAACGAGCCTACTGTCCAAAGGTAAAAAAAATCACATTTGTTGCTCTAACCACATTTGCGTTTGGCCCGCAACACCACTGGCATGTGACTGAGATGGGAATAAAGCCCATGGCGTGATAAAAGGTCCCTCATCCAAATGCTAAATGATGCCCCCCAACCCTGTGATTCTGAATGGTAAAACTCTTGACGTGATTTCCAACAGTGCACTTGTAGCTTGACCTTTAGATTTGAACTGAGGACTTTGTGCACATAGCTTATGCACTTGGGTACCGGAGGTCTCAGATGTGACAGATAGTAATTCAATACTTGTGCTCTCTGTCTCATTATTTGTGTGTCTATCTCAATGGAAACTAAAGATCCCCGTTGTCGTAAACACCTTTGGAGACTGTGATCGTGAGAGTTTCTTTGGGTAAGCCTGAATTTACCACTTAAATCTCTCTTCGGTGCAGCAGCAGCACCTACTCATTCTGAAACTCTCTGGTTTTCAAGAACAGCTTGTCAGGCAATAAATACAGTCCTTCTGTGCTTACAGAAGTAGATTCACAGCTCTCTGGATCACAGCCAAAACATTATTACATTAATCTTCCTAATTATTAGCACTTCACTATTTACTATTTATTAGAAGAAAGGGCAGTAGATATAATTAGACATGTGGCAAATATATAGATTAATCACAGTGGTCTTTGAGAGTGGTGTATATAATCTGCAATCCATATATTGTGCTAGCACATATCATTAGAAAAATGTTCATCATAAACCAAATCCATACAGTAATTTATTTTCCAATGTGGGCGACTCATGAGAGCCAAGACTCCTCATTGATTAGAGTTTCAGTTTAGGGAAAGTAGTAATGCAAAGTTACACAATGATCCAGTTAATTGGTAAATTATAGAAAACAAAGACGTGCTCAGCTAAGTACTTTGGCTTGACTGAGTTTGTGGGCTGAATGCTGAGGGCTGAACAACGCGTTACACTCCACTTCCCAAATGGCATTATCCTGTTGAGTTTCCCCCAAACATGTAGGATCGCTTGCTCTTATCCTGCTGTCATAATTATGTCCTACATTTTCCTGCCAACATGGGCCAGAAATTCACAATGTGGTGACCTCGGAGCATGAATCACCCTGCATATTCTGAGGGAGTGGGGGGAGCTCAGCACAGGGGTGCCATTTTCAGCAATAGTTCCTTGTCTGTGTAATCATCCCTTAGCATGACTAATCTTCCTTTGTTAAGAGAGTGATGATCATTGCCCAAGTGGAGTGAAGTCTGTGGAATACTCTAAAGCAGAGTATGTGAATGCAGTAGTGAATGCAGAGTTTGTTGTATCTTATTTTTATGCAGTACTTACCAGTGGCGGGACGCGGGTGACGCTGTGGTCTAAACCACTGAGCCTAGGGCTTGCCGATCAGAAGGTCGGCGGTTCGAATCCCCACGACGGGGTGAGCTCCCGTTGCTCTGTCCCAGCTCCTGCCAACCTAGCAGTTTGAAAACACATCAAAGTGCAAGTAGATAAATAGGTACCGCTCCAGCGGGAAGGTAAACGGCGTTTCCGTGTGCTGCTCTGGTTCGCCAGAAGCGGCTTAGCCATGCTGGCCACATGACCCGGAAGCTGTACGCCGGCTCCCTCGGCCAGTAAAGCGAGATGAGCACCGCAACCCCAGAGTCGTCCGCGACTGGACCTAATGGTCAGGGGTCCCTTTACCCTTTACCGTTACTTGCCAGTGGAATGTACATAGAATCATAGAATGTTAGAGTTGGAAGGGACCCTTGAGAATCATCTAGTCCAGTGGTGGCGAACCTTGGCACTCCAGATGCTTTGGAACTACAACTCCCATCATCCCTAGCTAACAGGACCAGTGGTCAGGGATGATGGGAGTTGTAGTTCCAAAACACTGGAGTGCCAAGGTTCGCCACCACTGATCTAGTCCAACCCCCTACAATGCAGGAATATGCAGCTATCCCATACGGGGATTGAACCTGCAACCTTTTACATTTATCAGCACCACACTCTAACCAACTGAGCCATCTCCTGCATGAGCTGAATCAACAGCAAACTTCTCTGCACCTCTTGCTTCTAGCTTGTGCAACCTGAGGAGACAGGCTGACTCTCTTAAATTGGAGTCCAACAATCTGGAGGGCACCACGTTGTCTACCCCTGCTATGAAGCATCCACAGCCTTTATTTCTTAACCTCATATACATACTGTACAATTTGTACAATGTTTCATAACGTTGGCACTTCAGAGAAACTAAATATTTTTTGACTACTCTCCCCAGCTCCTTCCCATCACTCTCAAGTTATCAAAAGAGGTAATTTCATACATTCTTTCCTAATGAAAAGCAGAGGAGTGACATTTTATTGAGTTGCACGAGAGAGGAAACATTGCGAAAGACTCAAAAGCCACTCAGCGGGGTGTAATTTGAACTCCTTAGGAATGCTGCACTCACTATTGAGGGCAAAATATTTTCACTGCTGGGGTCAAGAACAGAAGGCATATGGCCTCAGCAAGAATGCTGGATCTGAATGCCATTTGCTGCCTTTGAAAACCACTCAGAAACAAAACGCAGCGGCTTTTTTTTATTAGCTGGTGGAAGCACCTGTGCTAAAAGAACCTTACTGGCTTCCAGTTTGTTTCCTAGCACCATTCAAAGTGTTCCTTTTCATCTTTAAAGCCGTTAGTGGCTTCGATACAGGATGCCTTCAGAAGCATACGGGCATCGCTGCTCCGAATCCCTTCCTTTTCGGAACCCGAGATTGGTTGTTTAACAAGAATTAGCTTGCTAGAAATAAAACAGAGCTGCAATGAATGCCTGCCAGCAAAACAAAACACTTTTTTCTCTGTTCCTGTAGGAGGGTTGGTATTCATTCCTGGCAGTTTAGCTCTTCCGACTACAATATTGGTACATCTGTTTGCATCTCTGATGCTAATTAGTGTGCAGTGCTACATTTTTGTGTAGGTACTCAGTCTTTATGGGTTTGGGGCTCTGGGATAATTATGGCACAGTGTTCTAAAATCAAGTGCTTATTCATATTTGGGAGAAAGTGTGTGTGTGTGTGTGTGTGTGCCAGCCATACAGAGGCTTTTAAATTTATTTTTCTTATAGTAGTGATTTACAGATCCACAGCAGCAAGCTTACCCTTTAAAAACCTGGGCAGCAACCCTTCCAATGTTTTTCTTAAAAACAGGCATACTTAGTAAAACAAACAAACAAACAAACAAATCCCTTCCACACACAAAAACAACCATACATATACACAGAGTTCATACCAAGGGCAAATAAATAAATGAACACATTGTGATGTTCAACAGATTTGTCATGCAAGTGAAAGAAAACAAATGGTTGTTGGAAGGAAGTTGCTTTGGCACAACTTTCAGATATGTTCTGTTCTGAAACATGAAAAGTTACAGATTCTAGTGATCTTTCTGTTAGAACTCCTAAACTGGGAGGTAACAAAATTCAAACGTGGATCAGAGGGAAAGCCTGATCTTATTGAGACATGAAAGACTGCAATATAGTAAAAACAAAATAAAAAAAATTTGTTCCAGTAGCACCTTGGAGACCAACTAAGTTTGTTCTGTAACTGCAAGATAGTACCGTAGTTTTTTTGTGTGGCATTTGCAGATTCCTGTAATATATGTAGCATGTTCGAAAGCACATTACTAGTATAAGTAGCGTAGTCCAAGCTACTAAAATATTAATAGGAAACTTTGCAGTAATGTATATCTCTAAAACTATGGTGTTGGCGTGTTATGATGTGTTTTATTAATTTAAAAAATACTGAATTACTTCAGTAGCAATGCCAGGCTTTGTCTGCATGTTAGGTTTGGGATAGCGAGAATGATGGTGGCCTCCAGGAAAAACAAAAACAAATGAAAGGTTTAATGTTAACCTTTGTGGAAGTTTTCATTAAAATGTATGGGAATTTCCCAGTAGAAATCCACATTATTTCTGGCACGTGTAATCATTTAAGGGTGAGAAAACATTGACCTATAACATCATGATTAGATGTAACGCATGCCCAGAACTGCATTGTAGCTTTTGGTTCATTAATGGCTAGGAGAATGATCCTTTGACGATGTCGCCTACTTTTTTCCAGCCAGTACTTCTTCCACATCTAATGTATAATTTGCATATAGAATATACTGTGTGTAATCTTTATATAATGGCTTAGATCTGGAGTTACTCTTTTGTGAAGGGGCTACGATCCAGCAGAGGCTTCCATTCATGATAGGTGGTAGGGTTTTACTTATTTTCCGTCAGGCTCCTCCAGCCCTTCGTAGCAGATGTTTGTGGGACGCAGGTGAATATCATCATCTTTCCCCCTTTAACGTGAGCAGGAGCCTAGAGTAATATTCTGTATTTACATCTGTAGAAGATTGCTACTAGCAATGATGGCTATGCTTTGATCTCCATTGTCAGAACCAGTGAATTCCAGTATTTTGGAATCACAAGAGGGTTGAGAACTGTTGGTCTTGCTTTTCAGGCTTCCCATAGGAATGTGATTGGCCACTGAGAACTGGGCTGCTGGATTTCTGGCTTGATCCAGAAGGGTTTTACTTATGTTCTTGTTCTGTGTTTGTGTATAAACACAAGCGCATCTTACAGAAGTCAAGAAAAAAGCTTTGTTGTGGCAATGTAAAAGCTCTCCATTCCTAGCACTACTAGTAATATGGGGAATGTTTATACATTCTCTAAACTCGTCCGATCTCTTTCTCTCTCTCTGTCTCCCTATCCCTCCCCCCACTTTCTTAAAATTACAGGCTGAGGAATCTTGTAAATGTAATGGCTGGAAAAACCCTAACCCACCTCCAACTCCACCCAGAGCAGAACTACAGCAGGCGGTTGTGAGTCTTAATGAACCATGTCGTAGCTGTAATCATGCACTAGGTAGGTTTTGTAGCATTTTCTTCTGGAATTTCTGTTTATTTATTTATTTATTACTTATACGCCACTTTCCCCACAGTAAGCTGTGCCCAAAAGCGGCTTACAGCAAACCCATTTGCAACATTAAAATGGAGGAAACATAAAAACACACAAATATTATTCAGAATTCTTATTATTCAAAATAACAAAATCCATCAATAAAGTTTCGGGTACTGGTATTGCTGCACTTCCAAGGTGCACTTAATTGAAGTTCATAGCCTAATCAGTTCCAAAGGTTCTGGGAAGGTAACAGTAAATTGAGTAAATTAAGAAAAAACAAACGGACCTAAATATACTGTGTATTTGAAAATATGCTACAGCTGAGCACAAGGTAGAACCAAGACCAGATATTCAGAAGTTCTGCAGAGGCCTGACAATGCATATGTTTTTGTTCTCTTTTTAGTTATCATTCTTCTCCTGTTTTCTATTGTTATTTGTTGGTATTCTTACAGTTAAACAATTTTAAAGTAAAATAATTATATAAAGAGGATGTAATGCAAACATTTTCAAGTAGAATTTTCTAATTTATGGTTATCTATTGCTACTACTCTGGATAGTAGTAAAATCATTTAAACAAACAAACAACCAAACAAACACAAAAACCTCTAATATATTGTGGCACTCAAGTTCTGCACTCAGAATTCCTTACGTGGAAAACACATCACTATTATTGTTTTAGATTCGTGATTATTATTATATGTACTGTGAGGCGCAACAATCCTATTTTTGTTCTTACATATATGCATTTATGTGCGATTATGCAGCACATGGACATAATAATAATAATAATAATTAATAATAAGTTATTATTTGTACCCCGCCCATCTGGCTGGGTCCCCCCAGCCACTCTGGGCGGCTTCCAACAAACATTAAAATACATCAAAAATACATTAAAATACATAACTCACCCGCACACTTTTTTTTTTTTAAGGAAGATGAAATACTTGATTCATGTAGCACTTCAAAATTCTTTGTAATAACCAAAAAGGGGGGGGGGAAGCACCATAAATAACTTTACGGCATGGGTCAGTTTCCAAAGTTATTTTCAAGGCTGCAGTTTGAAACCTTAAAGCAAAAATAGCTGATCTTATTACCCAAGAAGTCAAATTACATAGTGGGGTTTCTTCTTCTTCTTCAAATGTAATGCCCTCCATGGCTGCTTGTTTTGCTATATCTATCAACCTGGATTTGGGTAAAGATTCAGGATTTCAGTGCATGAAATAGCTTTCCCAGATCAGACTCTTGGAACAGTGTTTTCCTGCCACGTCACAGAAATGTGAACAAAATACATTTAAATGACTCAAGATGTTCTTCAGCTGCAAAAACAAAATAAATCTGAAGATTATGCATATACCTACGCGGATCAACTAAGTATGGAAAACAAGAAGTAGCAAAGAAACAGGATTCAAAGATAATGTCATGTCATTCTGCTGTTGTTTGTTAGCAGTTTCTTCAGCAGATCTAGGGAGGCAGTTTTGTACCAAAAACTGATAGCCAGAGCTCCACAAGAAAGCTGCAAAATGTACAAGTTTGCTAAAATTCAATATTGCCGTACCTGAAACATAAATATATTAAAATTAAAAACAGCTTTCTATGACTAGTATGCTAATGATTGCTGAATATCTATGTAGTAAGGTATTCTCTAATATTCCCTTTATTTGTGAGGATTGGAGGTAAGTTTAAATACCGTAGAATGGAAAACAGAATGGCTTTCTTATAACAGTATAGGGCCACTGAATACATTTGGTTAGATCTGCAGGGACAATAAGACCTTGAGTCTGAACAGGCTCAGAAATGTCGGACTTCTTTCTCTCTCCTTTGGAGAGAATAGATAATCTATTGAGAATAGGAGCTGATAACAGAAGTGTCTTCACAGTTCAGACCCTGCTGTCATTAAAATGACAGTGTAACTAATTTCCCAATTAGCCTCCTGCTGTTAGATGGTTACAACTGCCATTTATTAAGCTTCTAAGACATTGAAGCATTTGCTTTTCTTCGGTTCTCAGGGATATGCTTCTTGTAGCCTAGGAAAGAATTTTGCTCCAAGTTTTTACGCTATAGCACCTGTGCGCTCTTATGGTAGCCTGGTGACATTTAGGAGAACTAATTTGTTCCAACAAAGTTACACCAGAGATCTTGCAAATAATCTTTTGCAAATCCCTGAGACCTAAATGCACCATAGAATGAAATAAGTGAGAAATCTCAGATTGACAATATTATTCCGGAAAGGTTTAGGGACTCCTCACATATCTAAACTGTAACCGGATCACTTTCCTACTAGCAGACATACAGAAATCTCTCACATATGAATTTGTTAGGAACATTCTCATAGCAAAGATATGTCATACAGTAGGGCTGGGCAATATCTGGTTTTCAGCATTGTGATATATCACCAGCTAAACAGCTAAATATATACCGATATATCACAATGTCTGAAATAAGGATGGAACTCTGTAGAGAAGAAGAAGAGTTTGGATTTGATATCCCGCTTTATCACTACCCGAAGGAATCTCAAAGCGGCTAACATTCTCCTTTCCCTTCCTCCCCCACAACAAACACTCTGTGAGGTGAGTGGGGCTGAGAGACTTCAAAGAAGTGTGACTAGCCCAAGGTCACCCAGCAGCTGCATGTGGAGGAGTGGGGATGCGAACCCGGTTCCCCAGATTACGAGTCCACCGCTCTTAACCACTACACCACTGACTTGCTTCACAGTTTTCCCCACATTGTGATTTTTGTGTAGCACACACACACACACACACACACACACATATCATGGTTTATGATATATTGCCACGTCAAAAATTATGAAACCAATATCACAACATGGGCTTCAAACTGGTTTTGGATGATACATCAATATATCGCCCAGCCCTATCAACACAGTAGATAATCAATGTGTTCTCAGCTATGGAGAATCTAAATGGCACACTGTAAAGGACAGGAGAGATAACATTTTCTGAAACAGGATGTAAAGGTAGAAGAAAACAGGACTGATTCATGCCCTACTCTATGCAGTGGTCCCTCGACTTACGAATGACCCGACTTCCGTATTTTTCGAGTTACGAGGGATCAAAGCGGCTGCGCGCCTACGAATTTTTTCGACTTCCGAAAGGAAATCGCGGCCGTTTTAGATGCGGTTTCCTCGACTTCCGAAGTTTAGATGTGGTTTTTTTCGACGTATGAATTTTTTTCTCCCAATGCATTCCTATGGGGACTCGACTTATGATTTTTTCGACCTACGATGGTCCCTTCAGAACGCATTACATTCGTAAGTCGAGGGTCCACTGTAGTTTACTACACATAATGATTAATAATCAGCAGTGGACAGTGTGGTGGGATGGTAGTGCTCACCTGCCCTGTGGTTGGTCATGTTGCTGTGGTTTACTGGGAGGTAGAGCAGTAGGGTGGCAGGGAGGTCAGCGCAGTGCAAACGCCCTGCAGGAGCCACAAATGGGCTTCACCACTGTGTTCGCTCTGCACTGGCCTCGCTGCTACCTTGCCCCCCTCTCTCTCGGTAAAACCCAGCAACACGACCGACCAGAGGTCAGATGAGCGTCGCCACTTCAACATGTCATCAGCCACTGCTGTTTTTGCAGCAGCATGAATGGTGTATGCTCAGAATTGGAGGGAAGATACATTACCAGCGAAGGAAGAATGGCAGACGAAGCTAATAGAATATATAGAAAGGGAAAGATGGACTGATAAGAGTAAGGATAAAAAAAAAAAAATTCAAGGAAGATTGGAAATGTTTTATAGATTATTTGGAGAAATATTGCAAGCACATTAAAAAGTTAACAGTAATAGAATAAATTCAGCAGTTAAAAATACTGAGATATAAAATGGGGAGAAATTAGAATATGTGGTGGAAAAGAATGTAATATAATGCACCATGGAAGTGTGTGGGGGGGAAGGAGAGACAATATTAATTGTGTAGTCTTTTATATTTGAAATTTTGTTATTGTTTCAAGTGTTAAATAAAATTTGAAAATAATAACAACACAGCTTTTGCCGCATCAAATACTGATTTTAGGTTAACACAGCAGGGTGTAAATCTGACAGTAACTGTTTGGATGTGGAAAATACTTGATGTGTTAGTGTCTTTCAGTTTCTTACTGGTGAGACCTTAAGCAAATTTGATAGCATCTCTAGCGGGTTGAAAAAAAGATTCTCCATGAGCTTGCTTTGGTTTATGTGTGTCGGCTGCCCATTCCCGAGACAGGCCAATTTAACAAAGAACAGATAGATGCTTCCATTTGCTCAGGTCTTTCCCTTTAAGCTTTGGATTTACTTGTTTGTTTAGCTGCTCACGTTTCCCATTTGGAGAATGTATCTGAAGACGAAATGAACAGGCTCTTGGGGATTGTGCTGGATGTCGAGTATCTCTTTGCCTGTGTTCACAAGGAAGAAGATGCAGATACCAAGCAAGTCTACTTTTACTTGTTCAAGGCAAGTTGCCGGGTTTTTTTGTTTCCTGGAATACATTCAGTGCTGCTGCTGCCTTGCGTAAAACATACATAGAGATTGATGCAAAAACTGAGCAATGTTACCATCAATTAGTGTGACAGTAATTCTGGGCTTGACTCATACAAGACGTAGTGCGTTTCCTCTATATACGAGAGTCTAGGTAATTGTTGAAGTTGCAAACCATAGGTGAAGACATGTGAAGACATCCCTTTGGTACACAGATCTCTTCCCCTCCCTTTCCTCTTGCCACATCCCCCCCCCCAATGACCCCTGCAGATCTCCTCCAGAGGCCTCAGGGAACCTGCAGAACAGATTTGGGGCATGTGGGGAGGAGAGGGAGGGGAAAGTTCCATTGCACAAGCAGAAGTTCTTGCACAAACACGATGGCTTCATTGGATACTTTGGGCTTGGAGTACCAAATGGTGATATTCAGTACAATCCAAAGTATGGTGCTGAGTCATAGTGAATACTAATAATCTGGGACTGCCAGATTAGCCAAGCCCAAAACCAAAAGTCTCATTTGGATGCATTTTGGCTCGCCTGCTGCTGAAAGTGACCAGGAGGTGATTGATAATTTAAACACTTATCAGTTTTAGACCCTTAAGTAGCAGCAGTTGCCAGGACATTGTCCTGTTCGCCCCTGCGTGGTTCCTTCCTTATTTCAGATATCGTGATATATTGATACATTGTGATGTTTAGCTGGTGATATATCACAATATTGAAAACCAGTTATCACCCAGCACTAGTTAGTAACCTTTTAAATTAATTTATTTTTTAAAAATCTCTTTTCAACAGCTTTTGAGGAAGTGTATATTACAGATGGGAAAACCTGTTGTAGAAGGATCTTTGGAGAGCCCCCCATTTGAGAAACCTAGTATTGAACAGGTAAAGTATATCTATACAGAGGCATCTCCTATCGGTATATGAAGAGTCTTGCTGACTTGGGGCTAAGAATGATGACTAAAGACTTTTAGGAATATTAGGTGGTGTTACAGATCGAGTCCCCAGTGAGAAACAAGGTCTGCAGACTTGCTAGGCCATGCTAGTTGCCTGAGGTTAGCTTGGCTGGTGCAGAATCGATTTATGTGCAAAAGTGGGGCTTCCCTGTTATTGGAAACACTCACTCAGCTGTGCTTTCCATGCTTACCAATGGGAGCACATATGCACCTCTGGACTGCAAAGTCCCCCTGCCCCCTTTCACACTTCTGCAATTTCGTTCAGACAGTTGCCCATCCTGTCTTTAAAGCTACTGTTCTAGATGGTTTCCCTGGCTTTGCTAAGAGACTTTTTGTGAGTTGCCAGCGGTGGAGGGTAGTCTGCTGCTTGAAGCGGGGAGCTTAAAACCCAACTCACGGCCGTCAGTTGTACTAAATCAGGGAGCACAAACCTTTTGGGGAACATTTGGAATTTTCACAGAGAGCCTTCACCACCCTGGCTTGTTGCGTCTCTTCTCCAGGTCACAGCTGACAGATAGACAAAACACACACAAACACGCCCTTTGCTTTTCGGTAGAGTCTGGGTGAAAGTTGGATCCAAATTCATTTGACTGTTAGATGATCTCTGACAGACAGTGGTATGGTCATTCGACAAGCTACATTTGTGGAAGAAAGTCCTGACTTACTTTTTATTTAAGAGGTGGTTTCGGTTTCTCTTCCAGAGATTACTTACACGTGTCACCTGTGCTGTTTGGATTCTGAAAATGATAAAATGTGAAGTGGACCTCAACTAGACACTAGAGCAGGCATCCCCAAACTCAGCCCTCCAGATGTTTTGGGACTTCAATTCCCATCATCCCTGACCACTGGTCTTGTTAGCTAGGGATGATGGGAGTTGTAGTCCCAAAACATTAAATAGAAAATATGCATTTAGAGCCTAGTCTTCCTTTTGGTTTACAAATGGTCTTATTTATTTGTCCTCTCTTTTTAAGGGAGTTAATAATTTTGTGCAATACAAATTTAGTCACTTACCATCGAAAGAGAGGCAAACGATAGTTGAGCTGGCTAAAATGTTCCTGAATCGCATCAACTACTGGCACCTGGAGACACCTTCCCAGCGAAGACAGAGGTCACCTAATGACGACATTGCCAGCTACAAAGTGAACTACACAAGGTAACAATGTCTTGTTTCAGGTATTCAGTTGTACCTGTAGGATCAGTAGGTAGTGGGTGCCATTTGCCCTTTCCCTATTACGTACAGTGTTGTGACCAATATTCTTGACTTCATATTTATTAACTTGATTTAGACTGGATCAGATAAATACATGGAGAGAAAGTCTGTTCGTAGGGTCAAGCTGTAGACAAAAGCACAACCTACAAGTTCCAATGCAATATACCTGTGATGACCAGAAGCTAGGGAACGGCAGCAGGGCTAGGATATTGCCACCATTCCTCAATAAAATATTTTCTTGCTCCTGTTGAGGCCGTCCTTATTTTGCCCTGTCTTTTGATGCTGCCTAACAGTGCTCCTGTTGCAGATGTCTATGGTTTTGTGGCCAAGCCTTTAGGAGGGTGCTAATGAATTTGTTTTGCAGGTAATCAGGTGCAAGTTCCATGTGAGTAACCTGCTTACTGTGTGCATATTCCCAGCATTTTGGGCAGCATTTGGCAAGCTGCCAGGGAAAAGGAAATTTCTGCACAATCTTCCTAAAATGATCCACCTCCCGACACATTTTAGTGCCTCGTGCAAAGGTCCTGTTCCGCTGCAGTATCAAACCTGGCTTAGTGTGGTGTGGTGCCTCCTGGCGCCAGTGTGGTGTAGAGGTTAAGAGCGGTAGACTCGTAATCTGGGGAACCGGGTTCGTGTCTCCGCTCCTCCACATGCAGCTGCTGGGTGACCTTGGGCTAGTCACATTTCTCTGAAGTCTCTCAGCCCCACTCACCTCACAGAGTGTTTGTTGTGGGGGAGGAAGGGAAAGGAGAATGTCAGCCGCTTTGAGACTCCTTCGGGTAGTGATAAAGCGGGATATCAAATCCAAACTCTTCTTAGTGAGGGCAAGGAAGGCTTTGCATGCCTCAGGGCTCGTTCTGTTCCCCGAAATTTCTCCAGGGAAGGGTGCAAACATCTTGCATCTAGAGAATATCACGTTCACTGAGGTTCCTGCATTGCTGGGAATTGCACTAGGTGACCATCATCATCATCAGAATCTTTATTTGCATCAGCCACTAGCCATAGCAATAAAATAAAATAAAATGTACTGAAGATAGAGGTAAAAACTTAACTATACAAAATACATTTTGAACATTTACAGGACTACGATTCCATGATTTGTCAGTCTACATTTGTTTAGATGTCAGTAGATGCCTGAGCTGGAAGAACTAGTGGTTTTACTTTCGACCCAATTTTGCAATTCTTATTCTACAATTTGGACCTGCTAATAATAATAATAATAATAATAATAATAATAATAATAATAATTTTTTTATTTGTACCCCGCCCATCTGGCCGGGTCTCCCCAGCCACTCTGGGCGGCCTCCAACAGACATTAAAATACATTAAAATATCACAAGTTAAAAACTTCCCTAAATAGGGCTGCCTTGAGGTATTTTCTGAATGTCAGATAGTTGTTTATATTTTTGACCTCTGCTGGGAGGGCGTTCCACAGGGCGGGCGCCACTACCGAGAAGGCCCTCTGCCTGGTTCCCTGTAGCTTTGCTTCTCGCAGTGAGGGAACCGCCAGAAGGCCCTCAGCGCTGGATCTCAGTGTCCGGGCTGAACGGTGGGGGTGGAGACGCTCCTTCAGGTATACAGGACCGAGGCCGTTTAGGGCTTTAAAGGTCAGCACCAACACTTTGAATTGTGCTCGGAAACGTACTGGGAGCCAATGTAGGTCTCTCAGGACCGGTGTTATGTGGTCCCAGCGGCCACTCCCAGTCACCAGTCTAGCCGCCGCATTCTGGATTAATTGCAGTTTCCGGGTCACCTTCAAAGGTAGCCCCACATAGAGCGCACTGCTATAAGTTTTCTAGTGTGCATGTAGCTACGGAATTTTAATGTGTTTTCTAACCGGATTCTTTGCAGCAAATGTCGTGATTCTGGATATTAATTAAATATACTTTTGTTAAGAGGATGCAGTAAATTGTTGCTCTAAGGTGAATTGATGCGAATAGAGTAGCTAGGTTTTGAAAGGAGATATTTTTTCATATTAGTTTGGATCCGTTGCCTGGGTTTATTCTATCTTAATATTTCCCCCTTCGCAGGTGGTTGTGTTACTGCAACGTCCCCCAGTTTTGTGACAGTCTACCTCGATACGAAACCACACAAGTTTTTGGGAGAACACTGCTGCGCTCCGTCTTTACCGTCATGAGAAGGCAACTCCTAGAACACACAAGACAGGAAAAGGACAAGCTTCCACCTGAGAAACGAACGCTAATACTCACACATTTCCCTAAGTAATTTTGCTATTGTTGTGAACTTTCTGATTAACTTAAAATGTATTATTATTTAAATTTCTATACTGCCCTTCATCCGCAGATCTCAGGGCAGTTCACAACATAAAAATATATTATAAAAGTGCAAAATACATAATAAAAACAAAAACAAACCGGTAAACTCCACCTCCCACAAAACATTTAAAAGGGTATCGGATGTTAATCAGCCAAAGGCCTGTTTGAAGAGGAACGTTTTTGCCTGGCACTTAAAGGTGTATCATGAAGGCCAAACCTCTCTGGGGAAAGCATTCCACAAATGGGGAGCCACAACACAAAAGGCCCTTCCTCGTGTTGACACCCTCTTGAGGAGGCACACAAAGAAGGCCTCAGATGATGATCTCAGGGTCCAGGTTGGTTCATATGGAGAGAGGCGGTCCTCTTGAGGTATTGCGGTCCTGAGCCGTTTAAGGCTTTATAGGTCAAAACCAGCTCTTTGAATTGCGCCTGGGAACTAATTGGCAGCCAGTGCAGTCGGACCAGGATTGGTGTAATACGCTCAAAGCGTCTTGTTCCATTGAGCAACCTGGCCACTGAACTCTGCACGAGCTCAAGTTTCTGTACCATCTTCAGAGGCAGCCCTATGTATAACACACGGCAGTAGTCAAGCAGTAGAAATGTACATGTTGCCTTTTGTGGTTTGCAGGAGACAATCCATGAGCCTGGGTTTGGAAGCAATGTTACATCAAACCATAGTTTAGCTTTGAGGAGTGCCAGGCCCTGGGGAACGAGTGCTGTGGCTGCTATCTTAGCTCTGGGAATCCCACTTTTTCCCCATTTACACTAAGACATGTTTGGCTTAGTGTTACGTGTGAAGTGGGCCTTTGTATGCGGTTCTGTTTGGGCATAGGCAGAAAAGCAGGATAAGAATGCAGTGAAATAAATATTTTTGTTAAAAAAAAAAATCTCAGTGGAATTTGGTCGAGCTTTCAATTAAGTGATCTTAATGAATTTCTTAAGATATGTATAATGAATGTATTATGTGATAAACATTGGCTCAGAACCTGAGTTTTCACTGTGTGGCTGGAGAGAGCTTCCGCTCGTCGGAAAGCGGTCCTGCAGTGAACAGAAGCTCCTTCTGTTCACCGAGCAAAAATGTATACTCCAAGCCAGGCATTTCTGGAGTTGACCTGCTGTTAAAGTTGATGAAATTCATAACCCAAGATTTAACTCCACAAGGATTGAATTGAAATTGTTTCTGTTCAGGACTCAAAATGAGCTGCAAAGGTCCAAAACTTCATGGGTGGACAGCAATTTGTCAGCTTGCCCACACCATCTTAAACCATAGTTGTGGTTTAATGTGTGTGAGGCTAATTCGCTTTAGCCTTTAACAGGCTGCATTTCATAGTATATTTTTTAAAAATAAATAATATATATATATATATATATATATATATATATATATATATATATATATATATATATATAATATTTTGTGTTATTCAAAAGACTTATCATTTAATATAAATATTTTATGCTGTATTAGTTTATGTGTCTGTGTGGTAGGATTTGAAGGTGGTCTTTTGTACCCTAATGAGTTCAAGTATCTTGTTTCCCTTGATTTCATTGTCAGTAATTTAGCAGAAGCTACTCGCTTGCCTTTTTAGACCTATCAACACAGTGCAGTGCATTACATAGCTTGTGACTTTATAAGTAGCGTGTCTTGCCCTGCAGCTTGGTGGGGAAAGCCATGAAGATGTCAGTTTACATAATAATTCTACTGTAACAGGAATAATTTATTCATGACTGCTTGCATTTCAAACACATTAGTGGGACAATAGCAAAAGGTACCTTTTTTTTAAGCTGCTGGTTTAGCAAAGAACAAATTGCTCAGCAGTAACATGCAGCTCTTTAATAGTGACTGCTTCATCATGAAGAAACATTGACAAAGTAGTGTCTCTGATGAGATAAGTTAAATGTCTAATGTTGCAAGCTTCCACACACTCGGATCATTCAGAGAACAAATAGGATAAGGATAAAGATAAAAATAGATCTTTATGCCTGGCTATCTAGGCTTGCTTCTCTTAGAACTAAGGGTGTGGGAACAAAACGTGGATGAAGATTGTTCAGGGGGTTTGTGGTTTGTTTGGTTTTTTGCTTTTTAAAATAACTAGCCCTATGTCATTGTTGATGAGCTGGCTGTTTTCACGCCATCTCATGGAACAGTTTCTTTCTCTTTCAGAATTTGTTTGTATCCACTTGTTCTTTGAGAGTCTAGGGCATCCTTCCCCAGCCTTGTGCCCTCCAAATGTTTTGGACTACAACTCCCACCATCCCTGACCATTGATCTTGATGGCTGAGGCTGATGGGAGTTGGAGTCCAGAACATCTGGAAGGCACCAGGTTGGGGAAAGACTGGACTGGGGATTAGGTAGGGTGTACCTGAGTCTGATCACAGTGACATAATCACAACAAATGCCATATTTCCACCACACTGAAGGCAATTATAGTTGACTAATGCATCTTGGAATTATGCTGCAAATCAACCTGAATGAGACTGTCACGATGTTGTGTTAAGCAGGCTGATAATATATTTTTCTTACTAATGAGTAATGTGATTTTATTGGCTTGCACCAAAGACAGATTGGCCCAGTTCAGACAATCATTGAGGATTTCATAAAACCACGGCACATGAAGCTATAAATGAGCACAGAGGTCACACATACCTCTTGCTCTGCTTTCATGTGCTGGGTTTGGTGTGGAGAGCTTGGTTTATATTAATCCAGAGTTCAGTCTTACGTCTGAACCATGCAACCTGGGTTTATTGCCCTGGTGTGTTTTAACCAACATTAAATCAGAGGTCTGTAGTCCAGATGTAATAAGAAGAGCTGTGCTGGATCATATCAAAGACCTATCTAGTCCAGGATTGCCAGTGGCCAAAGAGAAGCCATTTGGAAGGCCACAGGTAGGACATGAGGTAAATAACATTCTCCTGCTGTCATAAACCATGGTTTAGTGCAATCCCATGCAATGTCTTTGTAAAAAGAAGTCTCACTGAGTTTGCTGGGGCTTGCAAGCCTTACATGAACGTTAAACCATTTTTGATAATTATTGCTGTGAGCAATATTTTCACACAAAAATGAGTGACTCAGCTGGTCAAACTTCGGTTTAGAATTCTGAGCGAGTTCTTATTTTTCAAAGCAGAATTCTCAACAGACCTCAAGGAAAGGATTAAACAGGCATATCCTTAATAGTATGAGGGATTTCTAATATTGCATGATTATCATCTTAATGCGTAGCCCGGTCAGATATTTAGATGTTTCAAAGGAAGCGCTCTAGTATTATTCCTAAAACGTGATCTGTTGCCTAGCAGGATCTGCATAATGGCAGCTTAAACTTGTTTTAAGTGTTTGTTCAGATTTTCTTTAGCTATTTACAGGCCTAAATAGTGAAGGCTTTCCAGCATCTTCTAGCATAAATGTTGCTAGGGAGTTTTGGGAATTGATTTTCTGTTGTGACCTTAAAGGCAGCACCTTCATGAACGAGCCCCAGGCAATGGGGTGGGACAGGACAGAAGTAAACGCTCACTTCTAATGGTTCTGAAGCAGGAATGAGAAACCCAAGCCCCCCCTGGACTGCTGCTGGACTACAACTCCTGTCCTTGAGAACTGGCCATGCTGGCTGAAGTTGAAGGCAGTTGGAGCCCAATGACATCTAGAGGGCTTCAGGTTCCTATTGAACTGAAGTGTACTTACGCTTGAGTAGACAAGGATAGGATCATACTGTAAATGACTTTATACAATGTAGAGAAGGGGGGAATTTAAAAAAAACACACGGCGGTGACAACAATTGTCGGTCGTTGTGATGAGTAGTAACCCCAGCTAGAGTAGCTCAAGAATTTTTATAAGCATCTAACAAATGCATTAGATATATAAGCAAATGATTTCACACCAGTACTGTGCTTTTTCTCTCAACTGTTATTAGGTTTCATCAGAAATTTGCAACGGACCATTTTTCCAAAAGTGTTTTTTGTTTGTTCAGCTTGTTCCTGTTTTGATAGCTTTCTGAAATTATTATTATTATGAAGCAAGGTATGTTTTCCTTGGTAGATAAGACTCCCGTCTATTAATGCTGCCTCAATTCCTGTGTTAAGGTTCCTGTCCATGCTGGAGGAAGAGGTGTACAGTCAAAGTTCTCCTATCTGGGATCCAGATTTCATAGCATCATCTTCTCGAAGTGCCCAGCTAGGCATCCAGACAGGTAAATGTAATGTGGTGCAGGACAGAATGAAAGTCAAATTAGACATGGATGCTGTGCAAACAGCAGCTGTTGGGAGAGCCTGAGCTGCCTGTGGGGTGGGGAATGGGAAAATTCACCCTTTCTCTTCAATCCCCTCTCTGAAGCTGCTATTTGCATTTCAAGGAAAGCTCCCATTAACACCAACTGGAGGATTCCCTGCACATGTAAATAGCTTCAGGGGGACTCTACTTAGTGCTGATCATTCCTACATTCAATGTTGTTTTCTTTCTGTCTCCTTGCAGTTATCAGCCGCCCCCCTGTGGTAAGGTCTGTTCCTTACAGTGCAAGCCCCTCCTCTCTAGAGCAACCCAGTGGTGGAAGTATGAGTCCTGCTTGCAAGGCTGCTTCTAGTCTGGACCCGAATATAGGTAACGTGAAGAGCTTCTACCTTTTTTTGTGCTCAAACTAGGGAGTCTGCATGGAATTTCTGCTGAGCAAGCCCCATTGAATTGAATGGGAGTTGAGCAAGATAAAGCTGTCAGTGATGCCCCACGTTGATAGGTTATGCAACAAAAAATGGTTCTAGCCATTGTACTACAGTGTTGGTGTCTGCTGTTAGTTTTGCTTCATGCTATTTAGAGGGCTTAACTATCAGTCGGGTTGACCAGGACCCAACTCTGAAACCCAGTCTTTTTGGCAGGTAGGGGACGCGGGTGGCGCTGTGGTCCAAACCACTGAGCCTCTTGGGCTTGCCGATCAGAAGGTCTGCAGTTCTAATCCTCGCGACTGGGTGAGCTCCTGTTGCTCTATCCCAGCTCCTGCCAAACTAGCGGTTCAAAAGCACACCAGTGCAAGTAGATAAATAGGTACCGCTGTGACGGGAAGGTAAACAGTGTTTCCGTGCGCTCTGGTTTCTGTCACAGTGTTCCATTGCGCCAGAAGCGGTTTAGTCATGCTGGCCACATGACCCGGAAAGCTGTCTGTGGACAAACGCCGGCTCCCTCGGCCTGAAAGCGAGATGGGTGCCACAACCCCATAGTCGCCTTTGACTGGACTGAACTGTCCAGGGGTCCTTTACCTTTACTTTTACCTCTTTGGCAGGGCTCAACCCTCAAACATGTGAAGCAACTAAATGAGGGCTTATCCACACTTATCTTTCTTCCGCTCTTTCCAGCCGTGGTCTGGGCTTTCCAGGTCTGTGTGTGTCCAACCAGTGTAGACACCAATCTGCAGAAAACTCAAATTGACGTTTGCTCTGAATCAGTTTTAAAGAGCGGGTTTTGGTGGGGAAAGTTCAGGGGGGAGGATGCCCATACACAGATCATTAAAGTGCAGTTCTCTGCCTGGAAATTGCAGGGCGAAAGGTAAGGGTGGATAAGCCCTGAGTGTGTGCAGAGTGACTTTCCCCCAGCAGATATTAACCCCCGTACATTTGAAATACTCGTTGGAGATAAGAGACAACGGAGGCCCTTTGCAGCCCAGGCAGATCTGAACTCCACAATCTCTAAGAAGGCTTGCTATGAGGTATGGCCTATTGAATGTCGTGAAACAAGGACTGGGCTGCAAGAATTCAACTGAAATTGTCCGGAGAGGTGTGGTGGATGCTTGTTGCTTCTCCAAGTGACCTGACTTCAAGCACATACATGTTTTGTGTGCCTCCAGTAAGCACCTTCCGAAGCCCATGTTTTGTTCAAGAGCAATTTGGAAAATCAAAGCTCATCTAAAAACTTGACATTGAATTGACAAAGCGTTTTCCCTCTTCCAAGTTATTTGATTCTGCAACACGCCCCCCTGCCCAGCAGTTAATGAAGCAAGTCAAAATGCGGCTATTTTTAGCTGATCCTGGCCCTAAAGTGCCAATCTGTCTCCTTGCAGCTTTTAATGCCATATGTGCAAAACGTTATACAATGGAAGCTTAACTGCCATTTTTGTTGATTCATGAAGTAGAAGAGACATCTATCTCATCTACTCTTAATGCAGCCATATATCTGTATCTTCTCCTTCAGCAGGGATAAATGCAGCTGCAGGGAAGGAGGGAGGCAGGAAGAAGCATTTTCAATGGGAAAGAAGTACAGGGAGAATAGGGTTCAGGAGCTGTTCATCCATACTCATCTTCCATCTCAGCAGCTGCCCTGTATTGGGGGTTGGGAAAATGAGAAAAGAATCAAATAACTACACATAGTTCTGTGTGCAATTTCTCTTACGTCACAAGAGGAAAAAGGCAGCTGAGTGCAAAGGTGGGCTTAGAGACAAGCAACTTTGTCACATTGACACAAATAGGAAATGTCTTTATACTCCACGGGACAAGAACTTAGGGTTTTATCCAGGGCTAGTCCTACTTAGAGTAGATCCATTGAAATTAATGGATATGAGTTTGTGGTGTTTGTTACTTTCAGTGGGCCTATGCAGAGCAGGACTGGCATTGGCTATAACACCCCGTTTTGTGCAAAGTAGTGACAATTTTTATTTTTAAATTTGTGTTGCACAACATGGAGGTGTTTATATACACTTTTTAAAAAAACAACAGCAACCCAAAACTATCACTTGTCCATACAGTGGTACCTCGGGTTAAGTACTTAATTCGTTCCGGAGGTCCGTTCTTAACTTGAACCGTACTTAACCTGAAGCACCACTTTAGCTAATGGGACCTCCTGCTGCTGCTGCGCCGCCAGAGCACGATTTCTGTTCTTAATGGAGTTCTTAACCTGAAGCGTACTTAACCCGAGGTACCACTATATTTATTTAGAAGAAGTGTAACTCATCTTCTACTCAAGGCACCTTAGAATGGATGTCAATAATGCACATGGATATAATCAAACCCACACAATCCAGCAGCTGTGAGTTCCCCTGGTGTCAAATGGGGCCAGGGAAACTGGCTGTTAGAGCTGAATGTTCTTTTGGGGTTGGAGAAGCAAACATTCTCCTTTGGCTAGTAGACTGGGCTAGGCTGGCCCTCTAATCTGCTGGGGTGTTCATCCTGGTATAATAATACCTGCTCAGAGGCTTTTTATTTCCATGGAGAAGGCAGAACCCAGAAGGGTCCAGCGAAGGCACCTGATTGATGTCAATAGGCAGGGAGATCCAAAGTGTGGGTGCTGCCACACTAAAAGATTGATTTATTACATTTCTTATGAGTAACATAATTTGGCATTTTCCCATTCTTTGAATGTCTGCCTTTTGACAGAGTTATAGCTTCTTTAGTAGTTTAGATTATTATTTCAATTTCAATTGCTGTTTCTATATTATCCAGGGGAGAAGAGAAAAAGCAATGAGTCTTATTCTGTGGAGGATGCTAAGAAGCCAAGAGTTGTAGGAGACATTCCTATTGAACTCATCAACGAAGTGATGTCAACCATTACAGATCCAGCTGCAATGCTCGGTCCAGAGGTGAGACATGTAGTTTTCTCCAGTTTGCAAATGTGCCCATCAGCCCCGTAAGGTTGGCAACCTCTGAACTAGAAGTTGTCTGTAGGTTTTGTCACGCCTAGCTTCCTTTTATTTCAAGCAATGCATTTGTTCCCTTTCCCAACAGAATATCATAATTCAGTGTGACACTTAATACTGCCTACGGAATATGAAGCTGCCTTAAACCGAATTAAACCATTGGTCCATACAGCTGAGTGTTTTTCACATGGATTAACAGCAGCTCCCTCTCTGCCATGATGTTCTTCCTGTTATCACAAGCTGATACCTTTCCTGCAAATAGCAACTAAGAAGTGCTTTAAGTAAAAAAGGCTTCTCTTATAGAATAATACAATTTCATCAGAGCTCATTTAAAACAAAACAACAACATTGCTAATACAGTGGTACCTTGGTTCGCAAATGGCTTAGTTGTCGAACAAATCGTCTCCCAAACGCCGCAAACTTACGCCGTAAGTGTTCTGGTTTGCGAATGTTTTTCAGAAGCCGAACATCCGGCGTGGCTTCCGTGCCTTCCAATTGAGTGCAGGAAGCTCCTGCAACCAATCAGAAGCCACGCCTTGTTTTTTGAATGGTTTTGGGAGTCGAACAGACTCCCAGAACAGATGGTTTGAGAACCAAGGTACCACTGTACGTAGAAAGGGAGCTGATTAGTTCACCTTATCAAGATAAGTCACGGGATCACACCATGTCGCTAATCACATGGAGAAAGATCCAGTGAAATTAGTCCCATTGTAATCAAATTCTGTTGTTTTTCAGTGAAATTTCTAACACACTTAGAAATGTGTTCTATCAAAACAGATGGAACAGATTTCCAGGTGTGCTGTGTGCCTGACTGTGAAAACAAAGTAGCCAAACTTCTTTTTTCTTCTTCCTTTCATAAAGCAGACTAATTTTCTATCTGCACACTCAGCCCGGGATGAAGCAGCGAGGATGGAAGAGCGCAGGGGAGTGATTGAATTTCACGTAGTTGGAAATTCCCTAAATCAAAAGCCAAATAAGAAAATCATGATGTGGCTGGTTGGCTTACAGAATGTATTTTCACATCAGCTACCCAGAATGCCGAAAGAGTATATTACTCGTCTAGTCTTTGATCCGTAAGTTTCCCCTCCCCCCTCCACCCCCTCTCCATGGGAAAGGTAGATTGAGAAAGGCAATACTTTATATTGGATAAATTTGGCTTCTAGAAACAGCATGCTTTCAGATTTTATGTGGTTCGTGGATGCAATCTTCAGAGCAGAAAAAGAAAGGTAAAGATGAACAATAAAAGCAGGTCCGCCAGATATGGAAGGCAGTTCACAACATGAAAAGATACAGATCTCCCTTTTGGTTTATGATATAGTGAAATTTGTAGGAAATGAATAAAGAAAGCTTGATATATCAGCTGGCTTCTGCCAACATAAAAAAATAGAAGAAGCCAGTAATAAAATAGACCAATCCCACAAAGCTTGGCTAGACTGAAAAGTAAGGCTTAAGCACCAGTATTTACACTTAGTGGCTCTGTAACACTAAACCATGGTTTGCTCAATGTACCCATGAGTAGTTCCACAGATGGTTTATTTTCTAGCTGTTCATGCATTGTGCACTCTGTAGCCTGGGGACTGTTTGTGGGTGGCCAAACAAACTGGCTAAACAAGGTTGTTAGATTCAGGCATAATGCCAAACTATAGCCCAAATAATCCATGGTTCTTAAGCAAATAGCAAACCTTGACTTCACATTATGGTTTGTTGCAAAGTAAAGGAATCATTTTGGACTGGATTCAGGCATTAAAACATGCCACACTTTGACTAGACAAACCATGGCTAGCATTATGTAAGAACCAGGACATTGATTCATATAAATTAATTTTTGTCTATTTTAGATAATACTGCATTGTAGATTATGGTTCTCTAATATCAGCCAATAAAAATGTCTCCTTAGCTGTTCTTTGAAAGCCTCTTTCCACCTGCTTAACGGCATCTGTATTTCTTTATTATTTTTGGAATCTAATATCTTCAGCAAACTTGGGTTTCAAAAACCTGCCCCACTGTTAATATGTTGTTGTTGTTGTTGGAAGAGGACTGTTGTTTTATATGTGCACTTGTGGTTGTTACAATGATAATTTCATGTTGGGAATTCAAAACTGTTCCTCAGTTTGAAGAAACAAGTAATTCTTCAATATAATGTAGAAAACAATACAGAACTGTACGATAGAGCTTTCAGATATTCATTTGGAAGCGGGTTGGAAAACGCGGTAATAACTACTTCAGTTTAAGAAATGGGCCCAATTTCCTGGGCATCTTTACTTTTTAAATAAAGCGAATCAGCAGCTTTGTTTCTCTTTAATGTAGTATATTGCTAAGATCTTGTATTTACCGACTGTGCAGAGCATGAAGTTGGCATCAGGTCTTTGCATCAAATGCTTTTATTATTTATTGCTGCTCTAGCTGTGGATGTGAGATATGCTAATACTTATACATCACTCGCTGTGAAACAAGCCTGACATAAAATGTATATAACTCCAGGAAACACAAGACCCTCGCGTTGATCAAAGACGGCCGTGTGATTGGCGGCATCTGCTTCCGGATGTTCCCGTCTCAAGGATTTACAGAAATAGTTTTCTGCGCTGTGACTTCTAACGAACAAGTCAAGGTAAGGACAAAGTCAGTGGCAGGCACAAAATTCACTGTATAATATGCAGGCATAATTGGATTGTGTAGGGGCACATCCCATTTGATTAGCACACAGCCTTTCCCCTGACTTTGAGCCAACAGAAACAACTGCACATCTGCCCCATACGCAGCGAGGGCGCTCCCACAGCAGGCTCATGCCAAAAAGTGCCTGGTTGCAGAAATAAACGCCAGCTGTAGAAAGGTTGCCAAATTAAAACACGCCCGGAAATTCAGCTTGTAAAAAGAAGAAAACGTGTTGCATTTTTGTCTCCACCGTTATGCCATTCTCCTAAGTGTAGTCTGGCTATCAGCAGAGAGCCAAAACCATGAATCCGTGCATCTCTAAGAGGCATTCAGCTGTGCCTCTTATCACATGAAATGAACCACATAGGAGAAACTCAGAATCCACCTTTTCTGGAATGCCTTTCAGTCATGTACTAATAATAATAATAATAATTTATTATTTATACCCCGCCCATCTGGCTGGGTTTCCCCAGCCACTCTGGGCGGCTTTCAACAGAGCATTAAAATACAATAATCTATAAAACATTAAAAGCCTCCCTAAACAGGGCTGCCTTCAGATGTAACGAAGTCAATGTCAGTGTAACTGAACTAGTCACATATTCTTCTCCTGTCTGCCCTCCCCTCCGTTCCCCACCTTCCTCTGGTGCTCGCTTGCATATATCTTAGATTGTGAGCCTTTTAGGGCAGGAACCGCCAACATCTGTTCTTTGTCCTTCCCCACCAGATGTGGGGAACCTTTGGCCCTCCAGATGTTGCTGGACTTCAACTTCCATCTTCCCCAGCAAGCATGACCAATGGCCAGGGATGATGGGAATTTTACTTCAGCAACACATGGAGCTCCCCACAGCTAATGCACAGGGTTGGTGGCAAACTGGTTAAATACATCGTTCCACAGTTCTGCTCTCCTGCCTTCGTTGATCATTACCCAACCCAGTTAACCCTTCCTTAACCCACAGAAATTATTCTATTTCCACCTCAGTCACTACAGATTACTCAGGTGGGGGGGTGAGAGCATTAGGCAGGAAAATAATATGCACCATTAGAATGCTGTTGTTTTTTTGTTATTGCTGTTCATTTTAGCTGATACATACCCAAAATAAAAACCCCCTTTAAATAGGACCTCTTTTGCAGAAAAATGTATTCATAGCGGAGAGAGACTTCATGATAATAATAGACTGCAAAACTGGAAAATCCCTGGTTGAAATCTCGACTTTAGCAATGAAATCGCTATTCTGTCCGTCTCAGCCTCCACCAGAAATATGGGGATAGCTTCTTTCGAAATGATTACTGGAATAATATATGTGATGCACTTTGAACACCCAGGAAAAACTTTTAGGGTGGATTTCAGTGTAGTGGGGAGATCCTTCCATCAGTTCTGAGAGCAGGGAAAGCCCTATTGAATTAGCGGGAGTCCTTGCACTGGCTTCTGCCAGCAGAACAGGGTAGTTGATTCCAGGTCTAAATATTCAGTCTTGGGCCCAAAGGCCTTTGTGCAGACTTGCACACACAGCAGAACATTTAAACTTCCCTTCCCATTGCAGGGCCTGAGAGCTTCTACCCTGAAGCTTCTCGAGAGGCTGGGCCCTGAAGCAGAATTCAGTGTGCATGTGCAGTTGAAAAGGGAAAATGAGCATCCCTTCGCCCTGGAAGTAGGAAGCATGTTATGCTGGCATCCCCACAGCATTCCTGGTGTTCCAATGATTAAAGTTATTTTGTCCTCAGATTCTTACATATGAGCTTCAAGGTTTTTGGCTTGTTGCATTTCACAGAAATAAATTGTCCTACTAATTTCTGTGCAGGGATATGGAACTCACCTAATGAATCACCTGAAGGAGTACCACATTAAGCACAATATTCTCAACTTCCTTACATATGCAGATGAATATGCAATTGGCTACTTCAAGAAGCAAGTGAGTAGCCCTGAGACAGTGCTTTTAATCTTGTGCGAGGAACTGAAATTTTAAGAATGATTTGCAAAGATGGAGAAGTCTTTCAGGTGGACGGTGACTAAATGTCTGAGCGGAAAACAGTGTTATTCCTTGAATCTGAAGAGCGGTGCATGTAAACCCATGCTTTGCCTGCTTCCTAAAGCCATTCATGAGCTTTATTGTCTAGTGCAGCTATCATGTGACTCTTCTGCATTGGATAGTTTTACCAGTAGCACCAGTCCCAAACACCCAACAGGGTATCTGGGACTGGCAGGGAACAGTCAATTAGTAACCAGTACTAGACATCACTGAGTGGTGGTGGGAAATCCTAAATAAGTCACTTTTATGCAGGTGAAGTGGCATTTAAGTTCTCCTATAGCCAGAGCCATAAATTGGACTTCATTCTATAAGGAGGTAAGGTTGTAATCTGCGAGGATTTTTTGTGTGTGGCGTCCCCAGAATTATGGGATACACTTCCCTCAGAGATCTGTATGTTTTCACCTGCTTCTCAAAAGACAACTGGGAGGAAGAAATTCGTGTCCCACCAGGTATTTTTTTTTTTTTAATTTTTTTATTATTTAAACCACCAACATCCCAGACAAGACACAGTGAATCCCCCCAGGCGATCAATACAACAGCTATACACAAACACTAAGACATATTCAATTCCACCTTATGTACAATTCTATATATATTAACATTCCATCGGGCATTATTTAGCTTTTAGCGTTTCAATTATTTTAAATTCTTCAAACTTAACTAAATAATTCATTAAGCTCTCCAACCACTCCTCCTCTCTCTCACTGACCTTAAACCCTTTCATTCTGCGTACCTTTACAGTTAAATATTCCAACATTACAATATTACTCAGTTTTTCCCTCCATTGGTTCATCCCTAGCTCTTCTGCCTTTTTCCAATTACTTGCTATAACCTGTCTAGCTGCAGTTACCATCAAATTAACCCATTTACCTTCCTCTTTTGTTTTTAACTCTTTTCCGCCCAGACTAATGAGAACCATTAATTTCGTTATCTCCACTTTCCTACCCACAATTCTCGAAATTTCCCTAGCAGTTTGTTTCCAAAATTTTTTAATTAAAGGACAATCCCACCACATATGACTGTACGTTCCCATCACTCCACATTCCCTCCAACAATTTTTACTTCCTGATTTTGTAATATGATACAGTCTTACTGGAGTATAATACCATTTTTGAACTAGCTTCAACCCCTGTTCCTGGATTCTTCTGGAGGTCGCTACAAAGGGTGGTTGCATAAAAATTCTTTCCCAATCTTCATCTGATATCTCTTCCTGCATATCTAACTTCCAATATTCTTTCAAACTTTCCTTTGGTGTTTTCCCAATATTTAATAAAACCCTATACACTTTAGAGACTATATTGGCCCGATCTATCTTATATCTTTTTACTAATTCTTCAAATTTGGTAAACGTTCTTTTGCTACATCTTTCAACTTCTTCTTCCTTCAACAAGGAGGAAATTTGTTTTCTATGTAACCAATTAATCTTATTCCAGATTCCACTTTCCTCTTCCATTATTCCTTCTGTTTCCCAACTTTTTTTCATATCCTGAATTGATATCTCCTTCAATTTATCCCCTACTTCTTTTGGGATGCTCTCCCTTATTGGGGCCAATTTATCATAATACCACATTTTTGTAATTGGAGATAGGTCAGGGAAAAGCTCTTTTCTCCATTTCTCCCATACCAAAATGGGACCTGTGAATGTTGTTATTTTTTCTACTTTGCTTTTCCTTTTCCTCCTTTCAAATATTCTTATCTTCCCTCCTACTGCTTCAAAATTCTCCCACTCTATACACCCCAAGTCTTTCCCCTGTTCTCCCTCCAACCAGATCATAAGATGTCTCAATTGGTAAGCTTCATAATATAATGTTAAATTGGGAATCCCCCATCCTCCATCTTGAATCTTATGATACCTATATCTAATGGCTGTCCTTGGTTTTTTGGATGCAAAAACAAACCTATCAATTATCCTTTGCCACCCCTTCAGAATTCGTTCTGGTATATGTGAAGGTAGTACATAGAAAAGATAAGTTAATCTAGGTATTAGAAACATTTTGACTAATGCAATTCTTGTACTAATTGATTCCTTCTTTTTCTCCCATAATCTCAACTTCGCCTGAATACCGCTCCATATTTTTTTATAATTATACTCAAATAATTTCTTCACATTTTTAGTTATCATTACCCCTAAATACTTTACCTTCTTATTTGCTATCGGAATACCCAATAATTCTGAGGCTTCTAATTGAATTTTTGGATTCACATTAACACACATCATTGATGATTTAGAAAAATTAACTTTTAGCCCTGATACTTTTGCAAATCCTTGAAGCGTTCCTTTTAATGGTACCATTGCAGTCCCCAGGTCCTTAACTGTCACCATCATATCATCTGCATACATTGTCATTAGCTCCCCATCTATTTTCCCTTTCCTTGGGATTTCAAATCCTTTGATCTCCCTATTCTTTTTAAGTTTAATTACTAATGGTTCCAATGCTAGAATAAAAAGCATTGGAGAAAGTGGACACCCTTGCTTTGTACCACTTAACACTTGGGCATACCCCCCTACTGATCCACCAGTTCCTACCATTGCTTTAGACTCTGTGTATATCGCCTCTATAACATTTTGAAATTTAGCTCCAAATTTATATTTTTGAAATATATTTTTTAAATACTTCCAATCCACCGAATCAAATGCTTTATAGATATCCAACGACAATAGAGTAAGAGGCAGGTTCTCATTTTTTGCTAAATACACCATACCCATCACCTTCCTAACTGCCTCCACCAAATATTTCTGAGGCATAAATCCAAATTGATCTTTCCCCACTAATTGCGCAATACACTTTTTAAGCCTTATTGCAATAACTTTAGCAAATATTCTATAATCCATATTAGTAATAGATATTGGCCTATATGAATCCGGCAGGGTTGGATCTTTCCCCGATTTGGGGATTAATACCAGCCTCGACTCCAACCAGGTAGGTGGGGCTGAAGCACCATCCATAACTCCTTGATATAATACCGTCATATGTGGCACCAATATGTCCTTAAATTGTTTATAGTACACCGCATTAAACCCATCCAATCCGGGTGCTGATTGTACATTCATAGAGTCTATTGCTGATCTAACTTCCTCTTCTGTTATATCTTTATCTAATGCCCTTCTATTTTCTTTACTTAATTCTGGGATCTCCAATCCTTCACAAAATTGATCTACCTCTTCATCCTTTATTCCTTTATTTGCATATAATTTATTATAAAATTCTAAAAAATTTTCCAGTATCTTTTTCGGATCTTTTTCCAATCCCCCTTTATTGTCTCTTATAGCTCTAATATTTTTCCTCTCCTGGTAATTCCTTATTTTATTTGCCAATATTTTCCCTCCTTTTCCTTCAAATTCATAATATTTTTGTTTACTATACCATATCTTTAATGTAGTTCTATTTATATCTAAGACTTTCAACTCTTCTCTCTTTTGATCTAATTCTCTCTTATCTCTCTTTTGCTTAGATTTCCTAAATTTCTCCTCCAATACTCTCACTTCCTCTTCTACCTCCTTAATCTTCTTATCTTTCCCTTTTTTTAATATTGACAAATTTTGAATACATTCTCCCCTAATCACTGCCTTCATTGCTTCCCACTTATTCGTTAATTGGATATCTGGGTCCTGGTTCTCCTCGAAATACCTTTCTACAGCTTTTTTAATTCTTTTCCTACACTGCTCATCTGCTACCAACCAGGGATTAAACTTCCAAGAGTAAGCCCTATTAATGTGACCTATTTGTAGGTACGCAGATATGGGGGCATGGTCAGTGATCTTAATCATTCCAATATCCATTCCCTTCACCCATTTCATAGCCTCTTGAGATATTAAAATACCATCCAATCTTGAAAAGGTTCCGTGTGGGCTTGAGTAAAATGAATATGAATAATCCTTGGGGAACATCTCCATCCATAATTCCAATAGTCCAAATCTCCCACATATTTTTTTAAACTTCCCAACCTTTCCATTTTTGGAGTTGTTTCCCCCTTGTAAATTAACATTAAAGTCTCCCCCAACTATTTTTGTGTGAGGCGAGAATTTTTCAAGCTTCTGTAAACACTTATAGAGAAAATCCAGCTGGTGCTTGTTTGGGAGGTAAATTGACGCTAACGCCACCGGCTCTCCCTCCAAGCAACCTTGAACAAAAATAAACCTTCCATTCTTATCTCTTAACACCTTATTCTCAACAAAATCAACATTAGGTTTCATTACTATTCCCACTCCTCTACTTTTTGAAGTTCCGGGAGCTATAAATTTTTTCCCTTTTCCAAAACCAGGAAAATTTACCTCCCTCTCCCCCCCCCTTATATATTTCTTGCAAACAAACAACGTCAGCTTTCAATTCTTGAATATACTTCCCTATCCTGGCTCGCTTCACCTGATTGCCCAAGCCTCTAACATTAAGAGTTGTACACATAATATTCGTATTCTTTATCATGTCTTTCCCCACCATCTCATTTCTCCTTTTTGCGCCATTGATATCCTACCCGCCTGGAGATACACCCACCCCCGCCCACCTTCCCACCCATCCCTACTAAGCCTCCCCAACAAACACGTCCAGGTAAAAGGAACAAGAAAACTGCTGTGTGCCACCATACTAGGCACACTTCTTGCACCTGGAGTCCAACCCAATATGCATCCATCCATCCTCACACTTATTCCTCCAATCACTCTTCTAACTCCCCATTCATCCCCATTCATTTCCCTTCCCACCACCTGCATCCCCCCATACCACTCATACTCAAACACCTTTCCACATTCACTCTTCCAACAAACATTCACTCCCATATTGGGGGGGGGGTAGGTTGGAAGGGAGCTTCAAGTTCCCCTTAGGCTGAAGAGACCCAAAACCGCCCCATCAAGCTTCCCCGGTTTTCATTCTTCCTGTCTTCCTTCTTTTAGTCCTTCACTTCTTATATTTACCCCTGTCCCTAAAGTCCCAATATTTTTTCTCAGTCTTTTTCTTTTTCTTGTTCTGCTGCCGGTAATCTTGCTCACTTTCTTCGCTCTCTTCTCTTAAATTCTTTCCTTCTTCGGAAACAGGCTTCTCCTTAAACTCCTTTGGCACCTGCAGTCCCACATGTTTAAATAAAGTCACCATCTGCTGTTGATCTTTTGCAAACAATGTCTCTCCTTTATACTGCATTCTTAAAGCAAATGGTGCTATTCTCCAATTATATTTCATGTCCTTTTCTTGCAGCACCTTCGTAAACGCCCGCATATTCTTTTTTCTTTTAATTGTTTCTGGGGACAGGTCATCAAATACCATCACTCCCTTTCCGTTGTATAACAGTTTATCTTGTTTATCCAACTCTCTCAATGCATTGAATACCTGCTCCCTCTGTGTATATCTTCCAAAACACATTACCACGTCTCTCGGCCAAGATTCCTCATCTCTCAGCTTCCCGACGCGATGTATACGTTCAAGAGATTCTTTTAAAAATCCAAGATCCGGCATCTGCTTAACCATCCATTCAACCACTTGCTCCATATTATCGGACTCTGGGATATTTTTCAAACGTATATTCGATCGTCTTGCCCTATTTTCCAAGTCCATCAACTTATCGGTCACAAACTCATTGTGTACCTTCAAGTTTCTTGTCTGCTCTTGCAGTTCCTTAATTTTTTTCTCATTGGCCTGAGCTTTTTCCCATGCAGCGTTAGCATTCTCCGCTATAAGTTCAACTGCTTCAGATAACTTAGAAAGTTTATCTTCTACTATTTTTGTAACTGCTTTCGTAATACTGCTCTTTGCTCCTTCTACTGCTTTTTTAATTTCTTTTTGAAAGGCTTTAGGCTTAATTACCTCCGTTTCAGTTTCAACTTCTGAGTCTGACGCCGCCATTTCTTTCTCTCCCGCTCCCCACACAGAGAAATAAATCTTTCTTGTTCTCCAACTCTGTCGGCATTCAAGGCACTTCCTCCACCTCTAGGCAGACAGAGTCATAAACTTTCCAGGACTTGTTATTTTCCAGCCTTAGCATCAAAAGGAAGACATTTCTCTATACTTTTCTCGCCATTTCACCGGGAGCTCGATCGAGACGCCTCTTTCCTTCAGCTGAGCATGCCACGCCCCCCGTGTCCCACCAGGTATTAACTGGAGAATTAACTGGAATTAACTCCAGAATTAACTGGAGATTGTACTGTTGCTTTCACATACCGTAGTTTCCCATTTTGCATTTTTTCCTGTTCCACAGGATTATTTGATTCCCGTGTTCCTAATATTTTGTAAAGCCTCCTGCAAACATTTTTGTTAAGTCCAACTTGAAATATTGTTAATAAGTAGGTTTTCCAAGGAATGGCAGAGAACATTATTAATGTAGCATTCTGTATTTTGAATAAATTTCCCAGACACATTTTTAACTTACCGCACAATCCTGTGTACAGTATATCTATCTAGAAGTATATTCCACTGAATTCAGTTCCAGATACCGGTAATTAATGTATAGGGTTACAGCCGTAGGCCAATATTGTTAACACACAACACCCCACCCCACTCCAAATTTGCAGGGCATTTACATTTTTAAATGGGCATTTTGCTTGCTCTTACGCAATAGATGTGAAACTTCCCTATTGAAGTCGCGCTCTGCTGTTACGTTGAAAAAAAATGTGTTGAGTGACCACTCCTTCCTCTAAACAGGGACTGGGCATATGCTCTAATTCAAGAATATGCACATGAGAGTAGCAGTTAATGCATTTCATTTCAAAAGATAGGGCAGCTGAACTAGTGGAGGATTTTTGTCTCTGCCTTTGGGCGCTCAACTTACTCGCCTCTTCTTCCTTGTAGAACTGTCAGTTGTAGGCATCACATCTACATCTATTGGAAGTTTCATCAGGGATCTTTCCCCTTTAATTTTATTGCACATCTATGTGCCAATTGAGTTTCTTTCGTTGTTTCCTTCTTGAGGTCTTACTGACAGTTGTATGGCAGTGGGAGGTATCCTGAGGCCCTATGTAGCTCGCAGTGCGACTTTGGAAATCAGAGGTAGATAGTGAACTCAATCTAAAAGGGGCACTGTGGTATATAGTGCGACTGCAGGTATATGTGTATTTCAGCAGTGTGTAAGTTGGTGAATTATGTATTCATCTGGGCTGCAGAGTTGTGGTTTGAAAGCCCACGTGCTTCCACCGGGGGAGGGGGGGACCTGAGGTTCCAGAAGGTTGCTGGAAAGCAGGTGAACAAAGTGCATTGACAATGACTCTTCTTTCCCTTAGGGGTTTTCAAAAGACATAAAAGTACCAAAAGCAAAATACGGTGGCTATATCAAGGATTATGAAGGAGCAACTTTAATGGGATGTGAACTAAACCCAAGGATCCCTTACACCGAATTCTCAGTCATCATTAAGAAGCAGAAAGAGGTAAAAAAAAGATGTAAACCAAATGTTTATTTTCTTTTATTATTTTTTAAAACACAAATTACTAGTACCTGCCCTGCAGGTATTTCTTAGAGATAAGGTTTATTGCACAACTTTGACGGGATTGTTCTGAGTAGCTTTGGAAATGGGAAAGCATTCCTTTCCTTTTCTTACAGGCAAAAAATATTGATGTATGGAACGATATTTGTTAGAAATGGAAAGTAGTGAAGTGTTAATTTGGCAGTTTGGTACACAAATGTGGGTTTTCTTCTCGTTGTGTTACAAGCCAGCCTTACTTTATCAGAAGAATATATAAATTGCACCTTTGTTCAAAAGAGATTTTTTCCATCTGCTATACAACATTAAAACAACACAGATCAACTATACAAAAATACAGCAACATATATTTATTTGTTGAATTATATTCCACCCTGAATTGGCCGCAGTAGCTCAAATTTGATCCCGTTAGATCCCTGTCAGCCCCTGCAGTGCTCTCAGAATGAGACTGATGAAATTTGAGAAGAATGAAATAATTTAGCCAGGTAAAAAGACAGTAATTAAAAAAGCCTGGACAAATAAAAGTTTTCCTAGAATTTTTGACACCCCCCCCCCCCGTTTATAAATATCGTTTTCTATTTAAGGCTGCAATCCTATGCACACTTTCCTGGGAGTAAGCTCGGTTGAACACAATGGGATTTCCTTCTGAGTAAGCATGCATAGGATTGCTCTGCCTGTTCACAGCATATAATGTAGAACAGGGGTGGCTAACCTTTTTCAACCAGAGGACAGCGTTGCCTTCTGGGGACCTCTCGTGAGAGCCACATAGGCAGCGGCCAAAAACGTTTGTGTGATGAAAAAACGTCCACCCCTACTTTAGCACATATACACAAACAATGGCAGGAGTGGGATTTGAACCCATGACCCACAATTGGCAAGCTCAGGACAACTTTCCATGTGTTCCTACATTACTTTCCACCCATCCCAGCAACAGAAGCCTATGCCAAGTGCTCCATCTTTCAACGACAGAGCCCCAGTGCTGTTGGTGAGGGAGGGTGAAGGGTTTTTTTGTGCCCCCGCAACCACCAAATTCTCAGGGGTCTTTGGGGTAGGGGCAGAGGTTAGCCACGCCTAGCATAGTGGTTCCATGGACCAGGTAGCCCTACCACCAAAGGCTGCCTCGCAGCAATAAAAGAGCAGCTTTTAAAATAAAAAGTGGAATATTCTTACGTAATTTTCAATCCAACATTGTAACCTGTTTTTAATTTGGTGTACAAAAGTCCTCTAATGCCATTGTCCCGTAGCATGGTCAGCGGTTGAGTGATAGGAGACTACCTGGGAACCACATGCTTGCCACCTTGTGTTCCATGATGGAAGAAAGTTGAGATGTATAAACACACCTAAGTGAAGTTCCTAGTTGTGGTTCATCTTTAGCTGGAGGCTACTGGTTTTGTGCAACAAGTGTGCTTTCAGTAGAGCATGGATAAGCATCACACCGCAGACAGTGATGTGACTCAAACCTGCTCCTAATGTGCGAGAAGGCCACCTAGATCAATAGAAATCATAAGCACCTTTCATGCCCCTTTACTCATCTATGCCTGTTGGTGCAGTACCTACTTCCTTCACTCCAAAAGTATAATTTCCATGTTACTTTCGTTGCAGATTATTAAAAAGTTGATCGAAAGGAAGCAAGCTCAGATTCGGAAAGTTTATCCCGGCCTTTCTTGTTTCAAAGATGGTGTACGGCAGATTCCCATAGAAAGCATTCCCGGAATTAGTATGTACCATCGTATATCAGTTATCATTGGGTTCATTCTTTTTCAGTTTAAATTTGAGAATATTGGATTTTCTTTTGTTGAAGTGACTTGCTTCTAGTTATTCATAACAATTTTATACCACTTTTGAAATAATGCATTAAAAATAGTTGATTATATTCGAATCTGAGGCTCTGTGATGTTTTATGCACACGTTGGTTTATTTTTGTAGCCACAGGCTTTTATGCCGTACTGTACAGCCAGTGCTTTCTCCATCAGATTTTTTATTCCGCTATCTAGTACAGGCAATGACTGTTTTACGCTTGTCCAGTATATGCGCAATGTACACATTGTTGCAACGCGGAAGTGACTGGAAAAGGGGGTGGGCTTATGTGCACGCCGCCGACGCGTGCGGGGGTCAGGAACAAAATGATCATTGCCTATACACAGATTTTCAATGCAGTCCTAAACCTACTCAGAAGTACCAGTAGGTCCCCACAGAGCGCAGCCCAATTCTGTAAAGAAAATTCACATGGGATTGTTACCAAGCATCCAGTTACACAAGAAGCCTGCTTCTGCAACGGAGCAAGCAGCTCTTGCCCCTTTTTCTATACTGCAGTCCCCATACGCCCCCCCCCCTAAAAACATTTTCCAGGTTGGGAAGAACTCATGAAAGGCCTCTAAATGGACACGGGCTACAGCTTGCAGAGAGCAGCAATGGATGCTGTCCTTTGGGATTTACATCTGAATAAATTAGTGCGATGGGACATACTCCTAAATAACTGAATAGTATTGCAGTTGTACTCTCCCCACCATGCCAGAACCCCATGCCATCATAGCCATACTCCAAACTGTGTTTGAAAGTCCTCTCAGTTTCAAAAGCGGTTTGCCACATAGCCTGGGGAGGGGGAGGGGCATTGGACATGTAGGATTAGATGATTTTTACTAAAGTCGGAATAGATAAATTAGTCATTTTTTTAAAAAAATGTTTCATTTTTCTTCATCAGATTTATATACTGCCCTTCATCAAAAAATCTCAGGGCGGTCCACAGGATTTTGTGGTTTATCCTACTTAATTGAATATTGGAGTGTTGACTAAAACAAACTAGGTGGACTTGGAATTACTGTAGCTGTTATTTTTGATTGGTATTTCAGTAAGGATACAATATAATTCTATGATAGGTCCACATCAACTCAGTTACTTTGTAATCTAATGGAATTTATTCTTAAATGCTTCACTTTTGTTTGGTATATAGGAGATACTGGCTGGAAACCAAGCAGTAAAGAGAAAGGGTAAGCGTTTGCATTTTTGTAGATTGTCACATTTTGCAACACAGGGGTTTGTGTTTGTTATTAATTAAAGAGCATTACGAAACTGAACAAATACATTTTAATCTTGTCTACTTTTCTTTTTTTTCAAGTAAAGAACCCAAAGATCCAGATCAGCTTTACAGCACACTAAAAAACATTCTACAGCAGGTCAAGGTGAGCATTAATTTTCTGTAAATATTTTGAAACCTTTTCCCGCTATGGAGCGTTGTTTCATGAGTGTATTTTCTCCCCTCTACCAGAGCCATCAAAGTGCTTGGCCATTCATGGAACCTGTGAAGAGAACAGAAGCTCCTGGGTATTATGAAGTTATAAGGTTCCCCATGGGTAAGGCCATCAACTTTTTAAAAAGTAGAGCATCCAATGAATCAGAAGCAAATTGAGTATATAGGCTTTGCCAAGAGTACAGGGGGGGGGGGAATTATTTATACTGCTCCATGAAATCTTGCACAAACGCCTGTAGTTTCTTGCAGTGCACTACAACAGTGTAGCGAACAGGAAAAGGAAGCTGCCATATACTGAGTCAGAACATTTGTCCCTCTAGTTCAGTATTATCTTCAGTGGCTCTCCAGGATTTTAGACAGGGATATTCCCACCCCTACCTGGAGATACCAGGGATCAAACCTTTCACTTAAGATAAAGACTACCCTAGTCCTTCTGTGTAAGTGGAAATTACTTGTAGTAACAGAACTTTGGATAGTAGAAAAGTGTTTTATATATAGCTTACAGTGACACCTTTGCTCTACCCTCCAAATAATTACAAGTTTTCACTATTGAGATTTTCATCAACCCAAACAGGATTCAATTTCAGGCGATGGGAGCCACTGGTCTGGCTGGTGGGGGGCACTTACCACCATGGTGGGTTTTTTCTTTTTTATACTTTTCAAACTGTAGTCTGTAGTGGCAGTCATATCACAACTCTGGCCACTGTGTTCCCCCATTTCCCATAATTCATATTTGCTGGAATGCTTCTAACTGCAGTCTGGTCATCACCATGGGCCAAGGTTTAAATAAAATAAAAATGGGGGGAAAGAGCTCTCACCACCAGCCTATTTTCAGTGTGTACATTTTAAAATAGGAATTAGGAGGTCTGTAAGGGCACTTTTGAAACAGGACCTTTTCGCTAAAGAAGCACAGGGTTGGGAGGATGACAATAGTAAAAAAATTCAAGCCTAGGATATATCAATATCGAAGGAACAAGACTTGATTTTTCTGTTCTTATACAGATCTGAAAACAATGAGTGAGCGACTGAAGAACAGGTACTACGTGTCTAAGAAGTTATTCATGGCAGATCTGCAGCGAGTATTTACTAACTGCAGAGAGTACAACCCTCCTGAAAGTGAATACTACAAGTGTGCCAATATACTGGAGAAATTCTTCTACACAAAAATTAAAGAAGCTGGGTTAATTGACAAGTAATCAGTCCTTCTCTCATGCAATCAAGATGCCTAATTTAAGAGCATAATATGCAGTTGATCTTTGAATAGAATTGAAATTTGTGTTTTAAAAAAACATTTTATTTACTAGCACTTTTAAAACATGTAATATAGAAGAGTTTATTTTATTAAAGTCTTTTTAAATGTACACTTGCATGCCCTTTTGCAGTGTATTCAATAATACATTTTTATTAGAAGTATTGCACAAACTGTTTGGGGATTTGAAAAGGGAAATTTTTCCAAGCAGTGAATGTTTAAGCTTAATGTAATGCAGTATCAAATTGTAAAATAGCTTTTTATTTTTTACAAAAGATGCTAATGAAGGGGGAAATGAGTTTTATATATATTTTAATGAAACACTCAACTAAGAAGGTGCTATGAAAGAAAGAGAACTCCTCTAAGATACAAAAACCCCAGTAGGTTCAAACTTCCTCTGTGAATTTGATTTTTTAATATTAAGAGTTTGCAAAGAAAATCTAAATATGTAGCATCATCTGACTTTGACTGTGTTAGGTCACATTTCCAAAAAAATCTGTGGTAGTCACAAGCCACTTTTTAAACCTTTTGTAGCGCCAGCAAAAGCATAATTCAGATAAACTAATCCAGCAAATGCTTTGTCTGCATAAGTTTTTACATACCTTTATCCCTGAAAAGCCATTCTTCCCTCAAAGTCACTCTTGGTCCTGCAGTACTTGGGTGAAAAGAGTCTTGATTTTCACACACATAGGCTAACACTAGATGTCACCAGTCACTAGGTGCACTGGCAGAGGAAGAGGAGTGCGGGGGGAGCGCCCTGCCCCCGGCAGTGCAATCCCGGTGGGGTGCCATCGTGGCTGCCCCCCGCCTGTGCAGGGCGCCCTGTCCCCAGGACGTGTGCCCCGCTCCTACGGGCAGCACACCTCCGCCTGCTCTCTGCCCCCCCCCCCAGTGCCGGAGCATGAAGCTCCGCCACTGACCAGATGTGACTGACATACATATGAAACCAAAACACATGTAGATTTACATGTGCATTTGACTAGCCCATATGATCTTCCTTTACTATCCTTACCCTATGGGAATGTCTCCTCTCCAGGTGCTACCACAAATTATTTAATTCTTGTGTTCAGTACTGTTGATACTTTCAAAGGTTTCATGAACTTCCCCATAAAAGTAAGTTCTGAGCACACCCACCTCTCCCAGTGTTAATAGGGATTATTTCGGTTACATTAAACTGATTTTCAACCAAAGTCTTACTAGAACATTATTGATCATTACATCTGTATTTTACCTACTCATTACATTAAATATTGGAGTTACACCTTCATTCATGTAGGTGAGGGGAGGAAATATTCACTTGCCATTCAGTTGTTAGAATGTGAGCAAGCAGCAATTCTGAAACACCCAAGAAAGTAAATTTATTCATTTTATTTCTTTCTCCTAATTTATACAAAGGCATTCAAGATCTAGTTTCATTGTTTTTATATGCGCTGAAACATTTCACTAGCAAAACTGATGTAAAAAAAATTGCCAAACAGAATTACAAGAGAAATTTATTTTCAAAATGGCTAAGGTATTGTTTATTCTAAGACTAGATTACCCTTGCTAGGTAATGGTACAAAATTAAGTCAAAATGGTAACATATAAATGCCTTAGTGCATTTATTTGGCTTTGTATTTAAGGTACAATGATGCAGCTGTGTGTTAGAGTATTTAAGTAGTAATTTTCAATTATTTTGTAAACTGGGCCAACAAAATCACCTCTTAAGCTTGATATCCTGTGAAAGTGTTATTTTCAAAGATTCTTATTGTCTTGAAATTAGAGTCTCTTCTATATTGAGAACATTTGGTTTCTAATTTAAAGATTATTTTCATAGATATTGTGCAATAAAGCTATATAGTACTATGTGTTTTAAAAATGCTTTTAAGTGAAATTCTACATTTGTAAAATTATTTATTGTTCTGGTATAAAATGGTTTTAAATTATATGTATAAAATTAATCTTGTGTGCTATTTCGTACTTTGCATATAAAAAAAACCCTGAAATATTTAACTTGTGTGAATAGACTTTCTGACAATTATACCATCACTTTCAGATGCTAAGAATCACACTATGCTATTCCATGTAGCTAATCCGTTTTCCTATGGACCCACTGAGGGTCGTCCCCCCCCCCCCCCGGAATAGATCTGAATTGAAAAGAGTGCAACTATTACCAAAAGAAACTATCTTCATTACCGGTACATGTTCGGTACTTCATGTCTACACACATGAAGTGCACAAAAAAAGTTGGCTTATAAATTGAGCATTCCAATTCACCCCTTGGAACTTACTCGTAGATTGAGGACAGCCAGAGGGTAAGCTTATTAATGTTTACTCAGAATCATTGTGTTCAGTAGGGTTTACTTCCAAGTAACTGAGTAAGAATACACCTTGGAATCTTTTTAAGATAGCTGTGCTACTATCCTTATGCAGTTAAAGTGAAACATCGGAACAAACACGAAGGGATGCTGGAACAATAGCACTACTGAGATAGCAAACTAAAATAGCTATCTTTTTCAAAAACATTGACACATTTTATTTCAATATAATCATTTAGAAAACACTACAAAGACTTTCAACAGTTAAATCTGTAATCTGAAGATTTGCTATAAAAGTAGAATTTCATTGATCTACATTTCAAGCAAAAAGAAATTCCCATTTCCTGCGTAACAAGAAACTAGAAAAAGACACTAAATATATCAACAAATTTGATATTTACAATTTTAATTATAAAATCTAGTTGTTCATATATTACATAAATTGCAACTGTATGTGTGTTGTGTTGGGCCAGGGTGTGTTAAAATCTAAAAGCCGTTTTATGTACAAACATAGTTAAGATTTTCCAGTAATAATATTTCATCAAATACACTTTACCTTTATATCAATACAACTACCGGTACTTAAGTTGTCAAGTTAAAAGGTTTGTTCCCTAAAAATGTTATTAAAATCAACCAACGCATTCAAATACCTCATTAGATCTGGGCAGTGATTTCTTTTTAAGAGAGTTACACTTGTGGCTCTTTTTCTGTTTAAAAATTGGAGAATCCAGAAAGATGTTATCTGTAAAAGGGTCTCCTCTTCTGAGCTTCCTATCAAAGCAAAATAGTACATTAGTTTTGAAAGCATTCATGTAATTCTTACTTTGCCTCATAACTAAATTCATAAGCAAGTCAGATTCATAAGCAAGGTTGGATTTTATATTCAAAATTTCTAAACTGAATTATACAACAAATTTCTGAAAGAAACTGGTGCATATCCATTTAAAAATAAATATACTGACCTACTGAGACTTGGTTCCTTATAGCTCACATGATCAGTACATCTACGTCTCTGTCGAGGAGAACCTTTTATTCCAGTACTCATCAGTGGGTGAGAAACTCTAGTTTGTATAGAAGTTGATTCGAAATTGGTAATATCACCGAAACAGGGATGACATTTTTGAAGAGCCCTGGATGGGTTATCTGCTAGGGGAAAAATGTTTAAATGGTAAAGACAGCAATGAGTAAGCTTTAAACAAACTCCTCTTCCTGTGACTCCAAACAACACCTATTGGTAAAGCTCTGTATATGAATTCTGCAGAAAGTTAAGTTTATTCAATTTTTAAGATGACAACAACCAATATTCATGATAAAACCAGACTTGGCTCTTGCTGGAAAACAACCACCGCCACAGGCATATAAAATCTGCACCAATCTTTTAAGCCATGGCTCCGAGTTGTCTAAACCTTTTAAAAACGTTTGTAGGGTTGGGCTGCAATTCGGTCCATGCGGCCATATTCACCAAACCATACCAGCCTGACATTATACATGGGGCAGGTAAGGATGCAGTTTCAAAGGAAGAATCAGCTTTTTGATCTCCCAGTTGTTCCTTTGAGTGGGGATCACCTACACTAAGAATATCCTCCTCAGGAACTCCATAGTGCAGCCAAGGCTTGCAGACAATGCCTATTGACTGCCACTGAGCCCCTTTGAAATTCCATTTGCAGTTACAATTGATTTCAAACCATGCCTGCAAATGGGAGTTCAAAGGGTGATGAGTGGTTACCTCATTTATATGCATCCTGTAACAATCCCAGTGTAAGTGGCTTCCACAGCAGAGCCATAGAAAGAATGTGGTTGGTGAAGGGAGCCATGGACTCAAAAAGGTTGAAAACCGCTGATCTAGTTAGCCCTCTTCCTGGCAATTCTAAAGTGGAGGGAAAAACTACAGGAAATATCCAGTTGTGGCATTCCATTTGTGCAAAGGAATTCCACTTGTGCAAATTAGATTTATCCTTTTTGCAGCCAAAGAGAAATCCTATTGTGTTCGCTCAAATTTAGATTGCCAAACTTTTCCGAGTTAGCTGTCGGTATCTCTGCTTATTCACATACAGATTTTTTCAAAACAGAATTATAACTTACTTTCAACATTTTCCTTATCTGCAGAATTATCAGATTTTTTAGTATTCCTGTTTTTCCCCTCAGGACTACTGCCATGCTGTTCATTCACAACGTTCTTTGATTGTTGCCTTGTGTGTCTTGGGCTGCCATCAGTTGTGCATTCTAAGGTTTTCCTGGATTTTTTCATGCAAGGCACATACTGACTATCATCAGGGTCCTCTTCTGAAGTAAATGATTCGTTACAAGAATTTTCTGTTTCTTCTCTATTATTTTTTTCTTGTATGTTATTCTCTTCAACTTTGTTTTGTCGAAAAGGTGTGATATGGACACACTCCTCAAAAACAAAATCATAAGCATCATTGGAACCAGTTGATCTATCTGTTTTTTCTTTGGAACAGCACTTCCTATTATGGCTTCTCTCTTTTCTGGACCTTGTCCTGGATCTAGTTTTTGTTTCCAATTTTCTTTTCTGGTCTCTCTCTTTGTGTGTTTGAGAACCTCCAACGATTTTAAAATCAGTTTGTTTGGGGGCTGCTGTTGGGGTATTTGATTCAGGTGACATATTAGGCTGTTCCAAAGTTTTGTCTGTGTTTATCTTATGTTTCTCTTGAGAAATGTATGTTTCTTCATATTGTTCATTATTTTTCACCAAGCCTGACTCAGGGCCAGGTTCATCTTGTTGGCAACATTCTGTTATCTGCTCAAGTACTTCTGGACTGCTACCATCAGATACATCAAATGGATTCTGGGTTTTGATCCTGGAGTAGTGACGACGGATAGATACATTTTGTAGTAAGCTACTATCAAATTGCGTGTTCTCTTCATTTCTGTTCTCATACTCCATATGACAGTGGGAACTAGTTTGCCAACCTGGTAATTTAAAATAATGTGTGTCAATTCTGCAAGGAAGCTTAAAAATATATAGCGTGTATCCAAAACCATCCATCAAAGCTATTAAGTAGTTACTAGAATACCACAGAAAAAAATTAGATGCTAAATATGGTTAGTAAGGTTTGGCAGATTGGTCCATCAGATTGAACAGTTATAACAAACAGTTATAATGATAAAATCATTATTATTCTTATTAATTATAACACCGATACAGCAGAAGTAGACATCATTTTCCAATAATGCCTGTGCATAGAGAATTACAACAGAAATCTGTGAACTGGCTCTGTTTCCACAAGCAAAGGTAATTGTATCAGGTCATTTTCACCTCAGTACAAGTACTTTGCCAAAGCTGTGCAGACTGGGAAAGAGAACTGCAGAACTGAGTCCTGTGAGAATTGGTTGATGATTATGCCAAATGATTATGCCAAATCTATATGTACATTTATGTCCCACTATCTCATGCCTGAGTATTAAAGGCAGCAAATTTGACTTAAAATGTTTAATTAAAAACGTATTATGGTTGCAAACCAGTTGATATCCCTGTCAAATCTTTGATCCAATAGAGCCTTCTGTCAGCAGAACAGAGATTAAGGCAATTGTAAATGAATCTTCCCCAGCATCCCCAAATCCACTGCTACCTGCTCTGGAGGCAGGGGGACTCTTCAGAGCTTGGGCTGAGGGGCTGCCTCACTGAAGATTGTCTCAATCCCTGTTCCACTGACAGGAGGCTTTGCTAAATTAATGAGCCTTCTGTCAGCAGAGGGACGCCTATCATAAACAGTGCAGTTATGGCACATAGCAAGGAAATAGCTTTGCACAAGATTATGAAACTTCTTTGATGTTATGCTGCTACCTGTGACCAGAATCCAAACAGCTACTTTAGGTGTTCCTAAAACAGGAAAGGTATACTCTTCGCTCCCACTGCAATAAGCAAACCTCCAAGTAATATTGTAATCTGTTTTTAAAATCCACTCAGCTTCGAAAGAAGCACATGGTTTAAGAAACAGAATATAAGGTATGCAGAATCAGCAGTTCTTTAGAACCCAGTCAATGCTCTTTAATAGTAAAGCCTTTGACCCATGTTTAGAAGCTTAAATGCGGGATTACCTACCTGTATCCATCTCTGATGTTGAAAAAACATCTTCAGTCATATCATCTTCCTGAGAATCAGCTGCAACATCCGAATAATTTGTATCTGTATTATCCTTTAATTCTGTTCCAAATGTTTTATCTTGCTTGCTTGCATCTACAGAAAGGATATGTCTTAGATGTGCCCTAAGGGGGGGAAAGGTGAAATTCACTGAATTATTTTAAGAGCAAATTCTCATCAGCAGTTTTGGTACACACACCCCACAAGAAAAATTAAGGGTCTTTAATATGGTTTCCTAAATTAAAACTGAATGAGAACCTTCACTCTTGTAAACAAAGGTATATTTCAGGAATACGCACTTGAGAATGAAATACAAAGCTACTTGGCAGTTAGTTTTCTCAACTTCAAATTGGCTTTGGACAGGGAAAATGTTTTAATTAAAAACTGCATTAAAACACTTTCTAAGAAACATCCTGTTGACCCCACCCCCACTTTTCCCCCTTTCTTCCTAATGTTAACACTAATGTATCAACAAATGAAACTGATCTGTAGAAAATGTAACTTGAAAAAAAGAGACATTGCACATACTTTTGTAAACCAAGAAATCTTTAATATGTTGTTGTTTTTTTAAGTGCTGTACTTGGTGGTAAAGTACAGTTGTTCTAAAGGAATAACACTGTCTGAAACTGATAAAATATGCCTCCTGTTGTGATCTTCATAACTCCACCCTCTCTGTGGAAACCTGGAACAAGATTTCACTTCACTCATGCAGGCTAATCATTGCTTTCTCCTGGTCAGGAAGCAATGTACGAGGGCTTTCTGTCTCAGTGGTGCTTTGTGTTTCTGGTCCTGATCTTGTCTCTTGGGTTCTGCTTCCTTGTTTGCCAGATTGCTCTTTGGTCCTGACTCTTTGGCCTATAATCAGTCAAAACTCCAGCCCACAGACCAACCCTCATGACAACTTATGGAGAAAATATGGTTGCAGAATATGGTTGGGTTCATGCTACTCTATCACACTTTCCTGAATCATAATTTCAGATCTATGGGAACATTTTTGAACTTGGCATTGTTAACTGGTCATTTTCTCAATTCTAATCATTTTATTTCATAATTGAGAGACACAGAAGTCTAAGCTCTTCTCACTTACCCTGCATCTTCCACTTTTTGGGTTGCCCTCATCACATAATTTTGACTCAGTGTTCTAATAACATGGACTATAATCTTTAGTACATATATTCATGGAAGTTTTCATAATCAAATATATAGGCTTTCTAGAGAACAGCTCTTTAAATTCAAGAACTATCAGCCAACATGAGAAAACCTTTCTTTCTATCCCACAGCAACATTTTTTTTGGGGGGGGGAGGAGTGATCAATTAAGTTAACAGAAACCATTTTCAATTATCATAGCATGTTTGTGTGTGTGTGTGTGTGCCTATGTGTATAAAACAATCTAAAATATATTTTATTGATGCAAGTTTCTTGATTTTGTTTTAAAGGGGAAACACAGGGTTAGAAAAATTGAAATATATTAAGTATACTTACAGGGAATCTTGGCTTCTTACATTGCTAGAATCACACTTTTCAGCATTGGAGGAACTGAGAGTCTGGTTCTGTAAAAATTCAAGATATTATGCTGAAAATTTTACTGAGTGGACCATACATGAAGCACATAATAAAGTGGGATGTCTGAAAATGTGACTCCAAGCTGCAGCTTATGAGGCAAACTATTGGACAGTAACAGGCTTCTGTTTTAAGTAAAACAGCAAAATATTTTGTTTTGGGCAACAACTCTTGACATGAATATTTAAGCAATTATCTCAATGGATGCAGAACTGATAACTGTCTAAAGTCACAAAGTAACATACAAATACAAGGATGGGAAAAAGACTTACAAGAGCTGTGTTATATTGATTATTTGATGAACCAAGAAGACTTGTTGCATTGAGTAGATCTTGAACAACTTTAGAAATAATCTCCTTCAAAGCCATTAATCTAGTCTAACAGAAACAAAAAGAGTTAACTGATATAGTTACAATACAACCAGTGAGCTTGTTTAGAAATAAAATGAACACAAAATTATGGCTTCTATTTGTTTATTATACAAGTTATCTGCTACCACAGGTCACATTTTCAAGGACCACCCTTCCCCATATGAAACAACCCAAACCTTGAAATAAGACATGTGAGGTCCTCATCTGTGTGCCCCACCCAAGGTATGTCAGTAGGGTGACAACAAGAGAGCAATCATTTTCTGTGATATAAAAAGCTCTACGCCTGGTAGCTTGTCTGCCACTAACATTGTCATCTTTTGGGCAACAGACAGATAAATAACTTTTTTCCTAGGCATTGGGGCATAACTAATGATCTGGCTTTAAGTGGTTTCTTTTTGTAGTCATTTGTGTTTTCAGCTTTAATGACTTCATCACAATGGTTCTCAATAAGAATTCCATAATATACTAATTTTTCTGCAGTTAGCTATTCAGGCAGCAACCATTTCACACAGGGGTTCTGTTCCTGCGTCCCACGTGCATTGGTGGAGCACATATAAGTGCACCCCATCCCACTCCTTTGGGTCCAAAAGGACCCATGCGTCAGCCATCAATTGGACACAACTAAAACGATTGCCGCCTGTATATGTACAACATGTGTTAAGATAAATACCTCAGAATGCTCTTTTCCTTGTTGTAATGCCAGCTTTCTATGCAAGGCAAACACCTGAAATTTCAGACCCTGATATTCTCTCTTTAAATACAGGATTGTATCTTGCGCTTCCCTCATTTTGCTCTTCTCCTCTTCCAAAGCCAGAGCTAATGCTCGATTGTTTGTTTGAAAGCTTTTAATCAGTGTAGATGAGTTGTCTGGAAAAGAATGGAAATAAATTCTAAGATTTCTATTTCTGGAAAAACTTGAATAAAATAGAGTATTAAACAAATTCTTACTTGCAATTTTACTGCTGACAGATAAGACTTGCTTGGTTTTGCCCAACTGTGCCCATTTTTTATTTCGCCTTTCTTTCATTCGTTCTTTTATATCTTCCAGGCTGTCCTTAAATGACTTTTTCAAGCACCTTTCTCTAGTCATTTTCCACCTTAAAAAATACAAAAACAACTGATTACAGTTTAACAAATATTTATTTAAAAGGCTTTCCCATCGAATATTAGCAACCCCCCTCCCCCAAAAAATCTATCAGCTATCTGTTTGGCATCATAAAATGGTACCGAAAAGATAATGTTTGGCCCATTCTTCAAGAGTACATAAAAATTTACTGGAGCAAACGTTATTTTAAATCATAAATTTGAAAGAATATACTTATTTAATTTGAATCAGTAGTCTTAAAGACTGCGAACTACAACTTGTTAAAACAAGACGGTCAAGACCACCTAGAAATAATATCCACTTTAAAATATATTTCTTAATAAGATTTCTTATTTCCCTTCAGTACAGGCAACTGTGTTCCCCATATACTATATATACACTGCTTTTTTAAAAAAAACAAAAGCAAAGGAAAAGCTATATCAGACCCTAACCAATTAAGGCGTTTTTGCTTTTTGTTTTTACAAACAAGGCGTTTTTGCTTTTTGTTTTTACAAACAAGCAGTGTATAAAGAAAAACCTATAGAGCACAATTGCTGCCCTTGTTATTATTAAACTAATCCACTATCTGACTTACTAAAATAAACAACTACCTGACTTTTAGAAGACATCTGAAGGCAGCCCTGTTTAGGGAAGTTTTTAATGTTTGATTGTGTTTTTAATATTCTGTTGAGAGCCTCCCAGCGTGGCTGAGGAAACCCAGCCACATGGGTGGGATATAAATAATAAATTATTATTATATTATTAGCATCCATCCCTGAATCGAGCTTCTGGAGTCTATATTCACTGTAGACTTTACTCTTTCCAAACTTCTGTCTTCAGATACCCTTCCTCCAAAAAAACAACCCCCAAGTATCAAATCCAATTCCATGGATGGAACCCGGAACCTTTGTGTTGGGGAAATCCCTGGTACGCAGCCTGGGAGTCATTTTGGACTCACAGCTGTCCACGGAGACGCAGGTCAATTCTGTGTCCAGGGCAGCTCTCTACCAGCTCCATCTGGTACGCAGGCTGAGACCCTACCTGCCCGCAGACTGTCTCGCCAGAGTGGGGCTGCCTTTGAAGGTGACCCAGAAACTAGAACTAATCCAGAATGCAGCAGCTAGACTGGTGACTGGGAGTAGCCGCCGAGACCACATAACACCAGTCCTGAAAGACCTACATTGGCTCCCAGTACGTTTCCAAGCACAATTCAAAGTGTTGGTGCTGACCTTTAAAGCCCTAAATGGCTTCAGCCCAGTATACCTGAAGGAGCTGGACACTGAAATCCAGCTCCAAGGGCCTTCTCAGTAGTGGCTCCAGCCCTCCCATCAGATGTCAAGGAAATAAACAACTACAGTCATACCTCCTGTTGCGTTCCGCTCGTTATGGACTTTCAGCTTACGAACGCGGCGACCCCGGAAGTGTTTACTTCCGGGTTCGCCGCCTGCCCTTGCGCAGAAGCGGCGCTCTAGTTGCGGACTTTTCAGGGTGCAAACGGCACCCCAAAACGGATTAAGTCCGCAACTAGAGGTACCACTGTATCTAACTTTTACAAGACATCTGCAAGCAACCCTGTTTAGGGAAGTTTTTAATGTTTGATGTTTTATCACTTTTTAATGTTCCCCAGGGTGGCAGGGGAAACCCAGCTAGATGGGCGGGGTATAAATAATAAATTATTACCGGTACTATTATTAGGCCTGGCCTGATTTGATTTCAGTGCGCAACCGCGTAACGGTCCTGCTTCCTATTCCTGCGTTGCGGGGGGGGGGGTTGGACTAGATGATCCTCAGGGTCCCTTCCGACTTTACAATTCTCCTATCTGACGAGTGCGGGGCCGCCTGGGTCGCACCCAACACGGGCCACTCTTAAGCGGCCACTCCTTTCAAACAAGTGTGCTCCAAGAGCACGACTAAGCGCGGATCCGACCCCTTCAGTTTCTTAGCAGTCAGAGCCCGAGAGGGCCAGCCGCCCTCGGGAGAAACGGCCTCTCCAGTTTCGGGCTCCGCTTTGTAAGGTATATGGCGGGCGCCTCCATTCCCCCCCTGCTTCCATCCTTTATCTCTCTCTTCCTACCTCCTCCCTCCCGACCGGCAGCGAACGGAGAACCGCAAACGGAGCCCTTCAGCAGGGCTCCCTCGCACCCACCCGCCGCCATTACGGACAGAGAAGTACCGCCGAACCTGCCTGTGAGGGGCGCGTGCTCGCCCCTCGTTCTTTTTCCCTCAGCTGCCTTCAACTGCGCGAGCGAGTGCGCGCGACGACCCAAAAAGCCGTTGGTGGTGGTCGTCGGTTGTCTGTGTCTTTCAGGCGACGACTTCGCCGCTCGCTCGTTCAAAATTCTCCGCGGCGCTTCTCGATTGGCCGGCTTGCTCCAAACTGAGCAGGGAGCGTCGTTTCGTCATCGCGCATTTCCTTCTCCTCCTCCTCTGTTGTTTCCGCCTTCTTTCTACGGACCTGTGGGTGGAGCTCTAGCCTTGTTTTCATCTTTCACTTTGTCCTCAACTCCGCAAAGCGGGGCGGGCGCGGCGTTCTGATTGGCCCGCGTCTGCGTCAGTCGAAACTGGTGAGGATTTTGCGGGCTGCAGTTGCGGGCTGTTTTTCTACTTCTGCGAAAGTCTTGTGTTGCTGGGTATAATTCTAGAACGAGTGACTGAGTGCAGATTAGAAAAGGACCCCAGCTCTGCCCTGGGAAATATAATTTATACGTAATATATATACATATTTCAGGAGATGTTTTAAAAAAATACTGTGTAACAAGATCCCCCCCCCCCTCATTTATAACATTTGTTTTTAAAGATTTCAACAGATAAATAGTTTTCTCACCTTGTGTGCGTGTGAGATCCTGGTCCTTGTCCAACTCAAATTGTACTTAAGGAATTACAGTACAGTACTACTGCTAACTAGTTGAAGCTTTGATTTTGGGTGCTTCCAGAAGGCCTGTTTATTGAGTATTCTGTTTTGATTAGACAACACTGGCTGCTTAATAAGCATTCATTCTGATTCGTTTGCAGGATGAGGACAGATAACATTGCATCAAAGCAAGTGTTGGCCCACACTTTCCAATGCAACTGCTTCCTCTTTGCTGCAAAAAAAAAAAAATCTGATCTTTTGGGGAAGCGAGTTGGTTGCTCAACATTAATTTGCACAGCCTGAGTTTGTTGGAATGTGATGGAATTCCTTCTCCCGAAAATAGTGACAGCCTAGAAGTGACAGTTGGCAAGCAGTGGTTCCAACTGATGTCCTCTGAGACAGGGGTGTGAGACTGAGCAACTGGAGGTTACTCAACCTATGCTGGAGGTAAATTTACTCTCACTAGTAGAACATGCCAGGCAACAGCTCCTGCTGATCTTTGGGACAGGGGAGTGGGGTTGAGCAGCTAAATACCACTTGGTCCACTTGGTTGTCTTATTTACAACAATACAATTAAAAAACAAACCCAATAAAAATATGGAAAATAAGATGTAAAGATTTTATTTATCCCTTGTTGCAATTAAAATAACAAAAACATTACTTCATAGTTCAGATATTGTGAGACTAAGGAGTAAGTGGGTCTTTATGACTGCAGTCCTATACACACTTACTTGAAACAAAAAATAAATAAAAATAAAATCCTTCCAGTAGCACCCTAGAGACCAACTAAGTTTGTTCGTGTGCATGCACACTTCTTCAGATACACTGAAACAGAAGTCACCAGACCCTTATATATAGTGAGAGGGTGGGAGGGGTATTACTCAGAAGGGTGGTGGGAATGGGTGATAGGCTGATAGCTGTGGTAAACCTGTTGACGACTGTTAATGACTCCAATTAGTCTTACAGGAAAAAGCAATGGGTGAGAAGGTTAAAAATAGCTTTGTCATGTATAATGAGATAAGAATCCAATGTCTTTATTCAGACCAGGTCTCTCCATGGTTTTAAGTTTGGTAATGAGTTGCTTGAGAATGGGAATGAGAACTACCTATGGAGCTCAGTGGGACTTTTGTAGTGTAATACGGTAAGAATGGAGACAAAAGGGTGTGATTGCCTTGGCTGGGAAACAGGGAAATGTAAATATCTCTTATGTTACCCCATAAGGGAATAAGGGCAGATTTTTGTTTACAACAGTAGATGTGTAGTATTGCACGGGAAGTCAGTGAAATTTGCACATTTCACTTCAGTTTTGCTAATTGCACCTCTGAATGTTTCTTAAATTTCATTTTAACTCTCATCTGTCAAACAGCAAGACTTCAGAACAACTCCATTATGCAGCAGCAAAAAGATTGCAGGCAGAAGCTAAACTGTCACTTACATGAAAACATCCTTTAATTCATGGTAAAGGACTAGAAGAGATGTGAAAAAGAGTTCCAGGAAGGTGTACCACAGCAACATCACCGTTTCCAAGCAGCCCAGTTCCAGGAGCCTTTAGACAAGCAAATGCATACCAAAGGAGCATAATATACTGCTGTTCCAATAATATAAGGTAACAAAGTTTACTGCAATCGCTGGGGCAAATCACTGTTTTCCATTTTGGTAGCAAGCAAAGCTGTAACATGGCAAAGACATGGAGGAGAGCTGGCATAGCTGGGAAAGGACTTGGTATAACTCCCAAGCTTCCAATAGATTTTTTTTGGCTATGGTAAGTCAGCAGACTGTTCTGGATGAGCTGTCAAATTTCCAGTAACTTTGAAGACATGGGCCGTTCTACCTTTTCTTTAAAAAAAGAAGATAATAAATGCTAATGTGATAAATGTGAGAGTGTAGCCATAGTGGAGTCTTTCTTCTTCGTTGGACTGCTACACGGAGCAGCCATAAATCTCCTTAACGAGCCCTGGCTCCGCAATGGTGTCCAGCCACGCTTCCGTTGTGCCGGCTCTCTCTCTCACTCAGCAGAATCGCGCAGCGCCTATGTTGGCAATTTTAGGTCTGCTTCTCTGTGTCTGGAATAACTGAGGTCCAGACAGTTGCTTCTAAACTACATATTTATTGACTCACAAACAAAAGAAAACCTGAGGAGTCAAGCTCCATAGCTACGATACACACTCTACAGCATACACTACTCGGCAAGGCAAAAGTGAAACCAACTTCGCCTTCTCTCAGACAAGTGATAGTTGCCTGGATACCTTGGCAGAGTTCCCAGAATCAGAACGATGGTGTTAACTGCTTGCTGTCCAGGAAACACAACACCCCCTCTCGTTCGCAATTCTGGGTATACATATATACATCTCAACCCATGTTCAATCCCTCACAGAAACCTTCATGTTTCTGGAAACTTAGGGGTTTGGTGAAACCGTCTGCGAGATTCTTTTCACTAGGACAATATTTCAACCTGACCACATTTGTCCTAACACTCTCATGCACATTTTTGAACCGAATATCCAAATGTTTCGTTCGTGCATTGAATTGACCGGATTCCGCCAATTTAAGGCATGGTTGGTTATCCTCCCATATGGTGATGGGCAGGTAACACTTCTCACACACATCCTCGACTAGGCACTTGTAGAATTCAAGCTCACGACACAATTCTGACAGAGCACTGAATTCTGCCTCAGTCGATGACAGTGCAATCAGACTTTGCTTTTTGGACCTCCAGCCAATTACAGAATCTCCAAACATTATGACCATCCCAGATATTGACTTTCTGTCTGAGTCGCTAGCCCAATCAGCGTCAGCCCAACATTGAAGCTGTTCATTGCCCTGGGCTGTCAGTGTGAGGCTAAACTCTCTGGTTTCTTGCAGATACTTAAGAACTCTCTTAATCCCGTTCCAGGCCATCACACTGGGCTTGGCTGCTTCTCGACTCAGCAGATTGACTGCAAATGCAATATCGGGTCTACTCCATTGAGACAAATAGAGCAGGCTGCCCAGAGCAGATTGATACACCTCCTTGTGCTCAAACTCTTTCTTTTCATCAGACTGATTGTCTTTAACAAAGCATGTCTCCATTGGTGTCCTTACACCCTTACAGTCTGCCATGTTGAATTTCTTGAGCAACTGATCAATCTTTGAGCTCTGGTTAAGTACAAAGCTGCCATCTTGGTCTCTGTGAATGTGAACCCCTAGATACATGCTCACAGGACCCAACTCCTTGAGTTTGAAGTGCTGCCTCAGCTTACTTGCAAACTCCTGCACCTGTTTGTTTGTACTAGCAACAAGGACAATGTCGTCGACAAAAATTAACGCCAGTTCTTGTTGCTGACCTGAACCCTTTAGGTACAAACAACTGTCTGCACGACTCTTCCTGAAGCCTAGCTTCTCCAGAGCCTGGTTGAGACAAATATTCCAGTTTCTGGCTGATTGTCTCAAGCCATAAATGGAACGGTGTAGTCTCCAAACCAAATTTGGACTATCGCCTTCAAACCCTGGAGGAGGTAACATGTAGATTTCCTCCTGCAGCGGTGAGTTCAGGTAGGCGACGTCGATGTCGAAATGTGCAACCTCAGCACCTCTCTGTGCTGCTACCGCTAGCAGTAACCTCATGGTCTCACTGCGGGATGTGGGTGCATAAACTTGGGAGTAATGCACTCCTGGTCTCTGGCTGAACCCTCTGGCCACCAATCTCGCTTTGTATTGTGGCTCTCCACTTGCAGTGGGTTTCAACCTATAGACCCAGCGACAACTCACAGCTTGCTGGTCAGCTGGCAGAGTTGTAAGTGTGAACACTCCAAGCGATTTCATGGCGCTAAGCTCTTTCTCCATCGCTTGTTGCCACTTGCTGGACTCTGCTTGAGGTAACTTTCGCACCTCAGCGAAGCTCTCCGGTTCGCACAGAGCAACATGGGCCCAAACCGTGGTGGCTTTGAACCTGTCAGGAGGTTTGCCTTTCGTGGTGCGCTTGGAACGCCATGGCACCACTGGAGACTCCCCCTCTGACCCAGACGTGCCGGACTCAGTCTGTGAGTCCCTGGCATCTGGAGAACCGCCAAGCGATTTGCTGCGCTTGCTGTGCCCTCCTGGACTGAACTTGCCTGAAGGTGAGCGTGGAGACCTACTGCGCTTCTGTCTCCTAGCTCTTGTCTCCCTTGGAGACGTGGGTGCGCTGCTGGGTTCAGACTTCACCTGAGTCTTAGGGATTGCTCCCTCTGGCACTGCACCCTGGTCGTGTTTGGGATCATGGCCCGAAACACCAGCAGGTTGACCACCATCAGCACCACCAGTGGGTGTGTCTGACTGATCCTGGTAGTCAAGACCGCTGAACAAGTCTGTGAGCACTTCAGGATTGCCATGAATCCTCTTCCAGCCATCTTGCTCACAAAACTCTGCGCTGCGGCTGATCACCACCCGAGAACGATTTCCACTCGGATAAGCAAATCTCCAGGCTTTCGACCCTGTGTCATAGCCGCAGAAAATCAGTTTCTGTGACCTCGGGCTGCCCTTCCTACGTAACTGCCGGGGTATCAGGACCCAGGCCTCTGCCCCGAAGGTACGGAAATAGTGCACCTTGGGCTTCTTTCCGTAGAGAAGAAAATAGGGCGTGGTCCCTACCACAGAGTTGTATGTCCTGTTCAAAGTGTGACATACAGTTTTCCATGCTTCGGCCCAGAAGAATTTTGGCAGACCCGAATCAAACAAAATAGCATCAACTGCCTCCTGCAGGGTTCTGTTCCTGCGCTCTGCAACCCCGTTCTCCTGGGGAGCGTAAGGAGAAGTTTTTCTATGCTTAATGCCTTTGGCACGAAAGAAATCCTGCAACTTTGCACAAGTAAACTCAGTGCCTCGGTCGGTCTGAAAAGATTTCACTTTGGTGCCAAATTCCACCTCTACTGCCTCCACCCATTCTTTAATCTCTTTCGCCGCTTGCCCCTTGTCCCTGAGCGGGAAAATCCAGCCGGCGCGAGAATAATCGTCGATCAGACATAGTACAAAGCGGGCATGGCCCATGCTGGGAACCTGCATTGGTCCACACAGATCGGCGTGAATCAGCTCAAACGCCTGGTTGGCCACCCTGTCTGACCTTGGGTAACTGCAAGAATGCACCTTCGATCTCTTGCAAGCTCGGCAGTCTAGGAATTTAGTGCACTCCTTCATTTTACAACCCTCAGTGCACTCTACCTGCTTGCGCACGTACCCCCAATTGGCGTGCGAAAACCTGCGATGCCACAAGTGTAAACATTGATCGTGCGTGGGTTTGTTGGCACAATGCGCGTGTGCCGTCTCAAAACTGTTTTTACCTGTTTCAGCACCCTGCGCCCTCGCTGAGGCGCTGTTGTCAGTTTCCAGTATGTACACCCCATCATGGCCTCTCACCTGGACCAACTGCTCTCCACCTTTGGAGATGGTGCATACCTGGTTACCAAAACTGACCATGTAACCTGCAAGGTCTAAAGCTGAAACAGAAAGTAAGCCATACTTCATGCCATCTAAAACAAACACATCAATGTCATCATTCAGACAAGGCATATAAAAAACACCAGCTTTGGTGACAGATTTAGTGGTTGCATCTGCCAAAGTGACTGTAGTAGCATCTTGGATTGACCTGCAGTTCCGCAACTGACTGCCAGGTGGCGCTAGATGCCTACTGGCTCCACTGTCCACAATCCAACGCAGCTTGGGGTTGGCAACAGTCTTTCCAACGAAAGCGTATGCAGCTGCTTTATCTTCTCTGCCTTCTCTGGACGATGCTTTCCTTCCACGACGTGGTCTCCCTTTCCTCTGGCGGTTGCCATGGAAACCAGCTTTGAAGTTTTCTTGGCTGCAGTCCCGGATTAGATGCTTATCTGACCCACAGCCAAAACATTTCTTCACTGCAAGAGCTTTAACAGAGCTCTCAGCAGCCTCTGCACCCCCACTCCTGGGCAAAGAGCAACCCCCCTTTACAGCTTTTCCTTTCTCTCTTTCTCTCCTATCCTGTTCATCCTGCAGCCTCCCCGATACATAATCAATGCTCAGTTGTGCTGCTGGCAAGGCTTCCAGAGTGAGAGAAAGCGTCTCAAAACTGGGGTCTAACGAACTAAGCAAAATGTAAACTTTCTGTTCCTCCGTAAATGGAACCTGCAGCTGTCTCAAACGGTTGAAGATTGCCAACATCTTGTTGGTGTGCTCACGCACACAGCCTCCAGGTTGCAAACGTTGCTCAAACAGCTGCCTGGTGGTGTGAATGCGTGCACCCGCTGTATCTCTCTGGAACACACGTTGGAGAGCCCCCCAAATCTCGTGGGCGTTGGTGGCAGCGTCTATGTGCACCATCTGCTCTTCCTCAATGCCCATGACTAAGTGAGCAGTAGCTCTCTCATCTTTCTTCTTGGCCTCAGCTGCTTCAGCAGCAGGGTCTTGCACTGGTGGGGCCTCAGTACAAGTCCACAAATCTTTAGCAGTTAAGAGGACCTTCATCTTTCGCGACCAGTCAGCCCAATTCCTCCCATTTAGCCTGGGGAAGGGCGGTGTAAAGTTCTCATGGGATTCTGCCATCTCCCCCCTGGGGCTTGAGGTAACTCACGTGGCTGCAAACTCAGCACTTGCCTCTCAGCTCCCAGCTCCAGGAAACGGCTCCTCTTCACCAGCGAGGTTTCCCTGCTTTATGCCTCAAAGCTTGCACAAAGCAGTCCTCCAGCTGGGCTTTCATGCTGCCGGCTGCAGCAGACACACAGACCTCCCGTCCTGGCCATAAATCACTTCAGGACGCTTTGCCAAAAAAGCCGTGCTATCTCTTAATGGCGCTTCCATAACCTGTGATAAATGTGAGAGTGTAGCCATAGTGGAGTCTTTCTTCTTCGTTGGACTGCTACACGGAGCAGCCATAAATCTCCTTAACGAGCCCTGGCTCCGCAATGGTGTCCAGCCACGCTTCCGTTGTGCCGGCTCTCTCTCTCACTCAGCAGAATCGCGCAGCGCCTATGTTGGCAATTTTAGGTCTGCTTCTCTGTGTCTGGAATAACTGAGGTCCAGACAGTTGCTTCTAAACTACATATTTATTGACTCACAAACAAAAGAAAACCTGAGGAGTCAAGCTCCATAGCTACGATACACACTCTACAGCATACACTACTCGGCAAGGCAAAAGTGAAACCAACTTCGCCTTCTCTCAGACAAGTGATAGTTGCCTGGATACCTTGGCAGAGTTCCCAGAATCAGAACGATGGTGTTAACTGCTTGCTGTCCAGGAAACACAACAGCTAATTTTAGGGGAAATTGAAATACATATGTGTGGCGTTTGCGCATTCTTTGGGGATACGTTTGTATTGGGGGAGAGAAAGGGTTAAGAAAGCCTACCTGATTTTGAGGCTCAGCCCAGAGGTTTTGACAGTTCGGTTGGTTCTTTTGGGGGGGGGGGAGAGATAGAGGAGTCAGAGTAAGTTAGAGACAAGGACAAGACTGAGAGGGAATAGAGTGACAGTGTTTTGAATATATTTTAAAACTTGTTTGTGTTTGAAATAAACTTTAATCTTCATTGTTAACTCTACCTGACTAAGACTCAGTACTTCACTGGGGAGCCCTGGGTCCCCCCCCCCAAAAAAATTGGTGGCAGCAGAAGAATAAAGTAGTGGTATACAGGTCAATAGTCCGTGAAACGACCGGGGGCTCTGTACGAACGCCACAATATGCAGTGCATATTTTCATATCAAAATGAAGCTTTAACTCCATTGATTTCACTGAGTGTATATATGACTATTGCAATTGCAGGGGGTTGGACTAGATGACCCTTGGGTCCCTTCCAACTCTTAAGATTCTATGACTAATGTTGAGCACCATCCTTGAATATGAAATATTGGTATTGTTTTATCATGTCAACTCTGAATTTCCTACCATAATACCTCTGTTCCCCATCCTGCAAATGTAAGGATGCATAAAAGCAAAATGATAAATTACTAGGGAGGCAGAGAAGATTTATCCTGCACTTAATGTTTAATGCGCAGGCTCTGAGAGTTAAGATTTGTTCTGAAAGCATGAGGATTTAAATATGAAGCATTAAAACTGCTCCAGAAGCATAGTTCCTTCTCTGACAGGTGAGGGGACGATATCAGGTTTCCACAACTTTATGACGAATGCATGCTCATTATTTTAGAAACTGATGGAGCAAGCATGTTTAAGTGTGCACTTTTAATTCAGAAATACTTGTGTCTCAGTAAGAAATGTTTGGGAAAGAGACCCAAGGACATCTGGAAATAGTTTTATGTGTTCCTGAGAATGACAATAGGATAGGCATGGCCTGAGATAAATATTGAGTGAATGTCAATATGAATTTTAAGTAGCTGCACTAAATTTTTACGTTAGTGCACTAAATAGTTAAAATAGTAAAAATGGAATTTTTACGTTAGTGCACTAAATAGAGGCATGGACTTTGAAGTAGCAGTCTGGTTCAAAGTCCATCTTTTTCATGGACTGAAGGCATGGGTCTTGGTCTTTGTCAGAATTTCTCCACCTTTGATTCCCGTCAGCATAAAAATAATAATAATGTTTTCCTTAGTGCACATGTGAACACAATAACGATGGTAAAGCAGTGAAGAAGTGCATTGGGAATTATGAAATGTAATAATACAATGAAAGCAATTATTCTCAAACTGTTCTGTGCCACCCTGAGCCTAGAGAGCAGCGTATACTGAAATTGCCGCCCGCTATCTTTTCCCCCTCTCGATATCCACCCAAAAACCTATGGTTGAAGTTTATATAAAAAAACGATCAGCTCAAGGACAAAAGCATCAATCTTTGAAGCTGAGAGATTAAAAGGAAAAAAAGCACCAGCACACAATAAGCTGCAGACAAAGGCAATGAATGAAGGAAAGTCTGGTCTATTCAAATCCACAGCCTTGGTTTAGACAGAAAGGGTAACAGCCATGCTGAAGTTCCATTGCTGCAGTTAGCATCAAAATGTCTGGGTCACAGCTGACTGCTTTTGAAAGGTTTGCTCTCAGTAAGCATGGTACAAAGTCAGACCAGAATTGGCAAGAGACAGTCGCTTTGCCATTCTCCGCAGGCATTCGGCTCAAGTACCTTTTTAATAACTTGGGTTTCGCAAGTTAATAATTGTAGCTGGAAGGTATGAGGTTTTGTGGGGGGTGGAAAGGGGCAAAAGGAAAACTTTGAAGCCTGGTTAACCCAGCTCCCTAGACCAGGGGTGTCAAACTCAAATTCATCGGGGGCCGCATCAGCAGTTTGGTCACCCTCAAAGGGCCGGTTGTATCTGTAGGACTATGTGTCCACTCTTTACTATCATAAATTATTGTCACTGCATTCAATTATTACTGCTTTTTGTATTTTAAATATATATTACATATATGTGTGTGTATGATTATATATAACATATTTCATTTTCAACTGCATATTACTCAGTATGTGTGTGTATATATAATAATAATATAAGGTTTCAGGGGGAGGGGGGCATGTTCAGGGAGGAATTAAGGGGGAAAGGGGGATATTTTAGTAAGGTTTCAGGGGGAGGGGGCATGTTCAGGGAGGAATTAAGGGGCAAAGGGGGATATTTTAGTAAGGTTTCAGGGGGAGGGGGGCATGTTCAGGGAGGAATTAAGGGGGATATTTTAGTAAGGTTTCAGGGGGAGGGGGCATGTTCAGGGAGGAATTAAGGGGCAAAGGGGGATATTTTAGTAAGGTTTCAGGGGGAGGGGGCATGTTCAGGGAGGAATTAAGGGGCAAAGGGGGATATTTTAGTAAGGTTTCAGGGGGAGGGGGGCATGTTCAGGGAGGAATTAAGGGGGATATTTTAGTAAGGTTTCAGGGGGAGGGGGCATGTTCAGGGAGGAATTAAGGGGGATATTTTAGTAAGGTTTCAGGGGGAGGGGGCATGTTCAGGGAGGAATTAAGGGGCAAAGGGGGATATTTTAGTAAGGTTTCAGGGGGAGGGGGCATGTTCAGGGAGGAATTAAGGGGCAAAGGGGGATATTTTAGTAAGGTTTCAGGGGGAGGGGGCATGTTCAGGGAGGAATTAAGGGGGAAAGGGGTATATTTTAGTAAGGTTTCAGGGGGAGGGGGGCATGTTCAGGGAGGGATTATGGGGGAAAGGGGTATATTTTAGTAAGGTTTCAGGGGGGATGTTCAGGGAGGGATTATGGGGGAGGGAGCATGTTCCTCACTCGTTTCTGAGGGAAGCCGGAGAGTTGCTGGCGAGTCCGGCAAGAGGCTTCCTTTCTGCCGGTGACTCAGCTCACAAGATGAAGTGGGAAGGAACGTGCAGCGAACGGGAGAGCAGCTTTGGAAAGCCCGCGAGGCCAAAACGGCCGAAAATCAAAAGCGCCCGGCAAGGAAAAAATGGTGCGGGGGGCTTCCCCCACGCAGCAGAAAGCCGCGCGGGGCACCCCCGAGGCGGCAAAAAGCCGCGCTGGGCCAAAACGCCCGAAAATCAAAACCCTTGCCGGGATCTCCCGGCAAGGATAAAATGGTGCGGGGGGCTTCCCCGACGCGGCAGAAAGCCGCACGGGGCACCCCCGAGGCGGCAAAAAGCCGCGCTGGGCCAAAACGGCCCGAAAATCAAAAATGGTGCGGAGACGCCGCAGCCAACCCCAGAGCTTCGCGCCTCGGCTCCCCCGCCTACTTCTCGCGAGTGGCCACGCCCACCGCTCCCTCCACCAATCCGCCTTCCCGACTCTGTCCCTGGCGGGAAACAATATGCACTCCGAGTCTTCCTCTCTCCGCTCTGCTCCCTTCCTCTCGCGCGCGCTGATCTTCGCTGCCCACCGCCAATCAGCGCGCGCTCGCGGGCCACATGACGAGGTCTCGCGGGCCGCATTTGGCCCGCGGGCCTTGTCTTTGACACCTGTGCCCTAGACCAATGTGATGTGCCTGGAGGTCTCTGTCTTACCTCCCTGCCCAAAGATCCTGGCTTCCGTCTGTCTTGGGAGACAATGGAAGAGTGCACCATCGGGGATAAGGTCAAACCATTGGAGAGTTACAGCGCCTGCTGTGGCTGCAGAGACTGGTAAGAGAGACATGTTTTATTGCAGCTGGGGCAGATGTACTGGCGGAGGAAAGGAGGGGCTGGGGGAGCGTACCCCCCGGCACCATCAGGGAGGGAGGTACCATCGGGCCGCCCCCTGGACACGCACCGTGCACTCCCCCACTGCGCCGGGCGCCACGCCCCCGGGACGCGACCAGCCACGCCCCCACCTGCTCTACGCCCCCGGTGTCGGAGTGTGCAGGTCCGCCACTGGGCAGATGAAGGCGTCGGTGCTATCGATGCACAACCTGACTGTACTGCGAGTTTGGTTACATGGAGTGGCATAGTTACACCAGGAACTATAGCCATTGCAAGATGAACAGCAAGGTGAAAGAAAGGGGGTGCTAGACAGGAAGGAATGGGGTTGGGGATGGATGTACATACTTGCTCGTCTGACCACCAGGATGCCAAGTATGTCATTAGCACAAACGTGCATTAGGAGTGATAATTTCACTCTCCTTATTCCAGACACTTGCACAATAGGATCAGAAGAGACATGCCCTGATTGGCTTGCACAGGATGTGGCCGTGGTACCCTTGACAAGTCACCTCATGCGTTCATTCAGAACTGCGTTGTTTTAGGATTAGGCTGGAATCCAGCAATTACCAAATAAAAAGTTGAAAGCAGGGCTATCCCTAGGCGAGGTGCAGGGCCTGGCTTAAATCACATCACCTCCCACCGGGCTCTCGACCCTCCTCTACATAATGCTGGCAATGCCCTCTAACCCCCCAACCCCGGCTTTCTGTTGTTGCTGCCTCTTCTTTTGCTGCTCCCCCCGCCTCTGCCTTGGAAGGGAGTCGTAGGAAGTTGCCTTATACTGAGCAAGACCATTGGTCCAGCTAGCTCTGTATTGGCCATGCTGATCCAGCATTTCAAACGGGAGATGCTGAGGATTGAACCCAAAACTTCCTGTATGTCAGGCAAATGCTCCTCCTCTGAGGCCTGCTGTGTGTGCAGGAGGGGCCAGGCAGCACAGTTGCCAGCTGTGGGCACCAGGTGTAGGGCTGCCAAAGTTCAGGCTCCGGAGTGGTCACCCCTATTCCCCCCTCTGATAGAAAGTAAGGGCACAGTACTGGTCTTTGAATCAGAACCAAAAAATTCAAAATGGTCCCTCCTGCTGTCTATTAGTTACCCCTTTTCATGATACACCAAGGAGGCAGGAAAATGGTGCCTCATCTGAAATCTGTCACCCAAAGCAGCTTCATATTGTTATAGGATGAGGGGAGGGGGTCCTGGATGATACCTGTGGGCAGTGCTATTTTTCTAGAAAAAGACGTGCCGGAGCTCACCACAAACTTCTCCCTTGTTCTCTTAGAATGGAAATGGCACCCACCTGAGAGGTGCTGGAACTGAGCTCCGGCTGGAAAAAAAGCCCTGCCTGTGGGTCCCTTCCTATGATCCTGTATCTGTGAAGGTAGAATGTATAAGAGGGAACCTCTTTAAAACATTTTAAAAAGGCTGGCTCAGACCTTGTGCTTTACAAGATGTACACTTAAAAGAACACTTGCATAGTGTTTATATAGGACAGTCATGTGCTGTTTACGTTACAGGGCAGGTTATTTCTGATTTTTCTACCTTAGCTACCAACTCACCTCAGCTGAAATTAAAATTAGTCTTTGTGTTGACATAGTGCTGCGAACAGCCCTTCATAAGGAGATAAGGGCTTAAAATTCAATACCATCATGACTTACTGTAAATGTTTTTTTTACGTGAACCCTACTGCCTGTATGCCTCTTCATTTGTTAGAATGTTTGAAGAAAAAAATGTGTGTAGTTATAAGTGCTTGGAAGCTGGCAAAGAGATATTAAAAGCAATAACTGAACTCTGGTTGATGCCAAGTTCCCATATGACAAGATTTTTGAGTGACAGAAAAGCTGAACACTGGCAGATTTCCGCCTCTGTATTTTCTTTCTCATTTTTTTTGTATTCCCTTACAGCACATCTCAATTGATGTTTACTCTGGAGTTAGTTCTACCGGTACTGTCTTCGCTGGGCCAACTTTACATAGGACTATGCACATGTATTTGGGAATAAGCCCCATAGAATTCAGTGACACTTACTTCTGAGTGAACATGCATAGGATTGTGCTGCAAGTCTTACAAAGCTCTGGCAATTCTTTTATCTTCATTTCTAAGTGTAATCGGTTTGAGCTGCTGTACTTCATTTTCTTAGCAATGTCACTTGCTTTTCTTCTTATTCCTAATACACCTCCGAAGGTTTTCCACATAAGCTGTGGTTTGCATTATAAAATACAAACATAGAATGGAATGATGCAATGCTTTCTCTGCTATGTTTATTGTGTTTGTTTGACTATAAAAGTAAAGGGACCCCTGACCGTTAGGTCCAGTCATGACCGACTCTGGGGTTGCGGCGCTCATCTCGCTTTATTGGCCGAGGGAGCTGGTGTTTGTCCGCAGACAGCTTCTGGGTCATGTGGCCAGCATGACTAAGCCGCTTTTGGCGAACCACAGCAGTGCACGGAAACGCCGTTTACCTTCCCGCTGGAGCGGTACCTATTTATCTACTTGCACTTTGATGTGCTTTTGAACTGCTAGGTTGGCATGAGCAGGGACCGAGCAACGGGAGCTAACCCTGTTGCGGGGATTTGAACCGCCGACCTTCTGATCAGCAAGCCCTAGGCTCTGTGGTTTAACCCACAGCGCCACCCGCGTCCCTTTGTTTGACTATATTTTGTCTTATTACCTTGCTCCATGATCATCTGAGGGTGTGTGTGTGTTTTAAAATAAATTAAGGAAGATAAGCTTCTTCCTCATGAAGTCAGGTCCATTTCTCATAAGTTCTGTGAGGGAGATAACATTTTGTTTGACAGGTTTTAAAATGTCGAAATTTACATTAGTTTGATCTCCGTTTCAGAACAGCAGTTACAAAAAGGGTCACTTGGTGGAGCTAGATTGTTTTCCAAATGGAGTGTATTTTCACAGCAGACCGCTTAAGAGATCAATGGCAAAACGGACAGACTTGCTGTAAAGAATTTCATAGAAGATCTCAAAGGCACTGTTCAGAAGTAAACCGGTGGCAGGAGTGCCAGCCTGCTCTTTCCCTTGCCGCATGGCGTTCTTCCTGAGAGGCAAGGTGCAATCTTCTAGTGGCCAATACAGTACTGCGAACACACTCTGATCGCATCCATGAGCTGCTGGGATTTGTGTGTTGCGTTTGGAGTTGTGTGTGTTTTGTTTTTATGCATTTGCAGTGTGCCTTAAGTCATCTTGAGGATCTTTTAATGGGAAAGTCATGTATAAATAAAATAAATAATGTCCCCCCAAAAAAATTTACTTAGAAAGGAGAATTTAAATAGATGTTTTGGAAAAACGGGAGTTTAAAGCATTTCTAATTGCCTTTTCTTCACTTCCCACCACTGGCTAGGCAGAACTCCTTCTCCAGTCCACTGGTAGGAAAGCTACAGAGAGTGCGTCTGTGTCAGTATGATGGATGGTGAGCTCTTTCTGCCTGGACCTCCTATCTGGCACATTATCACCTGCTTTGCTATAGTCTCATGTAGGTTGCAGCAGGGATCTGAGATTGCTACTCATCATCTATACATGCCCTTAGCCACTCTATGACACCTGCTTAGCCCTAATGCCAAGCATGATTATCTTAAGCAATAACAATTACCCTATCTAACACCAAATTTTGAAGTCCGTGGTCTGAAGGTGTAGGATACAGCAGCTCAGCAGGTCTGAGTCTGGTTAGTGTCTGGATGGCGTACACTTGAGAAACCACGGAAGAAAGCAAGGGTGTAAATAAATAACTTATTTTTTGCAGCAGCTTCTCTTTCATTATGAGCCAGATCCACCATACGAGGGGTACTTAATTAATAAGGTTTCAGAGCAGGCATCAGCATATAGGGCTTACTGGGGAGGACCATCTGGACATGATATGGAGTGGTTCGGATGTTATGGCAGGGTGAAGACCCCTTTAAATCCTCGTTTTTCCTTTTTATTTCTCAATTTTAAACTCTTCAAGCGATAACATTTCTGTAACAAAAACTAACGGTTGTATCCAGTGTTATTTTTCTAGAAAAAGAGGTGTGCTGGAAGTCACCGTGAACACCTCCCTTGTTCTCTTACAATGGCAATGGCGCTCACCTGAAAGGTGCCGGAACTGGGTTCCAGTGAGTTTTGGCTGGGAAAAAGAACCCTGGTCGTATCCAACACAGCCCACGAACTTTCACCTGCACAACAGGACTTCTCCTGTGCTCCCCCAAATCTGCTTGTGAGATTTGAGGCAAGCAACCTCAAAAACAGATCAGGGGGACGGGAGATGTGAGGAGAGACAGAGGTAGTCCCATTGTGAAGGTGGAGGCCCTTGTGCTAACGGGACCACCCATGATCTAGTTTTTCATATTTAAAATATACCAACTCAGCTCCTACGGCTCTTTTGCATGTTTTTGCCATTCATATTCTTTAGATTTTGCTTTAGCATTTTTGCTATATCTTTTCCCTCCCTGCTTCATGCCAGCTGAACAGTTCTGACCACCTGGGTGACAATAAGATTTGATTCTCATCGGCTGGAAGGCTTTAAAATTGGGTTTCATTTATCCTACTTCTACAGCGAAATGTTGCACGGCTACTAGAATATTAATACGTGTTTGTTCTATCTCTTTTATTTGGCACAAATTGAATCTTTTTTTAAAACAACAACAACAGCAGCACTTTGCTTTGAGTATATACTAAGAGGAGTATTTGCAGGTCCTTATTTTATGTGACATTTTAATTGACTTCTGAGCACAAGACACTTTTGCTCTTCCTCTTCCCTTTTCTGCTGCCCTCCACAAGTTTTTCTCATATACAGATGTCATCTGTTTGTGGTTGCCTCTTTGTCCAGGTTAAAAGGCAGAGACAGTTAATCAGTCAGAAAATCCCTAGCCTATGTATATTCGGTCAGCTCCAGATGTAGCTCAATTAAATTTGGCACCCGAGTGGTTCACAAGAGAACATCCATGCACGCACTAATTAATAAAAAACAAACCTATTTGGAAGAGTTTTAGGCTGCAATCCTATATATACTTTGAACACACTTGATCTTACTTCTGAGTAAACATACATAGGGTTGTACTGTTTTTAAAAAGTGTATCATCAAAAATTAATACTTTAGGTATCTTGCAGTTTTTGATAGGAGCATGTGAGCTTTGTGTAATAATTATTATGCATGACTGCAACAAAATGCTGCCGTATGAAGTACTGCTCATTGTTCCAGCCAGCCGTATAATTTCCCCATTTTCTGTTTTTTTTCCTTCCTACATACTACCAACATTTTATGACCACTGAGCATATTCAGTCCTCCCCCGTTTTTTCCTTTAAGGTTTTTGTTTTCTGAAACACTCAGGGCTCCCTTGATGATGAGATCTCTTTGCGTGGTTCTGTTCCGGCTACAAACCTGTCAGCACTCACCAGTTGGGTTTGTAATTAGATGGAAAGAAGAAACATGAATTTGGGTACATACACTCAGATTTGGCCATCAAATAGAAGCTACCGGTAGCAGATGACTTCTGAAAATTTTGTTTGGAGGGGTGGGATTTGGGCATCTTAACTGAACTAAGCATGCTTATGGTTATCACTTCCTTCTTTAAAAAAATACAGACCAAATTTGTGTTTTAGCACATAACAAGGAAGACAGGAAGCAATGCCAGCAAAAAGTAAAATAACGTAATGAAAATTTTCTTGTGCACTTTCAAATGTGGTCATGCATACACTGCCAGAATTCCTCAAGAACTTAAGATGAGCTTGCTGGATCAGGCCAGTGATCCAACTAGCACAGCATTTTGTTGTCCCAATGGCCAAGCAGCTGCTTATGGGAAGGTGTCAGGGACTGGCAGGATGCTGATGGGTGTGTACCAGGGGAAGCTGGGCTGGAGTCTGACTCGGGAGAGGGGGGCAGTGGTTTGTGGGGACCTGTAAAAGGTAAAGGACCCCTGGATGGTTAAGTCCAGTCAAAGACGACTATGGGGTTGCGGCGCTCATCTCACTTCAGGCCGAGGAAGCCAGCGTTTGCCCACAGACAGTTTTCCGGGTCATGTGGCCAGCATGACTAAACCGCTTCTGGCACAACAGAACACCATGATAAGTGCCAGAGCAAACGGAAATGCCGCTTACCTTCCGCCACAGCACTACCTATTTATCTGCTTGCACTGGTGTACTTTCGAACTACTAGGTTGGCAGGAGCTGGGACCGAGCAACGGGAGTTCACCCCATCATGGGGATTCGATCCGCCAACCTTCTAATCGGCAAACCCAAGAGGCTCAGTGGTTTAGACCACAGCGCCACCCAGGAGGCAGGAATCAGAGGCAGGGGAAGCTTCAGCGCTGGAGGGTGGAACACAGGATGGGTTGGAAGAAGAAGAGGAAGAGGAAGGTTAGGCAAGTGAAGGGCCAGGTGCTTCCCCACCCTCTCCTGCAACACTGCCTCCCAGAACCAGGAGGGAACTGAAAAGGGATGAGCAGAGGAAGTTTCCATGCAGGTGCAGCCTCCAGCTGCATGCGCACAGCCTGTGGGGGAAAGTACATAAACTGGTGGAGGGAAAGTAGTTCTCTGTTGCTGCAACTGGATCACTGAGCTGGTAATGTGTACAAAGCCTAAGTCAGGGGGCTTGCCCCCATAATCCTGCTTCTGCCCATGCATGTTCTATGTATGCGTGATTGTCACCTGAAAAGTGCAACCACTTTGCAGGGTTGCTGTACACAAACTCTAGCTAATACATTTTCAGATTAAATTCCTGTTTGAAGAGGAATGGCAGAGATGCAAAATTGCTTCTTCCTTAGCAGGTAGGCATACAAACCTAACGTGGCTATGAAGATCCTGTTCTTTTTGACCGGTCTGGCAACAGTCAGGTGTTTTCTGCAAGGGAAAAGTGCCGGTGATCATTTGCAGAATTATCCATGTTGCACGCAGACTTAAGTCCAATCACCGTATTGACCGATTTCAAAAGTACTTGGAATGGATGGAGATAACATGGATGGAGCTTTAACTGCATCAGACAAAGAGAGGAAGGTAAAGATGAAAGTACATATGTGTGATGAACAAAGAAAATGTGAAATGAAAATGAGAGCAGCAGACATCACAGCAACGGATGTCCTTTTCTCCTTATAGCACTTTTTAACAATTACCCTGTAGTTAATAGTTCTTGAGATTCTACCAGTCAAATAACTGCTTATCTATAAAAGCCTGAAGATGGAGATTTAACTGCCAAGATCATTAGCTTTCATATCGTTGCTTTCCAGATTAGATTTAGAGGCATTGACCATCAAGTCTCAGGAGGTCAGGAGTAGATGAGAGTACTTTCAACTCAAACACCGCTACAACTAATTTACTCCTGCAAATCTGTAAGCTAGCTCCAAAGGCCAATAAAGTGTTTCAAGCAACCGTAAGAACATTAGTTAGTCTTAATGAGAACATTATTGACTGCCAACACACCGAGGAATACGTTAAGGCTTTGATTTTGCAACAATCCTTTGCTCGCAAAGATATTGAAAATAGGGCAGATAATGCAAGAGGCCATTCCTAACAACCCATACTTGACTTGCTCGGAGACCTCAGAATCAAAGCCTGCACTAGAATTGCACCATGTCTAATGCTTTAATCTAAGCACTTTGAAATTGTTCCAGTTGAGGTCAGTTAGCTCAGCCTGATAGGCAATTAAGACTGCAACTTGCATACTTGGATGGGGTCTGATGCTGTCTCCCCTATTCCTAACCAGACTCAAATAGATTTTTTTTTTAATTGTACACCGCCCTATAGCTACAGGTCTCAGCTTTCAGTGAGCAAAAGATGGTGAAACGTGACTTCTCAGTGGAACAAACTGTTGCTATATCTCTGCATGGTCCTGGCTCTTGGACCCAGCCATGAGGAATATGAAATATTCTACAGCTGAAGAGCTAGTTCATAGAATCACAGAACTGTAGAGTTGGAAGGTACACCAAGGGTCATCTAGTCCAACTCCCTGCAATGCAGAAATCTCAGCTAAAGCATCCATCACAGATGACCATCCAACCTCTGCTTAAAAACCTCCAAGGAAGGAGAGACCACCACCCCCTTGAGGGAATCCATTCCACTGTTGAACAGTTCTTACCATCAGAAAGTTTTTCCTGATAGTCGGAATCTCCTTCCTTGTAACTTGAAGTAGTTATTGACCGTAATCTTACCAGGGCCAAGACCCAAAGGGACATATTAAGTTAGGGCAAGCAGATGCATGCAGGTGGAGGTAGAAGGACAAACAGAAAGTGTGTTTTTGAATTCTCTGGTGCTCCCAAGGACAGAGGGTCTCCATGCTTAGCATCTAACGAGCCATTAATGCTAGCTAAATGTCCTTAGTTACTACCAACTATGGCATATGGTATTGGAATGTTTTATCTTTTCTTCCATTTTAGAAGTTGCTTTCTCCTGATCTTAATTTCCTTTAGAGGGGTGCAGGCATTGTGTTTGTTTCAAGATTCCATTCATCTTCATCCAAATTCTCTGAACCATCGGTGTAAAGTCCAAGTATAGTAATTCAAAGGGGAGTTATAATGAGCTATGGCCATCTAAAGCCTCCATCTTACTTGAGTGCATTCTCCACACTTTGCCTAACTTTTTTTACCATTAACATTGTGCTTGTTTAGTCCAGCAGTGGAAAAAATAGATAGATAGATGATAGATAGATGGATGATAGTGTTGTGAGTTTTAAAGGATATGCTTATACGCATGAGTTCCTTCCAATTTCTGGATCCAGCAAGGATTCAAATTGAAGGAATAGCCAGGCCAGCTTCTTGATATTGCCCCCCCCCCAAAGTATGGGTCGTTAAGGTAACAAAGGAAGTGGATCTGTGCCCTCCCTCAACTGTCAAAGACTTAATGAGTTGAGTTATGTGATCTAGAAGCAAGATTTCAGGCTGGGCAGCTGGAAGACAGAATGACCCTCTTGGGTTGTTAATGCTGGGAACCCCTCCATCGTAGACTCAGGCTGTATGTACCGGTATGTGTAAATAAATCATATATCATAAAGACACCACTGCCTCTGCTGTCCTTCATTCCAAAGGAAACACAAACCCTGGGTAAGACAATATATCTGTGTGCAACAATATATCTCCAAATCTGTATCAATATGCTATCTAAACCCCTTGTTTTTGCCTGGATGGAGGTTAGCCTACTGTTTATAGTCTCTTTTGTTTCTTGCTTTTACTGACATTTCAAAGTATCTCTCTGAAAGCTGCCTATGAGGAAATGCATTCTTTGAGCTGAGAACTTCCCTATCCCAGTCTAGTCAGTTACAGGTAGTAGCCGTGTTGGTCTGCCATAGTCAATACAAAATAATAATAATAAAAAATTCCTTCTTCTCCTAGCTGTTCCCCATCCAGTACTTCCCAGCTTCTGCCTTCTGAACTATGTCCCTCTGCAAACCACTGTTCCGAATCTATATTGTTCTCTCGCTCCTGGGAAGATTCAGGATCCTGATCAGGGGGAGGGGGAGGCTCCCACCATTCCTCATCAGTGCAGACCTCCTCAGCACGGTCCCTGACACAAAGGCTTGCTTTATTGAATTTTAAATTCTGGATGTACGTATGTTAATGTTTGGCTGTGTAGTTTAATTATGAATGCTTCCATTTTAATATTGTGCAGTTGGTTGCTATACTTTGTAAACCGCTTAGAAGCTCATCATGGTATTAAGTGGTATATAATTATGCCGGTGGTACTACTACTACTACTACTACTACTGATAATGGCTGACCAACCTTAATTGAAAGTGTCTCCCTTTCAAACAACTGGCCATTTAGGGAATTGTGTGTATAAGAAAGCCACTTGGAACATAATGAATGCATGGTTTTCGGTTTACAAGCTTACAGAAGTGACTTTTATTCATGGCTTTGTGGTTACTGAGCATAGGCCTCGGGCAAAAGCAGAAATGTTCAGCCCAGCAGCATTTGCCAAAGCAAGTTCTCTATCACTAAAATGGAACAGGTTGAACGGAATAAGAATTTCTCTCTCCTGATGATGGCCAGTAGTGTTTGGATTCTAATGCAGCTTGAACTCCATACTCAAATGAACAGTAATAGAGGATTCTAGTTGAAAATTAATAGACTGTCAAGTACTTTTTATGCATGATGAACTGTAATTGCAAGGGAAGGCCCAACGCTAACAGAAAAAAATGTACCCTAAGAAGAAGATTTATACCGTTGTTATTTAGTTGGTTATTCAGCTGTCTTCTCAAAAGCTGAAGAAGCCGAGGTGAAAATGTGTTCGGTATGGCAACACCACTAAACTCACCACCATTCTAGCAAACTGAAAATGGCAGGCATATTACATTTGAACAAGGCAAGTGAAACTTAAGAATGCTTTTTTCAACAGAATTCAGCCGTGTGGCACCACATGACAATGGCGCAGGACTACCGGTAAATCGATGCTCTCAGACACTTGTTTTCTTCCTAGAATACATCCTTCAAGTGTACAATCCTCTACAGAAGATAAAAAATTATATACCACTGTTCATAAAAATGACAGAGTAGTTTGCAACATGCATACATATATAGCATAAAGACGACATAAAATTTTGAAATCAGAGACCACTAGGGCTGGGTGACAACTGGTTTCAACATTGTGATATATCACCAGCTAAAGATTGTGATGTCTGAAATAAGGATGGAGCTATGTAGAGGCATTGGCTGGCTTCACAGTTTATCCCACATCGTGATTTTTGCATAGCACACACACACACACACACACCCCAAATCATGATTCACAATATATTGCCAGGTCAAAAATTATGAAACCGATATTGTGATATGGACTTCAAACTGATTTTGGCCGATATATCAATATATCACCCAGCCCTAGACACCACCAGTCATGGTATTTTCTTAATTGTTTAGCAGCAAAGAAAAATTTGCAGCGAATATTTAAAGGTGAAAGCAGAAGGTTCCCACTGAATCTCTGTTGGGAGAGCACTGGACCAATGACACTAAAGGTTTCATATCACTGTCAGATGAGCCTTACCAACTCAGGGAGATGACCAATGATGCTCCTGCTGATTATTTCATTGATCAAGCTTGGGATGTAAAGGCTCAGGTGGTCCCTAACACACCCTGGATCTAACTTGTTCAGGGCTTTGTAATATCTCCAGAGTTTTCATTAAAAACCCTGCAAGAACTTTCAAGTTCCTGGACCTCGTGGCTGTAGAAGTGAACATGAAAAGTGACTAAAGCTTTATGCTGTTTCAAAATAGCATAAAGTAGGTGATACATTAGTAGGCCGGGCATCTCTCTCCCTCCCTCCTTCCCTCTTACCATTAATGTGTTCCCTGCCTCACAATCTGTCGCATTGCCCATTTGACTCTAATTTTCCCATGCTCTTTTTCTTGTCATTCTCTTCTTGTTACTTTGTTCCTTGCAAAAGTAAAAATTCCCAATGCAAAACAAAGTATATGCATAATAACTTGCTTCATTTCCATTATACTGATAGTATAATTTGAGCTGACATGACAAATTTAGAGGAGGAGAGATAATGCCTAACTAGAGCAAAGAACTCTATACAAAGAGCCCTACGAGTAGGGCTAAGAAGCTTCCATGGGCAGGCAGGCTGCTTTGTTGAGCTTGCCTTCTGATTATAGGTCTTTAGACTACATCAGATGCGTCAGGAGTGATTTTCAGGGAGGTGCAATGGGAAGAGCAGCCAGGAAAATCCATGTGCATCCTACCCCTTTTTTATACACTTGAGAACTTCAGGTTCCAAAGTCTGATTTAACAAACCTTTCAGCTTGACGGCATTTTTTAAAAAAAGAAATGCAGGGATAGTATTAGGGAATAGTAAAATACTATGTGGGTGGCGCTGTGGGATAAACCACAGAGCCTAGGGCTTGTCGATCAGAAGGTTGGCAGTTCGAATCCCCGCGACTGGGTGAGCTGTTGCTTGGTCCCTGCTCCTGCCAACCTAGCAGTTCAAAAGCATGTCAACGTGCAAGTAGATAAATAGGTACCGCTCTGGCGGGAAGGTAAACGGTGTTTCCGTGCGCTGCTCTGGTTCGGCAGAAGCGGCTTAGCCATGCTGGCCACATGACCCGGAAGCTGTACGCCGGCTCCCTCAACCAGTAATGCGAGATGAGCACCGCAACCCCAGAGTCGGTCACGACTGGACCTAATGGTCAGGGGTCCCTTTACCTTTGCCTAAAATACCTTATCAAGCTCACATTATAAAATACATGAGCAACGTAACAAATACAGTCGTACCTTGGATCCCAAACACCTTGTGAGTCAAATGTTTCCTTCTACTGACAGTTTCCTACCTAGTTTGCTTAGTTTCCCCTTTTTGCTAATATTATCACCTATCCTGAATTCAACCAGTTTGTTAACCAAAAATAAATGTGAAATAGTTTGCTGAAATCGAGATAATTTGCACCCAGGGCATTCCTGCAATCCATGAACTAGTGACCTAGAAAGAAAAAGAAAGAAAGAAAAAGAAAGAAAGAAAGAAAGAAAGAAAGAAAGAAAGAAAGAAAGAAAGAAAGAAGGAAGGAAGGAAGGAAGGAAGGAGATTAGTTTTATCCATGCTCTGGCTTCTACTAATCACATAGTTTATGCTTACAAATTGGCTGTGTTATAATCTATTCTCATATCTTCCCTGATATTGAACTCAGATGGATTGTTTTGACATATCCTGGATCTTCTTCTCCAACCGCCCACCTCATACACACAAACACTTTCCTCCCTGAAGACTGGAACAACATTTGTCTGCCCCCAGCAGCTGTAGTGCCCCCAAAAGCCTGCCTCACAATGCTGTGAGCACATGTAGACTTCTTAAAAATATACAAATACCTAGGTACATATAGTTAATTGCTTTGAAGAAACTAGGTCTAGGAAGCAACATTATATGACATCTCATAGCAGTTAAAAGTTTGTATGGTGGAAATAATATTTTACTAGGTCTGAAACCAGGTAATTCTAAAGTAGAGTTGATTTAGAGGAGTCGAGTCTGAATGATTTATGGATGAGCACCAAATCTTTTTCCTGCCCATATCCCTCTAAATTTATTCCATTGAATTTCTGTATTCTCCACTGTGATTATAAACCACGTTTGTGGTGTTATGACTATGGAAACGATGTAAGTAATTTTTTCCCCTGGCACCCCAGTTTGCAAGTTGTTGTTGTTGTTTGTTCTAGCTAAAAACAAAAACAAAGCAGGATTGCAATTAATAGCTTTTTCATGTCAAAATGTCCTTCTAATGTTTTGTGGGTATAATGTAATGCATCTCTATTTATAAAATGTTAGTAATGTTTCCATCTAATAAATTCACTGCAGATCCATTGATGGAAATTATTATTTTGTTTCAGAATGTCATGATTATTATTCTTTTACAGCCCAAGGCTACTTGAGGGGGGAAAACTGCACAGGGCTTTAATGTGTCTTTGCAGTTATCTGTTTATTCACTTAACGTTAAATATTGCTAGACATGCGACTAAAACGATTCATACCAAAGTTAAAGATATTAGGGCTGAAATTCTATACAGTCGTACCTTGGTTGTCAAACGCCTTGGTACTTGGATGTTTTGGCTCCCGAATGCCGCAAACCTGGAAGTGAGTTTTCCGGTTTGTGAACGTTTTTCGGAAGCCAAACGTCCTACACGGCTTCCGCTTGAGTGCAGGAAGCTCCTGCAGCCAATCGGAAGTCACGCCTTGGTTTTTGAACCATTCCGGGAGTTGAATGGACTCCTGGAACAGCTTAAGTCAGACAACCAAGGTACCACTGTGCACACTTACCTGAGAGTAAGCCCCAAATACTGTCCTGGGGTGCAGGCCTGGGGAATGTGCATGAGGGTCTCCTGATGCGGTTCAAAGGAAAGCAGAGCAAGACATTTGGCACCAGCTTGGCTGCAGGAGTTGCGGGAAGGAGGCGTAAAAGGCACCATCCAACCATCTTAGGGCAGGGGTAGGCAACCTAAGGCCCGTGGGCCGGATGCGGCCCAATCGCCTTCTCAATCCGGCCCACGGACGGTCCAGGAATCAGCGTGTTTTTACATGAGTAGAATGTGTCCTTTTATTTAAAATGAATCTCTGGGTTATTTGTGGGGCATAGGAATTCGTTCTCCCCCCCCCAAAAAAATATATAGTCCGGCCTACCACATGGTCTGAGGGACGGTGGAGCGACCCATGGCTTGAAAAGGTTGCTGACCCCTGGTCTTAGGGGCTCCACTCCTTGAGCCTTTTTTTCTCCCAAAGATACCGTACTTGACAAGGCAGCAAAGGTTTAGGATCAAATGCTGGTGAAGTTTTCATTATGATTTTATTTTATTTTTATTTTATTTTTTAAAAAAATGATGTGAAAATGTGCAGAACTGAATCTATGATGGAAAAAAGTGAGACTGGGAGAAACTGAAATTGTCAGATTCACTCATTCCTATTTCAAATTGTATTTTGTGTGTGTGTGTGTGTGTGTGTGTGTCCCAATTGCAGCAACACCAGCAGTAGGAGCAAGGATTTGACTGGCGTTGGATTGGGGTTTGTTTTATTTATTTAACAAAACCTATATATCACTTCACTCTAAATAAACCTCTAAGCAGCTTGCAGAGAATACACAATACATATTGAATTTGTCAATAAAAATCAGTGTTAACCGTTTTAAAAGTGTGCAGATTAATTGCAGGTTAAAATATGCATCAACTTTACATGTCTTGGTAGACTTGGCTAAACGAATTTTTTTTTAGCAAGTGTCAAAAATAATCATAGAATCGTAGAGTTGGAAGGGACCCAAGGGTCATCTAGTCCAGCCCCCTACAAAGCAGGAATCTCAGCTAAAAAATCCATGGCAGATGGCCATGCTTAAAAACCTCCAAGGAAGGAGAGCCCACAACCTTCTGAGGGAGACTGTCCCACGGTCAAACAGCTCTTACTGTCAGAAAGTTCTTCCTGATGTTTAGCCGGAATCTCCTTCCTTGTAACCTGAAGCCATTGGTTCGAGTCCTACCCTCCAGAGCAGGAGAAAACAAGCTTGCTCCATCTTCCATGTGACAGCGGTTAAGATATTTGAAGGCGGCTATCATACCTCCTTCCAGTCTCCTCTTTTCCATATACCCAATTCCCTCAACCATTCCTCATAAGGCTTGGTTTCCAGATACAGGGGAACCACCTGCCTAATGTCAATGGGCAGGGAGTTCCAGTGTAGGAGCCGCTGCGTTTTAGTCCGCTTCCTTACATGTGCAAAATGAGCATTGTGTTCCATTTGTTTTAGCCGCTATGCTGCGCTGCTTGCAGTTGAAAGCTCAGAATATTTACATGTAGAGTATGTTGCGGGGATTGTATAGATGCTGTTCTGCGGGCAATATGAGCAGCTGCCGCTTTGCCTAACTCCTTCTTCAGTAGTTTCCTCTTTGATAGAAGCTGGCTGTTCTGGATCAAGCTGCTGTGAGAGACAGTTTTTGTAGATAAGAGCACCGATGAACCGGCAGGCATTCTGACTGGTTTACAGAGGAAATGTGAAGGAATAGCTGCTGAACTGAAAGGCAATGTGGAAATAAGGTTAAACTTCACAGTGGGTTTGAAAAGCCTAATCAGATTTCTCCTAGCAGCCTGAGTGAGAAAAACTGCAAACACACACACACATTCAGCATAACGATTATTGATGCCGCTGCATGTAGATGATTATGTGAGTTCCTTACTGAAGCAAGCACACAAATCTGTCTTCATTTTTCCACTCCTTTTACTTTCCAGGAAAGGAACTGAAGTGTGAACCAGACTCCCAGTTAGGCAAAGGAGATTGTTTCACATTTTAATACTCAGTCGTACCTTGGATCCCAAACGCCTTGCAAGTCAAACGTTTTGGCTCCCGAACACGCAAACCCGGAAGTGAGTGTTCCGGTTTGCAAACGCTCTTTGGAACCCGAACGTCTGACGCGGCTTACGCAGCTTCCGATTGGCTGCAGGAGCTTCCTACAGCCAATCAGAAGCCGCGCCTTGGTTCCCAAATGTTTTGGGAAGGTGAACGGACTTCTGGAACGGATTCTGTTCGACTTCCGAGGTACCACTGTATTTGGACTTGAACGAATGATAAGAAAGAAGGGGTGAACTTTCTACCCTTGTTCAAAATAATCCAACAGTGCAATCCTGTACTGTATATGTAAACTAAGAAGCAAGTCCCACTAAGTTCAATGTGTCCCACCTGAATGTTAACACATTAAAAAAAGAGAGGAAAGAGGATACGATGTATCATCTGTTAGGAAGCTATTTATAAAGAATGTCCTGTTGTGCTTCAAGACAGAAGCAACCAAAGGTAAGATTTTCGGATAGACAGGAACCTGGAGCTTGAGTAAAATTGATGAGGTGTTCATGCAGGTCAGGAGTAAAAATGATATTTCTTCATGCAAGGCACAAACTTACCTAAATCATCATCACACGTTATACTGGTGGCCATGCATATAATATATCTTTATATATATATATATACAAAGTCGCTGTCAGGACAGTTATCAAGTGTGAGCCAATAGCTGGGAGCCTAGGGGAGGATGAAGCGGGGAGAACACCCATTGAAATCAATGGGACACATATTGGCTGATCTCATTGAATTCAGTGAGTCTGCTCTGAACATGACTAAGTCTGACTCCAACTCAGTGTCTGGTACCACAATCTCATTTTCTGTGCCATCTGGTAATATGATCTGATGCCATATTCTAAATCTTTGAAGGGTTTTGTGATGTTGGGGCCAGGGGTGCCAACTTGAATAAAATATTGTGGGCCCCCAGGTAAGCCCCGTCCTGCATAACTGATCACAAGAGCATGCAATGTCCATCAACTTTAGGGGGGTGCCCCCTCTCAGATATTTGATTGCGGCGGCTGAAGGGACCTTGGCCCCTAGGAGTTTGTTCCTATGGTTGAACAGCCCATCTATCTTGGACTAAAACAAATATTAAGAAGGATTTAATTTGCTGTCAGCTGCACAGTAAAATATGATTTGTAAGGCAGAGTTAAATGACAGCCACTACCATCTTTTATTCAAATCAGTGAGCCAAGCAAAGGATGGATTAATAGAACAAAGATTAAGAATGATCGCAATTCAGCCGGTTATGAGCGCCTAATCCGTTAAGATACGTACAAGAGGAAACCTGCACTTATGAAGCATATATTTGTTCTGCTGAGCTGTTACAATGCAAATAATTAATCAACACATACTTAATGTTTACACTCCATTAAGTGTAGCAAAAGTCAATGCTTTTGTTTCATGGCAACCCTGACATATCACTTGGTTGAAGTGTAAACGTCCCTCTCTATAGAGCTCTTTGGTTTTTCCCTTTTCTAATTCTGAGCTGAATTTCAAGTGAATAAATTAGTAAATTTATCATTTTCCCTCTAATGGTGTCATATGGACAGTTTGATGAAATAGCTCATTATGGTCAATGAAGTGAAATATGAGTTCCATCAGCACATTTTCATTAAAGAGGGCTACTGGAATTAGTTTGCTGTTATCTAGGACCATGGGATACAAAAATAAAATTAAGCAGACTATTAGCAGATAAATTTAAAGAATGTCCCAACAGAGTTAGAGTGCCATCCACTAAACTGTACAACTATTCTAGTCTCTGTTAAATGAATGGAGGCGGCAGAGGGAGAGGGCCTGGTGAATTGCGGCCTCAGAAAACAACTGCCGCAACGAAACACAAAAGAGCTATTGTGTGATGAAATGAATTGGGGAGCCTCTCTATTAATAGATTAGCGGAAAGAGATTGGATCTAGTTCAGATATCCAAGACATGTGAGTATGCTTACATGCTACATACTTCTCTTGCAACGCAATCGGAGTATCAAAAGTAGTTGCTTCTCCACAGTGATCCTCGGACTTTGGAAATCAGAAACGAATCATGTATATCTATCTCAACACCTTCGTTGCTAAGACTCCAGTGCTACCGGGAAATCCTGCACAGTGTATATTATTTTTATTACACCATCTAGGTCCATGGGCGTTCTAAGAGAACAGGTATGGCAGATCCCTACTTCAAGGTGCTTACAACTTGAAATAGAGGGAAACAGCAGAGGAAGGAGAAAATGGAAGTTTGAAATAATAGAAATATAGAGCTGAAGGGAACACAAGAGTCATCTAGTCCACCACCACTGGGACTTGAACCCATGGCCCCGAGATTAAGAGTCTCATGCTCTACCGACTGAGCCATCCCACCTTGGGGATTGATAGCCAGGGGGAAAATATGTCAGTCTTTCAATTGTATGCATTTTAGCTTAGGTATAATAAGATACAGGGATGACTCAGCTGAGGAAGACAGATGCAAACCACAATTGCCCGTTGGATATAGTGGGCAAGAGTGTTCACCTTGGGCTAGGAATACTAGGTTTTGAATGCTGGCTCATCCACAAACCACACTCTCAGCTTCACCCTACTGTTGTGAAGTAGCTCTGAGAGGTAGGATAAGGCTGTGAGGAATTCCTCATCCAAGAGGAATACTCTGCTCACTATATCCTGCAGATAATTGTAGTTTGCATCTATCTTAGTATTTATTTTTTCAGAATACTGATATCCCACTTTACAGCCCCGAGAGGCTGCCAAAGAGGCTTACAAAACAAACAAAGAGAAAACCTCAAGTAAAAATTACATTTAAGTCTGAGGAACCTTTGGTGGTGTTTCCTATCTTTATCCTAGTTGCCTCCTAGCACCACACCAGGCAAGAGAATGGAGCTGGGCTGCTGGAGAAGGAGGCCAGTCTTGCCTTGCTACGGTAGTAGTTGCTCCAACTGAGGACCTCCAAGGCCGGGGAGTGAGACTGAACAACTAGGATTTTCTCAGCTCGTGGTGGAGACATGCCTTTCTTTGCTAGTAGTTGCCAGCTTGCAGCTCCAACAGAGGACCTCTGAGGCAAGGGAGTGGGGCTGAGCTGCTAGAACAGGGGTAGGCAACCTAAGGCCCGTGGGCTGGATGCGGCCCAATCACCTTCTCAATCTGGCCCACAGACGGTCCAGGAATCTGTGTTTTCACATGAGTAGAATGTGTCCTTTTATTTAAAATACATCTCTGGGTTATTTGTGGGGCCTGCCTGGTGTTTTTACATGAGTAGAATAGATGAGGGGCCAATATGCACCCTTGTTTGACACCTTTTGTTGTTCTAATTAAATTCGAAATTTGGCCTTCCCTATTGCATCTTACTCTAAGATGTGTGTTGGTGTATAGCTTGTATATTAATTAATAACAGCAGGCGATGGTCTATTGATGTCTTCTTCAGATACTTCTTCAGATACACTGAGACAGAAGTCACCAGATTCTGTTTCATGCACACGAAAGCGCATACCAAGAACAAACTTAGTTGGTCTCTAAGGTGCTACTGGAAGGAATTTTTTTATTTTGTTTCGAGTACCGCAGACCAACACGGCTACCTATCCTGTAACTAGTTTATCACCAGGGTTACTGAGGGTTACTGACCAACGACTCTGTGGGGTTTCCTTGTTACGGGAATTTACTTACTTACTTACTTACTTACTTATTTCCAGTGCTTTTTTTTCTTTAAAAAAATGTTTAGGGGTACTCTCACTTTCCTACTCATATTGAAATACTGCCCCTCAATGAGGCCAAACTTAGATATCATTACAAAATATTTAGGGGGTATGCGTACCACTCCATCAGAAAAAAGCACTGTTTATTTCTGCAAACTGAGGTTCAGTCTGGGTGACTTGAAAATGTACATGCATTGAGTCATGTAATGTTTGCATACAAGTGATCCCTCTCACCCACTCATATACACCTTTCTTTCCACCCGCCACCCCAGGAAGAGTTACCAGCCACAAGTGTTTACTGCTGTGTGGAAATGCTGCTGTATATGAAATAATCAAGACAGAAATGAAAAGCACGGGCTCTGTTTTATTTTGGATCCGGCCATGGGTAGATTTTACAGTCATGGGCTGTGTGTGATAAACTCGTTAATGGTCATTCCCCACAGTTTTTTTTTTTTTATTCTCTTTCTTTCTTCCTTTTATTGGGACGATGGGGGCTGCTGAATACTAGTTCTCATTAGAGCCGTCGTAATGTGGAAGCCGGTTTACTAGGAGCTCGATGGAACTAAATCCACTGCAGCCTAATAATTGTGCTTCAGTTTTAACACGGATAGAATTTCAGCCGGAGGTAAAGCAGCCTTATGTTCAATTTCCGTGTGCTATTCCGCCTGCCTCTTTTATCGCATGCATGTCCGTGGCGCAGAACTATCAGGGAATGTCACAGGATTTTGCATTGCTGACAGCGTCGTTATTAGATTATTCCTATTCCATTATAGAACTGTCTTTGTAGGAAATTCAAAGCTTTTCTAAATCTGTAATCTAAAATAAAGTTAGGCAGCCTTATCTTCAGGGTGTTCTGCTTTTGCCAGCTCTTTTGGAAGTCAATGAGGCTTCTGAGAGAGAAGTGCAGTAATGCCTGGATTTTTTTTTAAAAAACTTTTTATTTCTTTTTAAAAAAAAATAATATTTGAAGGTTGATTGGGTATTTGGAAGGTAATCTTGGTTTGCTCAGATCATGCATAAGATATTACCGCTGATGGCCAAATCTCACTAAACAGATCACATGCTGGAGCAATTAACCACAATCTATTCTTGCTTTCTATTCTTGCAAAACAAAAACCCAACAACACTGCAAATTATGTGGAAGTATGTTCTGTTGAAATTAATTGTGCGCATCTTTGCAGGACCAGGGATTTCATTACTTGAAGTCAGTGCCGGATTACCAAATTGGCAGAATAGCCACTGACCTATGGGCCCCACGCTTTTCAAGGGCCCTGTGACAATGGATCAAAATAATATTGATTTGATCTTGAAAAAAAGTACAACCAAGTTGTCTTAGTTTTAGGAGATAATTTGTGAAGGCATCCCAGAGATTTTGACTACCAAGGAGCCTCCACAGTGTTTAATTCAGCACTGCCTGAGGTGGAGAATAACAACAACAACTACAACATATTATTATTATTTATACCCCGCCCATCTGGCTGGGTTTCCCCAGCCACTCTGGGAGGCTCCCAACAGATAATAATAAAAATAATGACAAAACATCAAACATTAAAAACTTCCCCAAACAGGGCTGCCTTCAGATGTCTTCTAAAAGTCAGATAGTTGTTTATTTCCTTGACATCTGATGGGAGGGTGTTCCACAGGGCGGGCGCCATCACCGAGAAGGCCCTCTGCCTGGTCCCCTGTAACCTCACTTCTCGCAGGGAGGCCCTCGGAGCCAGGGGCGAATGAAGGCTAACCGACACCAGGGGCGGGGCAAACTGCTGGCTGCGCATGGGTGGCGCCGCTACATCCGATGCATGTGTGGCATCGCTATGTAGGGTACATGTGCGACGTCGCTACGTACAAGGCATGCGCCGTATGTAGTGATTCCGCACATGTGCCGTACATAGCAGTTTGCCGCCAGCGCCATTCGAGCAACTCAGATGCAGGAGTCATTTTGGTTTGTACTGGAATATCTGTGTGTGCAAGTTTCATATACCCCAAACATTTATATGAGAATTCAATACCTGAATTTTAGCAGCTATAGTAGATGTATTAAGGATACACAAAGGATACACAGCTATAGTAGATGTATTAAGGATACACATTTTAGCAGCTATAGTAGATGTATTAAGGATACACAAATTGCATTGACAGAAGCCATTTCCAGCATGACCATACATATAAACAGAGACCCAATAAAAGAGAAATATTTTCCTTAACCTTAGTGTTGGAGAATATTTGGGCATATCAGGAAGTATGCTTGCTCTAGAATACAGAGAGAGTGTCATGTGAGGAATCAATATTAATAAGATTGTTGTGTGTAGATAATTACAGTGATGGAATGTTGTGTGGAGAAGCATTATTATTTCAATTTAGCTGTCAGTAGCCTCCTCAGAAGTTTATTATTTATACTCTGCAAAAGCTTGATACAGGCACAATGCCTGATTTTTTAGGGATATAAGAGACATCCCCATAAACTTTCCATAAAGGCATCATTGCTTTAACCTCTATTTAAGAGAACTCCAGTTGTTAGACAGATCTTCCTGCTAGCACATCACAAGTGTGACAAGTGACTTTGCCCTCCTGCCACTCACGTCAATTCATATTAGGCAACTTGGGCGACAGACGTGAGTGATATAAAATGTCAAACAAAATACTTGATGGAATGTAACATTTTCTGTTGAAATTCAGTTACAGAAGCTGCAGTTTAAGGACAACATAGAGGATTTTTCTCAAGGTGACCAGGAAAGACTTCTTTCTCAGTAGTTAGCTAGCAAGAATTCTACCAAAAATTACATAGTAGCTGGTAATTTGCTCAGGGTTTTTTGATTCCATAAAACAAGTGGGATTAAGTATACCACCAATCAGGACTTTGTTATAAAGGTCTATAAGCTGAAATGAGTATGTATTTAGGGGTGTCCCTAACAATGTGAATAGAAGTGGGGGGGGGATAAAATGGGTTCCGACCCCAGATTTTAATTAGGTTGCCCTCAGATTGGTTCGAGCCAAATTGTGTTGTTTTGCAAAGCACTGAATCCGGGTCCAAACCGAATCTTATGGTTTGTGCACACAGCTAATCATTATAGAGTATGTGGACACTGGTGAAGTGTGGAACATTTTGTTTAGTTTGGCATCTCCTGAGCCTATAATGAACATGCAATTAATATACACACATTCTTATTTCTAAAGTCAGCCTTAGTGCTAAACAAGTTTTCAATTCAATGCCTAAAAAATTATGTTAAAAGAAATATTTGATGGTGGCGGCAGCATTTATAGTAGTTCAAGTGCATGGATGACAGCGCTTTCACAACAGAAATAGGAAATGAACAAGTGGGAACTGCAACAAAATGTTGCAGTACATCCTCATGTCCTAACAGGAATGCTCCCCCCCACCCCAGGATACCAGTCAGCCAACCATATTGGAGGCCATATACTGGAGGCCAGAATATTGGAGGACATCCCATTCCTCAACTCTGTTCTCTATTTTTCTTTTCCAACCAATGCTCAACCTTGGGTTGCTTTGAAGTGTGTGCCTCCTTACATTTTTTTAAAGTTTCTCAGTGGCCACATTAAAATTATGTTTCTGTTGGCACCCACTACCCGAGCTTGCTGTTAGAAGGAAGATGTAGTAATACACATAATTATTGACACACATGGAAACAGAAACAGTTACCGGTACTATATGTATGCAGTTACAGGTAGGTAGCCATGTTGGTCTGTCATAGTCAAAACAAAAAAAAATCAAAAAAAATCCTTCCAGTAGCACCTTAGAGACCAACTACTGGTAAGTTTGTTATTGGTATGAGCTTTCGTGTGCATGCACACTTCTTCAGATACACTGAAACAGAAGTCACCAGACCCTTATATATAGTGAGAGGGTGGGAGGGGTATTACTCAGAAGGGTGGTATGCAGTCATTAGTATAATGGTTTCAAAGTTATTGCTTTAAGAAGCATTAGCAGTACAGTGGTACCTTGGTTTTTGAATGCAATCCATTCCGGAAGACCGTTTGACTTCCAAAACATTCGAAAACTGAACCATGCATTTCCGGAAGCATTTACATCCGGAAAACTCAATACGGAAGCCGCATGGCATGTTCAGCTTCCGAAAAGCGTTTGAAAACCGAGGCAGTGACTTCCGGGTTTTTAGCGTTCAAAAGCCAAAACGTTCAACTTCTGAGACGTTTGAAAACTGAGGTACCACTGTATTTACAACAACAACAACAACAACAACAACAACAACAACAACTATTATTATTATTATTATTATTATTATTATTATTATTATTATTATTATTTGTACCCCGCCCATCTTGCTGGGTTTCTCCAGCCACTCTGGGCAGCTTCCAACAAAAATACATTAAAATGTCACACATTAAAAACTTCCCTAAACAGGGCTGCCTTCAGATGTTTTCTAAGTATCATGTAGTTGCTTATCTCTCTGACATCTGATGGGAGGGCGTTCCACAGGGCGGGCGCCACTACCGAGAAGGCCCTCTGCCTGGTTCCCTGTAGCTTTGCTTCTCACAGTGAGGGAACCACCAGAAGGCCCTTAATGCTGGACCTCAGTGTCCGGGTAGATCAATGGGGGTGGAGACGCTCCTTCAGGTATACTGGGCCGAGGCTGTTTAGGGCTTTAAAGGTCAGCACCAACACTTTGAATTGTGCTTGGAAAGGTACTGGGAGCCAATGTATAACATTGAGTGTAAGTCTGAAGCAGTGTTCTGTGATCCCAAAGAATTGCTGTGGCAAGGTCTGGAACAATTGAACTCTAACGATCAGTTTATATACATATGTAGCTGTCCACCTTGCTGCTGGGCACTTTTTTCCTGCTCAGATTGTAAAATATTTGTGGTCCATGGCTTGTCTGAGTTATTCACCACAAGACTCTCTCTCTCTCTTTCCTACACCTGTCCCTGTGATGCTCAACTGGAGATGCTGAGTGTGGTGCCTTCTACCTGTCTCCAGATGTTGGGTCATAACCTCTTCTGAATAATGTTGTCATGTTTAGTCATAGATGGGTGACCTGTGGTCCTCGAGACGACCTTGGACTACAATTCAAGTCCAATACAGCATTAAAATACCTATGTACGAAAGAAGTTATAAATGTTTATAGATCAATTCAAATTTGATGCAGTCCAGTCTCCTCTCCTTGCCCTGTTTCCTATTAACTACCAATACCTTGGGGACAAGGCACCATTGCTTTCACCTTACTTTTATTGGTTGAATACATTCTGAAGCGAGGTCATCTGTGACCTCATAAACTATTACAGACCCTCCAAGTTCCCTTATTTTCTAGGAACAGTCCTGGATTTACAGTAGTCATCTTGGTTTCATATTTGATCCCAGAATGTCCCACTTTTCCTTAGGACGTCCCTATTTCCATTGGGAGAAATGTTGGAGGACATCCTTATTTTCACCGGAGGGTATGGTGTTAGATGGTCCCCGAGCCAAGGAGATAACTATACAACCTTTAGGAGACATCTGAAGGCAGACCTGTATAGGGAAGTTTTAAAATGTTTAATGCTTCATTAAGATTTTTATATATGTTGGAAGCTGCCCAGAGTGGCTGGGGCAACCCAGTCAGATGGGCGGGGTATAAATAATAAAATTACTATCATTATTATTATGGAATAAGGTAAAGGTAAAGGGACCCCTGACCATTAGGTCCAGTCGCGGACGACTCTGGGGTTGCGGCGCTCATCTCGCTTTACTGGCCGAGGGAGCCGGCGTACAGCTTCCAGGTCATGTGGCCAGCATGACTAAGCCACTTCTGGTGAACCAGAGCAGCGCACGGAAACGCCGTTTACCTTCCCGCCGGAGCGGTACCTGTTTATCTACTTGCACTTTGATGTGCTTTTGAACTGCTAGGTTGGCAGGAGCTGGGACCCAGCAATGGGAGCTAACCCTGTTGTGGGGATTCGAACCGCCAACCTTCTGATCGGCAAGCCCTAGGCTCAGTGGTTTAATCCACAGCGCCACCCGTGTCCTATTATGGAATAGGACAGTGATGGCTAACCTTGACACTCCAGATGTTTTGGGACTACAACTCCCATCATCCCTGACCACTGATCCTGTTAGCTAGGGATGATGGGAGTTGTAGTTCCAAAACATCTGGGGTGTCAAGGTTAGCCATCACTGGAATAGGACATCCCTATTTTCATTGGAGGAAGGTTGGTGGGTATGTGTTTTTGAGCTGTGGTGTAAGGAAAGGTACTATGGACATTATGGTGCAGATTATTAATCATAACAACAGTAAAATAAAAATGGATTCCTTCCCCTGTAGTAGAAGATTTATTTGTTCCTGGGCACTGCTAGTAAAGATGAAAATAGCTTCTTTTCCTACTCCAATAATATCCCACTTTATAAGCCTTTCTGCAGGTCAGGATTTGTAGATCCTAGCCTGCTGTTCATACAGGATTTATACATTGCTGACAAGAAGTATGAAAATATCATACATATTTCTCCCTTTTTTATTATTTCCTAAATGTAATCCTAGCTGTAACATGATGGCTGCAGCCATCAGGATATAAAGCAGTATATGAATGACACATTCCAACTCTGGGAAGATTGATTGCAGATTTTCAGTTGCGTGACCCGAGCGCTCGCCTTACATATTTTATTTAGGTTGTTACACTTGCTGGCTCAGCCGGGGTTGGCAAAGTACTGGAGCACACGATGCCATATTTGCTTTTAAAATCTTGCTTCTGCTAGCAGGGGAAGGAGAATGGAAAGGCAAAGTGGAAATAATGACAGCCGGAATAGCACAAAAGAAAACAGAGCGAAACCGAGGAGCTGGCGCTCTCCCATTCCAAAAGATATGACGGAATTATGGATACTTACCTAAAACGGAGTGATTTCCTGGAATTGTGCTTTTGTGTGTGTGTGTGTGTGTGTGTGTGTGTGTGTGTAGGGGTGTGTGTGTGTGTCCCATCTATTTACTTTTCTGCCCACCCCATTTTGCCTGAGGCACAGTCCGTTCCTTCTGAGTTATTAGAGTGAAATAGGAAAAGAAATTCATGACGATATTTGTCACTAGTCTATGACCTGGATATTTGAAGCCGGAAATAATAATGTCACAGTCAATGCCAGCCTATAATCCCGGAGACGAACAGGCATGAGGATGATTGTGTCCACTATATTTAAGTAGTTTTGATTCATGGCAAGCTCTTCTTTGCTGCATGTGCAATTATCTCATGTAGGTAAGGTTAGGCAACCCCCAAAGCAATAGAGAAAACTGCCTCTGTGGTGTAGTGGTTAAGAGTGGTAGACTCGTAATCTGGTGAATTGGGTTCGCTTCCACGCTGTCCCATCGCCAGTGTTGAAGTAGGATTCAACTGCTCACCTAGTCAGCTTTTGTACCTGGAATGGAGGAGAAGCAGCGTTTTGGCCTCCAACGGATGTGGCTAAATGTCTTGTCCTGTTGCTAACCTGGTATTAGCTTTCTTAATAAAGGAAGTGTCCTATTTATAGTCAAGAACAAGCCTCTCATTGGGGGGCTGCCGCTGTTTCCAGTAACAAACTAAGCTCCGCAGAATGCTAAGTTAGTATTAACCATGCCAATCCTTCTCCATTCAGGCCAGCCTTGGCAGTGATTCATATCGCAAATCAGTTAAGAAATAAGATGAGGCAACCCAGAGGGAGGACAAATGAGCTCAGCATTGCAAATGAGTCCTTGCCCAGTGCCACATTTTCCTTCCTTAGGTATGTTCAGCTTAAATGTAAACTGAATTCTTCCTGATCCTTAGAAGGGCTGGAGGCAAAGAGGATGGGGCTAAAGTGGGCAAGGCAAAAATAAATTTCTTACCTTTGATACAAATAACAGAGCGGTTTCCTTTGTTTGGTCTTCACCTTCCCTTTCACCCACCCTTATCTTCCACACACGACCTCTTTTTAGTGTAATAGCTGCAGCCTCTTTTCCTTTGTAAGCCTCATCTGCCTCTACTGTTGTGGATACCAATTTCGGCTGCCTTTCTGAGTTGTCACCTGTCAATCTGGCATGAAGATGGTTAACTCTGGCCTGGGTGAACTTTGAAAACAGTGCTTCACAGCAGCAGGTTATCCCAAACACAGGCACTATTCTTAGTGCATATCTCCTGAGGGCAGGATATTTCCCCACAGACATGAATTCCAGTACAACTATTGTTATAGGTGCTAGAATTTAATTAAGGCTTGAGTGTTAAAGCCGTGTATCAGACCACCAAGTGTTTGAATGTCATCATAGAATCATAGAATTGTAGAGTTGGAAGGGACCCCGAAAGTCATCTAGTCCAACCCCTTGTGATGCAGGAATCCTTCCCACAGCCCTCTCTAGTAGGCTTGAACCACCAACTTTCTGGTTAACAGTCAGATGCACCGCCCAATTGTGCTACAGGCTCCCTGTGTATTAAGGTCCGCTTTTAATCTTCTGGAATTAGCACATGTGAAAAGGTGTTTAAGCTAGGCAAACTTCCTAGACTGTGTATTAGACACCTCGCTTATCCCTTGGAATCAACATGTGTTAGAAGCTAATTAATTTGGATAATTTCCTTTTGAGGTATTAGCCTGGGGTTGAGCCATTTAGGCAACACAAAAGGATCAAAGGCTAATCTCATTTGCAAATGAGTGGGTTTCCTCCCTCCCTCAATTGAAGAATTTAGTTTAAAATACAATGCCAGTGTTTCAGGGGAGAGCTTTTGGGATGTTATTGTGCTTTTTATATTTGTTGGGAGCAGTCCAGAGTGGTTGGGGCAACCCAGTCAGATGGGTAGGGAGTTATGAAACAGAGTTGTGCTGAGGAGGGCTGGACCGAGGAGCAATGGTGGGAGGAGCCCCCCTCCCCCGCAGCCGCTCCTGATCCAGATCCTGAATCTTCCCAGGAGCAGGAGGACAGTATAGATTTGGAAAAGTGGCTTGCAGAGGGACATAGTTCAGAAGGCAGAAGCTGGGAAAAACTGGATGGGGAACAGCTTGGAGAAGAAACACTGGAAGAGAGAGGGTTAACAGATTCCCTGTCTCTGGAAAGCATTCCTCAGCTCAGCCCGAAGGTCAAGAAGAGCTCAGAAAGTGGCAGAACAGAAAGCACAGAGGGTACAAACTCAGATTACAAGACGTAGAAGTGATGTAGATTAATAGGGACGTAAGGGGGTGGGATCCTTAATTGGGAGCACCGCCATTTCTAGGAGATGGGTTCTTTGTTTTCCTGCTGTGATTATTAAAGTTTCTAACTGGTAATAAGACTCCTTTTCCTTTGTTCTGCTTATCTGCTGCCATGGGGGAGGAAGCCGATTCCCTGAAGCCTGACACAGAGTTAGGAAGCAGCAGGCTGGAGAGAGGGAGAGTCAGAAAGCAATGATGTTGCTGCCACCTATGGGAGAAGCCAGAACCTCTTGGAGTATGCATGCTGTGTGGACTATATGGAACTCGCCGAACTGACCGGGAAACTACGCGACCAGAGGGAGGAGACGGGGGAACAAGATTGGAAGAAATTTAAAGTTTATTAAAAAAAACTATTGCAAGATTTAAAGACTGGAAAAAGTTGGAAGAAATGACAGCTTACAGAATAGAAAAATAGGTTAAGTAATATAGACTTATGATTTTAGGTTAAGACTTATATAAGAAAAGGACATAATTGATATTAATAAACAATGTTTAAAGATGTCAAGAAATTACTAAAGATTATTGATAATGAAACGCAGTGGGGGAGACGTGAGGAAGTCACCCCAACATGATCAGACATGATGATTGGGAAAATAAGATGTATGTTTGTGTTTTGTCTATTTTGTATTTTTTTACTATGAATAATGTAATGATGTTAAGTTGATGTTTTTATGTTAAAAACCCAATAAATATATTTTTTTTTTTTAAAAAGGAGTATGCATGCTGTGCACTCCTCCATCGTAGGCTCAGGTTGTATGTCTGCATAAATAAACCAAATGTCACAAAGATACCAATCTCTTGTGGCTCCTTTTCCCCCAAAAGGAAAGGCAGGCCCTGGGGAAATGCTTGGAACTCTCTGGAACCTCACGCTGCTGTGGAGATTGGAGGCAGTTTGTAACAATATTATTGTGGCCACATTTGCCATGTTGAAACATTCAAAGTGCCATGTTATCATATTCAACAGTCATGCGGCCTGTGGTACGTAGGCAGTACAATAAGAACTATTAAAACTAGAATACTAGAGCACAAAAATCGGATCTTTAACAAAGTTACACACAAATTGTTAAAGGGATCAGTCTGTGATGTATAATAGTAATTTTATATGACGGAATTTTAAGCTATGATTTTAGACCGATTAAGATTTTGTTTAGAGTATGTTTTAACTAAATCAATCGCATTTTACTGTTGTCCAATTTAGTTATTCTGTTTTGATGGTAGATGTACTAAGTATGATGTATGAAGCATTCTATTGTTTTGAAATGGGCCTATGGCCGTAATAAACTAAACTGTAACTGCAACAAAGTTATAGAAGCACCTCTTACATCTCACTTCTTAGAGGCTAAACATAAGGCAACGGATTTCAGATGGTTTGTCATTTACAAACATAACACTCCTGAGGCAAACATAGATATTTTAGGAAAGAAATTATTGCAGAAAGAAATGTACTGGATCTTTAGATTTGGCTCTTTGGCCCCGTCAGGCCTCAATGCTTGCATTGACTTTAGTTCTTTTTTTTATAATTGTTTATAATTCCATTCAATATCTACTTTCATTATTCTTTTTTCTCCAAACTCTATCAGCCCCGCCCAACATTTGAAAAAGATGGCCTGTCACTTTAAAAATTATTTCACTACTTAGTATATAAACCTGTGATTGGGAACACCTTCCAGCAATCTTTAACAAGCAGCAGTAACAACAAGACCATGGGAGTGAGTACAGCCTTATTCTTGAATTTGTTTAAAAACTAGCTTAGCTTATTTTGCTTTCTCTTTTGAATTTGTGCAATTTAGGTCTTCAAACCTTTTTTGTAAATACAGTATTAGAATTTTTACATTTGAGTCCCCAACCCTTTATTATTGAGCACTGCTTCCTTTAAAACTTAAAGATTTCTCAAAATGGTTCATAGCTGTCAACTTTCGGATTTGAAAATAAGGGATTTTTTCAAACTTTCGGATTTGAAAATAAGGGATGCCGCAAGGGCGGTGCAATGGCACCAAGTAGCCTCGCCACCCTGCGCTCCAGAGGCTGCGCGCGAACGGGTGAGCGAAAGAGCGAGCGCGTAGACGGCAGGCAGGCTGGCTGTCTGGTTGGGCGTGAGGGTCTGGCTGCACAAGGCATGCAAGCTCCGCCCCCAGTCGGTCTCAGACTCCTTATTGGCAGCCGAGCAACGCAGCTGAGGAGCCTCCTGGCCGGCAGGGAGGGAGAGGAGCTGCTTCCTTTGAAATCCGGGAAATTTAAGGGATATCAAGAATCCGGGATGGCAGCGGGAAATGGCATTGGAATAAGGGAGTTTCCCGCAAAAAAAGGGAGGGTTGACAGCTATGGTCTGGTTACTGTTCCTGTACTTTTAAGGCTACACACACTGTTAAGAAAATGGCAGTGGCGGCGGGGACGGGAACTAGGGAAGTAAATTCTTTTTTTCCCCCTGAGATGCTCCCTGGCTTAGTAATGAATTGATTTCTTACACCCTGCCTTTAATTTCGCCATGGTATCAGTAAATGCCAAGAAGACAAAGTGGTCGCATCTAGGACAAGGGACAGCAGATAAAGCACTGAAATGGAGCAGTCATGAAGCGGTGGAACAAATAAAAACCTTACATATATTTCAGACGTTTGATCAGTGCCAGTGGTCCCAAGCAAGGATGAATTTAAGAAGAGATGTGCCACATTCAGCTCTGCTGCATGGAAAATAGATTTAAATGGGTTGTCTTATAAAGGTTTGCCTGGTACTGAAGTGGAAATGCATCAAACTAATGCATTGCCATTAGTCTTATGAACATCACTTTTATCTAGGAACCACGACCCACTGCACTGAATGCAAAGCATATTCAAAAGCTATGCAGTGGGCAACAGGTGACTGGCAAATGACCGCAAAGATTGGATGATTTGAGCATATCGCACCGACGCTGGCCCGACTGCATTGGCTGCCAATTAGCTCTGGGCCCAATTCAAAGTGCTGGTTTTGACCTATGAAGCCTTAAACGGCTCGTGACCGCAATACGTCAAGGACTGCCTCTCCTCATATAAACTGTCCTGGACTCTGCGTTCATCACCTGAGGCCCTTCTTCGTGTGCCTCCGCCATGTGGAGTCCAGAGGGTAGCAACACAAGAACGGGCCTTCTCTGTAGTAGCTCCCCATTTATGGAATGCTCTCTCCAGGGAGGCTCGCCTGGCACTCTCATTATATAGGTAAAGGTAAAGGACCCCTGGACAGTTAAGTCCAGTCAAAGGTGACTATGGCGTTGCGGCGCTCATCTCGCTTTCAGGCCGAGGGATGGATATATATCTGCACATTTGAATTTCATGAAAGCTCTCAAGCAAGTATGTAACTCTGATTAGTGCCTTAACATCAGTACACATTCAACACCTCAAATTCCCCATCTATATATAGGCAAGTTGCAGAATGCAGGGGCATAGGAAGTGGGGGGAGGGGGGGCGGTCCGCCCCAGGTTCCATCATGGAGGGGGTGACAAATTATCAAGGAACAATTACTGCCCTACTAAGGTGGTTCATAAAAAAACTTTTTTTTAAATTAAAAAAATGCCTGCTCCAAAGGTCTTATCTTACTACACTAGGGATTATATAGCTATACTAGTAGACTGTAAGCCCGTTAAATTAACGGGCGCTAGAACATCATGGAAAGCGGGGACGGCGAGAACTTGCTGAAGTGCTCGATGTACTTGGGCGCCCCGGCCAGCGCCGAATGGCCCTTCAGCAGGCAGCGCAGGAGGCGCATTGCGGCGGCGGCACTGGCACCAGCCAGGCCCCGGCAGGCCAACTCAGCCGCCACTTGTAACGGCCGCTGCTGCTTAGAAGTAAGTCCACGCGAGCGCGCACCCGCCGCTTCAACAGCCCGCCCGCCCGCCCGCCCGAAGTCTCTGCGCTCCAATGCCTGTGTCCGTGGGGCACATGCGCAGTAGGACACAGGGACGCACACAGGGACTGGACGCAGAGACACTTGCACTTTATTATATGTGATATGAAATTTCATGCATATCAGTTAATATCTCGACCCTCCTCCACAAAAATAGCTGTTTACTTGGCCATTTTCCTATGTCGTGAAGGCTGAAATTTCAATTCAGTGGAGCACTTACTGTTCCCAACCCTAACCCTGCGGAAAGCCATCTAATTAGACTTTAATTTGATTTTGACATGTTTTTAGGAGGTAATTTAATTATTGTTTGATTTTATATCAATGTTATGTATCTGATGTTAGCTGCCCTGAGCCCGACTTTGGCCGGGGAGGGCGGGATATAAATAAAAGTTTATTTTTACTTATTATTATTCCTTTGTAAGAAAATATGAAATAACATAAAACCATTTTTGCAGGCAAAAATCAATTGGGGGGGGGGGGGTGGACAAGAAATTTTCTGCACCGGGTACCACCTGACCTTCCTACGCCTCTGGCAGAATGGAAGTGCTCCTCTCAGTGTCCCAACTAATAAGCCAGGCTGTCTTCCAGGGACATTGCATCCTAGACTCATGAAGCATGCATAGTTTTTATTGGGATATTTTGCTCCATTAGATATTACTAGCCAGATATGTTTCTGTACTTCAGCAACTGTGGGTCCTTCTCTCCAAGTATTGGCCTACATAAGGATAGGCACTTGCGAAAAGGTTTCACTCTTTTATTTACACACACACACACACACACACACACACACACATTGCACAGTGCAGCAGCAGAATATTGCATAATTCCACGTTTGTTCAAGAGACAGAACCATATAACTCGATCCACCGTGGCTGAGGTATATAGCACATAATGCCAAAGAGCAATCAATATGAGGTATTCAAGGAAAGAAGCTCTTCTGAAATGCATCAAGCGCTCTGCTCCAGTGACCCCTTTGAGGCATCGCCTTTAAAAAAGATAGAGCTCTGCTTTTCTGACTCATTGGCCACTGTCTTATCCGCTAGATTAAGTAGATTTCTTTCCTTAGCAAATGCTCTCACCTTGCGTAAAACTATATTACCCTTTTGAGACTTTGGAGCGGAGTTTGTCTCCGTGTCCAAATAGTTTAGAGATTTTCTAATCTTAGTGGCTCTCATCAGCGGAAGGTCAGCAGGAGTGCCATTTTTCATAGTCAGGCGAGCTTAAAAGCTTGGCACTAGTTCATGCATAACAATGGTGACAATTTACATTTATATAGCACTTTTCATCCCCGAGGATCTGAACATGCTCTCTAAGCCATACCTTGAAATAACTTAATCTCTGAACAAAGCAAAATCACCACTCGGACAACTCATTCTGCAGGGCACAAAGGCGCCTTTATATTAACAAAGTACAGAACACTTCCACAGAATGTAGAATAGCTTCACCTCCCGGACCCTGTGTCATGATGTGTCAAGTTGCTGTTAAAGGCAAGGAGGCCAGTAAAAACAAGGCAACCTTTTGATTCGGTTGCTGGCCCGTTCAGATCAACCATTCCTAGAAATAGCCATTAATCTAATTGTTAACCAGGTTGTTGACTTTTGATCGGGTCATATATTTTTATTAAAAAATGGGAAGATGTTTCTTTCTCTCATGCTCCAGGATGACTTCCAGCTACCTCAAGATCATAGGCTAGGTAAAAGGCAGCCTCAGACTTTTCAGCTACTTCCTTACTTGATTGTTGAACTGCTACAAAGCCATAGGCTAGATGCTTCTTCTGTCTTTGCTCTGTCAATGATAATGATAATGATTTATTTATACCCCACCCATCTGGCTGGGCCTCCTCAGCCACTCTCGGTGGCTTCCAACAAAATATTAAAAATACAATAATCAATCAAACATTAAAAACTTCTGAAACAGGGCTGCTTTCAGGTGTCTTCTAAAAGTCAGATAGTTGTTTATTTCCTTGACATCTTACCCTTGGCCGAAGAACAGTACACTCCTTCTATCTGGGATGGTCGTCCTCTTCCACCGAGCACACAGCTTCGGGAGGGACGCACATGGAGCGGTGAGGGAGGGAGGGGACACCCGCCTAGCCAGCCAGATCAGCCGAATCAACCCTGGCAATCAATGGGGTGACAGATGTTGCAGCCAGATCGCCCTCGTTTTTTAAAAATCTGCTGAATATTCTGATACTTGTAACAGTGCCATCGAGGACCCTCTGGGTCATATCAACTTATTGGCCCCTCAGCCAAAGCCATCACATCTACCTAGGGACCAGTGACTTCAAACGCATTGGAATCCTCAAGTGGGGCTGAGAGAGGGTGCTGCTAGCTCAGGAACCTCAAGACATCTACTGATCCCTGAATGCCATCGGAAAAGAGATTGACTGCCACTATCTCCTGTATCACCCTATTTCCACATTTTATCTCGGAATGTGGTGGGTTGGCTATCTAAGCAGGGTGATGTCAACCTTCTGGGTTTCCTTGACATCTGATGGGAGGGTGTTCCACAGGACGGGCACCACTACCGAGAAGGCCCTGACCTGATTAGTAAATAGACCTGATTAGTAAATAGATCTGATTAGTAAATAGAGAGCTTAATCATCCATATTTACTTCCTTGAGAAAAACAGGATTTCTGTAGTTCAGCCTTTGTCATATGTTTTGGGCTACAATTCCCATTAGCCCCAGTAACAGAACTGGGGACAAGGTTGGTGAGGGTTGCTGTAGCCCATTCCTGAAAAACATCTGGATCAACCTGGGCACAGATGGGGAACCTGTGGTTCTCTGGATGTTGTTGGACTCCCAGCTCCCATCAGCTTCAGATAGAGGTCAAGGATGATGGCAGTTGTAGTCCAACAACATATGGAGGGCCCCATATTGTCCATCTGACCTAGGAGTTGTCCTCATATAGCCAGGCCAAGTCTTCAACATGTGGCATTGCTTCAGTTGAATTTACACAAGAAATATTCCTGAACTGCCATGTGTTGATGGCAAAAAGATTTGTTGGTGCTAGCATATATCACTCTGTTTCGGTCCACCCATGGAAATCAGGGTGTGATTACTCAGTACGCGTATTCACAGTCTATCATCAATATGCCTTTTCATTACATCCCATGAAATTGTTAGATTGTCTTTTGATAAGAACAAATGTGGTAAGCAGTGTTGAGAAATGGGATCTAATTTTAAAGAGCATACTGGCTGTACACGGAATTGCTAATACCCTTAAACCACAATATGAAGCATAAAGTTCGTCTAAAAACATAATTTGTTTCATGCCACAACTGAGATGATAGATGCCTCTGATAAAAGCCTATTACTTTTTACTCTTAACTGAGCAATATAGTAATGACAGATCAAGAATACGCCGGTCGTTTTAACAGCTGGTTATTCTGCGGACCTTTCCCTCTTCTTATTTGTGAATTACTTATCGCATATCAGAAGAGTCATTTATATTGGCGAATTGTTTAGCTCATTCTTCTTACAGATGCAAACACATTTTGTAACTTATTTGTTTCGTCTTGCATTCAAAACGGTTCCGCAAAGGATGTCAGTATCAGTATTTCACCACTATGACCTGCTCAAAAGTGAAGATGGTTGTTTTGATCCCTAGGTAGCCCACCCATAAGTTTCTGCTCTCTGATTAAATGACTGAAAAAGAGGGTTGGGAGGTTGTCAAAATAGATGTTTCTAGAGCAAGCAGATTTGGTTAGTACAGCCAATGCCCTTATGTTGGAGTCCACATATTCTCTATGCTTTCAGCGTTATAAACCTTAAAGGAGGGGTAAGGAACCCATGTTCTTCCATATGTTGGTTGACTACAACTCCCATCACCCCTGATCTAGCTACTTGGGGCTTATGGGAGCTGGAGTCCAACAACATACGAAGGACCGCAGGTGCCCCATAGTTGTCATATAGTGAGTACCAACAGTCTCTGTACTGCTCTGGCTTCTCCAATACTGCTGTAGGTCTCCCTATACCTGCATGGCATCCTACAATGATACAATGTGATGCGATGTGATGCGATAATCTTTATTGTCATTGTCCCATACAGAACAATGAAATTGAGTGTATCTGAAGAAGTGTGCATGCACACGAAAGCTCATACCAAGAACAAACTTAGTTGGTCTCTAAGGTGCTACTGGAAGGAATTTTTTTATTTTATTTTGTTTTAACGAAATTGAGAATCTACATCAAACATGCAAAAACTGACAAGCCTACTATCCAGAAAATGCCTGTCGACTCATTCCCCATCCCGCCTAAGCATAATTAACCTCCTAAAACTTTAATACCCTACCTGGTTAGCGCCCTAAAAACTCTGATGCCCCACAACTAAATACAGACACTCCCGTAGAGACTGCCTTACACTGCGTTTAAAACCAAAATCGCTTTTGGATAGAAACTATTTCTCAGGCGGCTAGTCCTGGTCTTTATAACCCTGTACCTTCTTCCAGAAGGCAGAAGCTGAAAGAGATCATTTCCGGGGTGTGCACTATCCTGCACTATCTCTGCAGCTTTCTTATAGCACCAGGAGGCATAGATTTGATCCAAGGTGGGAAGAGTGCACCCAATTATTCTCTCCGCAGTCTTTACAACCCTGGACAGCATTGTATACCTGCATGGCATCCTACAATGGACAGGGATCACAGCTCTCCCAAGATAGCCCTTCTGTGTAGTCCGCCCATAATCGGTTCCAGAACCTCACGGTTCAGTTGGTTAGACTAGAGCATGGTGCTGATAATGCCAAGGTTGAAGTTTGATCCCCATATGGGACAGCTGAATATTCCTGCATTGCAGGAGGATGGACTAGATGATTCTCAGGGTCACTTCCAACTCCACAATTCTATGATTCTATTATTCTAAGTGTTTAGGGTAACCAGTCTGGTCATCTGGAGGTGATTCGCATTGAACAGCCAAATGGCTAGTTGTCACTGGATCTATGGAGTGGAAAAGTAAAGTAAGGCAGGCACTGACCAGGCAACCAAGTACGCAACAATCAATCAGGAATAAGAAGGCACCTTCTATCTGTCATATGTGGTGGACATGTAAGGTAGTAAAATGATTTTGGGGGAATGATATATAATGAACTGAAAAAAAATGTTTAAAATAACTTTTTCTAAAAAGCCCAACGCCTTTCTTTTAGGAATTTTAGGTGTCGAGATCCCAATGGAGCAGAAAAGACTATTTATGTATGCAACCACGGCTGCCCGGATGTTATTGGCCCAGAGATGGAAAGAACATAAAGTCCCGCCCAGAGAAGAATGGCAGATGAAGTTGATGGATTATGCCGAAATGGCAAAAATGACCGGAAGAATCAGAAATCAGGAAAACCAAAACTTTAATAAAGAATGGGGAAAATTTATAATTTATCCTAAAAACCTTTGTGAACAGTTAAAATTGCTAGTAGGATTGGAATAGCACTTGTAGTTTAATTGTGAATTTCGGATATAATGGAGATGTAAAAAGATTTGGATTATTATAAAAGATGCAGGAGGAAATGATTAACAATAGGACCCACAAAGGGGAGGAGGGAAGTTCACGAGATTCTATGGAATCTTGTCTTTATGTTGTATGTTAGCTATATGATTGTAAAACTGTAATTTGAAAAACAAAACAAAACAAAAAAGCACGCAACAATCAATCAGTCAACTGATACAGGCAATCTGTTAGCAGCTTTATTATCAATAATAATTTCTATAGTGCCATCTGTGTACATGGTGCTTCCCAGTGACCAGGTGCAATGGATCCTTACCCAAAGGAGCTTAGAATGTAAAACCATCACAAGAGGAAATGGAGGCACAAGGAAAAAAATATGTGATAATTCAAATTATCTTTTCCTAAATTAAAGGAATATATAGGGGTGGGGGTTGGGACCCAAAGTTTTTTTCCGGAAGGAGTGAGTTTTCTGGTGAGATTGATAGGTAATATGTGACATGGACACATGGGTGTGGTCCAGGGGGCAGTTTCAGGCATAAGGAGCAGCTTGGGGAAACGAATTGAGCCATTTCAGGGAACAGGATTTCATTGGACGGCTGACAGTGGCAGAGCTGGATGGCTGATGGTTACAGCAAAGGACACTTTAGGAAATAATTGCAAAGAGATAAGAAGGGGCCAGGCCATGGATGCTTTTCAAGGTGACGGCAAGAAGCTTGTGCAAGCATCCAGGAAATGGACCGAAAATCAATAAAGGGATTTAGGGCTGGAAGTGACATGGTCAGAGCAACAAGTGGAGTGAATAATTTCGGTAGCTGTGTTGGATGGATATGAATGGGTGAAGCTGAGTTTACAGAGTACTGGAGAAAATAAGATTACAGTAGTCAGGGCATCATCTGACCATGACTTTTTGCTGAAGGGACAGACTCCCACTTCAAGCACACTGCCACAGTTGTGCAGAGACCAAGTAGTCTGAGATCTATTGGTGTTGCCAAAAGGAACAAAGCACCTGCTTTTATGCTGAAGATACAGATTATCTTTTGGAAGGTACAGATTATCAGCAGGAAAGCCAGCTCCTGCTGAACAACTTCTCCTTCTCCTCCTCCTCCTCCAGTGTGGTGTAGTGGTTAAGAGCGGTAGACTCGTAATCTGGTGAACCGGGTTCGTGTCCCCGCTCCTCCACATGCAGCTGCTGGGTGACCTTGGGCTAGTCACACTTCTCTGAAGTCTCTCAGCCCCACTCACCTCACAGAGTGTTTGTTGTGGGGGAGGAAGGGAAAGGAGAATGTTAGCCGCTTTGAGACTCCTTCGGGTAGTGATAAAGCGGGATATCAAATCCAAACTCCTCTTCTTCTTCTTCTTCTTCTTCTTCTTCTTCTTCTTCTTCTTCTTCACTCTTAAAGGCATAGGAATCCCATGCCCCTTAGGTTAAGTCACTAAACGGGGCTGATTAAATCCCAGTGCACATCATTCCTTCATTTCATGTAAGGAACCAATCTTTACTTCTTTTGTGCGAGAACTTCTTGTGGGCATAAGGCTAGGGGCAAGTACATATTCATAACGAACGCATGTCATAACTCTAGCAAAAGATCCTAAACCTCTTTTGTAGTTGTGTGTGTATGAATACACAAGTGGTCCATGCACCAGGGTTGCATTATAACCCTAGGAGCAATCTGAACTTCTTGGTGGCATTCTTCACAGCAATAGTCTTTCACAGACCCTACACTACAGATCTTCAAGCGTAATAATTAAGCCAGCACAGTTGGAAAACCAGTGCGGTGTAGTGGTTAAGAGCTGTAGACTCGTAATCTGGGGAACCGGGTTCACATCTCCGCTCCTCCACATGCAGCTGCTGGGTGCATAGCTGTCAACTTTCGGATTTGAAAATAAGGGATTTTTTCAAACTTTCGGATGCCGCGAGGGCGGTGCAATGGCACCAAGTAGCCTTGCCACCCTGCGCTCCAGAGGCTGCACGCGAACGGGTGAGCGAAAGAGCGAGCGCGTAGACGGCAGGCAGGCTGTCTGTCTGGTTGGGCGTGAGGGTCTGGCTGCACAAGGCATGCAAGCTCCGCCCCAGTCGGTCTCAGACTCCTTATTGGCAGCCGAGCAATGCAGCTGAGGAGCCTCCCTGGCCAGCAGGGAGGGAGAGGAGCTGCTTCCTTTGAAATCAGGGAAATTTAAGGGATATCAACAATCCGGGATCGCAGTGGGAAACGGCATTGGAACAAGGGAGTTTTCCGCAAAAAAAGTAAGGGCTGACAGCTATGGCTGGGTGACCTCGGGCTAGTCACACTTCTCTGAAGTCTCTCAGCCTCACTCACCTTACAGAGTGTTTGTTGTGGGGGAGGAAGGGAAAGGAGAATGTTAGCCGCTTTGAGACTCCTTAGGGTAGTGATAAAGCGGGATATCAAATCCAAACTCTTCTTCTTCTTCCTCAACCTTTGCATCCATCACTGCATGTCCCAAAACATGCAATTTGGACATCCTGGATTAACAAGCATAGCTGCAAATATCATTTCAAAGGGAGACCTTTTTTCTTTTCAATTGGCCTGCTTACATCCCTTAGACACCGCCATGCCTGCTCCATGAATTAAGCCAGTCCTTGAAGCCTTTCCTATTTTCTCCATTGCTTAATTCCCTTTCTTAGCAAAGCAGCTTAGTGAAATATATTTCAAGGTCAGCCTTCTTCCCCCCTAAGGTTTGCTCAGTAGCAGCGCATGTCTCGCCTGGGGACTCTGCTCTGATTAATTTGACTGTTGCTTTTCTTTGCTGCTTGAGCTGATTCCAAATTTGTCCTATTCTCTGAAAATTATATCCAGGGCAATATTCACAAGGGGGGGGGAGAGAAAGGAGAGGGGAGGCACAAGCTGATTAGCTGACTGGCTAGCAAGACAGGGTTTTTTTTTCAGTTATTGAGATAAAATTTATATAACAAAATCTATAGTTGGTATGAAGTTGTGCAGGGTCACTTTGCCATTTATCACTTGGCATGCAATTTTCAAATAAGTAACTTTGGGCACAGTTGAGGCAGTAGCAGCATCTCACCAGTAGGGGGCTGTAAGCTCACGGGAACAGAATGCCTTGGGCAGGAAAATGCTACGCGGAGAGCCTACCGAGAGCACCCTAAGCATCAATCAGGTTGCAGCTGCTGCGTGAGTAGGTCAAAAAACCTTGTGCTTGCTCAGCTGTACTGCGGTTCTTTGCCTCCTCATTGCCACCTTGTATTCCCAATCATTTGGTTGTGTGCGTCCGCGTTCATTAACACACCAAGGGCAAAGGCGCTATTTTTAAAACTCTTTCATAATGCGCCGGTGCCTGTCTCATCTTCAGAGTTTTTTTCTGGAGGTTTGGGTACCAGCATTGTTAACGTTCTTGTTTCCATACTGTCTTATCTCGTTTCGCCGTCCCTGCCCTCTTGCAGACATCCTCGGGCGACATCTGCGTTAGACAATTCGCTCTCTCTCCTTTTCAAACCAGCTAATGTACATTCCCATTAGTCCTCCGCGCTGCCTTTCAGCAGTTTTGTGATGATAATTCCAGGCAAATGTGCAGTGTGCAATTCACAAAAGGACAGTTGGTGCAATTCATAAAAAGGGCAGTTTAAAGGGGCTTTAAGTTTGCATATTGATCAGAATTAAGGGGAGGGGGAAATAATAACCCCTAAAGTTGTATTTTGCTGCAAAGCAATTACAGGCTTCATTTGTTGCAGAATTTAAAAAAAAAATACAAACTGAAGAAAAAGCAAAGACATATAATGTCCTGTGTGTGTGTCATAAATCTGCTCACTTGGGTAAAATTGCCAATGCAATATCAGCTCTTGCATGAATACATTTGTGAGAGGCAGTTTTCAAATAACCAGTCCAAAACCCCCCAAAACCTTCTTGAAGACCATGAAGGAAGCAGATAGCTGAAGAGAATAAAGCCAGTTAAATGCCAGGGTTGGTTTTTTTTTTTTGGGGGGGGGGAGAAATATTTGAGGGTTAACTGTGAGGAGGATCCTTGTAGGCAGAGAAGAAATGTGAGACAGTAACACATTCCTCCCACAAGCAGGGAGTGATGCAAACGTTGCTTTTCATTTTTTTACAAAGGTGGAATACAAATATTTTTATTAATAAAAAAAAGTGTGGTGAAATGGATGTGCCTCAGGCAACCACAAGCGCTTAATCCTGGAGGGCATTTCAGGTTTACAGGGGCATGGGGAGGTCTCATGTCGCTTGAGCAGGAAATTCACCACAAGCCTGGGTCTTGGATATATTCAAGGGTAAACTAGGAACAGCAGGAACCACTGTATATCAGGAGAAGAGCATTTGTTGTGACTTCTTATTTATACCTCATAGTCCCTTAATGTCATAATTACATGCCAATCACCTTTTTGGCAAGCTTACTGAGCTCAAAGTTTAATTGCTCGCAAGTCAGCCACTCTGTAGAACCAGTGAGTTATGGGTGCTCCTGAGAGATACCCAGCTGTGTTTTCATACACAAGGTATCAGAAGCGCCAACCTGTGAGGGAGAGATTGGGGAGACCAACGTTGCAGGTCAGGACATCAGAGGAGCCAGGAACACGGTGGTGGTGGGGGGACAGGTAAGCCCTGTCCCACATAATTGATCACATGACACAACACATTCACACCATTTGAATGGCAATGCCCATCAACTTTGGGGCCCCCCTGGTCTCCTCAAATATTTTATTGTTGGAGGGGAGATCTTAGGAGTTGTCTCCTATGGGCGGCAGTGTGGCTTCAATGGCCGGCAGCTCCTCCTCTTCCTAATCCTGCTGCTGCCACTGGCCGGGCGCAGCTTCACCGATCCTTCTCTGTGGCAGGAGGAGAAGAAGAAGCCGGCCACTGAAGCCACACCATTCTCGGCTCTATGCTTGGCCCAGATTTTTGGGAACATTAGGGGGGCTGTCCCCTAAATATTGGGGGGGGACAAAAGAGTTAGGACCCCAGGAGTTGGCGCCCCTGCATGATATGGAGGGTGGCTACTGATCTATATGATACCTGACCATTGTCCTCCCTGGATAGTTCCTCGGTCGGTCATAGGGTGGCCACTTATGCATCACACCTCCCCCATAAAAAAAGGAAATGCATCACTAGAAAAGAAGACAAAAGATATTTGCATATAGAAGGATGTGTGTGGCGCTGTGGTCTGAACCACTGAGCCTCTTGGGTTTGCCAATTAGAAGGTCGCCGGTTCAAATCCCCACTGCGGGGTGAGCTCCCATTGCTCTGTCCCAGCTCCTGCCAACCTAGCAGTTTGAAAGCACACCAGTGCTAGTAGATAAATAGGTACCTCTGTGTTGAGAAGGTAAACGGCGTTTCTGTGCGCTCTGGCTTCCATCACAGTTTTCCGTTGTGCCAGAAGCGGTTTTGTCATGCTGGCCACATGACCTGGAAAGCTGTCTGTGGTGTAGTGGTTAAGAGCGGTAGACTCGTAATCTGGGGAACCGGGTTTGCGTCTCCGCTCCTCCACATGCAGCTGCTGGGTGACCTTGGGCTAGTCACACTTCTCTGAAGTCTCTCAGCCTCACTCACCTCACAGAGTGTTTGTTGTGGGGGAAGAAAGGAAAGGAGAATGTTAGCTGCTTTGAGACTCCTTTGGGTAGTGATAAAGCGGGATATCAAATCCAAACTCTTCTTCTTCTTCTCCCTCGGCCTGAAAGCGAGATGAGCGCCGCAACCCCATAGTCGCCTTTGACTGGACTTAACCTTCCAGGGGTCCTTTACCTTTTACGTGTAGAGGCAAAGTTAAAAATTCAAGACCTATTTGTAAGGATGTTCAGATCAACAGAGGTGGACCTCTTGGCAATTCCACCACCCTCAGAAGCTTTGGATGGCGGCAGCCTAGGAGAGGGCATTTTCTGTGGCTGCTCCTAAGTTGTGGAGTTCCCTCCCCACGGAAGAACATTTGGCATGCTTGTTATGCAGCTTCTGTTGTGTGCTAAAGACACACCTCTTTACCCTGGCCTTACCCTAATGCAGCACAGTTATGAAAAATACCCTCCTGAGAGATTTGTAGCTATGGGATTCGGCTACTGAATCTGAAAAATTTGATACCGCTTGACAGATTATGAGTCGCTCAGACTATTGTGTGTAGGATGAACACTGTGAGTTGCTTGCAGCACTGCAGTTCTAACCATGTGCCAGGAATAAGATAGGAATCGCTCTTTGCAGCTACAAGATTAGCCTATAAACACAATCTGCAGCACCGTTAAGAAAATGTTGGCCTTTCATACTGTGCCACCAGAAAACCCTCCCCAACCATCCTGGGCTTTGCTCAAATGAAGCCGTCATCCTGCCCCCATTTGTTTCTTTCACTAAGAGTTTTATAGAGTCAAAAAAATTGGTTGATAAGCCAGCATAAGCACATGTCTTTAAAAATGCATGCCTCCCCTTTGTCAAATCGATTTGAGAATTCTGCTTGTAGTTAACTCTCAAGAGATGCTTATTACAAACTCCTGCAATCCTATAAGTGCTTGTTGAAAACTGAAATCTCTGCAGCTAGTTTTCAGGTGTAGGACCGGATTGATGGAGTTGATGGACAATGCACAGGAATAACGATAATAAATGCATGTGCACTTCTTTAATTTAGTCTCAGAAGCACTTTTTTGTGTGGGAGTAATCCCTCGCCTCTGTGTTTCAGACCACATACACTTATTCTTACACATACACATGCATCTTAGCCTTGATAACAATGAACACTGAGCCAAATATATCCACCACCAGCTTCACTGGGCTATTCGTCCCCAACAAAAGTGGGAAGAATAATTAGGTAGGCTCACGTTTAAACAATAAACCCAACCAAATTTCTCTCCCATCTCTACATTGATCCTGTGAGTGACATTCTGAAACCTGGACCCCCCGCCCCCCAGTCTCGGTTGCTTCTGAACACAATTGCTTGATGATTAAGGAAAGACGCCGCATAGAGGTTTCAATGTATTCTCTTTCCTTGCTGTTGCACTTCTTCCAGATCGGAAGCATTGCAATGGGAAGATGTTTTGGGGTCCCCATCAGGAAGAGCATAAAGGCAAATGTCCCGGGAAAATTGGGTCATCGCTCCCCCCCCCGTGAGAACATGACTGCTATTTTGGCCACTGTAATCTCACACAATTCCATGCTGAGATTTCGTCCTCCCAAAAAATGCTTTTTGGGTGGCCAAAATCTTGCATGGCACCCCAAAATGTGTATTTTGGGGCACTGTGAGGGCCTGCCTCCCCAAAAGCGTGTTTTGGGGGCTTTGGGATCTCATGTGGGTCATGTGACTTCCCCAGAAGCACGGTAGGGAAGACACACATCCCGGTTTGGGGACTCAACATGTTGGAGGGGATTCAATATAGAAGCAAGAAAACAGGACTCGGTTATGTCATAGAGTTCAGGGCTAAGAAATAGTATTTTAAACAAAGACTTCTCCAGGTTATGTGAGGCTGACAACCACAAGATCATTCAAGAGATTCACAGTTTGCCAAAAGTGTTTTCTCTGATGAACTAGCAGCTGTCCTTTCAAACCGTTTAGGTTTCAAACTTCCTGATTCTGCACTGCCCTCCTGTTATTGTTGGTTGACCGATGATTCACTACTAAATGCTTTGTGAAATCCAGTTACTGTATGGTAAGGAAATGACAGAACCTTCTCTGCAGACTGAAGTCTTTTTTAAAACCATGGAAGCTTCTTATTGGCTATATCCCAGAATTCACCACCACCACAGATACCTTCTAAAAGACACTATGCAATCAATGCATAGTTGAAAATAAACAAACACATTTTAAAAGGGTCTTTGCTGTAGAATTTACACACCAAAGCTGGAGATGTTCCCTCAGGAATGAAACAATCAAGTGAAAACTACTTTCCTTTCAAGCTACTCTCTGTGTATCAAAAGGCTTGTCTTGTCTCTTGCTGTTCAAGCTGTACATAAAGACATTTTACTGGCAGGATTTTCATTTTAACAGGTGTATAAAAGTTTATATAAATAAGGAGTAGAGAGCAAGAGCCATATTTTTTCTCTTTTTCTCATCATCTTGTAGATAGACGCTTTTAGCTGGATTCAGATGCAGTCCTTTTTGTAATTTTGCACCTCGGAATTAGTAAAATCTGGCACATACTTCACCCAATGATCTTTTGGTTAATAGACTTTCCAGCTGCTTCTAGGAAAATATTTCCAGTTTAGGAAGCAATAGGATCTGGTGCTTTTACCTGCCCCTTCTGGAGAAACAGAGTGGTATTCCACCAAGGTTTACTCAGAATAAATCCACTTAAATGAATGAACATGATTAAGTTAGGTCCATTGGTTTTAATGGGTCTACTATGAGTAAAACTCCATTGAATACCAAAGTTCTGAAATGAATGAGCACCGTGAGTGACACCAACCTGTCTTATTGCTGGTCTAGATAGAATAGAATAGAATAGAATAGAATAGAATAGAATAGAATAGAATAGAATAGAATAGAATAGAATAGAATAGAATATATTTTATTGCCATTGTCCCCTTCGGGGACAACGAAATTATGGACAGGACGAGATATGGACAGGATGAGTGTCAGACCCACAGTCAGCCTATGAGTTTCACCCTATGGGCCAGGCTCCTGCTGGGTTCAAACCAAAGAATCAAATGAAAGTGTACAACAAAGAAAATGATGAAGCAAGAATGACCAGAGATTGAGACTAATGGCTGGGTTAAGCTATGAGGAATTTCTCCATAAGTGGACACAGCCTCAGCTGAGTGCCTCTACATTCTTCCATAGTCCATTATAAGACTGTGACTAGATGCAGACTCCATACAGCGGGAGATTTGGACACAAAACCACAGTTTATGGCCTTAGTTCATGTGGGGCCCCCCAAATATGCCCCTCCCCATTTCAAGTTTTGCCTTAAAGATAAATGGAATGGCAAATCAGATACTAAAACAGACATTATCATTTTCATTGTTCATTTGAATTAGAATGATATGCATGGGTTTTTTTTTTGTAATGCTATGAGGCCTCTTGAGCTTGACATGGCTTAAGGCCTCAGCATCTATTTATTTATTAAATTTGTATACCGCCCTTCATCCGGAGATCTCAGGGCAGTTCACAACATGAAAATGCAATATAAAAGCACAAAATATAATATAATATATAATATATATAATATATATAATATATATAATATAATATAAAAGAACAAAAAAAACCCCTCCCCCACAAACCCTCCCCCTCCCACAAACACATTTAAAAAGGGTATAAGATGTTAATCAGCCAAAGGCCTGGTTGAAGAGAAACGTTTTTGCCTGGTGCCTAAAGGCGTATAATGCAGACACCACCCAAACCTCCCTGGGAAGAGCATTCAATTGGGTTCCAGGCCCTTGTCTCACTGGTTGATGATCTCCGGCGGGCTAGGGCCCTGCGGAAAGATGTCAAATCCCGCAGGGCCCTGGTCTCTTGTGACAGAGTGTTCCACCAAGTTGGGGCCAGTACTGAAAAGGCCCTGGCCCTAGTTGAGACCAGTCTAACAACCTTGTGGCTCGGGACCTCCAAAATGTTGTTATTTGTGGACCTTAAGGTCCTCTGCGGGGCATACCAGGAGAGGCGGTCCCGTAGGTACGAGGGTCCTAGGCCGCATAGGGCTTTAAATTATATAATAATAATAATAATTTATTATTTGTACCCTGCCCATCTGGCTGACTTTCCCCAGCCACTCTGCCGAGCTAGCAATCAGCTCGCTCATGTGCAGCTCACCCACACCAACTCCTAAGCGTGGTCTTCACTTCAGGGTGGGCTGCCTGCGTACACATGCATCTTGCAGTGCACCCTCCCATATCCCATTCACCCTGAGGAGCCCCAGTTCCCCAGCTGGGGGCTGGGAGGGATACACGCCCAATGCCTAAGCCAAGGTCTTTCTACATCTTTCTGCATTAATAAAGTTGTGGCCAAATTTTAATTCCATAACATGTTGTCACGAGTCGTTATTCCTTCTGGTGGTCTCTCGGGTCCTGGGTGTGTGTGGGCACATAAAAGCCATCATTTCACTTCTTCCGCATCCCTCAATAAGTGGTTGTGCTGAGTTAAGGAATGTATATTCCCTAGGCATGAAGTACTTTCTGGTTCTTTGTTTACGTAAAGGGTATTTATTACTAAAGACAGAATAACTCAGATAATTGCCTTCTCAAAAAAAAAGTAGATTTTCATGTTCTGAGTAGTGTCAAATCCATGAATTTTTATGGAGCCAGATGCAAACCACATTGACTCAGAAGTCATTGCAAACTCATTAAGTTTGCTGCAAAGAGCTCATATCCTTCCTGTATGAACACGCATTTGTATTGGGGAGTCATTTGTACCAAGGATAGATACATGTGCAAGCAAGCTGTATCAACTGTATTACCATTATGCGATGCCTAATAGGCTATTAGAACATGGCCATTAACGGATGCAGGAAGTCTTTAATAGGACTGGAAGCATGCTAAGACACATCATTCTTAGAGGCAGCCATTAAAAAAAGAGTGTAAGTTATGACATAGTGAAAGAAAGATACACACGCAACTCTCCTCTCAAATATTAACTTTTCACTCACTGACATGCACTTCCTCACCCTCAGTAAACAAACCTTCATCGACATGCAATCCCTGTCTGTGGTTCGCTTTTATCTCTCCGCATCACAGGTTATCCACCCGTGTCCTAGATCATGTCACCTTTTCTCTCTCTCGTGATACTTCTGTCTGGTTTGGTGGCCACATTCACATGTTCATATCAACATGTGTGTGAGACAGGCAGGCAGACAGAACTGTCCCCACTCCTGATCTCCTAAGTTCAGTCCAAAGCATCTATGGACATACAAGCTATATGTGGAAAGGTGTTCTCTGGGTGACTGGGAATCCTGCAAACAGCCACATCCTTCTTTTTTTTTTTTTTTGGTAAATAATTTTTATTAAATTTTTCGGTTCCCCCCCAAAAATTACATTATAACAAATATCATAATTCATCAATTCCAAATTATCCCTTCCCTCCCATCCTCCCCAGACTTCCCTCAACCTCCTTCTCTAGTTTATTTTAACATAGTTTCAATTCCTTCATATTTTCTTTCCATTCATTTTTTAATATTTAATCTTCTAATTTATATAAATTTTGTTACTTGTAAATGTTTACTCAAAACCTGCTAATGAGTCCAATTCTTTGCACTGTTTCTGTAGATAAGCCAAAAATGGTTCCCAATCTTCTTTAAAATATTTTTTTTGTCCTTATTTCATGGTCTATCAGTTTGTTTTGCCATTTCGGCATATTGCATAAGTTTTTCTTGCCATTCTTCTTTAGCTAGTTTTTTATCGCTTTTTCATCTTTGTGCCAATAACATCCTTGCTGCGGTTGTAGCATACATAAAGAGACTATGTTTTCCCTTTGGCAAATCTTGACCTAAAATTCCTAACAAAAATGCTTCTGGGGTTTTCACAAAGGTTATCTTAAACATTTTTTTTTTCATTTCATTATATATCATTTCCCAATAATTTTTAACTATTTTACAATTCCACCTGTTGTGTATTGATTCAAAGGTTATCGTATCTGTATGACTATTGTCTGTAAAGTAACTGCATTCCTGTTCCAGAAGGAACAGCTACTATTGGTTCATTCAAGCTGCTGCATTTGGATCCTCAGCTTTATTGGTTCCCACCAAAAAGCTGCTGTGTGATTGCTTGAGATGGTTCCCTCCAAAATGTATCTTTTCCTTGCCAGTCTCTCTCCCCTATAAATGTAACCTCCTACCCTCAGTTCCCTCAGTCTTGTCTTGTTGCCTGAATAAAGAAGTTGCTATATGAAGACGCTGTCTCCTGCCTGACTATGTCAGAGAGCTGAAATCACTTGCTGAAATCATTAGCCCCATGCTACAACACCACCATAAATGATAGAAAGTGCCTTCCTTCTCTTTACACTTCCAACACTTATTGGAGCTGCAAACAGCCACATCCTGAATAACATGTATTGAACCTCTGTACATAAGCTGAGTGCAAACCTGCCACTCAACATGTAGAGGATGAGGGTACATGAATAAAGTTATAAATTTGCTTTTTTGGGTGGGGTGGGGTGGGGAGGTTCTGATGTACACATGTAATTCCTCCACCCGCAAGCTGTTCCTAAGTCATATCAATGGAGGAAACTGCCCCCTTTCCACATGTCCCTCCCCCAACTGAAGTAAATGAAAGCTACTTCGCTCTGAATACCAGTAGCTGAGGAACATCAGCAGAAGATGGCCTTCATGTCCTCTTGGGGGCTTCCCATAGGTATCTGGTTGGTCGCTGTGGAAAATAGGATCCTTTACTGGCTGGATCTTTGGTCTTACTCTGTAGGGTTCTTCCTATGTTCACACACTGCTGCTCATTAGCCAAGAATGATTAGGAAATTCTGGGCCTATGCAAACCAACATTTCTGCTAATGGCAATAAGAGGATAAGAGAGGTGATTGCAAAGAGGACTAAGTATAGGAACCAACTGGAATTGGAAACAACCATGCATGGGCATGAGAAGGAAAAAGTGGGACCTGCAACAAAATGTTGCAACATACTGGTATTTTGCACCTTCTAGTATGTGGCTCGCCAGTGTGGTGCTGTCCAGATTTTGCTGGACTTCTACTTCCACAAGCCATGATGATTGGCCATGTGGGCAAGGGCTGATGGGAGTTTGAGTCCCATGAGGGCACCACGTTGACTTCCCCTGTCTTTGTAGAAGGTGGCCAGCCAGCCATGTCCTGCTCCAACATGGCATTCCTTCACCACTCCATTTCCTTTTCCAATCAGCATTCCATGGGTACTGAACACACTTTGGCGAGTTACAGAACATCCATTGCTTTGCAAAAGCACCCTGTGCAATGAAGTTAGTTTCTTGTTGCTGCTCAATAATATCTGTATTGTCTATCTCTATCTCTATCTCTATCATCTCCTGAAAATCTTATCTGTCAGCATAGTTTTATTCTGAGTTCAGCTTTGGAGGACTGCTGTAAATATTGATCTCTTCACTTCTGCAATATCAATTCTAAGGAACTGTTGCCCTTCCCACATGTGTGAGAAGAAAGGAAGCAAAACGTTTTGCAAATGTATGAGCCATGCATCCAGCTTCGCTTGCATCTTTTATAAGATGAGATTTTTTTTCAGTAGATTCAGAGCAAGTACCATAATTCTTAGCATGTGGGCAGCGTTCTTGTTCAATGATGCCACCCCAACTCCTCAAATACCAGCAAAAAGGCATGGGTGAGTCATGGAGCTCTGTGTTCCCCCCCTCAAGCTTGCTTCTGGGATCTATTATATATTCTGTGTGTGGCCTTCACACTGAGCCAGTTAGCTGATTTTATCACTTACGTCTCCCAAGAAGCGACAGACTGAGATTTGTGTCCCTTTGCATCTTTCAACAGTGGTGGCTCTTGGCACCTCAAATGTGTGACACCAGAATCCACCAGCCACCCCGCCTCTTGCCTTCCATTCCACACCATAGTTGTGGCACCTCCGGTGTGACCAAACTGGTCGTGCTCCCCTAAATCTGCCTCTGCTTCCACTGGCCTTTCAAGTGCAACTCCTGAAGAAATGCATTAACCCTTGTTTCCTTTATAGCAGGGATGAAGAAATGCCAGCCCTCTAGATGTTGTTAGACTGTAGCTCTCATCCTCCTGGACCACTGGCCATGCTGGCTGGGGTTGGTGGGAGCTGGAGCCTGACAACATATGTAGAGGTGCAGGATCCCCATCCCTGTACTGCAACAATAGCTCCACAGGTGTGATGCTCACTGAAGGCCCTTTGCTGAAAGCCCCTTGCCTTCACAGGTGAAGTTGGCTATGGCTGGGTTGGTGGCCTTTTCATAGTACAGCCCTACACTAGTGGCCAAAATTGTGGAAACCTTTTGGAGAAAGTACATTTCCAAGGTTTGATGGCTCATAACACCACTTTTTTTTTTTAGTGATACCACAAAATTATATATCATTGTAAAGGTAAAGGTAAAGGGACCCCTGACCATTAGGTCCAGTCATGACCGACTCTGGGGTTGTGGCGTTCATCTTGCATTATTGGCCGAGGGAGCCGGCGTACAGCTTCCAGGTCATGTGGCCAACATGACTAAGCCGCTTCTGGCGAACCAGAGCAGCGCACGGAAACGGTGTTTACCTTCCCGCCAGATTGGTACCTATTGATCTACTTGCACTTTGACATGCTTTCGAACTGCTAGGTTGGCAGGAGCAGGGACCAAGCAACAGGAGCTCACCCCGTCGTGGGGATTCGAACCGCCGACCTTCTGATCGGCAAGCCCTAGGCTCTGTGATTTAACCCACAGCGCCACCCGCGTCCCATATATATCATTGTAAAGATAATTTAATGACTGCTGTTGTAATAAATAGTCCTTCATAAAAGTTATTGCATTACATTCTTCATTAAATTATCTTCCCATTGATATATAATTTTACATTATTACTCCAAAAATAAAAGTGGTGCTATGAGCCATCATTGCCAAAACAAGATGACACCTGATTGGCTCTCTAAACCAGGGGTAGGCAACCTAAGGCCCATGGGCCGGATGCGGCCCAATCGCCTTCTAAATCTGGCCCGTGGGTGGTCTGGGAATCAGAGTGTTTTTACATGAGTAGAATGTGTGCTTTTATTTAAAATGCATCTCTGGGTTATTTGTGGGGCATAGGAATTTGTTCATCCCCCCGTCTCCAAAATATAGTCTGAGGGACAGTGGACCAGCCCACGGCTGAAAAAGGTTGCTGACCCCTGCAAATCTAAACACTCCTTTTTCTGGTTATTTGGCTATAACTTTTGATAGAATACAGATAACTGAACAAACCTTGTTGCATTACATTCTTCATTAAATTATCCTTCCATTGATATATAATTTTATGGTATTACTCCAAAAGAAAGTGACGTTATGAGCCATCAAACCTCGGAAATACACTTTCCCCAAAAGGTTTCCACAATTTTGGCCACTAGTGTACTTTGGAAACCTCATCCAGAAGAGTTCCCTTGTCACCTTCATTACAAATTTTTCAGCACCAGGTCGAGTCCTTAGCCTGAGTGTTAAATGAAAAGTGGTTGTAATTATAGCTTCCAAGAAGTTTTTAAAAGAGTGTTTTATATGCTGTTTAATTGAGTGTTTTATTATTCTTACTGCCTGGTGCTCTGTTTATTTTTCGGTTATGTTGCAACTTTATTTTGCTTTATAGCATTTTTTTTAATACCGTATTTCTGAAAACCACTAACGCCCTGTAAAATAAATAATAAAAACAGCAAAAACATTGCAAGTAGCAACACTACGGATGCTAAAATAGTTTCTTTTAAAAAAATAATACTGTATAGCTGCCTTTTTGCACATTTAAAAAGAAAGTGGGCTATAAATCCTCAAAACAATGAAAAAAGAGGCTTAAATATATAGGCTAAAAACCAAGGAAACTGTGCCATAAATATTGAAATAGTTGAGAATGTTAAATGTAGTTTGCATTCCTGCTCTCACTTGAAGATAAAGTTGGGGAGGTCAACAGGCTGTTGCGCAAGGATGTCAAAAGGTGACATTCAATCTACATTTCCTACTTCAGTTTTGCAGATCTACCATTACATCAGGACAGGCTGTAAAAAAGACAGATTACTTGTTTTCAGGCAGGAGATGCAACTCACACGAAGATTTCCCCACTGGTAAAGGTCACCTTTAATGAAGAAATTCCATTAGGAAAAAAAATAAATGTAAGTTTCAAGTTTGGCCAAATCCAAACTTCACACTTCCCGCATACAGACATGTATTCTAAACCTACTTTCCTAGTTTTAAAACATTGTGCAGATAACAATTGGCAGCGCAATCCTAACCATGTCTACTCAGAGGCCCCCTTGAATTCAACCAGGCTCACTCCCAGGAAAGTGGGGTTAGGATTGCCGCATTAGAAACTAAAACCCTGTTGAACAGCCTATACCACTGTTTGGAGCACAGAGCAGCTGAACCCTATACAGTGGTACCTTGGTTCTCAAACGCCTTGGTACTCAAACAACTTGGAACCCAAACACTGCAAACCCCGAAGTAAGTGTTCTGGTTTTCAAACTTTTTTCGGAAGCCAAACGTGCTCCGTTTTGAGTGTTACACTTCCGATTTGAGTGCCACACTTCCGTTTTGAGTGTTACGCTGAGGTCTGTCTGCTTTTGCCATTTATTTCGTGTTTCTGTTTTTGCGGCTCTTTTTGTTTTGTTTTTGTCACTGTGTGGAACCCAGTTCAGCTACTGATGGATAGATAGTGTGACTGCAGTGCATTGTTTATTGCTTTCATTTTATGGCTCAGTGGTCTCATTAGATAGTAAAATTCATGTTAAATTGCTGTTTTAGGAGTTGTTTTTTAAAAGTCTGGAACGGATCAATCCATTTTGCATTACTTGCTATGGGAAAGCGTGCCTCGGTTTTGGAACGGACTTCCGGAATGGATTAAGTTTGAGAACCAAGGTGCCACTATATTTCAGATGCTATCTCTAAAACAATGCCAAGTTTCATGATGAAGCATAGGATTTAGGGACCTTTTCCTATTTTAGAATTGACTTCATCTTCCTTTTCAGGCTGAAGCTTTTTTAATAGTTGGGATTGATTTATGGATTTTACATATATATATGAGACCAAATGCAGTGCTCCAATTTAGAAAGTTTGGACATGTTTCTCTCCCCCTTCCTCTTTGTGGAAGGACTAAATAAGAGTGCCTAAATCCATCAAAAATGCTGAGGGGAACTATCACAATTTCCATATTTCTAATGGATGTGAGATCTTTCAAAAGCATGTAGAAAATAAATGTGTCAGGTTGAGGGCTAGGTTAGAACCCTTCTCCTGACATCTAGACAGACATTTTTTGCTTATATTGGGAAACATTTAACCATGCAAACCCTTGGCTGCTGGGTCATGGCCCAGTTCGTTCAATTCAGCGATGTCCTCACAGCCAGCAACAGAATTCCTCTTAAAAATAGCTACATTCATGTATGCTGTTTTCAGTTGCTGATTATATCCCTGTGATAATTTCATCGCTTTGACAGAGCCGCTGCAATTTGACTAGTCTTGACTTGGGGCCGAAGGTCCCGTGGTGCAAATGGAAGGCAATTCTGCTCAAAGGATCTTTTAAGCAAAAGCCTTGTTTCCCAAGGCTCATCACCACCTCCCTTCCAATAGCAAACTCAGGTGGTGCGTGCTAATAGAAATGGAAACAAATCAATGGAGGTATCAGCATGCTTGAGGGAATCCTGAGGTTAGCAGAAGTGCTAGATAAATAGATAAACCAAGAGGGCAAAAGAAATCTCTCAAAACAGGCCCAATGAAGGCTGAACATGCTCAGTAGCTGTGGGATGTTGACGGTCAGCTGGAAAAGAAAATGGAAACTGGAAACTGGTGGTGGAATGGGCTCTTGGAGCAGGATGTGGCTGAATGGCACCCTCCCACTATACTGGGAGAGAACACACTGCAGTATTTTGTTGCACGTCCTGCACATTCCTTCTAATAGCAAACTTGGGTGATTGAGTGTCTGTTGGTTTGGAGGCAAACCAGTCTTCCTGGATGCACACCCATGCGAGTCATGTGACCCGCACAAGATCACGGAGCCCCAAAATGAGCATTTGGGGGGCAAAACGCATGAGATCACGACCTCGCGTGAGATCACAAAGTCCAAAAATGCTTTGAGCATAGCGCCCCAAAAGAGGATGCCCCTGTTTAATTGAGGAAGTTGAGGGGTATTGTCAGGTTCGCTTAATGGTTGCTCATGAGTAAAGACCAAGCCCTTCTTGTCTTTCAACTATTTTATTGTGCAAAGTATGTACAGTGCGGAGCTAACCCTAAACATGACCGTCTAGTCGCTAGCAGAATCCGGAAGTGCCCCCCTCCTGTTGCGACACCAACACCAGAGTCTCGGCACTCTAAAGTGCTGCCTTCTCCTTCTGCATAAAGCGGGCCCCGGAAATGGCGTCTCCCCCTCCGAGTTTGTCTGCTGAGTGGTGCTAGGTCTCTCTGCATCTTCCTCTCCCCACCTGGCTCCCTCCCGGTATCTGCTCCTCCCTCAAGGAGGAGCTGGTAGACTCACTGGGAGATGTATCTGTCGACAACAGAGGCCGAGGCTGCCGGTAGCCACTCAGTGCTGGACTGGCAGGGGTGGGCACATCCCTGACAGGTACGAACAGGTCTACACAAAAATGCACTTCTGTCACCTGAGGTGGCTGCTTCACCCTGCATCATGGGTGGGCCGGCTCTGCTAGATAGCTTTTAGTAAGTATCCTGCTTCAGGTGGAGGGGAGTCAGGTTTTGTATTGCGGTGTGGTTGCTGTTGACGCTCTGCCTGCACTATGTAAGGATTTTTAGTGGACAAATGTGCCATTTTCACACACACTTTATGTAGCTATAAAGGTTTGGAGCTGGCGGCCACGCCTGACCACCACCACCCAACAAAGGCCTGAAGAGTTGTGGCTTCTGTTGCAGTCCTGACCCTGATGCCCTGCAGCATTGTGTTGCTGCTGGATCTTCCATGCAGTTTGGTGGACTGGACATGGAACTGCTGCTGCTGAACATGGGGGTTGGTTCCAGCAGAAAACCAGCAGCAAAGTATTCAGGCCACTATAATAACAATAATATAATAATTTATTATTTATAGCCCACTCCATCTGGTTGGGTTTCCCCAGCCACTCTGGGTGGCTTCCAACAAAAGATTAAAAATACATGAAAACACCAGTCATTAAAAACTTCCCTAAACAGGGCCAAGACAGCTCACAGGTCCTGTTTTTGTGGCGGCGGTGGCAATGGGAAATGGTCTCTTCAAGTTTCTTCAAGTGAAGTTAATAAGTATGGGCAAAGGAACTCAATCCCAAATGCTAAAATGGAATTTCATTAATTAACTGAAGCTATAATTAGTTTGATCTAATCTCTCTGAACGTTTTCAGTCGGCAAGAGTATACCGAGAGATTAGCATTGTAGAAACACCTGTGCCCGCAGAGAGGTCATCATCTCAATCAATACTAACTCTGCTCAAACAGATACCTAATCTAAAAGAAGAAGGTCATCTGCCTCCAAGTACTTAAAAAGATCAGCTATTGGTTGCTTAAGGGTTGGTCTTAGATTCTCTTCTTAACCATATACATTTAGCTAATTCACTTGCGCCTGGCTTTGGGCTAAGCTTCAGCAACCATATACAGATGAGTTATTAAACAGCAATCACATGGCAGAATTGTCACCAAGGGCGGCACCAGGGAGGGGATGAGGAAGGGGCAAGTGCTGTCCTCGCCAGTTGCTGGATTCCATGGTTGTTTGATGGAAAAAGAAAGACTTTTTTTTCACATACAAATTATAACTGAATCACAAACTGGAAATGAAAACAAGGCTTCAGTCCTAAGCATGCTTACTTAAAACTTCACGCCATCAATGGCACTCCTGTTGCAGAAAATATGTTTAGGAAAGGGGCAGTAACATATTTATTTCTCTTTTAGAAACCTAGCATGTGTCACAGAATTCCCTCCCCAAAAGTACTTTACCTCTTCTGTACCCAGAGGCGTAGCAAGCCCAGGTGGTACCCGGGGCGGAATTTTTTTTGTCACCCCCCACTTTAATTAAAAATTTTTTTAAAAAAATTAAGAAGTGCCACCCCCCTTTGATGGTGCCACTTTGCGAGGTGTGGGGGTTTTGTGTGTGTGTGTCTATTATCTCTTTTTTTTCAATAAAGTTAAAATAAAAAATAATAAAAAATAATAAAAATTTAAAAAAATAAAAAGTGTCACCCCCCTCTGATGGTGCCACTTTGTGAGGTGTGGGGGGTTGTGTGTGTGTGTCTATTATCTCTTTTTTTTCAATAAAGTTAAAATAAAAAATAAAAATAAAAAAATGATAAAAATTAAAAGACAAAAAAACAAAAAAAAGTGTCACCCCCCTCTGATGGTGCCACTTTGCGAGGTGTGGGGGGTTGTGTGTGTGTGTCTATTATCTCTTTTTTTCAATGAAGTTAAAATAATTTTTTAAAAAAATTTAATTTTTTTTTTTTTTAAAAAAAGTGTCACCCCCCTCTGGGGTGGAACCCGGGGCGGACCGCCCCCCTTGCTACGCCCCTGTCAGTACCCCCCTTTTTATTTTTGTTGTTCCTGCCACTAACTGTCTTCGCAGGAGTACAGAATCTACGCAGCAGAGTCGCAAGTAATGATAGGAAGTCACACTTCTTGCAAGGGCATTGCTGGGCTTCCAGAAGGTCATATTCCTCTATGCCAACCTTCCATGGTGCGGTGGGAGGAAGGAACAGTTTAGTCTTGATTGCTACCTCTATATCTATTTAGAGCAGGTGTGAAGAACTTTTAGCCTTCCAGATGTTGCTGAACTACAATTTTAGACATTAGCCATGTTTGCTGAGGCAGATGGGAGTTGTAGTTCTGGAAGGCCAAAGGTCCCCCACATCTGGAGGGCACCAAGCTGAAGAAGGCTGTTCTGCACAAATTATTACCATTTTTGTTATTTGCTGCTGAATTGCAAATGCTGACTTCTAAGTAGTTTACAAGTATAAAACCGATCTCAAAAAAATCTAAGCACACATAATTAAACTACACAACAAAGCACTTCTATAAAAAATATTGAAATAAACATTCACAATGGAAATATAAGCCCATTAAAGCAGCAGAACTAAAACAGTTAAAACAGCAATTAAAACAATTAAAACAGGAGAATCAGGAGATCACACATTCCTTTTTCAGACATAGCCAGCCACTCTATATAGGCCCTAAACTAAAGGCAAGATATTGCTCATTCCAGTGAGATGATATATAAGGCACTCATTATTAAATAAATTTGCTTTTTTAAGAAAAGAAAATCCTTAATTAAGCTTATTTGAGTTTGGACAGGTAACTAGCATTTTTATGTGTACAAATGAATGTATTTTAAAGCCTCAATGTTCGGCTTCTAGGACGATTGTTCATTCAACTTGGAATCATGGACTTTGTAACTGCCAGTTGTTAAAGGAGGAAGCTTTGTGGGTTTGGGATAAAGGACATAGGATCTGTAATTGTACCTAGGTTTGTAATCTTGTAACATGGGGTACCTGTAACACACAGGGTGGAGTCCTCTTGCATGGAAGGCCAGCCATACTTTCTTTCAGATTATTCCATTCCACTCCTTCCAACAGTTAGCCTGCATTCCCTGGCCGCTTAGCATGCTTAGTCCTTATTGGCTTATCTGGGGTCTTCCCCAACCCTCCTAGTCTGATATTTTTGACCCAAAATACGCCCCCTACTTCTGCAAATATTGGGATTTTCCTGATCATGCTGATACCTCCTCCTTCTTTCTCAGTAGACCTGTTTCAGCTACGTAGCTGTTATAACTCAGCAACCCAGTTCATTATTGGTATATGATATGTGAAGTGTGACCATCACAGATGAACTATTATGGAATGGATTTTCTGTCAACTTTCAGAACAACAGTTTTAAGGAAAAACTACTCTGCTCTTAAGTGTTATTGAGTATGTGTCCCTGATTATAAAGCAAAGTCTGGGGAGGGTAACCAATACAGACTGCAGCAATGCTTTCCATATTACCAGAAAAAGAAAACAGGGGCGTGTTTCTTGGAGACTATACATATTGACAGGAGAATGTGCACAATGTGCACAATGGCTGGCCTTCTCAGTACTGGCCCCGACTTGGTTTAACCCTGTTTCATTCCTTTGGGCTACTTAAAGATGAGGCTGCATTTTAAATTTTAAATCGTATTTTAACTTGCATTTTAATTGATTGTTTTGTATGTTTTGTTGTGATTTTATGGGTGTTAGCCGCTCTGAGCCCGGTCTTGGCTGGGAAGGGCGGGGTATAAATAAAAATTTATTATTATTATTATTATTATTATTATTATTATTAATGAACAAAATTCTGTTTTGAAGGCCTGTTGGGGATTTTGCATATTGAATGGGAAATCTGCCCAATTCCCTCTTTATTGATTCTCCATGAGGACTGACTAATGTGAACAATGGCTAGTTATTATGTGCATTAACCACTCAACTTACAGTACCCAAAAGTGGTTGGTGCATCACTGTGATGATGTACTGGAAGGGAGAAGGGGAGGAGTGAGGTGGCAGCGACCTTGACACCGTGCAAACGAATCAGTGCAAATTCAGGATTGGCTCCACCAGTGCGTTTGCGCCGCGCTGACTTTACAGTTGCCTCACCTCTCACCCTCTCTTTCCTAGTATGCCACAGAGGCATGGGTGACAAGAGGTCAAGTAGGTGCCATCACCTTGCCCTGCTGACCACTGCTGGCATTACACACACACACACACACACACACACACACACACACACACAAATAAATTCAGCATATGTATTCAATATATTGTGCTTTCATAGACTGATTCAGAGAGATCCTGAACACTCTCAAGTTCCCCAGACTTACCGTATTTTTCGCCCCATAAGACGCACTTTTTTCCTCCTAAAAAGTAAGGGGAAATGTCTGTGCGTCTTATGGAGCGAATGTGTGGTCCCTGGAGCTGAACTGCCCAGGGGCAAAAGCAGATCGTGCTTTTTTTTAAAAAAAAGAGAGAAGGGGGTGTTGAAAGGAAGCCCGCTGAGCAGCTGCTCAGCAAACGATGGGGAGAGAGTTAAGGGAGAGAGATTCCAGCCCCGCCCCCTTGCAGAGGGAGGCTGTTTCCCCAGCGACATGTGACTGGCTGATTAGATTATCTGTCTGGAAACTGTAGAAATGGCTTCCTGAAGCTGCAGAACTGTGAGTTAAACCCCATAAAACAGGGTTTTTTCCCTTTGCAAAGTAAGCTCAACAACTTTGAGCTGATCCTCAAAAATGGGGCTTTTCTCCTTTGCAAAAGAAGCTGCAGAAATTTGAGCTGATCCTCAAAAAATGGGGCTTTTCTCTTTTGCAAAAGAAGCTGCAGAAATTTGAGCTGATCCTCAAAAAATTGGGGCTTTCCCCCTCTAAAAACTAGGTGCGTCCTATGGTCAGGTGCGCCTTATAGAGCGAAAAATACGGTACCTGGATGTGAGAACAGCCATTAGAAGGTTGCTGCTCAAATGGAGGACCCATTACTATCAGTTTGCTGACTGTCTGCAACTCGATGACAGTAACATTCTTTAGTTGTTGAAGGAGAAAGAAAGAAAGAAATAACTCCTTGGCTGAATTGTTTTGTACGAGCTGTTGAATCACTGAGTGATATTCCTGTAGATAGTAACGGAACAGCGTTTCAGCCTAGTACGGCAAAGATGAACAACTCCTCTGCATGTGGCAACATACGGATTCCCTCCAGCAATGGGGACCACAGCTGAAGATAAAAGGGGTTCCTGACCTGCCATCTGACTTGTTATGTTGACATCTGAGCTGCTTCCTGAGGAGACCAGCGAGTTTGGTTGAGAAGCAGAAAAAAAGGGGGGGGCAAAATACTTTGATTTGTTAAGTGACTCAAAATATGTCTTAAAGAGATAACAACCAGAGCCTAGAGGATGGGAGAAAATATTAGTTCTGGTTATGTACACGTGTAGTGGGGTTGCAAGAGCACTAGGCATTACACTTTGAAGAGAAGACCTCGTTCTCTCTCTACTTTAACTCTGCATCCTGGTGAAGAATAGACAAGTTAGACAAGCTGTGACTCAGGGGTGAGGAACCTTCCCTACTGAGCTAAAGTTTCCTTGTATCAAGACATGATCTTGGTGACCAGGAAGAGAATGGGTCCTTGATAAGTTTTGATGATCTCAGGTCATCTTTACTTTTAAGGGAGCATGCTATATCTTGGAGAGCTGCTACTAGTCTACTAGGCTAGATGGACCAAGGGGCTGGCTTAGTATAAAGCAGTTCTCTATCAAGATCTGCAGTAGATTGCCAATGTAGACTTTTCTTGTGTATATCTATTTCCTAAGTTCCTAAGCTTTGGATGTCCTGCCCCTTGTGCTTTGTCAGCAGCCTGCAAATGTAGCATCTCATGGTCGGATTTCTCCCCTCTAACTTGCAGAAACGGTGGCGCTAAGAATAAAGAATAAATGGGAACTCTCTTACTGGTGTAGATTGGGATTTTTTTATCCAGCAGGTAAGTTTAGATTTTGTTTGGGGGATGTCAGGGACCTGACCTCACGCAAGGCACTTGAGACGGGGAAGGAGGGATGGAGGGAAGTGCAGTCTCTCCTGGGAAGCAGTTCTGAGTCCAGCGGGGATAGTAAGGAAAGCCCCAGTGGTGAGGAGCAGGAACTGCCGGGCAGTGCGGTGGAGCTGAGGGCCAGAGATGCTGACAGAGCCCTAGCTCCACCTGAGTGGGTTGTGGAGCAAAGTGGTCAGCTACTTCCGTCGCTCCAGCTGCGTAGGGGGGAAAAGCGTAAGGAAAGGAGGCGACGCTTTGGAATTCCAAAGCTCTTATGTTGGGGGAGGAACCGGCGAAAGCCACTCCCAGATTCTGGAACCGACTCAAGCGGACATGAATCTTAAACGCTCCGATGTACATACTCTGTAAATAAAGTATTAGCTTTAGAAGAATGGATGTTTCTGGCTCTTTACTCTCGAGGAGACAACCCCGAGCCCTTACAAGTGTTTTGGAACTGCACTTTTTAAATAGAATGCTTTAAGTTTGTAAATTAAACATTTCTGAAAAAAGAGATGAAATTCTTGCTATTAGATTCAAGATATGCAACCGACTGGTTTCACTGAACTGCCAAGAAACTTTGAGATTTCAAAAGTAGGTTTTTGATTGTTGTCTTTTTTAAAAAGGAGTTTTATCACCGGATAGTCAGAAACATCTGTATGGCTTATGGCTACTTTAGATTGTATCTGCTAAAGTCAATATAATGCTTCTGACTTGGCCGTTTCTGGGCTCAAGTCCCTTGGGAGATACTTGGGGCTTCTATTCAGAGCTAATAATACAGACCTCACGGTTACCTGGCACAGTCCCATATCTCACAGGTCAAGGTTTTGATTTGCCAGCTGAAGCTAGAAACCTAAGCGCTCGAAATGCATTTAAAGGACTCACTTTCCCCCAAACCCCTTTGCTCTTCCCCTGCTGTGTCTCTTGCAAAGCCTGCAAGCGTCTTCAGCTGGATTCAGCCGAACGATGCAGTGGCAATGAATGGACTGTGCCTGCAATCCTAGAGACACTCGCTTACATCTGGGTAAGCCGCTTCGAACTCAGTGGGCCTTATTGCTCAGCAATATCGCACTGTAAATTGCATTGGAATTGCAGGAAAGCAAATGATGCACTGCTATTGTTATTTTTCAGACGTGCTTCTGACATGGACACATATCATCAACGGAACTGAAAGGCTTCTGAAACTGAGACAACACAGGTTCTAAAACAATCCACAATTTATTTATTTAAAATGTTCCTACCTCACCTTTTCTCATACCGCTAGTGGCTTATGAAAGTGGTGACATAGTACAATGGAACAAACAAGGATAAAAGCCAGTAATAAAACACTTTCGAAGCAACTGGAATAAGAAGCATCATAGAGTTGGAAGGGACCCTGGGAATCATCTAGTTCAAACCTCCTGCAATGCAGGCCCTCCTCTGCCCCCCCTGCACCATTGACCTGTGCCCTCAGAAGGTTTCTCACCCCCCCCCCCGGGGTTACTGAGCCTGGATAGCTCAGTTGGTTGGAGCGTGGTGCTGATAATGCCAAGGGTACAGGTTTGATCCCCGTAAGGGACAACTGCATATCCCTGCATTGCAGGGGGTTGGACTAGATCAGGCTTCCTCAACCTCGGCCCTTCAGATTTGGCCTACAACTCCCATGATCCCTAGCTAGCAGGACCAGTGGTCAGGGATGATGGGAATTGTAGTCTCAAAACATCTGGAGGGCTGAAGCCTGTACTAGATCGCCCTCAGGGTCCCTTCCAAGTCTACAGTTCTATGACTACCTGAATGTGTGGATTCCTGGAGGAGCATTTACAGCTCTTTTGCTCCAAACTCAGCACTGTAAAAGGTTCTCCACCCCTTCTATAAACCGATGTTGGATCTTTGATGCCAGATCTTTCCGAAAGCCAGACATATAGAATTCCTCAAATGATGCTTCCCCATTTGCTGTTAAATCTTGTACATATTTCCTTTCTGTCCCCATAAAACCCAGAAAATATGCTAGGCATTATTTCGTTTTCTTTTCTTAAAAAAAAAAAAAAAGACTTAGGAACCCCAGCCAGATAGTTTGCAAACCCAAATCACATCCCCTATCATTTAAAAAAACCATTGTCCCCACTTTAAAGCGGCAGAGGTTTGGCAGTGCTCAGGCGCATTGTATCACTTTGCACAATAATAGGGAGAGAAAGCCAAAGAAATTACCCATAATTTGTTTCTCCAGCCAGACAAGTCAAGCTAAGTTATGATGAGAATGATGTGGCAGTCTTGATCACCTCCCATTTTACAGCAGATGTGATTGTTTTTATTGAGTCTATAACGTTTTTTAACGGCGCTGTTGTGCTGATCATAGTTCTTGTCTCAGCAGAACAATATTGCCACAGTCAATTCAGATGGCGGGAAGGACGGGAGGGAGGGGAGAACACAGGACAAAAAACGGAGAAGCTTCACAGGTGACAAGATGAGAGGGCGAAATTTGCAAAGGAGATTCTGTTTACCATGCCAAAACCATGAAACAGAGCAAGCCGTGGGGAGTGGGGAAAGCTGGAAATGTACTTGCTGGTCAGAACCTCTATGAATTATTCAGGGTATGTTTTTGGTCAAAAGGAGACCAACAACAGGAGAATACTCCGACATTTCAAGCAGACAGCAGCCTGTCATTTAGGGTGATCTGTTTGTTATTCCAAATTGTGGCTAGATGAAAGACATGGAAACTCAGCTGGAGAAAGGAAGCTGGGCGGGAGAATGGAAGGATGGATAAATGTTCATCGAGCAGGATGTATTTTAAAACCCAAAGGCCCCCTTCAGCTGTTCAAAAACAACAAACAAACATGTGATGGCTCAAACTAGTGAGGGGAAACAGGTGTTCACATGTCATCCCCACCCACAGTGCAGTGGCGTAGCATGGGTTGCCCGTGCCGGGCAAGTGTTGTGCTCCTCTGGTGGACTGGGCAGTTGGGAGGGGGGAGGCAAGTACAAGCGGGCGCATGTGCTGAGCCCACAAGGCACATGGGTGCTGGCACTGCTGCTATTGGTGACTGTGGTAGCACGCCTTCTCGGCTTGGCAACTCTGCTGTCTCCCGGCTCGGCCACCCCAGAGGTGGCGCATGTGAGCATTGGCCTGGTTGCACCCCTCTCAGAATTTTGTGTTCCCAGGCAACCACCCCTCCGCCCCCTCCCATGCCACTGCCACAGTGGGCCCCCTGTGCTGTGACGTTACCAATGTATAAGTACACCAAAGAGCCCTGCCAGGTCAAGCCAAAGACTGATCATAGGCTCACATTTGGCTCTCAGAGAGGCCAACCAAATGCCTATGGGGACCTCGTAATAGACCCAACAACTGGTGTTCAAAGGCAGTCTGCCTCTGACAGTGGAGGCAGAACATGGTCACCATGGTTTGTAGCCTTGTTATCCATGAACTTGTCTAATCCTCAACTGCTGGCCTTCCCATGTTGGCCAGTACTTTCTAGAGGGAGCGTCTAAATGTGCTAAGCTGAACATGCTTATATCTAGCAGCCACAGGTGAATGACGTCTGTGCAGGGTAGACCTTAGAAATAAACATAGGAGATTGGTAATGGGTTGAATTAGGCCACGACTTTATTGATTACAGATATGGGTAAGGTTTGGCCAAGGCACTGGTCAAACCCAGTTTGGGTCTCCAGCTGTTTTTTGGACTACAACTCCCATCATCCCTAGCTAGCAGGGCCAGTGGTCAGGGATGATGGGAATTGTAGTCCAAAACCAGCTGGAAACCCAAGTTTGGAGAACCCTGGTTTAGGAGGTTTTGTTGTTGGGGTGGTTGCTGTTTTCGCTGTTAATTTTTTGTATCTTTCTTTTGGATCTTATGACTTTTGTGGAAATTGTTCAGTTTTGTTGTGTAATTTTTGATGTTTTGTTTTATTGTCTATGACTACTTTTGCAGTGCTTGTGCATTGTTTTTATATGTTGAAAGCCGCCTTGGGCGGTTTTAACTTTGGAAAGGCGGCATATTAAAATATGATGATCGATAAGTCCTGAAAGTATTCTGTTTCTTTCGGTATTGGCAGATATGTCCTTTAAAATCTGTGTTTTAATTCACAATGAGACTGCTCCATTGAAATGTGCACAATGGCTGCACTAAATTTATTTGGTGTGCTTATAGTAACTACCGGTATATGTGGAATATAAAAAAAAGAAGCCAAATGGGACTCTTCCCTTTGTCCTTGGTAGCTGTCAGGGTGGAAGATAAAGATATAGTGGAGCTCTCTAAAATAAATGGAAGATAACCAGTACCTTGGCCAGCATTTTCTTCCCTGACAAAAATAGGTTTGGATGTCCATCACTATATCTGTACGAATGGTAAGTGAAAAATGACCACTGCATAACGACAGTGCTGGTTTCTAAGCTAGAAAGTGCACTTGCCTTTTCTCCTTTTTTTGCAGACGTTTCTTCAAAACAAAGTTATAAGTCATTGCATTTGGCACCATATTTTGTGGAACATCTTGAATTATGGTGGTATATGGTCTTATAAAAGTTGTTGCAGAAGCAATGTACTGAGGGTTTTAGGTACTTCCTAGCAAATAGGAGGGGAAGAAATGGAGGCAGTGAGTGATTTTACTTTCTTGGGTTCTGTTCTATGATCACTTCAGATGGTGACAGCAGTCACAAAATTAAAAGTCGCCTGCTTCTTGGGAGAAAAGCAATGACAAACCTAGACAGCATCTTAAAAAGCAGAGACATCACCTTGCCGACAAAGGTCCGTATAGTTAAAGCTATGGTTTTCCCAGTAGTGATGTTTGGAAGTGAGAGCTGGACCATAAAGAAGGCTGATCGCCGAAGAATTGATGCTTTTGAATTATGGTGCTGGAGGAGACTCTTGAGAATCCCATGGACTGCAAGAAGATCAAACCTATCCATTCTTAAGGAAATCAGCCCAGAGTGCTCACTGGAAGGACAGATCTTGAAGCTGAGGCTCCAATACTTTGGCCACCTCATGAGAAGAGAAAACTCCCTGGAAAAGACCCTGATGTTGGGAAAGATGGAGGGCACAAGGAGAAGGGGACGACAGAGGACGAGATGGTTGGACAGTGTTCTCGAAGCTACCAACATGAGTCTGACCAAACTGCGGGAGGCAGTGGAAGACAGGAGTGCCTGCCGTGCTCTGGTCCATGGGGTCATGAAGAGTCGGACATGACTAAACGACTAAACAACAACAACAAGCAAACTAGTGCCCTCATGCTGACATACTCTCATACAGCTGTGGGTTATACAACTGCAGTTGCATATTGGATATTGTCCTTCTCCCCTTCCAAATGATTGGTCATTTCCGTAAACTCTACCAGCACCGATCAGTTCTCACATGTGCAGTGATACCTGGAATCTGTCTCTCTCTGAATTGGTTAAATGGTTTATCTATGCTACCACTTCAGCCAGAATATTGTATGCACAGAAATGGATAGAGGTTCCAGAAAAAGTGGACTTTAAAAATATTGCACTTTACGGAGATGGCGAAATTGATGGCAAAAATAAGAGACCAAAAGGACGAAATGTTTGTGGAAGAGTGGCAACCTTTGATGCATTATCTGAGAAAATATTATAGTCAAATGAAATCACAGGCAGGTCTGGAAATATAAGCAAAGGAATGGGAATGATAAAGAAATGTAATGTAGGATATATGTTATAGAAAGAAGTATTATATTTAAGGCAGTTGATAAAAGGATTTGAACAGAAACACCGTGGAAGTCAAAATGCTAAGGGAATATTGTATGGAAACTGAATTGAATTTGTTAAATTGTATGAAAATCAATAAAAATTCATGACAAAGGAAGTCTCTCCCTGAATTGGGTGGCAACACTGCTCGAACAGACTGTACTAAGCATATATTGTGAGCAGTGCACATGCACATCAAGATCACTACATGTACACCCAAAGTTCCCCCCCCCCCCAGCTTCACATTTAATATGTGGCAGACCATAGATCCACAAGAACAACGATGCACTTTCCATGCACAGACTTCCTTTGCTGATTTGGTTTAGTTACAACTGAATAAGATCAACACAGCACACATCTCTCTTGGGTCTCTTGTAGGTTGTGGGGAACAGAATCCTCTAGTGTGCTCTTCCAGTGTACCTGATCAGTGCTAAATACACGACATCAGGAGAGCCAACTTGGCCCCTCGACCGCGGGTGCCCAGGGCCATGGGTGCCATGCAGTGTGCATGACCCTGGCACCAAAATTTGTGGGTGCCTGGCTCTTTGTGGGGAATTTTGTGGGTTCTTGGACACCTGAGGCCCCAGAGAGTTGGCACCTACGCATGACATCCAAGCATAGCATCCATTTCTCTCATGTCTGTTGACACAGGAATTAATGGAACCATGAGGAGAGTGCACTTTTTATATTTTTCTGCTGTTCACATGCTTTTCATTGCATAAAACAGACAAGTTATTTCCATCCTTGTTTCTTTCGAAGACGGGGCTCAATTTTAACATACGTTATGCATGCAGGAGGGAGCTGGGCAGAACCTGAGTGAGCAACACAGCTGCACTGTGTACAGCTTGGAAATTACAGCTTTTTGCACTATAGGGTATATTTTGTATGGTGTTGAAATCAGCAGGGATAGCACATAAAGGAAAGGTAAAGGAACCCCTGACCATCAGGTCCAGTCATGTCCGACTCTGGGGTTGCGCGCTCATCTCGCTCTATAGGCTGAGGGAGCCGGCGTTTTGTCCGTAGACACCTTCCGGGTCATGTGGCCAGCATGACAAAGTTGCTTCTGGCGAACCAGAGCAGCGCACGGAAACGCCGTTTACCTTCCCGCCGGAGCGGTACCTATTTATCTACTTGCACTTTGACGTGCTTTCAAACTGCTAGGTGGGCAGGAGCTGGGACCGAGCAACGGGAGCTCACCCCGTCGCAGGGATTCGAACCGCCAACCTTCTGATCAGCAAGCCCTAGACTCTGTGGTTTAACCCACAGCGCCACCTGGGTCGCACATAACGTATGGCACATAACGTATGGCAAAATACAAATGCCATGTTCAACAAGGGTAGTGGGAGTCGACCCTGCACAACAATGTACAACTACTGGCTTTTTATGCTGATACTTCACCTATTTCATTCTCTTGTTGACAAATTTCAAATTGTCTAGATAATGTGACCCTTTTGAATGATCCTTTGATCATTCAAAATGGTGAATACCTCAGTCTGCACCAGGGTGAAGCTAATTCTGGATATGCATGATCTCTCCCCACTCTTTACTAAAACACCTATGGTTTCCCAATATGTTATAGATTAGAAATAGAAAGTGTATAAAGCATAATTATTCTGTCTTAAGTGGCTTTGAGTATGTGGTCCTGTTTTTAAGAATAGCCTTCTGGATTTGATCATTGTCCAGCCTAATTCAACACCAACTGCAAGAACCCTAGCATTTAATAGGTGGTCTTCTACAGATTGGGCAGTGGTCCACCCATAGAGATCATAAACGTCCTTCTGCCTGCCCTTCATCTACTGGTCTTCATGACTTCTTAGCATATTGTATAAGTACATCTCCATTTTCTTTCTCATCATATCTAGTCCTAACAGTGCTGTCCTGGTACCACACTTTTCCCAGGAGAACCAGCATGGCTTATGCAAATATGCCCTGACCTTTGCTAACACGATTTTAAAAAATAGCCTTGTAGCTTATTTTTCTTATCTTCCATCTGAAAGGCACTGTGGTCAAATGCAGAGAGGTGTGTTTCTTCTTCTTCTTCTTCTTCTTCTTCTTCCTCCTCCTCCTCCTCCTCCTCCTCTTCTTCTTCTTCTAGATTATTTGCAAATGGCATTTGTTTACGCCGTGTGTTAACAGAAGCATTTCAATGTAGCTCTGAAAAGACATTATCTGTTTCATCAATATACTTCCTGCTCTCTGAAGGATGAGGTTAATAAATGCTTTGGCTATTAATAAAATTCTTCTCTTACATCGCAGAGTGGTTTTCCAACGGCGATATGAAGTCTATGGGCAGCCCAAAAGGCCACACATAAACCCAAGCAGAGCCAACCACTGGCAGGCTTCCACATACCTATCCTGCCCTTAAAGGGAAGGGAAAGGCCCCCTGGGTAAATATTAGATGTCTGGTTTCTGATGCTTGGGAATCATTTGCTTGCTGAGTAACTATAGGCAGCTGGTTGAAGCCTCGTGCTCTTTTCTCAGTTCATCTGGAAAATTGGATGAAAAGCAAGACTTCACCAAATACCAGATGCTGCATCTGAATAACATTTTCCTTGATAAGTTGAATTTTAAGAAAAATGCTCGTCTGTAAAAAAGAAGACGAAGAAGAAGCCTATATACTAATACCAGACCCACCACAAAAGAAAAGTGAATTTGAGGGCAGCAGACTTCACTGATGTTCTTAATCAGTCACATTTATGAAAATGGCTCCTGCAATCTCCTTGCTGAGTTTCAGCTCCCGACTTGTGCTGTGACAGATCCCTTTTCAGTAAGATGGTTTGACATTTTGCACATCACGTTACGCCCTGCCCCCTGCTCAAATCAATGTTTATGAAATGTTTTCAGCTTCTTCAATGGAAACATGCTTCATATGTGCAAGCAGTATTGATTTTTCTTGTGTTTCTGATTAACTTTAACCATGGGTGTATGTGTGCAAATAGGATTGTAAAGATTTTCCCGAGTTTCTTTTGTTGAAACGATTACCCATACGTTGGAAAATCTAGTTAAAATTTTAACAAATTGAAAAATTAATACCATCTTTTCTTTTCGCAAATATAACAGAAGAGAAATTGAAAGAGCTATTAAAAAAAACACGGCCAGCTGACATTGGCAATTAGAATATCAGACCCTCCAAGTGTCCCTATTTTTCAGGGACAGTCCTGGATTTGCAGAAGCTGTCCTGGAATGTCCTGCTTTTCCTTAGGATGTCCCCATTTTCATGGGAGAAATGTTGGAGGGTATGGAGTTAAACGACCCCCGAGCCAAGGAGATAAGTAACTATACAACCTTTAGAAGACATGTGAAGGCAGCCCTGTATAGGGAAGTTTTTTTAATGCCAGATGGGTGGAATAATAATAATAATAATAATAATAATAATAATAATAATATAATAGAATATATTATTATTTATACCCTGCCCATCTGGCTGGGTTTCCCCAGCCACTCTGGACGGCTTCCAACAAAATATTAAAATACAATAATTAATCAAATATTAAAAGCTTCCCTAAACAGGGCTGCCTTCAGATGTCTTCTAAAAGTCCGATAGTTTAGGGACTTATAGTTTATTTCTTTGACATCTGATGAGAGGGCATTCCATTAATAATAATGGAATAGGGCATCCCATTTTCATTGGAGAATTGTTGGAGGGTATGCAATGTTTAATCAATCCTAACATAAATATATAAATTAATATACACAGTCCATACTGGAATCTAAATGAGATGGATAATTCTAAGCCATGTGTTCAAATGTAAAAAGGACAATGTTCTTAAAGCGGAAGTATCATAGGTATCATTCCTGTACTATACTGCATTGGGCTTCAACTGGAGAATTGCATGTCTGACCAGTGGTGTAGCATGGATTGCCAGCATCCAGGGTCACTTGGAGGGGTGTGTGCATCTGTGTCACCCAGGAGATTGCAGCCACAGAGCTAGGAAAAGAAGAGTCGTTCTGTTATATGGAGAGAGATCACTTCCTTGTTTGCATGGAGAAGCTGTTTTCAATGGAGGTCAGCAACAGAAGCATGCACTTGTATTGAGTCAGACACACTATGCCCCTTTGTCTGACTGCTCCCCTTGTAAATCCCATTCAAAATGCGCCCGACATACAGAAAACGAGCACCTAGAACTCTCTTTCTGTTGAAAAGACAATTGAGAATAGCATATTGGAAATGCAAAAGGCAAGCCATATTTTATTCACAGAGACTGACACAGACGGCTTTTTGAATAGGCGAGGGCAAACACTTGCGATAAGTAATCAAACATTCGCCATCATCAAAACTGTTATTTGGCAGCTTGCTCTCGGAGAACACCCACCTCCCTCTCTGCCATCTGTCATTGTGCTGCTCGCATTGTGTCATGCTTAAATCCCAGATTTGATGGCAAAACGAAGCAGCGACAGTATTGATAACACTCACTATATCTAGCACATTAGTGGAGAGCCTAGGATATCAACTGTGAAGTCACAGATGGGAACCTTAAGGCATAAATGAACATCTAAGCTACAAATCCTAAAACAATTGTTAAAAGGGGGGCTAGTCTCATCACCTATCTTTTTTGCATTGCAATAAATCTTGCTTTACATTTTTTAAAAAGCATTTTTTTTAAAAAAAAGAAGGAAAAAAGAAGGTGCAATGTAGCTGAAATGTAAAGGTAAAGGGACCCCATACCATTAGGTCCAGTCGCGGACAACTCTGGGGTTGCAGCGCTCATCTTGCTTTATTGGGCGAGGGAGCCGGCGTACAGCTTCCAGGTCATGTGGCCAGCATGACAAAGCCGCTTCTGGTGAACCAGAGCAGCGCATGGAAACGGTGTTTACCTTCCCGCCTGAGTGGTACCTATTTATCTACTTGCACTTTGATGTACTTTCAAACTGCTAGGTTGGCAGGAGCAGGGACCGAGCAACGGGAGCTCACCCAGTCGCGGGGATTTGAACCGCTCTCCCTGGGCTCCATTTTGCCTGCATTCCATCCCCAAGGCTGTGTGCTCCTAGAGAGCCATTTACACGTCCTTCCTCCACAGAGCCTGGGAACAAAGACTCAAAGGCAATCCCTTCAAAGTGGAGAATTTCAACCAAATACCTTTGCCACTCGATCTAAGGTTAAACACTCATGTGTTAGCTAGCAGAAAACAACAATAGTTAATTATCAACTCAGAGCTCAGAGTCCTATTCTTGGCTTCAGTATAGTCCTATGGAAAATGCCTCATGAATACACATGTAGCCATTCACCATTTCAGTCTCAAGTAAATCAATTATACTTAACATGGGAAACCATATGTGCAGTGCCACCTCTTCTCACTAGTACTCCTTGTGCAAAGCTACCACCGAGCAATAGGGTTTCTTCTGATGTGACCTTTGGAGCAGGGTATCAACTGCAAGGAGGTTTCCTCTTTTCCCATGAAAGAAATGTCAGAAGCTCTAGCTTGTATGACCACCATCTCTAGGCAGTTAAGTTACAGAACATGCATCCAATAATTCAGAGACACAGTGCAGAGTTAGTTATGTTGCATCAATCTCCCATACTAGGGAACTATATACAGTGATCCCTCGACTTCCGAATGACCCGACTTACGAGTTTTTCGAGTTGCGAGAGATCAAAGCGGCCGCCACTTCCGAATTTTTTCGACTTCCGATCGGAAGCTGCAGCCACTTTAGATACGGTTTCCTCAACTTGCGAAGGTTTTTTCGACCTACGAATGCGTTCTACCAACGCATTCCTATGGGGACATGAGTTACGGTGATTTCGACTTACGAGGATTCCGTCGGAACGGATTCTCTTCGTAAGTCGAGGGTCCACTGTATTATAAAGTAAGGCAGAAGTTTTCAACCTTTTTGAGTCCACGGCCCCCTTAGCCAAATACATTCTTTCTGTGGCACCCCTGTGGGGCTCAGGAGCCCAGTTATGTCACCCCTTGCCTGTAGAGGTGGCAGCCTCTCACCCTTTTTCGAACACCCTCCCCTGTGGAGTGTTGCCTCAGCCTCCTCTCCTCTCCCCACTCATTGGGAGTCCTCCGGGCAGCCACTCCTGCTGCCCCTGGTCTCTGAGCTGCCCCTCCCTGCCCCAAAGAGAGCTGCCTCCAGAGGCACCATTCTGGTGGGTTTTGAGTAATCAAGTTGCACCTGAGCCGGTCTGGTGTCAGGACTATCAGTTTAAGAAACAGGTGTTGATACTCCTGCTTAATTGCACTGAAGCATACTGGTAGGTGTTGCTGTGAGTATATAAGTCTCTGTCAAGAAACCACTCTGGGGGAGTGTGGATGTTTTGATAAGGTGCTGTTTGAAACTAGCTTAAGTCTCTGGAAGAAGGTTTTTTGTTTTATTTCTGCTGAAGCCAAGGCAACTTTTTGTTTTTGTATCCTGATAAAGAAGGAATGCAGGAAATAAAGACGAAGCTTGAAAAGCCTTTTGACTCCTGGTGATTTGCTTCAGACAAGTCTCTTCTGCTGTGCATTTCGAACTCTGCCGGAAGCATACTTCCATGGGCCACTGGAAAACTGGGGTGTGAGTTTGCTTTTAGCACCTCCAGAACCCAGTTGTTCCTAAAACATTCACCTGTGGAGCTTAAAGCCAGGGATGCTGCAATAAAGTCTTTGGGAGGCAGAGACGCGAGAGAGCATCAGACGAGGGAGGGAAGGAAAGGGGGACAGAGGCCAGTGTTGTCCACGGCACCTGTGACCATCATTCAAGGCACCCCAGGGTGCCACTGAACACTGGTTGAAAACCACTGGAGTACAGAGTTTCAGAATTTCTGGCAATTTGCCTTAGTGGTGATGGTAGCAGTGGTAGTGGATAATAACTATAGTTGGTTTTGGATTTGGTTGGCCTTTTACTCTTTGCTTCTCTTTGATATTCTGTTTATAATCATTTTATTTGAGTGACCTTGAGTGTATTTGGAATGTTTCCCCCCTTGAACTCCCTTTTCCCTTTTTTTGTAAAAGTCATAAACTTCCTTTGATACTCATGAACCTTGGTCAAAGTTTGTCAAAAGGGTTACTGAACCCAGGAGACATTGGGGGGGGGTATTACAGTCAGGTTCACACAGTTCTTCTGAAAAAGGATTCGGATGGTAATTGGCTTCTTGTCTCTGCAGACCTGAGCTAGCTGAAAAACCTATAAAGTCATGACGTTGAGATTGAAAGCTCTGGTGATTCTTATGAAAAAACGAAACCCCAAGCCCATCAGTTTGATTTGATGGTAAAAAAATATAAATAAGAAGCCAGCTTCAGTATATACAGTAATTAAAGGAAAGCCCTGAAGTTCCTGAATTTCAGTACAGTATTTACTTATCCCTTCCTTTAGATGCTATAATGGCCTTGTTCATGTATTATGCCTAAACAGAAATCATAGAATATCAGAGTTGGAAGGGTCATCTGGTCCAACTCCCTACAATGCAAGAATCTCAGCTAAAGCATCCATGACAGATGGTCATCCAACTTAATGGTGATCTGCTTAAAAAACGTCCAAGGAAGGAGAGCCCATAACCTTCTGAGGGAGACTGCCCCACTGTTGAACAGCTCTTACTGTCAGAAAGTTCTTCCTAATGTTTAGTCGTAATCTCCTTTCTTGTAACTTGAAGCCATTGATTTGAGTCCAACCCTCCAGAGCAGGAGAAAACAAGCTTGTTCCCTCTGCCATGTGACAGTCCTTGATATAGTTGAAGATGGCTATCCTATCTCCTCTCAGTCTGCTCTTTTCCAGGCTAAACATACCCAGCTCCAGCAAGCGTTCTTCATAAGGCTTGGCTTCCAGACCCTTGATCATCTTGGTTGCCCTCCTCTGCACACATTCCAGCTTGTCAACATCCTTTATAAACTGTGGTGCCAAGATTTGGACACAGTATTCCAACTGTGGTCTGACCAAGGCAGAATTGAGTACAGGGGTACCCCGGTTTAAGAACAGTCCGGTTTAAGAACAATTCGGTTTACAAACTCCGCAAAACCGGAAATAGTATCCCAGTTTGAGAAATTTACCTCAGTCTAAGAACAGAATCCAAATGGTGGAAGGGCACCGGCTTCAGGAGGCCTCATTAGGGAAAGTTAGGGTAAGGTTTAAGAACGGTTTTGGTTTAAGAACAGACTTCTGGAACAGATTAAGTTCATAAACTGAGGTACCACTGTACTATCATAACATGAGTAGAGATATATGGAAACTCTCATCTTGTGGGTTGCTGAAGAACTGCTTTAGGTGATGAATATGAAGTTAGGTGTAGTATGATGATGATGTTGGGTTAGAAAGCTGATTAATATTAGCAGCAGTGAAATGATCAAATGGGTAAATGGGACTTATGGGAGATGGTAGCCCATAAGTTGTAGAAGTCCCAGCGCTAAAGATACATCACCTAACGCTGGCTTTTGACACTTGAGGTGTGTGTGTGTGTGTATTCACCTTATTTCTGCAATTTTGTTTCAAACTTTTTAATATTGAGCTTTAATATGAAAGTTGTGTTTTAATTGTAACCTGCCCTGAGACCTGACAATGAAGGGCAGCAAATAAATTGTAATGTAATGTAATGATGATGATGATAGTAATTGGCCGTTTTATTTCTAATCCCTTCCCTAATGATCCCTAACACAGAATTCAGCTTTTTTGCAACTTCTTGCTCTTCAGTCAGTCAGTTTTCTCTTTACTTTGGATTTTTTTTTTGTAAGATCCAAAGGAGCAGAAGTATAGCTGGGAATGAAAATCATGGGATCTCCACTGAAAACATTGTAGAGATTTCTCTTCCCATTTCCCATTAAATGGCTGTCTGGTGTCATAATGGCGAGCTGTCACTTTCCTGTGGGAAATTGGCCCTTGCTCTGCTTCTGTCTTCCTCCCCTAGGCAACCCATCCCCAAACCACTATCCTCAGCTTTGCAAACATGAAAATCATGGTGCATCACGTCAACTAATGCACATCATATTGCAGTTTTTCCTCATACTGAATAATCCATAAGTCGCCATCGTTTCTCAGCCTTGTGAATTGCATCATGCTATGTCTTAGGAGGATAATCCTTCTTTAAGAGGTTGTAGGCAAATCGGGTTTTTATGTCAAATAGAAACTTAAATGTCTCCCAGGGTCAGGGCTCATCTATCTCTCTTTTCATGCTCTCCACAGAGAGAAGCGGTTTCTTTTTTTAACGGAACAGTCAGAAAGTATGTTTAGATTTCCAAAGCTAAGGATCAGCACCCGGGGACCAGAAAAGTCGAGAGATAGACGCAGTCTTCCGGCAATGATCAGCTGTGTGGTATCTTTAGTCTTTCTTATCCTAGTAGGTATTCCCACTTGTTTTTATCCTGTATATATTAAATTAACTGGTTATTTCCAGCGTGCTGTAGAGAATCTCTTTTTATGGTTGGTTTCCCTTTTCTTCTTGAAGGACTTACTGCAGAGAGCTGCAATGTATTTTTCTTTTATGATTATAATGGTTCAAAATCTCGTTCCCTGTCTGTCAGTGAAGCTGAACAAGGAAAAGCTTGATTATCTTTTATTTCCTCCTCAAGATATTCTGGCCTTCCTGATCCCAAAGTTGGTTAACAGCAATACCAAAAAGTATATATAAAGCAACCTCAATGAGAAACAGTTACCCACGTCCCAATAGCTTAACCCTAGCCACAAAACATCAGCTTTTGGCACGTCTCATTATGTTCAGTGGGACTTCTGAGTAAAGATGTGGAGATATACACTGTAAGCCTACAATTGTGCCAACATTGACTTGGCTGTAAATCTAATTAAACTCACTGGGACGTCCAGACATGCATGCGATTCAGCTATACAGGTTTCCTCTTGAAGTAGTTTGCTTATGTATCTACAAAAGCCTTCCATCGTGGAATACATACAGTCAACTCAAACGAGATAGTCCCTGGCCATAGGCTTTATCAAAAAGATACGGCACAAAAAGAGGATAGGGTTAGGTAAAAGGTGGGGTGGCTTACTGGGAAACGATATATAATGAATTGAAAAGGATGGTTAAAATAACGTTTGTAAAAACACACACAGCCAGAAGCTTTTCTTTTGGGAATTATAGGGACAGAACTACCTAAACTGTGTAGAAACTTATTTATGTATGCTACAACAACGCCAAAAATGTTACTCACCCCCAAATGGAAAGAAGCAGAAGTCCCAGCAAAGGAAGAATGGATACAAAAACTTATGGAATATTGAGAAATGGCGAAACTTACCGGAAGAAGAAGAAATCAAGATAACAAACTTTTAATAAAAGAATGGAAATGGTTTACTGAATGTTTACAGATAAATTGCAAACATATAAGAACATTGGCAGGATTATTGTAATAACCTACAGTTTTATGAAAGTATATATTTAAAGCAGATGAATAAATGAGCAAATTAAGTTAATGTAGATATGCAGAAGATATTAAAAATAAATTTAAGGAACCGCAGAAGGAGGGGGAAGGAAATCAAGTTTTGAAATATTAAAATGATTGTAAAATTAGTGAAATGTATTAACCTGAAAAGCATAAATACAGGTGTTTTTTTTTAAAAGGTAGGGTGGAGGAGCAACTCTTACAGTTTTGCTTATGCACTCGAAGGCTGGGAACATAACTCCCACATAAGATGCAAGTAACCTGCACACAGCAAAAAAAACCTGGCCATCAACATATATACTTCTTTGTTATTAGCAAACCAATTTGATATACAAGTATTGAGGGAGGCTTGGAATAAAGAATTGGAGATCTCAGTCTCGACCACAGAATGGGAAACTGTTTTAACTGCTATAACAAGGGTGTCTCTGGATCTTAAATTGAGGCTCATACAAAAAAATAAATAAAAATATTTAGAATATGCTGGAACCCATTATGTTTGTTTAAAAAAGCACTATCTTATCTAACTGTTGGAGATGCAATAGGGATAATGCTTCTCTAAAACATATGTTTCCCCCCCTGTCCTATATTGAAAGATTTTTGGCAGAAGGTAACTGAAACCATCAACAGAACTGTGCAGAACAGCTGTACATTTACAGAGCAAAATATCCTCTTGAATTATATACCCAGCACATGGAACCTTACAAAAGGACAATATGCGTGGGCTCTCCGTGCCCTTGCCACAGCAACAAGACTGATCCTGATGAACTGGAAAAATAAAAATGTGGCTCTCTTCTACGATTGGATTGAAGACTTATACTGTACAAACTCACAACATATGAACAACTTGCATATAAACACAGACTTGCCATGGATAAATTAAAATGATATTTGGAATTCATTTTTTACAAATACTGTAATAGGTTAAGATCTGGTGAAATACAACAACAACCTTGTAAAATATAAAGTTTTGATTCCCCCCCCCCCTTTGTTTTCCCTTCTGCACGGGTTCTGTTTCTCTTTTTCTCTTTTTTGTTTGCGTCTCACCATGTTTGGTGCTCATATTATGTTATGTACTTTTTGAACTTTCAATAAAGAAGAAGAAGAAAAGTTACCTGCACATTGCAAAGCAAGGTAGGCTAGCAGATGTTGTGCCAAAAAGCATCTGTGGGAAAATGCTTAAAAGATTTGCAGTAGTATCAATATGCTTTTCCTAACAAGGACCAAAAGTAGATTTTAAATACCAAACTAGATAAATCCATCTTGTCCCAGGTTGTACTGAGCCAGTGTTAATTAAACAATACCCTGGCTCTTCACCTGCAGACATTTAAAGTCCGGGGGGGGGGGGGGGACTGTGCTGAGCTTGTTCTTTTCTTTTCTTTTTTAAGAGATAAGACATTTTCATTAGCTTCCACTTGAAAATGACATTGAAGCTTTAAAGCTTTTAAGCGTTTAAAATATGCAACTCTGATTATACGGGGTGGTTTTTTGTTTTAAAAAGGTTGCTGGTAAAATTAAATAGGTCCTGTTTTTCTGATAAGAAGAAGAAAGCATTGATTGAACATGGAGTCAGCAATGGAGAATCACAGGAGTGCAGTTAATATCCCAGAAAACACAAGCCAGGGTCCAAAAAACCTTGAATTGGGATCCTGACATGCAGACCTTGGTGAATGCTGGACAGTGGGACCTGGGTGTGCAAGCTGGGTTTGCAAACTCAAGGCTCACTTAGCAAGGAGGGAAGATTTTCTCCCAGTCCTTGGCTAGGGATCCATGATATATAGCTGTTTACATGCCCGGGTGGGGTGGGGTGGAAGAAGAACAAGAAGAGTTTGGATTTGATATCCCGCTTTATCACTACCCGAAGGAGTCTCAAAGCGGCTCACATTCTCCTTTCCCTTCCTCTCCCACAACAAACACTCTGTGAGGTGAGTGGGGCTGAGAGACTTCAAAGAAGTGGGACTAGCCCAAGGTCACCCAGCAGCTGCATGTGGAGGAGCGGAGACGCGAACCCGGTTCACCAGATTACGAGACTACCGCTCTTAACGACTACACCACACTGACTCTCTTATATATGTAAATCAATATGGCCTTTCCACCATTACTCTGTCTCTCCAGTCTTCTTACAGATATTGGCAATTAACGCATAGTCTCCTTTGACCCTAAGTGTATGGATGCAGATGTGCTATGGCACCTTAAAAAACAAAAACAAAACATGGACCATATATAATGTTTATGTCTTCCCTTAGGGTGCTCTTCTGGCATCAAAATTACAGTGGTACCTCAGGTTACATACGCTTCAGGTTGCATACGCTTCAGGTTAAGAATTCCTCTAACTCAGAAATAATGCTTCAGGTTAAGAACTTTGCTTCAGGATGAGAACAGAAATTGGGCAGTGGCGGCGCAGCGGCAGCGGGAGGCCCCATTAGCTAAAGTGGTGCTTCAGGTTAAGAGTTTCAGGTTAAGAACGGACCTCCGGAACGAATTAAGTTCTTAACCAGAGGCACCACTGTACTTTCTTTTAGGTGTCAGACACCCCCCCCCCCATTTATCCACCATTGGTTTTAAAATAATTTTAATGCATTGTTGATTGTTCCTTGGGCTGCTTCCAGGCAAACTATTTATTGAGCATTCATCCTGATCCTCCCCCCCCCCCCGGGAAGTTAGACAACATTGACTATTTAATGGCCATTCGCGCTGCCTTGTTTGTGGGGAGGCTGGATGATGTAATGCCAAAGTTGGTGCTATTCCACACTCTCCTGCGCATTTCCCTGACAATTTCCTTATTGCAAAAAGATCTGGGAAGTGGGTTTGTTGTGCAGTACCTCCCAATCAACTCTAATTGTGCAACTTGAATTTGCCAGGATGTAACTGAACCACACCCCGAAATTGACAAAAGTCTGGAAGCTCATTTTATTCACTAGTCTTTATCAATATGTAGTTTAAAACATGCACAAAACTTTGTCATTTGTTTTTTTTTTAAATGAAGGGTGATATGAAAATGTTTTCACTGAATAAGTCTGGCTGGTCTTTGTGGAAAGGAGAGCGGTGGACTAGGCAGGTTTTTGGTCTGTTTCCTCCCTGACATTGTTATTCGATCCTTTGTCTAATCTTGCCAGGCAGTGTGGCAAAGGTGGGATTGCTGATGTATTTCCGTTGTATGTGCATAAATTCACTGCAATGCTGGGATAAATGTGCATTTGGAATCCTGCCTACAGCCAGGCTACTTGGCTGGCTCCCTATAAACCGAGTATTGTCAAAACAACTTGCCTTTAAAATGTGGGGGGTATATGGGCAGATCATTATTTTATATCAGCTTTACTATTTTACCCAGGGGGGGCCTTTGTTTGATAGCTGGAAAGTTCCATTTCAGAGCTTCTGACCTAAGCTGCATCTGCATTTGAAGCAGTATTAGGCCTATACTACTTTAAACAGTCATGGCTTCTACTGCAGAACTCTGGGAAGTGTCATGAAAGTTCTTAGCACCATTAGCTGTCACCCTCACAGAACTACAACTCCCAGAATTCCATGGGAAGAGGGATTCACTGTTAAACCACTCTGAGAATTGTTACTGTGTGAGGGGAAGATAATTATTAATATTATTTTAAAGATACTATGTCACTAAGGTGATGCATTTATTTTACAGTTGATACAAATAAAAATCTACAAAGCTCTTAATATGTATTTCGACCGAGATTGCTCCCACAAATTCCCTATGAGGTACGCCACCTTTATTTCCCTATGTAACTGAGATAACGACTCAGAGCATTGCTCAAGACACTCGCTAAAGTCCACGTCGAATCGGCTGTGTGTGTCTGGCATGCTCATGAAATCAGTTCATTGAGACTATGGCAGTATATAGCTGCACAGAGAAGAACGCAGAAGGAAAATTTATGGAGCAAAAAAGAAATATGTTGTATGATAGAATAAAGGAGAAGAAGGCTTTATTACTACCGTCACTGTGGATTATCGGGTATTTTGTTGACTGTACAATATGTTGTATATCAGGAAGAACATTGCACTGCAAAATTCTGGGCATTTCTTTGGTAGCCTGTCCATGTCACTGACCTCATAAATTCACTAAACCACTTTCTGACATCAATGCTTAGGGTGGATAGATTGTGAATCTTTCAGCGTCCGATCATCTGCGGAATGTTGACTAGAACTTTTTGTTTTTATTTGTTGCTATCCTATGCATTTTTTGTGTTTTTATGTTGCAAACTGCCCTGTGATCCTCAGATATAGGGTGGCATAGAAATTTAATAAATAAAAATTAAAAATATTTCTTTTTCCATGACTACATTTGCCTGCATGCTCGTGGAAATGAATGGTTTAAACCACAGTTAAAACTTATACATGAGCTAGGCTGCTTTTTCAGATCCAGGTCTCCCCATAATTTCTGCTTTGTGGGTGTAATGATGCTGAGCTGAGGGGGTGAGGTCACTTTGCCCCCCAATAAAATATTTGAGGGGACCTGGCCCCCCTAAAGTTGATGGGAATTGCCATTCAAATGGTGTGTGCACACCATATATTGTGATCAATTATGTGGGGTGGGGTTTACCTGCCCCCACAATATTTTATTCAAGTTGGCACCCCTGAAGCTGACTTACTTTACAGGTTACTCAAAGAATTATGACAATAACATAATGTGAAGTAGTGTACTGTGTAAACTCTGCCGCTATTAAAATGCGTAGCAAATTGCCAGCAGAAGATATAGATTCGCTCTGAGTCAATCACACATTATTTGCATTGCCTGAAGAATCTACACAATCCTGGTTAAGTGTGTAAACGCTTGTAATTGGTCTGTAGATTGTGTAAGACAATACAATTTGACTTGACTCTGAAGTGCTCTGTAAAAGATGATGTGTTCATTTTCGCTCATACACGGACAGATCACTGGTTCCAGACCAAGCTTTGATATAGTTATATTTGGCTTTGCGTTAGCCAAATACAGGATGGTTTGAAACAAATTTATACACGAAGTGAATCTCAGTGGTCCACTTGATTGGTATTTTTGTCCTCAAAGAGCTGGAGCTGAAGCAAATCGCAATCTTTATGCACTGACGCTGAATGGAACAGTGTCAACTTAAGGCTTTTTCAATCTGAAGACCATATTATCTCATGTAAAACCTTTCAGGGTTTGTATGCCAATGATGGATAGAGACAGAGGCAGAAAAGTGTGTGGAGCAACATATATGACTCTTACCTTTGTATGATGGGCTATATTCCAGCCAAGCCAAAAATGAGAGTTTTTCTACACACACCATTCTAGCCAAGAAAAGCTACCTGAGATGGCTGCAGAGAATGGCTGGTGAGGGACACACATTGGAGAGAGTTTCACGGGCCAGACAGAAAGACCGGGAGGGTCACATTTGGCTCTCGGGTCTGAGGTTCCCTATCTCTGGCTTAGGGTCATGTTGTGTTGGGGCAATGTTCATCAAGTCCAAGGTTGCTATGACCCAAAGTTGCCATGAAAGAACAGGTTAAATCAGAGTACAGGAGTATGGCACATACTTTCCATCCATTCTCTCTGCTAATAGGTATTCAGACTCCCTAAAACCATAAGGGACGATCGTTTATCATTAGCATTATATGGAAGAAATACCTTGTGCATTAATCTGGGGAGTTTCTTTGACACTCTCCTGAAATTTGTTACTGTTAGTATTCCATCAATATTGCAGTATTCAATAAAGCAGCTAGAGGGAATAATGGAAACAGATTGCCATAATTATCTGAATGGCAATATCGCAAGCCAATTTCTAAACTTTAATGTTACATCAGTTTTTATTAGGGTATAAAAAGTCCTGAATGTCCTCCGGTGAATGGACTATACCAGTGAGCCCACACTGACTGCAGAAAAAAACACTCTCAAACTGAATTGCATAACTGTTTCTGGGAGTACCCATTTCTGTGACTGACATGTGATCAGCATTAATAAAATGACAGTTATCTGTGTTCTTCCAGCATCCAAAATTATGAATTGGTTCTCAAAACCCGCTTTTGATGTGATTATCCTGATCTTTAGATCTTCATTTGCAATGGGCACAGAATAGCTGAATGGAATGATCTCTCTCCCCAAGGGCAATTGTCATCTGGAGGAAAGGGAATGGTTGGAATCAGTCCCCCTGTCAGGGGCGTAGGAAGGGAGGAGCGGAGGAGGCAGGTTGCCCCGGGTTCCACTCTGGGAGGGGTGACAAGATGGCACCTGCCTCCGCCCAGCTGTAGAGCGGCCGAGGGTGCTTGCTTGCACGGAGTCGATACGGGCTGCTGCTCTTGCGCACTGTCCGTATGGGATGCTGCTTGCGCGGGAGCCTGTATGGTCACCGTGCAAGCGGTGAGTGACAGCCAGTACGGACTGTGCATGTGCGGCATCCCGTACGGACTGCGCCGCCCCGGTGCTGGAGAGGGTTCCTCTGCAACTGCCCCCAGTTCTCTACAAACCTATCTGATAATGTGGAGGTTACACACACAGGTATAAATGCTAGATGCTACCTCTCAGGGACCTGTGAGCACATTTGCAAACTGGAGGATATGCCCTGGGGACCATGCTCATACTGCAACCTACGACATTGACTACAGAATTGTTATGAACGGGGGCGAGACCCCCTCCAAACCCAATAAATTAATGAATATCAGAATCTAGCTGCTAATATTTGGGAAACTGAGGGGCTGCAACAGTTCTCCTGAAGTGTGCCAAAGGAAATTCCAGGGCTTAGCCAACTCCCAAGAGACTGCAATCTACTCACAGAGTTAAAAACTGGCAGTGATCTACCCCCTTTTGGGGGGTTCAGGTCAAGGCCCGTTTTTTTTAGGGGAGCCAAACTTAACTTTTTGAGCTTCTTTGGGGGGAGCCGCTGATCTACCAGTGATTTACCACAGATTTCCAGTGTTGGACATGCCTAGCTATACGAACAAGCCAGGCTGGGCTGGTTGAATATAGGCCATTATGAAACAATGACCAGGCCATATTCAAGAAGGTGCTCGGGTCTGTGCAAAACAGAGGTCGCCAAGGTGACATGGGTGTGTGTGTGAGAGAGGGGGGGGTGACAGGGAAACAAGTGTCATTTTACAGGAGGCTTGGGTTTTTGGTGAAAGGTGTGCTGGGAAAGAGAAGGGGAACAAAGCAGAACTCCCTGTGGTGCTGGGCTGGAGGCTGCTGGACTACAAGATCTGGAGCCATGGCGGACTATTGCTTTGGAACAATGTTTGCTGAAGCTATGAGAGGGGCAATGAGAGATACTCTTGGGGTATAATGTTCTGCACCCCCTCCACTGGAGACTTCCAGGTGTTAATAAACCATATTTCTTAAAGACCCTAGCCTCCACTGTGCCTCAATTTCCCTGACGGAAACACAACATTTCAAAACTTGATTTCCTTCCCCCTCTTTCTGTGGTTCCTTAAATTTATTTTTAATATCTTCTGCATATCCAAATTAACTTAATTTGCTCATTTATTCATCTACTTTAAATATATACTCTTAAAAAACTGCAGATTGTTACAATAATCCTGCCAATGTTCTTATCTGTTTACAATTTATCTGTAAACATTCAATAAACCATTTCCATTCTTTTATAAAAAGTCTGTTATCTTGATTTCTTCTTCTTCCAATAAGTTTCGCCATTTCTGCATATTCCTTAAGTTTTTGTATGTATTCTTCCTTTGCTGGGACTTCTGCTTCTTTCAATTTTGGGGCGAGTAACGTTCTTGCTGCTGTAGTAGCATACATGAATAAGTTTCTATACGGTTTAGGTAGTTCTGTCCCTATATTTCTTTTGAGCATGTAACGGTATAATGATTCTTTCAAGTGGGAGTGGTTGGTAGGAACTCCCTCTCTTTTCAGGAAGCCCTGGTCCAGAGTGTGAGCCTTATATAGACCACTCTCACCAGCTTCGAGTAACCAATCAGTAAGGGTATGTATTGGATCCAGCAATTTATTAAATAAACTCAGTTATTGCACATGTGTAGGCATCCACACCCAATGCATGGACATCCAGAGCCAGGGTTGTCCTAATGTGTTTTGTGTGTGTGTGTGTGTGTGTGTGTGTGTGCAGTGATCAGCACCTCTGTCTGTTTCCTAGGACTCAGCTATACAGCTGCAAATAAAATGTTTTAAGTGTGTTGTAAAGTGCAATATACAAGTGTGACACTAGATGGCAACAGTGAGCTATGGCAAATTCAATGTATTTTTCAAAACGTTTTTTAAAAAAGCATTTTCACAGCATTTTTAAAATATGTGTGTAGATTCCACCCTAGTCATCACAGGGAACCTCCTCCATGCAAATAGCACATAAAGGGAGCTTATTTTATACTATTTTGGCTTTTAATAATAATAAAAAAGCTAGGAATCTAGGTCCCCCTATACTGTCCTTAGAAACCATTGCCCCTTCCTTTTGCCTCCTCTCTTGTGCTCCTCAGAAACCAAAGGGGAAGTTCATAGGGAATTTTTTTCCTGTTTTATTAAAGTGATTGTTAGATACTGCTGAGTTTCAGAGGCCAAACCACTTCTGCTTGCTGACATTTACTTTTATCTTTCAAAAGGACACATTGACAATTATAATAAGTTTGGATTCTATATACACACACAAATAGACGCCTGCTTTCATAATCGTGCACAAATTAAAAACACATTGGTTGTGTGGATAGTGCGATCTAATGAATACTCGACATGAAATGCTTGCCAGGGCACCGCTCTAGCCTTTCACTGCATTCGCGTTGTTTCTGTCAGACTACAGTTCAAATATTTAAATGCAAAACAGGGAAAGAGAATGAAAACAGAGCAAACAAGAATTTCAATGAGCTCCCCATTTAACCTCCACTTGTCTCTCACTGTTTGTGCATCTGCTGCATCTCTCCTGCCGAATACAGTCTAATTAAACATTAGATTTCAAATTTCACTTTTCCAGGTAGCATTCTAGAGGGACTTTTTGTGGGATCACGTAACAGTTGTGTTAACCCAGATAAATGCTATTAAAGTAACAAATGGGTTTGGATTTAGGACAGGGTACAAAAATCTAATGATGTAATAGAAATCAATGTAGCTGAGTAGGAATGAGGAACCTGTGGGGCTCCAGATCCTATCAGCTTCGGCTAGCATAGGTCAGTGTCAGAGACCAGGCTGAGGAGTACTGCTCTGATGAGGAATGGTGGGAGCCTCCCTCTCCCCCTGCTCCTGACCAGGATCCTGAAGCTGCCCAGGAACAGTGGAACAGTATAGATTTGGAACAGTGGTTTGCAGAGAGGCATAGTTCTGAAGACAAAAGTTGGGATGAACTGGGGGGGAGGGGTGAACAGCAAAGTGAAGAAGAACTGGAAGAGAGAGAGAGCTAACAGACTCTCTCTCACTGGAAAGTGTCCAGCCTATCAGTCCAAGGTCACGTAGAGCAGATAAGGTGGCTGTACAAAAAGCACAGTGGTTGTGAGATCAGGTTGCTAGATGCGGAAGTGACTGGGGGAGGGGAATGGGTGGAAACCTTAATTGGGAACACCGTCATTCGGAGAATGTAGAAATGTTTTGTGGGGGGAGATGTGGAAGGTGAAAATCCAGTCAACCACCATTCATATTGAAACCTAAAGATAAAAATAAAATAAATCTATAGGTATGTGCACAAAATGTATAATTGTATTGTCTGTATTGTTTTCTGCTGATAAAGTAAATGAAGGATAGTGAGGGAAATACCGTGTTTTCCCTATTTTAAGACACCGTCTTATATATTTTTCCCCTCAAGAAAACGCACTATGGCTTATTTTGAGGGGATGTCTTATTTTTATTACGTAAGCCCAGCCCTGCGTTTTCCTTGGCGCCCTCCAGAACTGCGCCTATAACTATGGCTTATTTTCGGGGTACGGCTTATATTTCGCAAATGCGAAAAAATCTTGCTATGGCTTATTTTATGACTACGTCTTAAAATAGGGGAAACAGGGTAAATAAGCTAAGATGCGTCCATTTCTATTCAAGGACAAAAAAGTTAACAAAGATAAAACTATGGCGATAAGTTTGAAACAGACCATCAACGGCATCTTAGTCAAGTTATATCTGGTACTGTTTGATAAGAATGTTGGATTTTGCTTAAAAGCTGGTAATCTGTTCTGAATCAGAACTTGCACAAAAAATGTCATTATATAGTGTAGTCATTATATAGCATAGTCATTAGTGGCTCATCTCACTTCCTGATTGTCCTCTGAGCCTTCCATGATTGTCTAATTCAGTGTTTCCCAACCAGTGTGCCTCCAGATGTTTTGGGACTACAATTCCCATCATCCCTGACCACTGGTATTGCTGGCGAGGGATGATGGGAGTTGTAGTCCCAAAACATCTGGAGGCACACTGGTTGGGAAACACTGGTCTAATTGGTAGAAAATACTGTCCCTCCCAACCCATGGAATGGGAGAAATTTCTGCAGGTGTCTTAAACTCAGACGATTCCTTCAGTATTTGTTGTTTGGTGATAAACAGCCAGGCTTTAGAAAGAGTATAACTGGTGACACCCTGGTCATGGGCAGCATGTTGGAATTCAGAAATGTAGGATAGCTACTATACTAAATCAGTCACAGGATGTTTCCCCATTGAAATCAATGGGTTAAACCTGCCAATCTCTCTTGAATTGTGGCACAAGTTTTAGTAGCCGCCAATCTACGTGCCTCATAAAGGTGAACATATGGGGTTGCCTCGTACTGAAACAAACACTTAGTTCGTTAATTCTAACACTGAGAGGCAGCAACTGTGTTAGACCTTAACAACAACAGTTTGTCCTTGCCCTGAGATCTGTTTAGCTAGAGATGTTAGGAATCATCATCATCATCATTCTTTTATTCGACCGTCAGTCAGAAAAATACATTTGTACAGAATTAAAAGCATCTGAGAGAGCTTTGAAAAAAGGAAACATAATCCACAATAGAATGGAACTAAACAATACAATTAAAACAATTAAATACAATTGATTGCCGATACAATCAATTAAAATCTTGCGACGCTTAGAAGCTAAAAAAAGAAATTTAGCCACCAGGGAGGCTGTATTTCTAGTAATATTATTCAGTAAATATAAAACCTGTCTTTCTCTGGGTAGAAAGCTAGATTGACGTAAAAGTGGAGTTATAAGATTTTGCCTAAGTTCTACATAGAGAGGACAAGACAAGAGGATATGTTCGGTAGACTCAATCATGCCCATAGTACAATGACAGGTTATCTGGGCGTATGGAACTCCCTTGTACCTTCCCCACAATACCGCAGAATCAAGGGCGTTTAGTCTAGCCGCTGTAAGAAGTCTGCGGTATTCCACATAGTGGATTTCCGTGAGATAGGGGGCCGGTGTCATTTGATATATCTGGTCCCCTAGGAACATCCCTGGTTTGATGTTAGGAATCAAACCTAGGGCCTTCTCCGTGTGAAGGAAATGCTTTACTTTGATAACATTACGAAGACCCTACGGCAGGAATGGGAACTTTTGGCCTGGAAATGTTGATAGACTGTGAGTCACGTTACCTATGACTGTTGGGCATCCTGGCTAGCGCTAGTGGAAACTGGAGTCCAACAATATGTGGATGACACGGATTTCCCACACCTGCCATAAAGCATCTCTGCCAGTCCCATCCTTTCCACATGGCTCAAGGTTGAAATGACTGGCTCAATGCATGTCCATGACTTTGAATGGTGTGGAGTTCTTGGAGGAGTTTGAATTTAAAACAAAGTAAAAAATAAAAAAATTCCTTCCAGTAGCACCTTAGAGACCAACTAAGTTTGTTCTTGGTATGAGCTTTCGTGTGCATGCACACTTCTTCAGATACACTGAAACAGAAGTCACCAGACCCATTCCCACCACCCTTCTGAGTAATACCCCTCCCACCCTCTCACTATATATAAGGGTCTGGTGACTTCTGTTTCAGTGTATCTGAAGAAGTGTGCATGGACACGAAAGCTCATACCAAGAACAAACTTAGTTGGTCTCTAAGGTGGAAGAATTTTTTTAATTTTTTTATTTTGTTTTGACTATGACAGACCAACACGGCTACTATCTGTAATTTGAATTTAAAGTCAGCTAACAGCTCAGATTTGCACATTTTCTGCATGGGTCAGTACATGTTCCGGTTGACACCTATGTCGTCATCTGTGATCCTGTGTGAATAGCGTGAGCCGCCCTGCTGCTGCTGCTGTTGGTGCTGCTGTTCAGATGTCATGCAAAAAGGATTCGTTATCCTATACTTTTCAGTGCGTTTTCCCATCGCTCACCTTACCACAAAAAGTCCACCGGGGGGACGGGGGACAGGTTTGTTGCACAAAAGTGTCAATCCCCTTTAACTGTGCAATCTGAATTTGCCTAGTCCGTGACTAAGTACCACCTGCAAAGCAGTCTGGAAGTGCTCAGTGATTGAGGCAGAAGCTTGAAATCAGGGGCACAGTAGTCGGCTGGTTTAATGGGACTAAAATTGGAACATTGCATAGCAGGATACTTTTGTCTCAGTGTCCTTTCCCAGGACATGTTACTACAGGAATACCCAGGGCACAGCAGTTTGGGCCTTGACAATTAATTTGGCTTGTGCCGATTTGCTGCTCTGTGATTCAAGCCTGCAGAAGGCATTTTAAGGAACCCGCGCGACTTTTGCACCCTTCCAGCTTGGAGCCATGCCATGAACCTTTATTTACTGTGGAGCATGAGCTTTAAATTTATCAGCATCACTGAATCCAATCAGTTCCAGATGCTGCCTGATTAGGTGTTCTTCCTGCATATGATTTCATCATCTTTCATTTAGTCTCTAGGACGGCGTTATCTGAGCCAGCAAATGCTCAGTGTTCTGTGGACTTTGCAGCGATTACAGACCTAAGCTGAATTCCCCTGCCCTGGATCTGGGCATGGATGAGATCCACGCAGCCACTTAGGGCATTGTCCATGGAGAAATGAGCCAAAACAGGTTGGGTTGTTTTTATTTTTATTTTTAATATTATTATTATTAACTTTCATTTTTGTTAATGTCAAAAACTATCACACTTTTTTTCCAATAAACTTTGGACTGTCAACATTTCTCCATATCTTGTCCAAGTTTATGTATGCAAAGGGCTCCATATATATATATATATATATATATATATATATATATATTCGGTTGCACGCAATCCCCAAGCTTCTCTGACCAATTTTCCCTATCAGGCAATGTCCCACGTGCCTTGTGTAATTCTTACAGACAGCAGATTCAAACCTTTTCCCATTCATGGGGCCTAAATCTGAAGTTGACAATAACCCTGACTTCCTGGCCGTCATGGGCAAAGATACCCAAAGGAAAATGCTATCTACAAAACTGTCCAATTGAAGAAGAGAGGTTTTCAGGGGAGGAATCATAGAATTGTAGAGTTGGAAGGCACCCCTAGGGCCATCTAGTCCAACCCCCTGCAATGCAGGAATCCCGCCCACAGCTGTCTCTGGGTGGGCTCGAACCACCAACCTTCTGGTTAACAGCCAGATGCACTGACCAATCGCGCCATATGATGGGAAGAGCTGGTTGGAAATCAACACTACCCCACATGGCTCCAACCCTTTTGTGGGTATGGGAATGCAAATCTTAGCTTGGTAGCTTTCCACAGACTTATCCACTCGTTCCATGCCTAGAAAGCATGGGTCCAAGTGGTTTTCTGCTTGTTCCATGCTCTCTAGGCATGGGACAGAGTGGCTTTTCATTTGCTCACCACTTTCCACAGGAAAACATTGCTCTTTGGTGCTGAATTGGAGCAATCGTGAATCCGTGGAAAACCTGATGGGCGTTTGCTCTGATTCAGAGGTAAAGATTGGGTTTGCCTGGGAGAAAGTGGTAAGGAATCAAGTTTCTAGTCCCCTACATTTTTGAAGGCAGGGCTCTTCTCTCATACCAACACTGGACTTCTGGCACTAGCTCCTCGATGGCAGATGTTCGTATGTGGGAGCTGCAAAACAATATCAAGAAGTTGCCTTTGTTGAGTAGTTTAAATATTAAGGTTCATTATTGTTCCACAAAATGTGTGCCTCTTTAACAGTCAGAAGGAAATCTTATGACCTAGTTTTGTAGCTGTGAGGAAGTACAGCAGGTGTTGTTGGGTTTGTGTTAACTGATCTGTGTTAGTAATCAGATGTAGTATATAAGGAGTGTTGTGCATCTCTGCAGCACCCCCTGGTGGGTGGGTGGTGTTTCGTAAGGTTTTGTAAACTTAGTATAACTTTCCTTATTGCAAAGGAATTTCAGAAATAGACTGGAAAGAGAAGTTGCTGAATTGCAACTCATTTGTTGTTGTGTTGTTGTTCAGTCGTTCAGTCGTGTCCGACTCTTCGTGACCCCATGGACCAGAGCACGCCAGGCACACCTATCCTTCACTGCCTCTCGCAGTTTGGCCAAACTCATGTTAGTAGCTTCGAGAACACTGTCCAACCATCTCATCCTCTGCCGTCCCCTTCTCCTTGTGCCCTCAATCTTTCCCAACATCAGGGTCTTTTCTAGGGAGTCTTCTCTTCTCATGAGGTTGCCAAAGTACTGGAAGTACTCATTACCAAGCTTAAAACCATGGAGAGACCTGGTCTGAACAAAGACATTGGATTCTTATCTCATTATACATGACAAAGCTTTTTTAACCTTCTCACCCCTTGCTTTTTCCTGTAAGACTAATTGCAGTCGTCAACAGGTTTACCACAGCTATCAGCCTATCACCCATTCCCACCACCCCTCTGAGTAATACCCCTCCCCACCCTCTTACTGTATATAAGGGTCTGGTGACTTCTGTTTCAGTGTATCTGAAGAAGTGTGCATGCACACGAAAGCTCATACCAAGAACAAACTTAGTTAGTCTCTAAGGTGCTACTGGAAGGAATTTTTTTATTTTGTTTTGACTATGACAGACCAACACGGCTATCTACCTGTAATTAGTATAACTTCTGTTATTTTCTTTTCTATAATTAAAACCAAGCAAAGGACTTATTTTGCATTCTCTTGATTATGTTCAATACGTGTAGTTTCCTCAGCACGGCTTCTGCGGCTCAGTTACTCTGCTCCATTTCATAACAGCCTTATACTGAGTGAGAGCAAGTGGCCCATCTAGTCCAGTATTGTCAACTCTCATTAGTGGCAGCTGCCCAGGAGCTCTCAGGTGAGGATGTTTAACAGGAGAAGCCAAGAGTTAAAACAGAGCCTGTGTTTTGTCTTTGATTCAGAGCTCCTTCCCTTTCCCCAGGTTGAATGATGCTATCGTTGCCACATACCCAGACCCACCGCAACTTCTGCTTTCATATCATGTACCATAGAAAACAGCATCTTGTATACAGTGGTCCCTCGACTTACGAATGTAATGCTTTCCGAAGGGACCGCCGTAGGTCGAAAAAATCATAAGTCGAGTCCCCATAGGATTGCATTGGGAGAAAAAAATTCGTACGTCGAAAAAACCTTCATCTAAACTTCGTAAGTCGAGAAAACCGCATCTAAAACGGCTGCAATTTCCATTCGGAGGTCGAAAAAATTCGTAAGCGCGCGGCCACTTTCTTCACTTGTAACTCGAAAAATACGGAAGTCGGGTCATTCGTAAGTCGAGGGACCACTGTATATTGCATATTCTATTTATGATTGGGCATATAACGATTTCTATTTTGGTAGACCTGCTACCCAGCTTTTCTTTTTCATGATACTATGGGTTTTGCTCTTCATTTTTTAAAAAAACCTTGCATATAAACAAATACAAAAAAAAGACCATAACCAACTATATCTTTATAAAGGGGGGGGGGGAGGTTTGGGGGGAAAAAAGGCTTATCAATAAATGATACTATTGCTGCGAAAAGCATGCGGAGCAAATGCATTTTCTGCTAGCTATACATTAAAATCTTGCGAGGGCAAGGGAAATTGAAACTGTCTTTCTAATGGATCATAAATCTTAGAAATGATGTGAATTCATGGATTAGAAAGCACTTGGTGATTTATCTCCAGTTTTAGAAGAATGAACATTCCCAATGGCAAATGAAATTACAGCATTTTCATATTCAGCATTCATTGTGAGAATAATATTCTTCATAAAAATCAGAGTGTGGTTTTATTTATTTATTTTTTACCCTTTAAAAGATTCCTAGAACTTCTAAGCAAAGAGGAATTTCCATCTCCCCTCAGCAAATCAGGGAGGAACCAACTGCATAAACGCAACTTTTTTTCGTTGGTCCCGCCTTCCCCAAAATGACCTGGTCATGCCTCAGACCCTCAGCAAGGGGCTGAGAGGGATATACGCCCAATGCCTATGCCAAGGTTTACCTACTTCTGAATTCAATAACGTGGTGGTCATTTTAATGCCAAATATGTTGTCATGTCTACTCACTTATCTGAGACCTGGCTCCTGGGCACACCAAAGGGAAAGGTTGTTTCTCAAGCTGCATCATTTTAGCCCCAAGCACCAGATGCAGACAGTCTCTTTGAACAAAAATGGGGAACCTGTGGTCCAACCTTATATTGGACTACAACTCATAATCTCTGGCCCTGGCCATGCTCACTGAGACTGATGGGAGTTATAAGTCTAGAACCAGGGGTGGTCAACTCCCAAGACACTGCGATCTAACTCACAGAATTAAAAACTGGTAGTGATCCGCCCCCTTTTGGGGGGTTTAGGTCAAAGTTGTTGAGCTTTTTTTAGGGAGGAGGTAAGATGTTGAGCTTTTTTTAGGGGAGCCACAGTTGTTCAGCTTCTTTGCGGGGAGCCAATGATCTACCAGTGATCTACCGCAGACGTCCAGTGATCTACTGGTAGTTCATGATCTACCTGTTGGACATGCCTGGGATTTGGAGGGACCACACAGGTTCCCCATCTCTTTTCTAGACCCAAGGGAAGAAAGATGAAAAAGAAAACCAGGTAGCATATGTTTCTACAGAAAATAGTTGATGCAAAACAAGGCAATCCTACAACTCCAGAGACTGATGAAGTTAAAGTGATCACACTTTAATCTAATTGGGCTCAAGAAGAGACTGACTGGAGATCATATGAGCATTGTAAGAGCAGAAAACATAGAAGCTGAAGTTTGTGGAATAAATGGCTAAATTATGCCTGGATGTGGCAAAAGGCTGCAGGGAAGTTATTGTTCAGGTGAGTCAGATTGGAACTAATAGTATTTTCTTCATTCCATAATGCGTTCTCTCTCTCGTGTGCCCAGGTTTAGAGAGTTCAAACCACTTTCATCTTCATAATGACCAACTGGCACGAGAAAAGTGTGATCAATCAAGAAATTGCAAAATGTACCTTTCAGCCAAATTTCCCAGGTCTCCCAAGGACCCAAAAAGGACAGACTCTCTGGCAGGCTTTTCAGAGCTGCAGGATCTTTTTGTATCTATGTTGCCCACGGGAAGGTTGATTCACCTTTGAAAATTGTTGGAGAAATTTCAGGGAGTAACTTTCACCTGACCTTTGTAGCTGCTAGGTAGGGATAAGAGCCCATGCTGCAAAGAGCCAGATAACAATCCTAACCGCTGGTCAAGATCTGCTGGGCTTGATGCATCAGCACCACCACAGCCCAAGCGCACTAGGTGGAAATATGTATCATTTCACTCACTTCCAACTGTGCTAAACCAGCCCTTTGGTGTTGCAGGGGTGTGTATGTGTGTCCTTCCTGCTCATTTTGCGGAGTGGTGCTTTGGAGTTTTGCCCCAAAGTTGTAACTTGATGGCACCACTGACCATAAATCATTGCCCCACTCATCGGCCTGGGCAGGTTGGGTCGTCCTCTTATATACCTGCTGAGATTGACAAGGCATCTGACCCTCACCTGAATCTCATAGCACTCCTGACGAGTGCTTTGGTCTGCAGCCGCAGTGTGGAAATAAAGGATGAGATTGCCCACCAGATACCAGGCGCTCTACTATTCAAATTAGGCCCCAGTGTTTTTGTTACAATCCCCTTCTCAATTAAGTAATCAATTTTAATCTAGAATTTAAATTCTCAAAACTTTCTTATTTGTTAATTCGAGCAAGTAAACTACTGCTCTCACTTCATTACAAACAGTATTTCTAACTGCAACACACTTGAGCAAACCTACTCCTCTTCCTTTCACAGATATTTTGTTGCCATTTGCAACTGTAGCTGCCTCTGATTAGTTATCATTTAACTCTGGGGAAAATAATTAGCATCACACGTCATGTGCATGGAAGTTACCAAACCAATTAACCAACTAGAAGGATTACTGTTAATAGCACAAGTTTTCCTATAACTTGATATTGTTGGATAGTTTTGATGAACTGCAAAAGCGTTTTTAGTTTGCTTTCTGTTGCCACCCTGGAACTTTTCTTTATTAGTGCCACTTTGTTTTGTACCATTCCTTGCAAATGAAGGGAAACAACTTTTCTGCTTGTATATTTTGATAATATAATTTTGGTTACTGAGGACAAATAAGATTAAACAAGATTGGGTGCAGGCCTGGCCAGGACATAGGCGTCCTGACGGTGACAAATGTGACCTGGGTGCTTGCTTGCTTAACAGCTGTTGGGAACTTCAAGGTCCTTGCTCTCCCTTTCTTATGGTCTTTGTACTGGACCTGGAGACTCCAATAGAGAACATTCCATGTCAAGAAGGAGGGCAAGTGGGCACCCTATCAAATTACAGGGCAGGAGCTACACAGAGCAGGGCCTTTTCACTGGTGGTGACCATTGTATGCCTTGCTCTTCCAAGACCTGCTCTCTTTTGGCCTGTATTTTGGAGCTTTATAAATTAGGAAGACTTTGGAAGAACTGGTTGACAAGTCTTATCAGTCGCTGACGTATGAGTGGATTTTATTTGCTGCTGTTCTGGGCTTCTGGTGCACCAGGGTTTACACCAGAGTAATAGAGTTGGCCAGAATGCCAGAAGGGATACAATTTACAAGCTTTCTCCATTATCTGCACAGCAGGGGGTGTTCAGTCAACAGTGCAAAGGCTGAGCTGAAGCATTCCCTGCTGGTTACCTGCTTTCAGCAATAGGGGTCACTGTTTTGTAGTACCCAATTGGTTAGCTGTCAGATTCTAGAGCTCCCTATTGGTGGGTCTTCGGTAATTCACAAAATAGAGTCCATTCATAAAACACAGTGTTCATTCATAAAGCAGTAACATAAATCTCCATTGCTACATATTGGGTGTATATTTCAGCGGTTGAACATACAGGTTTATGGTCATGCTGTAGTGTAGTGCTTATGTGACTGTGCCCCCCCTTATTTCCATAACAAGTCCTTGAGTCTGTACTCTGAATAGTGACACCAGAGACCTAGAAGGTGCAGGGCTTGTCAGTCCAACCCCTGCACAGTCTCATCAGGGCTGACCTTAAGGCAATTGGAGCAATTTGGCCAAATTGGCCCCGCATGCTGCTCCCAAGGGGGTCCCCGCACCAGGGCAATCTAGATGGATTTTATTTATATCTATAAGATTTTGGCTGTGAACTGGGGCCCTACAAATATATATATATCAAGTTGCACACCAGTGCTTCAAATTGGGCCCCACTGGCTAGCCCTGAGTCTCATAGTTGCTGGGCCTGAGTTGCTCTGTCCTTGCATGAAGTCTTGGGTTTACAATTTTGGGAGAGGGGAGACTGCAGCACTGGGGAGTGGGCAGGCTGGCGATGCCCCCTAGATTTAGAGGCCCTAGGTTTCAGCCTACTTAACCTATACATAAATCCGACACTGGGTGGCGCTTTCTGCCATTGGCTCTGGCTTTACCTGCTGTTAGTCTCCTTACCTTCTGCCCCACCAGCCATCACTGCATGCATCACTTAATCTTTGGAAAGTGAAAGAAAGGCTACTTCATTTGAACTCCCAGGCCATTGGTGGTCTCAGGAAATAACGACAGTGTCCGTATTTTACATCTTGTTAACTGAATTTGAAAAGTTGTGTTTGCACTGGGTCATCTAGAACAGTGTTTCTCAACCAGTGTGCCTCCAGATGTTTTGGGACTACAACTCCCATCATCCCTCGCTAGCAATACCAGTGGTCAGGGATGATGGGAGTTGTAGTCCCAAAACATCTGGAGGCACACTGGTTGAGAAACACTGATCTAGAAGGCCAGATCTTGCAAACAGGCCTAACCCCATACTTGTGGCTTATATGTTTTCAGCATCAGTGAAATCCCTGTGGGATCTAAATAAGTCAACAGTTTCCTCACAACCTTTTAGGCATAATTCAGAGAAACAAGTCAATTTTCAATGGGAGAAAAGGCAATTTGGATAGCTGAGTAAAGTACTTTTTTAAAGAAATGGAAATGGCTCTCCAGTCATGAATATTTCCCCCCAAATATTATTGGAAGAGGCTTTTATAGGAGAAAATGTAGTGTTATTAAATATTATTGAACTGCATGGATGCCTGGAAGAGGAAAGAAATCCATTTCATTCTAAGCAAAAAGACAAAACCTGGATTTAGCTGAATAGATTTGAAAAAGCTGTGCAGGTAAGGGATACATATTTTTCAAATGCAAAGAAAATACCATTAAACTGCAATATGAATGTTATTATATCCTAATTTCTTTCAATTCCCAAAGCACTTTATCTTATTGAAATAAGGAGCATGTAATTTGCATATTTCTTTTTTAAATGCCCTGGAGCTGCTGTTCTCCATTGAAAAGTTGCCAGTTTTACTTCTGTGTAAGCAGAGACGGAGCCATTTAATGTGGATAATCTTTGTCCTATTGTATACGGAAGTGAAATGATGCTTTAGGGAACCAAGAGAAATAAGTTTGTGTCTGGGGCAGTTCGAAAGAGGTCAGTATCAATAAATGCATAACTCTTGAAGTTTTTCTAACGTGTCTGTTCTGAGGCCTTTGAAATTAAGAAACAGCTGAATATCCGTAGCAAGTAGTTTTTGCATATTTCTTTTTAGCAGATGCCATTCTCTTCACTGTATTATTTACATGCTATTTGTGAAAGTGTAGACGGGGTGGAATAAGTTATTGCAAAGGCATTGCATTTGTCTTCTTTCAGGGATTGTAGGTATAAAGCTATTAAAAGTCCCTATCCTAGCAATTCTACTAAGTTTGGCCTTCTGTTCACTTTGGTGTCACTTTTCCCTGGTGGCAACTCTCTGTTTCAGGCACCTACTTATCTGACAGAGAAAAGTAATGAAATTAGTCTGAAGACAGACCAATCAAGGTGTTGGAAGTGCAACAGCGGAGATCAGCTGGTGTGCAGCTCACGGGTTAATTCTGTTAGTGTTAAAGTCAACTAGCCAAGAGGGTGATGTTGCTGCTTTGCAGTTTGGTAGAGTGACATGATCCCTACTGAGGTCGGTGTGTTCTGATTGACTGTGTAGTTCTGAGGGAGTTTTTCTGTGATTGAATTTCTCTCTGCTTTGAACAAGGCCTGAACTGAGAAAGGCAAAACCTCTCTGTTCTTTTCTCCTCATAATATACACTCGTTTTGTTCAGTTTCCCTCACTAAAGTGGTATCAAGATCTCTCTGGACACCATGTTATTTAAGCTAACAAAAGGGCCATACAATTACCACTGTATTTCCTCCATTTTCCTCCATTAAAGTGACTTATACTAATTATTTTTTTCCTGTTTTGGTAGGCTTTTGATACAAAAACCAATTCAAATTAAAATTGTGGATGGCTGAATAAAATTGTGCCCACTGTATACAAATTCATTTAATTGTCTTGGCTCCTTGTGGTAACCTGTTTGTGCTTCTATTGACTTCTGAAATAATAAAATACATTATTTTACAAACTCCAAAAGCCTTCAAGACACAATAATGAATGGATCATTGACTACACCACAAGTCAATAGGCTATTACAATTTCCCTTAATACAGCACTTTTGACGAATTTTAGTTTGAAAGATTGCACTTATAAAACAACCATCATAAGTCTTCTAAAGTATAATCAACTGAATTTCCTTTCCTCCATAAGATCTTTCCCTGGACCTCTGACCTTCCTGGTCCTTCCATCTCTCCCAATGCATTTGGGTGATCAGCTCCGATTTGCCATAGGATGGCTTTAAAAGGGGGCTTAGACAGATACATGGAGGATAAGGTGATCAATGGCTACTAGCCACAATGAATATGTACCACCAGTTGCTGAGGAACATCAGTGGGAGAATGCTATTTTGTCCATGTCCTGCTTTGGAGGCTTCCCATAGGTATCTGGCTGCTGACTGTGAGAACAGGATGCTGGACTAGGTGGGCCTTTATCCTGATCCAGCAGGGTCCTTAAATTCTTTTGATTCTGATGTCACAGGCAACCTAAAAAACTAAGGTCATCACAGCCAACCCAGTGCTCATTGACCAGGTAGATGAGTTCCTTGAAGTACTGCCTCTCTCTCTCCCTACATTTGGGTCTCGGAGAAGGCTGGATTGAAGCCAGTGTTAAAGTTATAAGTTTAATGTACATACAATGTGAGCTTGAATGCAAAAAGTTTCACTCTGGCAAAAGCGTCAGAGAAGGCTCATATGCTTCCATTGCAATGAGTTAAGCTACCTGATGACTCATCACCAGAAAAATGAGCTGCGGAGCTCTCACAGCAGGAAGCTGAAACTTGAGAATCCGGTGTCTGTTTGTTGGAGATGGCAGGTGGTAGCAGCAGCGGTTGCAGAGAAGTTCTGCAGTGATGAACAAGAGATGGGACCAGAGAGAAGAAAGTTTACTGAACTGCATAAAGGATTGGATCCCATTGCTCGTTTGCAATGCATTACTTCGTTATTGTACAACATTTATCTTACTGTAACTAGTATTTAAGGCTGTTCTGCAGTAAAGCTTTGAAACTCATTCTTGTGGCAGAGAGCTTAAGAGCCAACTTCCTTCAGCACCACTGACCCAAATCCAAATTAGGACTGCAGCCCTGGAAGAAAGCCCCATTTACTTCAATAATACTTCTGAGTAGACACGCTTAGGATTGAGCTGTTAGATCCTTGCAGTTGCCTTTAACCAATGAAAAAGACATCAGGAGATTTGATCACAGATTTTTCATTGCATGCCTAGTTTGACCCAGAAAACAGGAGCGATGAACAGCTACTTTTCCCCTAGTCCTTATGCCTCTAAATGTATTCGCACTTTATGAAGGATTCCCTCCTACATGCCATCGAAACACATATGGGTTTGAGATAAGGAGAGGTTCAGATAGGTAATGAGGCAGGTAATGAACAGGGCTACACAAAAAGCCTGACCTCCAATGGCTGCCAAAGGACATTAATCACGAGACCCAAGCAGGATGGTTGCGATATGGGATGAGGGACTGGAGGAGAAAAAGAAGAGCACATTGTGCACAGCAAGTAGAAGAATGACCCTGCACAGCAGACAGAGACGGATCACAGTCTAAACTGCACAAGTAGTGTAGAGGGAAGATACACCTAGAGAGAAACTGCATGGAAAAAGCCAAGGAAGGAAGGATGGATGAAGCCAGAGCAAGATACAGGTCCAAGAAGGTGGATGATATGCAGGGGGACTGCTTGTGCAGCTGGTCCTCCCATGATGTAAAATACGACCTGCTGATGGATGATGCTAAGATGAATCAGGTGCCTTGAGAATGGACACTGACATCACAGCATTGCAAGAACTGGAAATGGCGGTGTAACACATTAAGCCCCTCATGGTTGAGAACTTGAACAGATTAGGAAACCCAGCCAGAATTTTGAGAGAAACGAATAGTGGTTGCCAAAGCAGGGGATTAATTAGATGTGGAGTTTGCTGTAAAATGGCTCAAGTCTAGGATAGTTTGGGATTGGAAAGTCAAGAAACCCTGAGATATCTCAGCCTCATCTAACGCGAAAGGTTTCTGGAACAAAAAAAGGGGGACCCCGTTGTATGAGCTTGTTTGAGAAAGATGATAAATACATTTAAAAAAATACCCTCTGAGTGACTATTGATTTTATTTATTACATTTATATATCACATTTTTCTCCCCACATCAAACCTGCAAGGTAGGTTAGGCTGAGAGGCAGTGACTTCCCCACGGTCACTTAGTGGGTGTCATGGCTAAAAGGGGATTCGAACCCTGGTCTCCCAGGTCATAGACCAACACTCTAACTACTACTCCATGATGGCTATAGTTGAATTTGCTGTGAATTTGCTTTGCCTTCTGTAGAAGTTGAACATTCATTTTTTTAATAAAAAAATATTGTAAAAACAGATTGAAGGTGACCGGGGCCCTGCTAACCTAACCATTGATTCTCATTATATTCTTAAGGAAATTATTATTTGGGTAAATTATAGTTGAGACAGAGTCAATTTAGGTTGGAATTCTACAGCCACTTACCTAGGAGCAGGGATATCAGAGAATTCTCAGAAAATGGGAGCAGAAATAGGCAATATTCACTTATTCAACTTCATGCCTGGAACAGAAATCTATTCAGTTTCAGTCTCCAAACAATATGTAATTGATAATGTCCCCCCCTTTCTGTTTGCTTTGTGTTTCCTTTGCACTGAAATGAATGAGAAGGAATAACTTAATGACAGCATAATTTATGTAGTTTTTAGAGGTATGCAAACCGCAGCAGAACAGAAACAGTTCTGCATGTGACGAATAAATGGTGGAATAGAAAAGAAAGTCTTCTTACATCTCTTCCTGGGATTAAGTCTCATTAATTCACTGAGACATGTCTAGGATTGGACTGTGGTGTAGGTAATTCCAGTGTTCACGAGTCTTGTGCAAATATAGGTTTGTGTGTGTGTTTTAAAATGGACTAGAGCAGCGGTGGCCAACTCCCAAGAGACTGCGGTCTACTCACAGAGTTAAAGACTGGCAGTGATCTACCCCCTTTTTGGGGGTTCAGGTCAAAGTTGTTGTGCTTTTTTTAGGGAAGAGGGAAGCCCGTTTCTTGGGTGTTCAGGTCAAAGATTTTGAGCTTTTTTTTTTTTTTTTTTAGGAAGGAAAGCCCTGTTATGGGGGGTTCAGGTCAAACTTGTTGAGCTACGTTTAGGGAGGAGGGAAGGCCCGTTTTGGGAGGGGTGAAGGGCCAAAATGTTGAGCTTTTTTTAGGGGAGCCAAAGTTGTTCAGCTTCTTTGGGGGGAGCCACTGATCTACCAGTGATCTACCACAGACGTCCAGTGATCTACCGGTAGATCACGATCTACCTGTTGGACGTGCCTGGACTAGAGGACTTGAATTGCAGCAGAAATATTTCATGTTGGTTAACGGATCATAGGTATCACATAGCTGCTGTTACCAAAGGATCATACATAATAAAACAAAAACAAAAAACTGTAGTAAAACAGTATTAACAATGCCAAGGCGTATGTCCAAAAGCAAGACAGTGCTTGTAATAAATAGACTTTGAAGCCTTAACCTGATCCCTTTTGATCTAGGTCTTATGATAGTCTTTAGATACATGATTGCAACTATTTCCTCCCACAAAATCTCAGCCCTTTTTATAAGAGCAAAGGCAAACAGTCACCAGCTGTGCTGCCAATATTTTATTTTTAGCCATTTTAAAAATCACTGCAAAGCCTCATTTACGATACTGTGTTCAGATCAAATTAATCTCTGCACAGCGTATTTCAACTGGGATTTTTGGATGTTTTATGAATGAATTTACTCTCAGAAGAACACACACACACAAAGTGGACTTTACACTTACCATGTATGCCTACAATACCATTTAAGAAGCTGCTTCCAGAAAGACAAGCTTTGCAGAGAAAGTGGGAAATAGCCATCCTCGAACAACAGGTGCCTGATTCTCCTTGTTACAAGAAATTGTTCCTGGAATTTTGGTCCAGCTTCAAAAACACACCACCTTAATGGACATTCACCCTAATGGACCAGACCAATCTAGTCTGGTCCATTAGGGTGAATGAGCAATCTCAGCCTGCCCTCTGGCAGCCCCCACCTACCCACCTTCTTTCTTACAAGCAGTCAGGGTACATTTCTGCCCCTTTAAGAGTTGTGCAAAAATGTAATTTCATCAGGTGTAGCTTGAGAAGAGACCCCTTTTACGCAGCCATTAATGTACAGGAGCCCTGCCTCTTTTTTTGTACCTGACCACCCTAATATGAAAGGCCATTGGCTCCCAGTACGTTTCTGAGTACAATTCAAAGTGTTGATGCTGACCTAAGGCATCTCCAACCCCATCATTCAGCCCAGACACTGAGGTCCAGCTCCGAGGGCCTTCTGGCAGTTCCCTCCCTGCGAGAAGTGAAGCTACAGGAAACCAGGCAGAGGGCCTTCTTGGTAGTGGCACCCACCCTGTGGAATGCCCTCCCATCAGATGTCAAGGAGATGAGGGGTAACTATATAACCTTTAGAAGACATATGAAGGCAGCCCTCTATAGGGAAGCTTTTTAATGTGTAATGCTTTATTACGTTTTCATATACGTAATAAATATGGAACGTATATTTATTACGTATATACGTAATATATTACGTATATTTATTCCATACGTATTTAGTACGTATGGAAGCCACCCAGAGTGGCTGGGGCAACCCAGTCAGATGGGTGGGGTACAAATATAACAATGACAGTAATTGCTAACGCTTGCTATGAGTGGATGGGTGCATTTCCATCGGGACAGAAATGCAGGCTGTGGAAAAGTTTAGCAATTTCCCCCCCAGCAGCGATCCTGATAATTAGCTATAGAAACCTCCCCGCCCCCTGCATATGTCACCAATTGCGGCATAGGTGCAATGGTGTCAATTGGATTATCCATGGGTAGGCAAACTAAGGCCCGGGGGCCGGATCCGGCCCAATCGCCTTCTAAATCCAGCCTGCGGACAGTCCGGGAATCAGCGTGTTTTTACATGAGTAGAGTATGTCCTTTTATTTAAAATGGGTTATTTGTGGGGCCTGCCTGGTGTTTTTACATGAGTAGAATGTGTGCTTTTATTTAAAATGCACCTCTGGGTTATTTGTGGGGCATTGGAATTCGTTCATTTCCCCTCAAAAAAATATAGTCCGGCCCCCCACAAGGTCTGAGGGACAGTGGACTGGCCCCCTGCTGAAAAAGTTTGCTGACCCTACAAACACACACACACACACACACACACACACACACACCCCACACCATCACTAACTGCAGTATAGAGGACTTTCCATTGGGGTTGTGGCTGACAAGGGAAGGTTTAAAATGACCCTCCCTGAATGCAGTCCTGATCAAAGAATTCCCCACTCAATATTGCTATTGTTGTTGTTATTATTATTTAAATCCCCTATTGTGGCTCTAAGCCACGCAATTGTCATCACCTGCAGCCCAGGCCTCAGTGCACTTAAAGGTAAAAGCATCACCTCTAGGCGAGTATCTAGCCAACTAACTCCAAGCTGCTCCTATTAACAAGTCATCTGGAAAGTTTATTACGCCTATGGAAATTACTCTCAAATTGCCTTCTGCCGCACCGCGTACATGACAATGAGGGAAAGAGTTCATCAGCTGCCTTTGTCAAATGCGTTCTTTTTCCAAACGTGGGAGGCCTTGGGAGCTAATGCAGTTTTCCTTGATTTGCTGCCGGTGTCATTCTTACTATATGTGATTGATATGTCTGCCTGCACCCATTAGCAGCCTGACACTGATACTAATAAACAGCTTAAAGACACCAAATGATTTCAGAAGGTCCTGGGCAAGCGGAAGGAGCGTTGCAGGAAGCGGGTGCAAGGCAGGTCTGCCTGTAAAGCTGCCGCGTTTTGTTTTATAATCTCCCGGCGAAGGTGACACAGTCTTGGCATTTTCCTCCATTTTCATTTCTGGCACACTCTGAGGCAGGCTTTGCACTTGCGGTTATATTGAGGAAAGCCGAAGAAAGTAACCAATTAAGCAAATGGTGTAAAACTAAGTGTTCTCCCCATTAGCTGGATCTAATTACAACATCTGGAAGTCAATTAGGTGATTGCACAGCTCTGGACAGGTCCAGGCCGAAGAAGGGTTGAGGGCAATCTCTCTTGTCTCTCTGTCTCTGGGATGGCTTTCCTGGGAGTTGTGCTACGGAGGAACTGAAGTAGAGACTATTTCCTCCCCTCTGCTTTGCCCTCAGACTTGGTAAAGGAAAGGGAATGAATCAATACCATTATCAAACGAAGCAGGAAGAGGCAGGAAGTGGCAGTCTATAATTCAACACTCGGGACTCTGTGGTAGTGAAAGATGATAAAAGTTCTCTATTCCAGCCTTACGTTTTAGATGGTTCGATGACACAGGCTTTTGAGGGGGGGAAATATGAGGTGAGATCATTGGTGGCTGGGAGTAGCTTTCATTGCCTGACTGTTTCACTGAAGCCTTTCGTTCTGCACACGCACATTGCCAAGTCATTTCTCTAGTTCTCCCTGCCTTTTCACTTATGTGGAAGAGGCATTAAAAACGTCCTGGTCTTGCATTGACCAGATTCATTATGTACTTAGACTATGGGCTGTGCACATATTTCTCCAGAGAATCCTATGAATATCCCCCCCACCCCATTTAGCTAGTCAAGTCTGTTCGTAATACAGTGCGCCTCTTAAGATCTGTAACCTTATTGCTTACAGTTGTTTATTAAACCTATGGAGAGGGAGGGAATGTCTTTTGGAATGGGTCTTTGCCATTTCAGGGCTTGGGTGGGTAGAAGAAGAAGAAGAGGAGTTTGGATTTGATATTCCACTTTATCACTACCTGAAGGAGCCTCAAAGCGGCTAGCATTCTCCTTTCCCTTCCTCCCCCACAACAAACACTCTGTGAGGTGAGTGGGGCTGAGAGACTTCAGAGAAGTGTGACTAGCCCAAGGTCACCCAGCAGCTGCATGTGGAGGAGCGGGGAAGCGAACCCGGTTCACCAGATTACGAGTCTACCGCTCTTAACCACTACACCACACTGGCTCTAGTGTAGTGGTTAAGCATCTACTAGTGTGGTTCCCATGGGCTTGGGAAGGGTACTCACTGTAACAGATCCACCTTAATACCAGGAGGCACGAAAATTGCAATAGTTGTGTGTATTGGTGAACAACGGATCGACAACTTGGTATATAGCTGCTAGGACTTGCTGCATACCCTCCAACATTTCTTTGATGAAATGAGGGATGTCCTATTTAATAATAATAATAATAATAATAATAATAATAATAATAATAATAATATTTTATACCCCACCCATCTTACTGGGTTGCCCCAGCCACTCTGAGCAGCTTCCGACACATATAAAAACATAATGAAACATGAAACATTAAAAAACTTCCTATACAAGGCTGCCTTCAGATGTCTTCTAAAAGTTGTATAGTTACTTATCTCCGTGGTTCGGGGGTCACATACATTTGTCCTAACCCCTTCCCTGCCCCTTATTTCCTTCCTCATTCAAGGAACTTCTGGAACCTCTGGCCTTAAGTTTAATTATACCACCATTGTCACAATTGCTTTGAGTGTTCTAATACCAATTCTTTCTGGTGCCTCTGATAGTAATGATGTGATTTTGTGAACTTTTCTTTTTCAGCTTTAAAACATATGGGCAGGAATTTGTTTTGCTGGGATGATTTCTTTTTCTTTCCAGGAGACTTCCAAGGTGTAATTGTGAAACTGCTCATTTTTCCAGATGGGTGCTCAAATGTTTTCTGCTTCACCTTTATATAAAGATCATTTATGCTAAGCAGCCAATTATTGTTGGTTTGTTGGATGGCTTAATTTAGGTTTTATTTCATGATGCTACCTACCTCCTCTTGAAATCTTGGCATTAAAGTATTATCAGAAATTTGCGTAAGCATTTGGTGTGTCTACTCTGTCAATTATAAATGTACTAGTTATCTGATTTCACGGGCAATCAAAGGGATTCCGTAAGTCAGCAAGGCATATAATTAAACTGCACAATTGCCGATACACATTTCTAGATATTGGTGCCAGCGTAACCAATTAGGCAGCGAATTATTCTCAGAATACCAAATTAAAATGTATGACTTTGATTTGACGAAGTACTGCTTATATATATAAAAAATCAGCTTTCAAAACACAAACTTGTACCACTTATGATGCAAAACACTTTGCACATTATAATTTGCCTACAGGGAGATCACACACAGATTTGAGTAGGAAAATATAAATTTGCTATAATGTGTGAAGTGCAGGGTATCTTTTTGCCCTGCAAATATATGAATCGAGCAGCCACCACCTGCTATAGCATGAAAATGCCCATGAAATACCTCTTTAAAGCGCTATATACCGTACATGTGAAGAATTACTGTTATTACTTCACACTTTATTGTAAACTCGTCTTTTTCCAATATAGAAATGGTCTATGTGTATGAAACTGTTAAGGCACAATGCAGCCCCTAGATCAGCCTTTGCCACATGATGCCCTCCTGATGGTTTCAACTTCAATTCCTATCAACGCCAGTCAGTACATCAGGTTGGAGGGCATTAGGTTGGCAAAGTCTTCATTAGATTGATGAACTTATGCTTGTTTGCTCTAGCACTAACAAGACCAGAATTGTTGAGGAAATGCACCATGGGCGTAGCCAGGATTTTTGTTGGAGTGGGGAGGGCAGTCAAAGTTGTTCACGTACGCCCATGAAATGCACATAAGAGTTCTCTCAAGGATGATTTGGGGCAAGAGGTAGGTAGATTCCCCATAATCATTAAGTTCATGTACAATTATTGTTCTTTTAGAAGAGACATTAACTTAAGAATAAACCACATGTTTTGCATGCAAAAAAAAAAAAAAAAAAGGTCTAGTTTGGTACCTGGAGCAGCAGAAAACTTGCTCCATCTTCAATGTGATAGCCCTTCAGTTATTTAAAGATGGCTAACATGACCTCTCAGTCTTGTCTTCTTCAGGCTAAACATTACCCAACTCCCTCAGCCATTCCTCATAAGGCTTGGTTTATTTAAAAGATAGCATTTGTAAAGGTAAATGACCAGTCGAATTGGACTATGGGGTGCGGCGCTCATATCGCTCTCAGGCCAAGGGAACCAACGTTTGTCTACAGACAGCTTTCCGGGTCACGTGGTCAGCATGACTAAACTGCTTCTGATGTAACGGGATACTGTGACGGAAGCCAGAGTGCACGGAAACGCCATTTACCTTCCTGCCACAGTGGTACCTAGTTGTTTACCTGCACTGGCATGCTTTCGAACTGCTAGGTTGGCAGAAGCTGGGACAGAGCAACAGGAGCCCACCCTGTCACGGGGATTCGAACCACCAACCTTCTGATCAGCAAGCCCAAGAGGCTCAGTGATTTAGACCACAGTGCCACCTATGCTAGGTTGTATCACGCATTAAGCCACAATGTTAAAAGGTCAGTTTGTTAGACTCTTATCCTACCCTCCTTCTGAGGAATTGGAGGCAATCTTTTTGAGATTGTCACATGTTTATTTATTCCCCCAACAATTCTGTGTGGTAAACTAGCCTGAGGGACATTGACTTACTTGCCCAAGAACATTCAAAGAACTTCATAGCTGAGCATAGATTTGAACCTGGGCTTCCAACATCTAAACCCCATACTATGCCTCCACTCTCCTTCTTGTACAAATAAAAAGGTTCTTGCTTTTGTTACCTTTGGGGTGTGTGTGTGTGTGTGTGTTTGTTTAAAGATGTTCAAGGGAGGAAATGACAGAGGATTAGAAATGATTTACGGCATGGAGAAAGTGTACAGAGAAACTTTCTCTTACAATACTAGAACTCGGCGCTGATCAATGAAATTGATTGGCAATACACTTCGACAAAAGAAAGTACTACTTGCACAACACATAATTAACTTAATGTATTTCGATAACACAAACACATAGTGATGGCCACCGGCTTGGGGATGTGCCATAGCTCAGCGGTAGAGGAATACAGGTTTGCATATGAGAGATTTGTGACTCAGTCCCTGGGAGAGGCTAGGAAACACTCCTGTCTGAAACCTGGGGAGCCAGTTCCAATCAATGTACACCCGTGGAAGCCAAGATGATGGCCTGCATATGTTGTGGGCTACAAATTCCATAAGCCCCAGCCACCATGTCCAATGATCATGAAAGATGGGAGTTGTAGACCACAATGTCTGTAGGGCACTATGTTAGCCATGCCTGATGCAAATCATAGAATCATAGAGTTGGAAGAGACCACAAGGGCCATCCAGTCCAACCCCCTGCCAAGCAGGAAACACCATCAAAGCATTCCTGACAGGTGGCTGTCAAGCCTCTGCTTAAAGACCTCCAAAGAAGGAGACTCCAACACACTCCTTGGCAGCAAATTCCACTGTCGAACAGCTCTTACTGTCAGGAAGTTCTTTCTAATGTTTAGGTGGAATCTTCTTTCTTGTAGTTTGAATCCATTGCTCCGTGTCATCTTCTCAGGAGCAGCAGAAAACAACCTTTCTCCCTCCTCTATATGACATCCTTTTATATATTTGAACATGGCTATCATATCACCCCTTAACCTTCTCTTCTCCAGGCTAAACATACCCAGCTCCCTAAGCCGTTCCTCATTAGGCATCGTTTCCAGGCCTTTGACCACTTTGGTTGCCCTCCTCTGGACACGTTCCAGCTTGTCAGTATCCTTCTTGAACTGTGATGCCCAGAACTGGACACAGTATTCCAGGTGAGGTCTGACCAGAGTGGAATACAGTGGTACTATTACTTCCCTTGATCTAGATGCTATACTCCTATTGATGCAGCCCAGAATTGCATTGGCTTTTTTAGCTGCTGCTAAAAAATATTAGTCATCTAGATTGATCAGTTGTCTGAGGGAGTTTCCTAGATGGCTTAAATGTTGAGGAGATGAATGTTAATTGATTTAATTCACACATAAATGAAAAATGCATGTGTATTAATGAAGGTTTAACATGGAAAATGGCTAAAAATGTATTCCTAACATTGGAGTTTTTTCACAATAGTTTTCTAAATGGACTGTGAACTCTTGCTGAGTTGATAATTAGCTAACTGATGGTTGTTCTCTGGTAGCTAACGTGAGTGTTGTAACCTTAGATTGTGTGATGAAGGCATTGAGCTGCAAATTTGCCATCTTGAAAGGGTGGTGGCTGTTAGTGTCTCTGAACCCTACAGGGAGAACCATGCATGTAAATGGCTCTCTAAAAGCTGCATAGCCTAAGGCCAATGGAGGCTGGAATGGGAGAGAGAGACAGTTTGGATATTTGGAATCTTTTATTTCTAAGAAGATGCTGAGCCTGTGCTGGACAGCACAAGACATCGTATGGATATTTTGGTTGTATCTTAGATGCTTATGTTCTGTTTTTTGGAAAAGTTCTGCCAGTAAAACTTTGAATAATATTTTTATGAGCTTGGGAAATGATTTCTTCCAAAAGAAGTTAGTTCTAATGCTTCCAGTCACTTCAAACTGTGCAATATTAATATCTGTAACAATAAATTCATGGAGGATAGGCCTGGCTACATGGGGGACATCCATGTTTAGAGAAGGTACACCACTGAATACAAGTTGGGTTGGGCTATTGCCTTCATACCTGACTGGTAGGCTTCCTGGAGGCATCTGGGTGGGCTTTGGGGAAAACATAATGCTTGGCAAGATTAAATTTTGGACGGATCTAGCAGGGCTCTTATGTGCCTACCTATCTTTTCCCCTTACCACCATTGCTTTTTTTCAAGTAATGTTCCAAACTACCTGGTAATAAGGCTCAAAATTGCCTCACATGAAGCACCTCTTGTTGCTTTGACTCTGGAATGGATTCTTCTAGCAAGAGCTCAAGCTGGGGATCTGCTTAGGCTTTTCACATACATAGAAATGAACCTTCTGGTGAACTTATTTCCACCTGCAGGTTTCTCTGAAAAGCAGTTCATTCCTCACGAAACACAGCATCGATCCCTTCCATTGAGACTGCACACCCTCTGAATGGCAAAAGCCTCCCATATTTCAGCTCACTTTCTGTTCATTTAAAACCTTGTGTAAATCTAACACATTGTTTAACTCTCGAGAAATGGCCTTCATTTGGTTTGTACAAAAAGCATGTTCATTGTGGGACTGCAATCTGCTTACAACGTATCAATTGCAAGGTGACCTTCTGCTGTTCCCATTCAGCATGCTATCAAAATAGTCAGCGGAGATCTCTAAAGGAAAATGGGAAGCTTTGCCTCAAGAAACAAAACAAAAAGCCTCCTCCTTTGTTATCCCTGTAGAGCTAAAAGCATCTCCTGCCAGCTTCATCAGTGCCTAGTGTGTAATGTTATAATTGCCAAACAAAGTCTATAAAAATGATCCAGGAAAATTTGCACACCCAGGAGTCTTTAAGAACTGCAGCACCATTTTAGCTCATGCCTTTCTTCCTCATAGGCCAGAATGTTGTTTATGCTGAACCTGTGCAAACCAATGTTGGGATATAACAAATTCTAATAGCCTGCTCCACCTTTCTCACCAGAATTCGTTTCCTCAGAAAAGTAAAGCCACAAATCCAGGGGGGAATTTTAGAGAATTGGCCAAAGCTCAACAACTTTCCTTAAAATAGCTTGACAACTTTCTTTCAAGCTGAACAAGTTTTTCCTCAAAAGTGTCCAGATTTTTACTTCTTGAAATATGGCAACCCTGTTGTTAAACCACTCTGGAATTGGTAGTTCTGTGAGGTAAAATGGGTGTGTGTGTGTCTTCTAATAACTCTCAGAACCGACAGTTCCCAGGATGTTTCGTGGGGAGCCATGACTACTTAAAGTGGTATAATACCTCTTTAAATGCAGATGAGGCCCATGGCAAACTCAGAATTCTACCAGAAGGAAGTCAGGAGGCAAAGTGCTTATAAATTATTATTAGGTAATTATTAGGCATCACTAGATAAACATTTGTGTATTACTTGGAAAGCGAAGAATGGTCTGTACTGAATTCTGGTGTCTGGTTGAATGGCAGGCCCTTTTAAAGCCACCATATGGCTGCAACCAACTAACCCTGAGATGTGTGGTGCCATAAGTCAGTCGAGCACAATCTGTTACGATGAAAAACAGACGGCTGGAACTCTGCCAGCATAATAGCACAGAAACCTCTGCTCCATGTATGCTGGATAGACATTATGGTTTTTTACCCCCTCAAGTGGATAATTATCTCATCACCTGCCAGTCCTTTTGGGAACTGCACATAGAGTACTTGTTCTATGTGGAGTTAAATGCTCTAAAACCTTATCTGGACCATACATTTAAAGCATCCTCCTCTTATTTTAAACAGTCGTGGCTTTCAACACAGAATTCTGGGGGCTGTGTTTTGTTAAGGGTGCCGAGCAGGGGTGCCAACTTAAATAAAATATTGGGGGCCCCAGGGAAGCCCTGCCCCCACATAAGTGATCACATGATGCAGCGCACTCACACCATTTGAATGGCAATGCCTATCAACTTGGGGGGTCAGCTCCCTCAAATAGCTTATTGGGGGCCAAGGAGATGGCTCCTATGGTGCAGAAAGCTGTTAGGAGATCCCAGTTTTGCCCACAATGGTACAGTCCCTGGAGTTCTTCTTCCCAGGGGGTTGTAGTTCCATGAGGGGAATGGGGTCACCTAACAACTCCCAGCACCCTTAACAAGCTATATTTCCCAGGATTCCTTAGTAGAACCCATAACTATTTAGAGCAGTGATGGCTAACCTTGACACTCCAGATGTTTTGGGACTACAACTCCCATCATCCCTGACCACTGATCCTGTTAGCTAGGGATGATGGGAGTTGTAGTTCCAAAACATCTGGGGTGTCAAGGTTAGCCATCACTGATTTAGAGTGATGTAATACTGCTTTAAATGTATGGTACAGATAGGGACTTAAACTTGTTTGTGTTAAGCCACATCTAGCCCAAACTAGTAACTAGTGATACAACACTCAAGTTAAACGAGAGAATGTAATCTGCAAGTAACACTATTACATTTAAGAGCACCCTTGGTGCTGAAACAGCATGAAATTTTGTTTCAGGGCTCTAGAGTAGAAGGGTGGAGAAATCTCTAAGGCCAGGCAAAAACAGGGCTTCCAGCCTTACAGTAGCCCAGCAATGTCAAAATCTGTATTCTCAGGGAGCATTGTATTATGCAATGTCGAGGTACCAGAAGGGTTATTTTGCCACACAAACATACTGCTAAGGCTAAAATGTTGTTGCCCCAGACAGTTGTTGGTTTTACAGATAGGGTGGCCAGAGGAACAGGGCTCCTGTATTAAGAATTGTGCAGAAAAGCAAATTTCATCAGGTGCCATTTGATATACAAGTTACCTTTGCTCAAAGTTGTGCTGACTGAACTTCTCTTTCAGTGCAACTATTCAAAGCCTAATTCTGTTTTCCCTCTGGTCACCCTAATCCCTGTGGGTTGGTTCTTGTTGTTCTTTAGTTATCCCCTACCCTTTTCCCTTGATGAGGCTCAAGGCAGCTTACAGATAAAAACAAGAATTGTTAAAAATGGTTTAAAAGCAATTAAACATCGGTAGAATTAAAGCTACATGCCTATATAAAATCTGTTTTAAACGTACAAATAATTACAGCAGAAACAGCATGGCACCAACCCTTTCATTAAAATCAGTCAATTCCCCAAAGCCTGTTGGATCAATAAGGTCTTCTTCACCTGTCAGCTGAAGGACAAGGAGGAAGCCTGTCTCCGGGGATGGAGTTCCAGAGTTGGTTGACATCCAACAGCAGTCGATATCTTTTAATGATGCACATAATAGGCACAGGTTTCCCAACAAATCCAGAATGCAAAGATCAGTTCTAGGATTTAAGACTTTAGGCAACAACCCTCAAACCATTTATTGCAGCACAGCCCGGTGTTGTTGTTTCAAAAGGGCAGTGGGATGTCATTTATTGTGTACACTTTGGCCCTGATCTACAGGACAGTATGCTGTAATAATAATAATAATAATAATAATAATAATAATAATAATGATAATAATAATAATAATTTATTATTTATACCCCGCCCATCTGGCTGGGTTTCCCCAGCCACTCTGGGCGGCTTTCAACAGAACATTAAAATACAATAATCTATTAAACATTAAAAGCCTCCCTAAACAGGGCTGCCTTCACATGTCTTCTAAAGGTCTGGTAGTTGTTCTCTTTGACATCTGAAGGGAGGGCATTCCACAGGGCGGGTGCCACTACCGAGAAGGCCCTCTGCCTGGTTCCCTGTAACTTGGCTTCTCGTAGTGAGGGAACCACCAGAAGGCCCTCGGCACTGGACCTCAGTGTCCGGGCTGAACGATGGGGGTGGAGACGCTCCTTCAGGTATACTGGACCGAAGCCATTTAGGGCTTTAAAGGTCAGCACCAACACTTTGAATTGTGCTCGGAAACATACTAATCCTAAATATGTCTACAGAGATTCAAGCCCCACTGAATTGTGCACAGGATTCCAGTCCCACTGAAATCACTGGGGTGTGTCAAAGAAAGTAATACCATAAAATATATTATTTTACATATATATTTTGGTGTATGTGTAACTGGTATATAAACGGTTTCTAAAGTTTTCATTTGAAAGAAAAAAGTCACTGGGAACAAAGTTAATCCTGACAAGCTTGCTCCATTGTGTTTAATGGCACTCTAGATGGGAGTCTTCCCTCTGGTATATATTCCTTGGGTAAATCATGTTCCTGTTTTTGGCTACTCATCATGAAAACTGGTATAATAGGAAATAATTGAGAAAATCCAGCAGCTGGCCAATTCATTTAGGGTCGACATTGGGTTTTCATAAACCACATAAACTGTTTACCAGGGACTTCAGCTACTGGCAAACTTCACATCAGATTGGCATTGCTCTGTAGAAATAATATTTCTACCTAAGCAACTGGTGCTCCCTCAGCAGAACTCCTTAAACTGTTCCAGAAGTTCATTGTCTTTGATTATGGCCAGAGTCTTCCTTTAAAGGCTGGCAGGCCCAATACTGATCATCCTCTCTGAGTGGCATAAATACAGAAAATAGTTAATAATCTAGTCACTAGCTGGTCTAGAATATCAGAGAAGTGAGGAAAGTTGTGCTGTGCATTCTTACAATGAACTAACCGCCTTTATCTGGCATTGCTGCAGAATTCTAAGAAACCAAAAACATCAGGGCAGTTTTGAAATCAGTGGTTAAAGTGAGTGCAGTTTTGAAAGGTTGAGTCCACCATCTTGATTCAAAATGGAGTCCACCTGTATCTAAAGCCCACTCCTTGATCTTGGGTCTAAGTGACCCTGAGGGGAAACCTTAGTGTAAGCTTAGATAAACACAGCTGCTCACCTTGCGTATGGTGGTTGGGAAAAGGGCAAAAGAGTGTTTATAGAAATAGCTGTAGTTCGGTGTAGTTCAAGCAATTGTTTGTTGGGCCTAATACAGTAATGGTTTCATTTCAATATCAGCCATGGAATTATGATTCATTAGGAGACTTTCAGGATTAACCAATACTGTGTGTGTCACACAGTATCGTATGATTTAACACATGTGAAAAGGGGATACTATCCCTGCATGATTTTGAATGTACACCAAAATGAACAACTAAGCCATCTTCAGGAGAAGAAAAGGCTAAGGAATAAATCCTACACAAAACTGGAGTCCCTAAGACGGTTAGATGGCGCCTTGTATTCCTCCTGCAGCCAAGCTGGTGTCAAACGCAGTGTTCTGCTTTTCTTTGGTTGGCATCAGTGAGGCTGAGAGGGCGGTCTTGTAGTCTGGGCACCCCAGGACCTGTGTCTTGGATGTCTAGCTGACATCCAGGTGTGACATGTGTATCTTTGACCCGTGTTGCGTTTCTTTCAACTGCTTAGCAGAACTAACTTGCTGGAACTTGCAGGATAAGTGTTGTCTAAAGAAATTCCCCTATCAAAAGTGCTAACTAACTTTTGACAGTATCTTGTGAACAAGAACGATCACTTTTCAGCTGAAGAAATTCAGGTGTGAAGTGTGAATCGGATTCTCCCCAAAGAAACATTATGGTGGCAGGAATGGTTAATAACATGGTTAAAATAGACTCATAAAGTGATCATTCCACTTACTCATGCTGGTTTTCTCCTCGTAGTATATTTTCAGAGTGCTCATTTATTTCTCCCTTGATTGCATGCTTTGTTTTCGCCCAGATTGAATTTCCTTCTGCTGGGATTCCTAAAATAGTATCATTGAGATTACACTCCAGACGGCATGAATCTGAGGCTAAAGCAAGATGTGATGATGCCAGCCCCAGTTGTTTAATTTAAATCTGGTTCTGATATGATCAGATATAAAATTATTTTAAAAGCAAGAGAGTTGTGTGGAGGTTGCTGAACTCTGCCCCAACTCACTCTATGGCTTATTGCCCACAGTAGATATGCGCATGACCTTTTTTTTTAAAAGTTTCATAAATCCATCCATTTTTTGTTTAAAATTGACATAATGTGCTTCACTGTTTATTTATTCATTGAAACATCAGCTTTATTATTGAATTGATAAATTCACATCCATTTCATCTTCCAAAGGTGTAGCTTTGTTAGGCTGTGCACACCCTAAACATTCAAAGCATGTGAGTTCCCCCAAAGAATCCTGGGATCTGTCATTTGTTAAGGATGCTGTGAGCTGTGAGGGGTAAACAAAGAGCTACAGATTTAACACATTTATTACGAAAGCTTCTGCCACAACAAATTCATTAGGCTTTAAGGTACTACAGGACTCTTTGCTGCAGCTACTTCATTACTCATATCCTTGATTGTTTCCTTTAATTATTGCTGCTGCTGCAGAGTTGATTTTTGCAGCAGTCTTCCAGTGAACATTGCTTTATTTTCACAGAATGCCAAGATGCAAATTGAGAAATAATGACTAGAATTTAAATTGAAATATCATACCTCTCACCACAGAGGCGACGGCTGTGTCCAGGTGAACTGTGTACCTGCTTGGTCTACTGTTTAAGTACATTACTAAATGCTGATAGCCAAGGCTCCTGCTCACACTCTTTGGGGCTCTTTATTTTTAAGGAAGATTTGGACCAGAGACCCCTTCAAATCTGCTTCCCGCTCTCTAACATCTGGAGTCACAAGAGGAGGACCTTCATCTTCTATCCCTGGATGCTAGTTTTCAAGCCCACCCAGTGCTGCTGCTTCTCCTTCCTGCTTCTCCTCTTCTGCCTTGGGCTGCCAAACCACACAACTGAGGGACCCATGACAGAGGAGGAGGAAGATAGATAGATAGATAGATAGATGTTTATTTTCAGCCTTAGGCCCATACAAATAAAACACATAAGTAACAACTTATGCCGGGTAGGTGTGTCAGCCGCTATAGCATATCACATACCACAATCATCCAAAATGATGTTAAAAGAATAAAACTAGGTGAGAATAAATGTGTATTTACAATAAAATGAAATAACATAATAAACCTTAACTAGTTTTGCAGTAATCCTTTACGACGCTTTTGGGAAAGAACAGCGACCAGGTACCTTGCCACTTGCAAGGTCATATGAGTATCCTTGTCTTACAAGGTTTGGGCAAGGTGAGATTCCGCTGGGGTACCATCTAGTTTTTGGATTATCGGACCCAGTAGATTTGCCCGTGGCGCACTGAACAAGGAACAAGCAAACATAATATGCTGAAGAGATTCCACTGACTCCTTGAGAGGAGGAGGAAGTTGAGAGGTAGTACCATCCCTGGAGTGGTTGTACAGAAGAAGTCAGGCAGGTGGAGAACAGAGTGAAGTTAGTGCAGGAGTGTCCCATTTACCCAATGGGCAAATATTATGCTAGGTGGGCTTTTCTTTAGATGCCGTTTCACCCATGAAATAGGCTGTCTGGAGGACCTGTGGATGTCAATAGCTGGGGGGACTTGATAAGGAAGTAGGATCAAAGGCTTCTGGGAAATGATATATAACGAATTGAAAAAAATGTTTAAAACAACTTTTGCAAAAACAACAACCCAGAAGTCAAAACAAAATAAAATAAAATAATAAAAAAAAAATTCCTTCCAGTAGCACCTTAGAGACCAACTAAGTTTGTTCTTGGTATGAGCTTTCGTGTGCATGCACACTTCTTCAGATACATAGAAAATGTATACATAGATACATTGTTTTCTATGTATCTGAAGAAGTGTGCATGCACACGAAAGCTCATACCAAGAACAAACTTAGTTGGTCTCTAAGGTGCTACTGGAAGGAATTTTTTTTTTTTTTTTGTTTTGACTATGACAGACCAACACGGCTATCTACCTTTAACAACAACCCAGAAGCTTTTCTATTAGGAACTGTATGTACCGACATCCCAATGGAGCAGAAAAGACTTTTTATATATGTGACAATAGCCGCACGGATGCTACTAGCCGAGAGATGGAAAGAAGAAAGAGGCCCGACCAGAGAGGAATGGTGAACCAAGCTGTTGGACTATGCCGAAATTGGCAAAACTGACCGGAAAGCTCAGGAGCCAGGAAGACAAAAGCTTTAAGAAAGAATGGGAAAAATTTATAATCTCTTTAGGAGACCGCTGTAAGCTGAAAACATTAGCAGGATTCTAATAACACTTGTAGGTAACAATATGGACAGATGCAAAATATAGATTATGAAATAATATGCAGTTGAAAATGTTGACAACAGGACCCAGGGAGGGGATGGTGGGAAGTCCCGAGATTCAGAGACATCTCTTTATACGGATATATATTTGGTATTGCTATAACTTTATGCTTGTAAAACCGAATAAAAATGACTTCAAAAAGAAAAAGAAAAAAAAGGAAGTAGGAACGTCATTGGGTTGCAAAGGTTGCCTTGCTCCTCAGCAATGGAGGACAAGGAAAGTCTCTTTGTATGGAACTTCTGAATTATGCAGATCCATGGCACGTGTCTCTAGTAACTGCACAAGTAGAACAGGAGAGTCTGTTTCCTTACATTGAAGTTGTAACTCTTTATAACTCATCAATGTCCCGTGAGCTGCTGTTGCCAATGTTCCCTCCCCCCACCTTTCAGCAAAATCATTGCTGAATTCCATCTCTCAGTAAAATACACCATGTCAGGAATGCTTTGATGGTGTTTCCTGCTTGGCAGGGGGTTGGACTGGATGGCCCTTGTGGTCTCTTCCAACTCTATGATTCTATGATTCTATGATTCTATGATTCTATGATTCTATGTTCCTATTTAGTGCGATTTTCCTGAAATATCTTTGGAACAACTCCCAAATTTGATGGCACTATAAAATAAACTGCAGACCTTTCTAAAAGTAGAGTGTTGCTCCCTCCGCCCTCCCTTCAGCAGAAGCTACTGCCACTGCATTCAAATTCCATGAAATATGATGATGTACATCAAGGAGAAACTTTGGCCCAGGACATTTAATGGTCTCGAGGCAGTGCTCCCAGGGAATGGACAATGAGTGGCCCTGGAGTCGGTCAGTTACACAGTATGGTTAAAACTGGCATAAATCAGAATTCTTTAGTCAACCTGCTCCTGGATTACGATGCATTGGTTTTTGTTATCTGAAAAGAGCAGACTCTGCTTTTTCACATTGTGTTTGATGTTTCCCATCTTTTAAAAAATGTGCATGTAATATGTTGGGTTCAGATACCTGCGGAGGCTATGTCTTTTAAAGGATTTAATTTGTATTCATTCCCTACAATTATTCTGCCGTAAGCTCCCCATGCAAGTCACTGTTCTCGATTGCATTCACCTTTAGTGGTTCACTGAGCAAGATGATAGGAAATCACACATCAGGCTAGTCATTCAAGGCACAACTGCCTGCCTGCCATTTAATCAAGATTCAGCCCCCTTTCTGGCTTCATATTTCAACATGAAGCGTTAAAAAATATTTTTAGTTTTGGATTGCTAAATCAGCAAATCTAGCTATTTTCAAGGTGTGGGGAGAAGGAGAGCCTTGATCATTATCATAGACAATAACGCAATATGCTAGTATGGTTATTGGGCCCATGTACCTCATGCTGAATCGACCACTGCAGCATTTAAGTTCATTATTAAGTCTAGGAAGTGACATTTTCCCCACTGCTGTTACTTTTTAATAAGTAGCAAAGATCTCTTACGTTTATTAGAAAGGCGAATGTTCTCTTTTTTTTTTTCATTTTTCATTTTCTATTTACTGTGGGTGGAAAGCAAATTATACAGATAATTTGGCATATATAAGATATGCATTGCTTATGTGCTTGCTTTCTAATTACTGTGAAATATTCTCTTGCCATGGCTGTGCCTAAAACGACACCTGATGGGATTCAGGGGCTTTGACAAAGGAATATTCATATTTCTTAAGGACTTGTGGAAGTATCTTGAACGATCAGTTCACCTGTAGGGAGAGCACGAGGACCAGTAGGTGTATGTGTGAGAAATAGCAGTTTGCTATTGAATGGGCACAGAGGGATGGTCTGAGAGCTGTGAATTAGTGGAAAGTGAAGCAATTTTGCCTCTTTTCTTCTAGGCCCTGCATGATACTTTGAAGTCCTGATGATCCTGAGGAGTTCAGAGTGCCCCATCACCCCCATCACTTGCCAAATTGGGGGTAGGGGGGATCCCTCTGGCCAGATGTGGTTCCCCAGAACATCTCCAGTGTTTTGAGATGAATCTCAAAATATATTCTCCACGTAGCCTTTCACCTCCACTTGCTTTGTTTTGGAATTTCTATATAAAGCAAATATTACATAACTATGATCTCCCTTCAGAAATTTGCCCTCTGTGTGGAGGTAGGAAGGATGAAGGTTGAGGATGTAGAATCAGGTGGGCATATCTAAACTGTCTGCAAAGGCAGCCCCAGGTATAATGCATTCTTCTTTGGCGATCACTCGTAGCCAAGTAAGATTGTCTTCCATAATCGCGGTTTTAAAAGTGAGTCCATAGGTGACTGTGGAGGCCAATTCATTGCCATGATCCTACACTTTGTTGAAGGGAAACTCCCCTCCGGAGTAGAAATCATATATCAAACAGATGGAAAGCTCTTTAATCTGAGCAGGCTGAAAGCAAAGAGTAAGGTTACCGTAACTTCCGTCATAGAGCTTCAGTATGCTGATGACAACGTAGTGTGTGCACGCTCAGAGGATGACCTCCAAACCATCCTAAATATATTTGCAGAAGCTTACGAAAAGCTTTGCCTATCGCTCAGCATCCAAAAAACCAAAGTGCTGCACCAACAAGCACAAAACAACCCCTCTGCAGTGCCACAAATTCAACTTAATGGTGTAACGTTGGGCTGACATTGATGCCGAAATCCAGCATCACCTGAGCTCTGCGAGTGCAGCTTTGTCCCGATTGAAGTGCAGAGTGTTTGAGGACCGGGACATTCGCAAACCAGACATTAGGTTACTAGGGTGTAAGACATGGAAGCCATGTTATCTCCATCCAGACAGGGCCACAGCTGGGCTAACCTCTGAAGCTGGTAAAGGTAAAGGGACCCCTGACCATTAGGTCCAGTCGTGACCAACTCTGGGGTTGCGACGCTCATCTCGCATTATTGGCCGAGGGAGCCGGTGTACAGCTTCCAGGTCATGTGGCTAGCATGACGAACCAGAGCAGCACACAGAAATGCCGTTTACCTTCCCGCTGCAGTGGTACCTATTTATCTACTTGCACTTTGATGTGCTTTCGAACTGCTAGGTTGGCAGGAGCAGGGACCGAGCAACGGGAGCTCACCCCATCGCGGGGATTCGAACCGCCGACCTTCTGATCGGCAAGCCCTAGGCTCTGTAGTTTAACCCACAGTGCCACAGCTGGTAGGAGGTGCTGAATGACAATGTCAGACTCAAGCTGTGTCCCTGATCTTAGAGTGTGTGTGTGACACCATCCAGAACAGGGTGCAGGCTAAAGAATTTAGTTCTTTGCAGCTGTGCATGTTCTCCCTTTCTGGTGCTGGAGCGCATACCTCTCCTCTCCCCTTCTTTGTTTTAAAAAGACCAGATCTTCCATTTACACCTACTTTCTCCCCACTTTTAGTATATAGAAGTTGGAAGATATCTTAGCGGGTACTGGGTTAGTTCTGGCGGATGCTAGCAGTAGGCAGAATTGATTACTTTTAAATAACACCGGAAAAGCTCATGGGTGATTTTGTAGCTTTGTTCTGATCTCGCCACTGCATATTCTTCCACTTACAACAGAAGTTGTTGATTTCGGGGTTGTTTTTTTTAAACACAGGCAGGCGATCCAAAGATGTTTTAGTCATACACATTTGCTCATAATCTCTTGTTACTCCTAGACCACTGTGTATTTGCACTGATACGACAGATAATATTGACCTTGATGTAGTTTATCTCCGGGATTTGCAAATGTTCCATAAGCTTTTTCCATCTCTTTCATCCAGCTTTGATCAATGCATTGACCGTATAAACACACGAAGCAGAAACGCACTAAAGGATGGCCGCCTTTTGGCGCTTCCACATACAGATTTTTCTAAGTCTTAGATTTATTAATTTAGTTCAGGCACACTAGCCAGAGGCCATCTATGCACAGTGTGCCTTGTATAAAAAGGAGTAAGAATATGGGCTTGGGATGCATGCAAGATTATTTTGGACGTGGGCCACCAACCCTGTGGGCAATCAGCTGGAGAGCATGGGATTCTGGAATGACTACCTTTAATCAATACTACCCTGAGAACAGTGCTGACGATACACCTGGATCCTTTGCTGTCGCTCGAGGCTCAGGTGGCCTCAATGGCCCGGAATGCCTTCCACCATCTTCGGCTGGTGGCCCAGCGACGCCCCTATCTGGACAGTAATAGCCTAACTACTGTTGTCTATTCTCTGGTAACTTCAAGGTTAAATTACTGCAATGTGTTATACATAAGGGCTGCCTCTGAAGACAGTTCGGAAGGTACAGAATTCAGCGGCCAGGTTGCTCACTGGAGCAAGACGGTTTGAGCATATTACACCGATCCTGGTCCGACTGCACTGGCTACCAATTAGTTTCCGGACCCAATTCAAAGTGCTGGTTTTGACCTATAAAGCCTTAAACGGTTCAGGACCACAATGCCTCAAGGACCTCCTCTTTCCATATGAACCTACCCAGATGCTGAGATCATCTTCTGAGGCCCTCCTCCACGAGAGGTCTGGAGGGTGGCAACACGAGAACGGCCCTTCTCTGCAGTGGTTCCCCGTCTGTGGAATGCTCTCCCCAGGGAAGTTCACCTGGCGCCTTCATTATACACCTTTAGGTGCCAGGTGAAACGTTCCTTTTTAACCAGGCCTTTGGTTGATTTGATTGACATCCTATGCCCTTTGGGGGGGCTATTGGGTTGTTTTTATTTTTATCAGGTATTTTGTGGTTTTATATCTTGATTTGTGTGTGTGTGTGTGTGTGTGTGTGTGTGTGTGTACCGCCCTGAGATCGTCAGGTATAGGGCAGTATATAAATTACACAAACAAACAAACAAACAATATTGGGCAGTGCAGGTGGTTCCCCTGCACAGGGCACCAATCCAAGGGAGCAAAAATTGAGAAGATCCATCCATTTGTGGGCTCCAAATTTTGGGCTCACACAATGTGCTATATTATGAAAGGTTAATATATCAAACTGACGCAAACCGTGAAGAAAATTCAATCATATATATATGCATACCGGTATGCAACCGGAGGAAATCTACTCCATACAACGTACAAATGTCTCAAAAGGTGCAAAGAGATTCAAAAGTGCAATGTCCGATGTGCAACAAGTCCAATGTCATAAAGTGCTAAAGTCTCTCAGGAGTCCACGTCTGCTTCTCCCGATGGGCGGCTAGCTTGTATTATCCCCGTTTCACTATTATTGTTTCTTCAGGGATGGACATCGTCTTAAATAATAATAATAATAATTTACAGTGTACATAGTGAGCGTTTACATTCTTAGAATAAATAAACATATTCATCTAAAAAGTTACTCACCATATTGTTCATACATAAACACTTAACTAGGCTGAAACGCTCACAACCTCAACAGTTCCTGGTTGGCAAAGCTAAACTAAACAGAAGGTTACTAGGTTAAATACAATTTCTCCTAAGTCCTCAATCATGACAGGGCAATACATTAACAAACACCAATAGGTTTTAATGGTACAAACACCCAAAAATGTAATTGGTTTTACAAGTATCCTGAAAACATCTACCACAAAATATTCAAATAGAATTTACTCACAAGCCATAAATAGGTTAATTCCACTGATATACAAGTTCAACCAATCGTTGTAAAAAGAAAAGCCAGTTATAAGAAAGAGCTGTATTCCATTTGGAGATTTAGACCTGTAGGGGCCAGGGAGCCAAACCTGTGTATCCAATATGATTCTTTCTGATGTAATTTCCTTTTGTAAATAAATTGCAAGTCCAGCTAGTTGGCAAAAGCTCCAAGGACCAGCTGAAAAGTGAGCAGGAAGTTTTGCAGATACTTCCCGATCAAACTTCTGGTACCTGATTTAAAAGTCTTAACATTTCTGCACAAATTCATAATAATAGATTCTTAAAACTAAAGCATCCATCCTTATACAGCAACTTTCAAGGAAATTGATGCAGTTATAGCATAAAACAACTTATTCTTTTGCCCATGTTCTTCTTACTATGATTAATATAAACAATGTCTGTAGATCAGGCATGAAATGTTATCTTTATTTTTCCTGCTTCTAATGTCTTTAAAGCTTTTAGGCATATCAAGGAAAATGTGAAGCTGGAACAATAGTGGCTCCAATATTGTGGGGAATTATGCATATGGGGAAATGATTGTGGCAGCACTGAAAGATCTGAAGCATGAACAGCTTGTGGGATATAGGATAGTCGGGAGAAAAGGAGGCATTAATCTACAAAAATAAGATTAAAAGGGGGAAGGCAGGCTTCAAATATTAAAAAGGGGAAGAAAATTTGTTTCCTGATTGCCACTGAAAATAAGATTGATATATAATACATTAAACAAAGATACATTAGATACAAAAATGCATTAGGTGCAAAAGTCAGTTGAGTAGTGCAGAACATCTGGCATTCTGAGCTTGGAAGGCTTTTAAGGAAAACCAAAGAAGCTGAACGATGTTATCTTTAGGTTTCCTGTTCAGGACACAGGGTCTGATGGCCTAGATGGAACATCCAGTCAATATACTCCTCCACGCTCAATTTGACACTTACGGTATCTGCTATACCAGAAATGGATCAGGGGAACAATTTAGGCACCTAAAAACTGCATGGTCACCATTGGTCTTGCAGCCACTAACAACTGTGCTGTGGCTCATACTAAGCATCAGATTTATGGATCTGCTGTTAAATGGATGCGCTTTTTATTTATTTATTTTGCAAATATAACAAAAAGAAAGAAAGAAAAAAAAGCATCAATCCTGACTTCAACGTATTAATTTATGCAGTTTGTATAGATGTCCAAACAGAATGGACAATTATAAGGTTCAAGTGCAGAAAGGGCAGTGAGATCTTCAGACCACTGAATAGCGGATCATAGAAGTATTGCTGCTTCTCTTTCTGTCTCTGAAGTAGAAGTCTCTTTGAAACCATTAAGACTCACAGGATGCACTTTCACTGTCCATCTGTTAGTCTCCACATCTCAGGAATAGTAGGAGAGGAGGAGATGCTCCAATTCTGTGGTTTAAGGCAGCATGCCTCTAAATACCAGTTGCTGGGAATCACAACATTGCTGTTGCACACAAGTCCTGCTTGTGGGGTACCCAGAGGCATCTGCCTGGCTGCTCTGAGAATGGGATGTCAAACAAGATGGGACTCTGACTTGTTCCAGCAGGCTCTTCCTACATTCTTCAATGAAAGTTGACAGGAAACTCCTCTCAAAAAAGGCAGAAACACCAATTACGCTCGTTTCCACAGCATGCAGGTTCATCTATGAAGAAATATAAAGAAATCAGCAGAGAAATAGCCGTATATTTAGATCGGTAGATGATTCACAGCTCAGTTCCATGCTAAGCGTAGTCAGTATGGCCCTGCGCCAAATCTCACCGGTATCAATGAAAACATTCTTGTTGATCTGCAAATTCAGTAGGCTTGCGATCTAACACATGGCCTAGCTGGGAAAATGATGAATATATCACCCACTGAAGACAAGGAGGTGGCTGCCTACATTTTGTTAAAATGAGGGTTTGGATTGCCGAAAAAAGTGACAAGGATATTTCTTTTTGCTTTGAATCATGGTAGTCCACCACATTAATATCTGGGCAGAATTTTTGAAAACATTAATTCAGGAAACACTGGGGAAAGCAATAATTAGGTAATGAGCAGGCTGATTTAGGATGAAACTACCTCATACAAGGAAAAGGCAAAGATCCATACTTCTTATTTCTTTTTTTAACACAAATGTGGAAACTAGGAGACATTTATTGGAGAGAATCAGTGAGCTGGAGGAAATTTTCAATCCTTCTACTAACCATTGAGTCTCTGTTTCCAATGTCATGCATGCAATATTTCAAACATACTTCTCTTTCATACTTTAACCTGTATATATTGATTGCTTTTTATTAGTCCTTTTAATTTTTCTGTTTTCATTATGTGTATTTTATGCACGGTATTATATATATTTCTAAGACACTTTGTGAGAAGACTTTCTGAAAAGCCAAGTATAATAAATCCATAGATTTATTAAAAGCCTGCTATATTGTTATAGATGGGGCAGCTAAGTCATATAAATTAATCAGTGGTAGGATTTTGGTTATTTGTAGTATTGAAGGGAAGATTGGAGGCCAGTGAAAAAATACAGGCTAAACTTGTGTATCGAGGCCCCGTAACCACCCTGTTCTCTAAGGTGCAAGGAGCGAACAAACTTCCTTTCAAAGTCAGAGATAGAGACACAAAAGGTGTTGATGGTCCAAGTGGCGTAGCAAGGTCAGGTGGTACCCGGTGTAGAAAATTTCTTGTCATCCCCCCCACATTGAATTTTTTTTTTTTTTGCCTGCAAAAATGGTTTGACTTTATTTCATATTTTCTTACAAAGGAATGTGGATTCTGGGCCTCTGATAACAAGTAGGCGACTGTGGACAGATACTTAAATCTACAGGATGGATTGTGTTTTGGCTTGTGTTATTTTATTTATAATGTCCAACTCCCAAGAGACTGCGATCTACTCCCACTATGAAAAAACTGGCAGTGATCTACCCATTGGATTAACCAAAGTTGTTGAGCTTTTTGGGGAGAGCCCAGAGTTCTTGAGATTGTTTTAGGGAACCAGAGTTGTTGAGCTTTTTTTGGGGGGACAGGGGAGATCGTGTGCCTTACGACAAGGAGTGGGGCCTCCGAGGAGTCTACCTGCCGCCCTGCAGCTGAGGGGAAGCGGCGGGCGGACTGTTTCGGCAGCGAAAAGCCTGCGTGTGCCAAACCCACAGCGTCTCTCACAGAAGGTGAGTGCCACACAGAATTTTGACACCAACGGTGCGGACCGCCCCTACCGCCATTTTGCTCCGCCCCTGGATGGTCCATCTAAGAGGAATCTTGGGCCTGAGCAGAAAGAAGGTTGTCAGGGTAAAAGGGTGTGAAGTGACAGGAAAAGAGAGTCTTTAGAGCAAGGTGTGCTGGGAAGAAGATGGGAGAACAAAGAGAGAGCCATCTTAGCCAGGCTGGCTGAAGGCTGGCTGGGAGAGATGCCTTTGTCTCCAGTGTTGCACTGCCGTGGTGAGCGAGCCCTGCTTGAGATGACCATACTGTAATATCTAGGCTACCTCCATGCAGCCTGAAAGGGTCAATCAGTGAATGAACCATATTTATTGAAGCTACCACAGTCTCCACCGCGTCTTCAATTCTCCAAAAGAGAACAAACCCAGGGCGAGTGCCTGGATCCCCCTGGAATTTTGCTACCACTGGGCAGAGAGTGGAGGTGGCACCCAACTTCTGTAACACTACATTTTGGGAACCCCCCCCCCCCGACTAAGAAGGTGAACCATAAAGCTGCAGACTGAACAAAGACCAGTCACAACAGGAGAGTTGGGGGAATGTATCCCTGCATTGACCTACTCCTGCACTGGGAAAGTACAAAATCATGAACCATAACTCCAGAGTACACTGGTATTCATATGGCCACACATTTATGAAAGAAGCATTTCCAGATACAGGTGAAAGGGAAGTTGTGAGATACTGTTTACAAGGAAACAAAACACATTGATAGCCTACTTTTCCTAAGGAAAGCTGCAAAAGAATTATCTCCTTAGGGCTTTGTTAGCTAGTTTCAAAAGCTGGGCTATGCCTCTGTTGAATTCCCATCATGCTCCCAAAGGACCTCCAAGTGACTGATCACGAGTTTCACTTCTTCTCTCAGTCTTAACTCTTTTAATGTATTCACCCAGGAGGTGTGTCGATTTCTGGGCCATTAAAAGCCCAAATGGCTCTTTTAGAGGTTTCTGTGTTCTATCATGGACTGTTAATGGGCCCCAATAGCTCACGCGGGTTTATACAAAAGGCAGACTTTCTGTACATATATGACTGTCTTGGGTGCTGCTGGCCATGTTTCTGAGCTGCTAAAGAATCAGACCTGCAGAACTATTCCTGGCATCAAAGCATAATTACATATGTACTTATTTTCCAGACAAGCGATTCTTAAACTGCCTTGGGGCCACCGGCGATCCACGGTGCACTTCCAAGGAGTCCCCAAGGCCGCACTGACAACAATAGATGAAAATGCTGAAATGCCAGTGTGTCTCTACCATGTTCGAAAGAGGCAGCCCACTTTTCAGCCGAAACGCCAACACTTAAAATGGACAGCAGCTGCCTCTTTGGCAGTGCAAATGGCCGCATTGCAAATCTTTAAAAGCATCCAGATGGAACTGTCGTCATCCGGTTGCATTCCAGTGTTTTCCACATTGTTCTCCCATGTCTTTTTCAGACCTGTTTTGTGCCGATTATTGGTAATAAAATGTAATTGGAACTCTAGCCTTTTTGACGTTTATAGGCAAAATGCCAAGGAAGCTTTAAAGATCTGCTGTGCCTTTAACTTGGTTCCTGGTGGTATGGCCCGCCTGTTTATTTCTTCCTGTTGGTTGCAGCTGTTGGAGTAGTGATGCATGCCCTATTTATGACTCTTCCAACAGCCTCTCTTAATTGTCCTAGTGTTGGTTTCTGTTGCTGCGGAAGACTTTTATTACTGATTCCCAACCATTTTCTCTCTCTTTTCATGCTTTTATAGAGAAATGAGTTGCTCTGAGTTTGCTGCCTGCATGCAGTGAAACGCGCAGTACAGTTGTACCTCGGAAGTCAAACAGAATCCGTTCCAGAAGTCTGTTCGACTTCTGAAACATTCAACTTCCAAAGCACAGCTTCTGATTGGCTGCAGGAAGCTGTGGAAGCCCCGTTGGACATTTGGCTTCTGAAAGAACTTTGAAAACCGGAACACTCACTTCCGGTTTTCAATCGTTCAGGAGCCGAAACGTTCGACTCCCAAGGGAGTCGAGGTACGACTGTATCAATTACTGTAAGAGAAAACCAGTTGTTTAAGCCGTCCCCCTGGAACAGAAACGGACATTGGGTCATGTAAGCAAAGCTATTCAAGGTCTTTGCATGTGGATCCGCTAGCTGTTATCAACAGGAAGTAGTAATATTAGCTGAACTTAAAATGAGTATTAATACTTGGAACCTTTGCAGAATGGTACTTACTTGTGTAAGTAAAGGTAAAGGTAAAGATACCCCTGACTAGTTGCGGACAACTCTGGGGTTGCGTGCTCATCTCGCTCTATAGGCCGAGGGAGCGCAGCGTTTGCAGCGTTTGTGCAGACAGCTTTCTGGGTCATGTGGCCAGCATGACTAAGCCGCTTCTGGTGAACGTGAGCAGCACACAGAAACGCCGTTTATCTTCTCACCAGAGTGGTACCTATTTATCTACTTGCACTTTGATGTGCTTTTGAACTGCTAGGTTGGCAGGAGCTGGGACCAAGCAACAGGCGCTCACCCCGTCGCGGGGATTCAAACCACCGACCTTCCGATCAGCAAGCCCTAGGCTCTGTGGTTTAACCCACAGCGCCAACTGCGTCTACACGCTGTGTAGAATAAAAATAAGCTTATTTTTCAAATGCCCCTCTCTTCAACTTCAACTCACTCCACTCTGCAAAAGGAACCCAGACCTTGGGGCTTGTAATCTAAAAAAACTCAACACAAATGAAAAAATGGTTTGGGAGGTAGGAGGAAATAAGGAAACTCAGTTGCAAGTTATTCTAATGACCAGCTGGAGAGGAAACATTGAAGGAGAGGAGGTCTTTGAGTTACTGTGCCCCACTGCAGATCCCTAAGTGGGAAAGCAACCCCATATTTTTAGCTCTAGAGACATCCACTAGCCATCACTGCTGCTTAGAGGAATTGTTGTTGTTGTTGAATTTATATACCACCCTATATCCAGAGGTCTCAGGGCGGTGCACAGAATAAAATCAAAATATAAAACCACAAAATACATAATCAAAATAAAAACATCAACCCAATAACCCCTCCTCCCCAAAAACCCACATTTTAAAAGGGCATAAGATGTCAATCAAATCAACCAAAGGCCTGGTTAAAATGGAATGTTTTTGCCTGGCGCCTAAAGGTGTATAATGAAGGCGCCAGGCGAACTTCCCTGGGGAGAGCATTCCACAGATGGGGAGCCACTACAGAGAAGTCCCGTTCTCGTGTTGCCACCCTCCAGACCTCTCATGGAGGAGGCACACGAAGAAGGGCCTCAGAAGATGATCTCAGCGTCTAGGTAGGTTCATATGGAAAGAGGAGGTCCTTGAGGTATTGCGGTCCTGAGTCATTTAAGGCTTTATAGGTCAAAACCAGCACTTTGAATTGGGGCTGGAAACTAATTGGTAGCCAGTGCAGTCGGACCAGGATCGGTGTAATATGCTCAAACCATCTTGCTCCGGTGAGCAACCTGGCTGCTGAATTCTGCACTAGCTGAAGTTTCTGAACCGCCTTCAGAGGCAACCCTACGTATAACGCATTGCAGTAATCTAACCTTGACGTTACCAGAGCATACACAACTGTAGTTAGGCTATTCCTGCCAAGATAGGGGCATAGCTGGGCCACCAGCCAAAGCTGATGGAAGGCACTCCAGGCCACTGAGGCCACCTAAGCCTCGAGCGACAGCAAAGGATCCAGGGGTACCCCCAGGTACATCTGTCACTGTTGGTTAAGGAAAAGAGGTGACCCTACATTACACCACATACCATTTCCACTACAAGGGAATGTACCCTCTGCTGAATGAAACCTCCTATATGCTAACCTACAAAGATGCTCCAATATAAAACAAGGTACTTGAAATATAGCTCACAAACCTTTGTCGGGCAGCTCATGGGCAATGGACATGTTGCTTGGTTCAGCAGACTTACTGTGAGGGTTAGCTGAAGGATTGTGATCGTAGCAATTTTAACTTTGGGATTTATTTACTTGTTCTCATTGCATAAAGTTCCTCACCTCAGTAGGATTAGAAAAGCACTTTTTTTTTGGCTGCACTGCTTTAAAAATATATATTTTTAAGCATGATGCAGGATTCCTAAGCCCTTGCTCTCAAGATTCTTTCTTAAAAAAAGAAGAATCCTCGACTTATACACTCCTTTGGTCCTTTGTAGTGCTAAGAGTACTGCAGCATAGGTAGGATGCCAGCTCCAGATATGGTTTCAATTCCGTGCTGTTGTTCTCTGCTGGGAACTCGTCCAATCAATACTCCTCTGAAAATAGTGCTGGCGTTTGGTGGACTGTCCATATGAGAACTCCCGTGGTTGTTAACATGCTTCCCTCCCAGGACGGGGGGGCTAGTGAAACTGATTGCAATCCCATTAATTTCCTTCTGAGTCTGGACAAGGCTGAGGTGATCAGCCAGACATACACTGGGACATTCAATAGCCCCTTAAATAGATCTGCCTTTCCGCTTTCTTCCAATTAACTATAGGTGCCTGGCACTGGAGAAGAAACCAATGTGTTCAGCAAATGCTCTCCTTTATCATCACTCAGGCTATTTTTAAGGTGCCTCAGGTTACTCAAACAACCGTCTTCGTTTTAAGAAGAGCAGGTGTGAATGGACAGAGCAATCCTATGGAGGTTGGGGGTGGAGTTCCCTAGGAAGGAAGCATCACTGTCTTTTTTTAAAAAAAAATAATTTTTATTGGTTTTACAAATAAACATATTACATAACATCATATCCTCTTATTTTATTTCTTTGGTTTAACTGAGCCTAACGACTTCCCTCCCTCCTGTCTAATGGTTTACAAAATTAAACATTGCATCATTACATTTCACTTCGTTTCCTATCCTTGTTATATCATTTCCTAAAATATTAAATTACTCAACCTGAATAGGTAGCAATTTCATCTTACAAGTCTTCAGATAACCCTGCTAGTGATGTTAATTGCTTACAGTTGTCTTTCAAATATAATATAAATTTGATCCAGTCTTTTTGGAATGCTTGGTCTCGCTGGTTCCGGATTCTTCCCGTCAGTTTCGCCAGTTCTGCAAAGTCCATCAATTTCATCTGCCACTCTTCTTTTGATGGTAACGCCTGTTGTTTCTATTTTGGGGCTAACAGGAATACCGGAACCCAGTAACCGGAACGGATTAGTTCCGGGTTTCGCCGCTCACGCATGCGCAGAAGCGCTAAATCGTGCTTTGTGCATGCGCAGAAGACCAAATCGTATCGGCGCCTGCGCATACGTGGAGCTTCAGGATGCGAATGCTGCGGGTTGTGGACATGCTTCTGTCTGTCATTGAGGACCCTCTAGCTTCACCCCTCTAATTTGAGCACTGGTGCAAAGTCCTTTTGTAAAGCAAGAAAGGAATCATGTTTAGTTCATTAGCAGCAGGGAAATGGTTAATAATGATATTTTGGGAGCATACGCAAGTGTCATTAATGAAGCTTTGATGTAACAAAAATAGGGGATGTTGCATACGTAATGAGATTAGCACACCTCATTAAATTTAGAGTATATCTTATTAAGGAACTGAAGAAAGGAGAAGTTGTTTAAACATCCCGGAACATTGTTTAATGAATTGTATATTTTGCAAATGGTATAGGAAAAGCAAAGATATAAAATAATTATACTGGGAGCAGAAATTTTCTAGGTTGTACATCACTTTAGTTTCCTTGGTAACTGGCATTCATTCAACCAGCATATTCCTATTAATTTTTGTAGTCATGAACTGTAATGCATTTTCAAAAGCTTGTCATCATCTCTCTCCATCATCTCTTTTATCAGTATGATTCCTTATATACTTTTTGACGTTTTTGGCAGTTCTAACAGGGTTTGTGACACTTACGTTCTAAATCCATATATCAAGATTTTTCAAAGAATGACTCAAGTTTTTCCCACACGTAATGGGTGGCTATTTCTGATTCTACAATAAGTGCTTGTGTCTTAACTGGGATTTTCTGACTGATGTTGTGGGTAATTAATATAGGCAAGATAAGCTTTGAAAATAGTGAGTAACTAGTTCAAGGCAATAATGCCTATCGGGATTTAGAATCTAACCCTGCAGATCTTCCTTATCAGAATCAATGCACAAAAGGTCACAATAAAAACAAGAACAGGAACAAAACAAACCAATAACACACCCTTGCAAAGTGGCAGCTCACTGCTCCACACCAGGGGGAGAAATTTGGCTTGATTTATATTGGAATGTGAACGCATGTAATTCAGACTTCCCAAACCAATGTGAACCAAATCACAGCTATTCCTCTCAAATCTGCGCTTCTCTGGATTCTGTAATATAGTTCTCCCAACCAAACAAGGTGTACAAAAATGTGCATATTAGGAGAGGGTGTCCATTAAAATGCATATACAAGTGAAAAGAATGCACACAAATTCATTATCTTAAAGGGAAGCTGCTTACAAAAATGTGTATATTAGATAAAATTGAAGACATGTTTTTGTAACAATTTTTTTAAAATTAAAAATTGGATAGTGATGTGGAAAAGTAGTGAATCAGGAGTGCCAGCTTGGCCCCGCCACTGTGGGTGCCCGGGGGCGTGGGTGCCATGCAGTGTGCATGGCCCTGGTGCCAAAATTTGTGGGTGCCCAGCCCCTGCATGGGGAATTTTGTGGGTGCTCGGGCACCCATGGCCCCAGGAAGCCAGCACCTATGTGACAAATTCAGGGAAGAAAGAGATGGAGAAAAAGTGAAACTCAGTCTCTGTTCTATTTAGGAGAGATAAAGAATTTCTTCATCAAATAGAGAGGCCTCAGCTGAGTGTGGAGAAAGATGGGTCATGTTCACCCAAATTACTCCTTATTCCATGAGGTGTCTCCTGCTATTTCTTAGCCATTTGAGGCCACTAACCTGCAATTTCCCCGCCAAAAAGTGTGGCTGGCTACTTGGCCACGTGGCCGCTGTCTTTTACATGACTTTAGAAAACCACAACATTCATTCTGGTCCCATTAACAGATAACCCTTTGGACCAAAAACCTAGTCTCCTTCATTCTAATTAGAGAGTGAGCTTATATAACAACATCTCACCTTCAACAGAAGCTCAAGCGCATTGTGAGAGTTGAGGGATTGTTCCTTTCACCTCCCCAGAGAGTTGACTCTTCGATGGAACTTGAAATGACTTTCATTTGGTTGGGGGTGCTTTTCTTTTCTTTTCATTGTGTGCTGCTTTCCTTGGTGTGCAACTTCAAGGCCGCCTCAGTTGCCGTCTTGCAGGCGGTTGTTGCTTTCCTGGAGATAAGGCTCAGCCATTTAGGCTGCCTCACCAGATGTGCTGAGTTTAACTGTCATCTCTTCACTGCATTAGGCACTCATAGAAGCATAATTCTTCTTGTCACTAAGACAACAGTTGAGCTCCGGAACAGCTTGAACCGAACTAAATCTGCAAATAATGCACACTGAATACTTAATTAAATAGAGCACATTTCGGATTGGAGGCGACTCGGCCAAAATGCTCAGCTAACAGCGATCAATTGGTTTGCAACTTCCAAGGGAGAAAACAGCATTAACAGCTATTTGGTGGTCTAGATTATTTTATTTTATTTTTAAAAAAACAACCTTATTTCATCTGGCTCTAAAAATGTAAAATTTACCCCCCAGCAGATATACTGAGGAACGTCAAGCTGGCATTTTCTCTTACATCCATGCATTAATGGATTTCTCAGATGTTACCATCTTTCAGATGCCAGTGGAAAGAGAAAAGGTTTTATTTTGTTTTTAAATAGCTGTATGAATTCAATCTAACTTGTTTGCAAATTGCTGCCAATTTGGATGCGGTCGCACATTTTCAGTACTATGACATCATTGTGTTTTGGGTAGTGAAGCTCATCGAAGTAGATGTTAAAAGAAAAGGTTTAATGCCTCAGACTCGAAGAAGATCCCCGCACAAAATGTGTGTAAAAGACTAGGAATTAGTTCCCACTTGCTTTTTCATTTCTTCCCTATCTAGTATCTGGTTTAAGAGTTTATTTTGTTTATACCTCCTTAGGGAAATATCCCATTCCTGCCCTTCTTAATCTCTCTCTCTCTCCTCCTCTCCTCCCTCCCTCCCTCCCTTTCTCTCTCTTTTTTCCGTTATCCATGAGGCTGAGTACAGTTGCAAGGTTATATTTTCTCCCAAGTTTGTGGAAGGTGAAAAAAGATTTAATTTTTGCTCAGTAATTCTGAAGAATATTGGATTTTTTTTTTTTAAAGTACCTTCAGCTAATGTAAGAGCTGAATATTTTTAGATTATTTTGCCTTCATTTATCTCATGCATGCTGTAATTAAAATTTTGGGATTATGTGCTCAGCGTCGCTCGTAACATACCGTAAAATAATATTATATCCATAGAGCAATCAGTTAAAAATACCATCAAATCGCCAACTAATAAACAGCTAATAAAAATAATGTATGTCTTGACTCAAGATGAAGCTAGTTTCTGGATAATTGCAGCACCACACATTGGCTGTGACTCAGTGCGATATCAGTATCTGCATCCAGGCCTACAAGCCCAGAGCCCAGCACCTGAAATGGTGGAGCAAATGTCGGGCCCTCAAGGCTCCAAAGGGCCCATCACAACTGAGTGTTGCACTGGCAAAGACATGACACGACGACAGGATGGTATGATCGGGAAGGCCACCTCGAACCACACCCAGGGGCTCCCATTTATTGACAATCTCACACCCAGGACCGGTGCTAGGGATTTTGGCACCCTAGGCGAGGGGGCGGGCCACATGACATCATTGCACATGACGTACGGTGCCCTGCCCTCTGCTCAGCCGGGCGCCCCGCGCCGCCGCAGTTTTCGCCGCTGGTTGGGGCAGCACCGGGCGGCGGTGGGGGGCGAGGGGCAGGCTGGCCAGCGCCCCCTCCATTTTGGCGCCCTAGGCAACTGCCTAGTTCGCCTTAATGGACACGCTGGCCCTGCTCACACCTCAGTTAATGATTAGCCCCACAGGTACAGCTTAAGGAACCAAATAAGGAAACATTCAACCAAATGATGGTACATAGCACCATGTAAGGAAATGCTTACAAACAGTGACACCCCAAAACTTCCCCACATGACATCTCCATTGCGTACGTGCTCATCCTGCATGCTCCCATCACATGCTCCCCTCATGCACCCCTCCTGTGCTCATCTTGTGACTTTCCAGTACTTTTCCACCACTCCTTTGTTCTGTTATGCTGCTAACTCATGTCTACCATCCTGACGTTACAATGACAGCGTGGCTTGCCAGCGCTGTATTTCTAGCCTTGGCAGGATCGATGTGGCTTGCCAGCGCCAATCCAGCTATAATCCCTACAACTGAGGCTGCCCACCTCCATTTTTTAAAAAATAACCTGTTCAGCTGTATTTCAGGCCAGTGGCTTATCTAGTCCAGCTTCCAGTTCTCACTGTGGCCAGAGGTGGGAACATATGCCTGCGCTGCCCAGGGCGGGCGCACTCCCGAGGGGGGCGGGGCACGCTCCTGAAGGGGGCGGGGCACGGAGGGTGCCCTCCCAGGCGCAGGGGAGCTGCTTGGGTGCACAGAGTGGCGTGCGTGCCCTGCAGCTGGGGGCGGAGCAGGCACTGCCTCAAGTCAAGGTGATGAGCATGGTTTGCTCAAAATGGCCTTGAAGGTTCCTAAGTTTCCGAATGCTGTTATAAACAACAGCAATGAAATCCAAGACATATTTCTTCATCTAAAAAAATCTGGGGGGGGGGGGGAATCATAGCCTAGTTCATGATAATTGGTCCATGGCTGAGGGACCACATGTTTAGTCGGCTGACTTAACTCAATGACAAAACTACCATTAACTTTCAGTGAAATTAATGGGGTCTGAAGTGAATAAGGAGTTCAACCTAAATTTATTAATTGTTGACTGGGAATAGTTTGTCCTAGCAAAAGTAATTACTCAATCTATAAATAGTAGCTGTTTCAGCCACCTGCACGACTTCCAGTCTATGGAATCTGAAATGCAAACTCTCACAGGTGTGGATTTGAGGCAAAAAAAAATATTATTATTAAATAAATACAGGGCGGTTTACAATTCTGAACTGTCCTCAGAGGCAGCCCCACGTAGAGAGAGTTGCAATTGTGACGTGAGTTGTGCTTGAACTATTTTTTGCAGATGTACCCTATTTGTGTTTTTCTCCTGCAATGGGGCAACATTCCCATTTAAAGCAGTAAGTTAAATTAATTTAGGTTGGTATCAGGAGCCGGAGTCAAACATAGCTCAGTAAAAAACTGAAGAGGTAACTGAAGACCTATCAATTAAGGTAACAGTGATAACAGAAGGCCTTTTAATTCATGCTGTATAGTAGGAATATTAGGAATATACAAAGATTTTCCCCAAATCAGAAAAAGTGAAGACCTTGGCGAAGATCCTGGTGCAGTTTTTAAAAAATTTTGTGCCACAACTTAAACTGTCAAAAGGAGAAATAGAAGATACGTTTTGGGTGAATACCAAAATGTTAGGGAACATTCAAGGTGTGGGGAGGGTTACTGCTACTGTCTCTCAGGCGTTTTTCATACGATGTTTCTGAAATTTGGCCAGGAGGGCTATCCATAGCTAATTCTACATTGATAGGACAAATGCGTCTATCAATGTGAATTTGTTAATGTGTAGGTATTACCTCTTGCAGTATTGTCAGATCTTCTCATGTGGATGCATGAGAAATAAAAAAGCATAGAAAAATACAGTTTTGCAATAATTAGTATGTGAATATCCAAAGTTAAAAGCAAACAAACCTGAACTGCCAATAAAACAAATGTATAAAAGACGTGCCCCTAATTTTGATGACTATGTTATGGCTTGTTGCCTGTAGATTCAGCATCTCTAAAGAAAAAGCTACATCAAATGCAGAAGTCTAACCTGCTTATCCTTGAAGAAGGGATATCATTGTCCTTGTCTGTGCTGAAATCTAGTGGTATCCCATTAGCTGAAGGCTTCTGTGTGCAGGTTTTACACTTAGAGAGCTTCTGATCGCCTTATAGAACAAACCAGCTTGATGTAATAATAATACTGACATCCATCACCATTGTTGCAGGAAAGAGGAGAGGATAAAAGTGGGGAAGAGAAGGACAAGGTCTATAGCAGGGAAGGGATGGGGAACCTGTGGCCCTCCAGATATCATTGAACTACAGTTCCCATCATCTCTTACCATTGGCCATGCTGGCTGAACCTGATGGTACCTGTAGTGTAGGAACATCTGGAGGCTCAAGTGTTCCCACTTGAATTGTGCCGTTTATATGTGAAGCAAGCTAGACTTTCCCCCCAAAGTTTTGATTTTATCTATATTAGATTCCTTATTTACAGAAATTCAGTACAGCAGATGGGGAGAAGATGAAGGTATGCAGAAGACTGAATACTATGGGGGAAGAGTATTCTGGTTTTTTCTCCCCCCCCCTTCTATTTTCTGCATTCTAGCAGCTATCTGAATCCACTACGAGGCAAAAAAGGAAAAAAAAATCCTTAGTATTGTTCTTGGACCTCCACAAGGGGATTGAGATACAAAACAATATTTTTAAACTTCTGGGAGTCAAATGCAATTCATCCAGATTCTCACCACTCCTTGTTAGCTGTGTCGGAAAATAAAGTATCAAATGAAAAGGTTGTTGGATTATTGTCCAAGGGAACACATCCCAATGAACTCCACGGAAGCATACCAAAGGGGGAAAGCCAAACAAACAAACAAACAAACAAACAAACAAACAAACAATACTTACCTGGCCATAGAGTTTCCAAAAGTGCATATTGTCCAACCAAAATGGACACTCACTGTGGTAATTATCACTGAGAAGGTGGAACATGATGGAGGTTTGCTTGAATCACAGGGTTGCATTACTGCATATTCCTGACTCCAACCCCTGTGCCTGATGCAAACCTGCATGTAGTAGAGCGAAGGAGCTCTAAATGAATATATGGAAATTGGCAGATTCTTCTTTCCATACACACATACATACATACATACATACATATACAATTTTATTTGTATGTGGTCTTCCCACAGTTAAAATCATGCTCAAGGTGGCTTACAACATGGGGAAAAACATAATCACACATGGGTATCTTGTGGCTCTCCAGATGTTGTCAAACTACAACTCCCACCAGCCCCAGCCAGCATGGCCAGTCATCAGCCATATGACTGGCCAATGGGAGCCATAACTTTATAGAATTGTAGAGTTGGAGGAGACCCCGAGGATCATCTTTCTAGTCCAACCTCCTGCAATGCAGGACTATATAGCTGTCCCATACAGGGATCGAACCTACAACCTTCACATTATCAGAATCCCGCTCTAACCAACTGAGCTATCCAGGCTCATTGGGAGGGCAACGGGTCCCCCACCCCTCCTCTAGATCACCAGAATTCTCCAGCAACCTTTCTTACCCACAGTGCTGCATTCCATCATGGGCCACCAATGCTGTGAGATGGCTGGGCAAACCTTGAAGACATTGTGATTCATTCACATGTGGACTTCATTCGAAACCTGGGCTTTCCACTTGGGCAGGAATAATGAAACACAGCTGAAAATTCTGAAGTCTTAATAAAGTTGGTTAGTCAAAGATTAAGAGGTTGAAATGTTTTTATATAATATTATTTCAATTGGCACAAAAACCTATATTTTTTAAATTAAGTTTATGGGATGGGCGGCATTCTCTGCTTGGTTTGTTCTCCAGCAAATCCTTCAATTTAGTACACTTTATAGGCACAAATATTGCAGAAAACCAATGTTAACTTTGCCTTCAAAAGACAGGAATTGGGTGGCTAGGAAGACCCAGGCCATCTGTCTTCAATGCTCCATTCTGCCAACATATTTTTGTGGCCTTGACTAAATTACTTAAGGCAGAACCCACAACCATTATGGAAGTGTCCAGGCAGCTGTCTTCCATAGTGACAATATTGTTCAAAAGGAATTGAGTAAACTCCATTGCTGAAGAAATGCCAAGTCACTTGCTTTTTGTGTGTGCTGTGGTTGCTGTGATATCTCGGTTGATTCCACACCCATTAGTGTGTTTGGACCAGTGGCAACCAGCTACTAATCCTATTCATGTGTTGTTAGTGCAGAACAAAGAGCAAAATGGGCGACAGTAACATACCAAAATGATGGGTGGGAATATTTTGCCAAATTCCATTTCCCACCCTCTCCATACATGTAAGAGTGTGACTCCATCAGTTTTATTCCAGCAGCTCATTGTGTGGCCTAGGACATTGTTTCACCACAGACCTGATTTGTAATGGTTTTGGGAAACTTGAATAACTTGCGTGATGAACTGCTTCCTTAGAGTTTGCTGTAATGTGCAATGTACCTAAGAGTTACATGACAGTTCTAGGTATGTTTTATTGTGTTCAGTGGAGTTTTATCCAATATTAGTCATATTTAAAGCATACCATTGAAAATTAATTGAAACAACAACAACAACAACAACAACAACAGTTTATTTCTACCACGCCCATCTGGCTGGGCTGCCCCAGCCACTCTGGGCAACTTCCAACACATATAAAAGCATCATAGAACATCAAACATTAATAGCAACAATCTGATCCAATATAAAAAGTCACAATAACTTTAAAATAAACAACTTATATCAAATAAAGCAATATTCAATAATCCATTAGAATCCAATAGTAAACGGTAAAGTTAAACACCAGCAAATAATTATTCAGCAGTTTACACTTATCAATTACAATAAATAAATACTAATCCATAATCATTAAAAATTACAGCAAATCACAACGCACAAAATACCACAAAAAACATACAAGAACCATATAAAAGGATCAGATTGAGAAACAAGGACACACAAATGATAATTTATTTATTTTTAAATATCTCTGAACTCCTCTCTTTCTAGCTGCTTCTGCTGTTTTCAAAGTCATGGTCTGGGAAAGGCTCCTAGGCATGGATGGTTGGGCAAGGCAGGTGTAAACGCCATTGCCTGTTGAGCAACAGAAGACATGACTAACTTAAGTCCATTTAGTTCAATGAGTGTACTCTGAGTAAAATTTAGTTGAATACCACCCTTTGTATTTAGAATTTTAGCCTTAGAGGCTTATTTGATAGCTTAAGCCATGGGTAGGAAAACTAAGGCCCGGGGGCCAAATCCGGCCCAATTGCCTTCTAAATCCGGCCCGCGGACGGTCTGGGAATCAGCATGTTTTTACATGAGTAGAATGTGTCCTTTTATTTAAAATGCATCTCTGGGTTATTTGCGGGGCCTGCCTGTTATTTTTACATGAGTATAATGTGTCCTTTTATTTAAAATGCATCTCTGGGTTATTTGTGGGACATAGGAATTCGTTCATATTTTTCCCCAAAATGTAGTCCGGCCCCCCACAAGGTCTGAGGGACCGTGGACCGGCCCCCTGCTGAAAAAGTTTGCTGCAAAGTAACTTTCATTCTGAATGATAAATTAACTTTAGGAATACTTGTTCAAGCCAAGTCACATGTAACATGCCTATTCATTGGGAAATAATTGCTGGGATTTTTGTCAGCACTTTGTTGCATTGCTATGCTGTAAACTGCTAATATTGTGCTGTCAATCAGTGCCCTCGACCTTGAAAAATTATAATATTGCATAAAACATGTTATGATTCCATGTAAGAAGTCCTCATATGAGTGGTCCGGTTTATTATTTTTTTATAAACTCTAAAATTTCCCTCTTTATTTCTGCAAGCCATCTCCCATTCCCTTTATCTTGCTGGAAAGTTTTGAATTTATTTTAAAGTGCCACTAAAGTTCAAAAGCAGTCACCCATTACAAATTTGTCCTAAAAGCACTTCAAGCAACAACCATTCTCATAATTTCTCTTCTAAAGCGAGCGAGTCCTCAGCAAGGCATTATCCAATTAGAAGAGGGTGGTTTTGTGAAGCAGAATAATCTTCATTAGAGACTAGCCTGAAATTAACCAGAGTCCTTTTACTTGCAGCCTACTTTAAATCTAGGTTTCCAAAAGCGAAAGAGAGGCAATTGCATTAACCTACATTTTATTAATCCCAATTAAGTCACCTTTCAAATAGTGCTGCCCCCCCCTTTTTACAGTTTTGATCCATCTACAGTGACGTAAACCTTTTAAAGACTTCTGCATTCTAGCTTCAATTTGGGAAGCATTTCCAGATAAACCTTCCTCATTTTGTAGTGGCTTGCTTGTAAGATTGACTTGACAAAGGATGTTGTACCATGCAACAAGGGATACCACAAACCTAAACTTACAAATTGTGGTATTGCTTGCTACTTCCTCACTTTTTGATTGCCTTGTGGAAAAAAAATCTTGCAAGTGATCAGATTGATTCTTGAACACTTGCAATTGGCAATTGGCATGTTTTAGATTCTTTAATATTTGTATTTTGTATGTGTTTTATGTTTTGTCAAGTTTATGTTTATTTGTTTGAAAAAACCCAATAAAATTATTTTTAAAAATTAAATAGATTCTTTAATAAATTTGTATACTGCCCTTCATCCAAAGATCACAGGGTGTTTCACAATGAGAACAAAAAATACATTTTCAAAAACCAAACCAGCTTCCTTATTTTATAGGTGGGGAAGTAACAGTGCCAGATCACAGGATGTGGTGCAGACCTTTTTCTTCTTCTCTACTTGCGTAAATTGGAGCAGCAGTTTACATTGTAGGAAGAACCTGCCAACCTGGGTGCACCTTTAATTAACCATACAGGACCCTGATCAGCAATGCACAGTAGATTTCCTTCTTAATCCCTTTTGAAGATTGATGGCATTCAGCAGCTCACAAACCATGCTAAGCGCCTATTGTGCGAGGGCACACGCAATTCTGTCATAATTTTAATTAGCTCTGCATTTCTGAAATGGTTAGGGAACCACTTGAAATCCACAGATGCTTCGAAAGAGCTGTGGTTCGCTGAGCAGAGAGTACCTTGGCTGAACGACTGTGGAGTATGAGGCATGCAGGTGAACTCTGGAAGGTCACAATTGTTGAATGTGTTGGAGCTTCTTGTTCCCTGATTTCCACCCCCACCCCCCTGTTTTTGCTGTCAAGCTCATTGCCAAGGAAGAAAGCAACAAGCCTGAGCTACAGGCTTCACGTTCTAGGAACATAATATCACATTTACATAGCACTGATATGGGTGATTCCCAGAGCTTCCTTATTGATTGGTTTCTCTCCCCCCCCCCCGCCCCATTTTTAAAATATAATTTTCCATATGTTGTGCATCTGTCCTCTGCAAGATCCAGCCAGGAGAATAACCATATGGAGACCTGGAAATCTCCTCTGCAGTGATGCCAGGAGACATCTTTATGTTCATTCCAAATGGCATGAAGAACCGTTTGTCAGTATTCCTCTCTCTAACCTCCCTCCCCAAGGTTTAAATGTAGCGTATGATGTTGTGCAAAACACACACTCTCCTCTGCCAAACGCAAAAGATGTTTCCTATCACTAGAATTCAGATGAGCAGTGAATTCTCCTTTAAACTCCGAGACGCCTTCTGCTTGCTAACTTCCAGCATGGCTCTCCCTTAACCTCTCTTTTGAGTTAACAGCTAACATATTTCTTACGGTGCTCTCTTTCCTCCCTTTGCTCAAGCTGTTTAGTTTTTACAACTGCTTAGGGCAAATTTTTTTATCCATGAAAGGCCAATTCATATTACCAAGTGGTAATTACTTAGTCATAAATGTATCATTCTCGCACACTCCCACACACCATAGATGATACTCTATTCACATAATAAGTCTCTGTCTATCCAGGCCTGAGTTCCCTGTGATGGACTGCGTTTGTGATTTCCTTCATTACAGCATGAGGGGAGCTGCGTTGAACACCCAGCCAATTCTTCTTCTCTTGGCTGGCATAGGATCTGATCACACTACAGGAGCAGTGGTGTAAAGCCAGAACTTCATGTTATAGCAACTAGTGCTGTGCCAGAACCTGCCCTCCAATTTCTTGTATCCTCACAAAAGAAGCTTATGTTTTTCTGCCCCATTGACATACACTAGTGACCAAAATTGTGGAAACCTTTTGGGAAAAGTGTATTTCTGAGGTTTGAGGACTCATAACACCACTTTTTTGGAGTATTACCATAAAATTACATATCGATGGAAAGATAATTTACAGTGGTACCTCTGGTTAAGTAGTTAATTCGTTCCGGAGGTCCGTTCTTAACCTGAAACTGTTCTTAACCTGAAGCACCACTTTAGCTAATGGGGCCTCCCGCTGCCACTGCGCCGCCAGAGCACAATTTCTGTTCTTATCCTGAAGCAAAGTTCTTAACCTGAAGCATTATTTCTGGGTTAGCGGAGTCCTTAACCTGAAGCGTATGTAACCTGAGGTACCACTGTAATGAAGAATGCAATGAAGAAGAAGAAGAAGAAGAAGAAGAAGAAGAGTTTGGATTTGATACCCCGCTTTATCACTACCCAAAGGAGTCTCAAAGCGGCTAACATTCTCCTTTCCCTTCCTCCCCCACAACAAACACTCTGTGAGGTGAGTGGGGCTGAGAGACTTCAAAGAAATGTGACTAGCCCAAGGTCACCCAGCAGCTGCATGTGGAGGAGCGGAGATGTGAACCCGGTTCACCAGATTACGAGTCTACCGCTCTTAACCACTACACCACACTGGCTCTCAAATACAACAAAGTTTGGTCAATTAACTGTATTCTATCAAAAGTTATAGGCAAATAACCGGAAAAAGGAAGCACAACTTGCTTAGGTTGATCTGCAGTAGCTTTTCTTCATTTGAATGTAGCCAATGAGCAGGAGCGTTTAGAGAGCCAATCAGGTGTTATGAGCCATCCAACCTCGGAAATACACTTTCCCCCCAAAAGGTTTCCACAATTTTGGCCACTAGTGTAGTGCTTTAGAATGTCAGAGGGTTCAACTTCAACTGGTTACCTTATTGGTGTAGGGTAGCTGAGAGCGATGTGTTCCCCATCCCCTTTACACCCACGTTCAGACTTTGGACACACCCAGTTTGACATGTGGCTCCTGCACCATTGAACATGGGTTAGTGTGCCCCTTGGCTCCAAAAGGGTTAGTTGCTGTTTTGTTGGACATTGCCTCATCTCTCTGCAGTCTCCCTGGTTCCCCAGCCCCTGCTTCCAAAGTCCCATGGGAAGACCACAGGAGGCTGGGGAGGCTGGTTGGGATCAGTGTGCTTGCTGATTTTGTTTTTAAGGGAAGTTCTTCCTCTTACTTTCAAAACATTCTTTAAAAGCTAAATGGCTTCTTTTAAAAAATAACAACAACGAACAACTGAAAGCTCAGCTGAGGATGTAGTGGGCTTTTTCAAGGAAAGCCAACACCCAGGATGGCTGCAGAGCACAAAGAGAAATGATTTGTAAAATGAAGGAAAGGACATTAATAAAAACTCTAAAAAAAATAAGGTAAGTACAAAAGAGAAGAAGAGTTTGGATTTGATATCCCGCTTTATCACTACCCGAAGGAGTCTCAAAGCGGCTAACATTCTCCTTTCCCTTCCTCCCCCACAACAAACACCCTGTGAGGTGAGTGGGGCTGAGAGACTTCAAAGAAGTGTGACTAGCCCAAGGTCACCCAGCAGCTGCATGTGGAGGAGCGGGGAAGCGAACCCGGTTCACCAGATTACGAGTCTACCGCTCTTAACCACTACACCACACTGGCTCCTCTACTCATGAGGATTGTACTCTCATGTTCTCTCCCCTTGCAATTTCTTTCCCCGTTAGTTGCTGGAGGATGATAGCCAAAACAGAAGGTTTTGTTTGTTTTTTTTGGCAGTAGTAGTGACTACATGGTTACCGCCAAAATTGGCAGCTGTGTGCATTGAATTCCACACTTACACACTGCAGCATTTAAGAGAACTTACCTGTGCCTTGAGCTCAGTGTACAACACCTCCATCCCTATAGATATCCAAGCCACACTCAAGCCACAAACCACAGTAGTGGCAGTCAGTGCTGCAAGGACAGGGTGAAAAAGGCATGATTTCCTATGATTCCAGGATTCAGTACATTGTTCTAGACCAGGCATCCCCAAACTTCGGCCCTCCAGATGTTTTGGACTACAGTTCCCAACATCCCTGAACACTGGTCCTGTTAGCTAGGGATCATGGGAGTTGTAGGCCAAAACATCTGGAGGGCCGCAGTTTGGGGATGCCTGTTCTAGACAGAAGGAGAGAGGGAAATGATGACACCTAGTTGCCATTTTCTGAAAAGGCCATATACTTAATGCAATATGCGGTTCCAGCCTAAGTCAGTGTTGCTAAGCTTAAGGATCAAAACGGGTGTGTTGCAGGATATTAGTGATCAGATCTCTTAACTTCTTCTTTTACTGGGCTGTAATCTCTGAGTATGATTTAGTTGGATATCACACCGTGTAATTTCTGATATTGGAAAATGGGCTTCAATTCAGGATCAGCCCTGTTGCTTTACATCACTGGTGACAACTGTCACTCACCATGCAAAGAAGAACTATTGAAAGCAAGTAGCGGAAATTAATGCACTATTATTCTTCCTTTTCCATCCTCTAATGCCACTTTGCTCACACCCTCCTCATATTCCTGACATCTATAAAGAGCAGACTTAGGAATGTAGATGAAGCAAGCCGTATTTCAAAGAAACTCACATTCAGTTTTAGATTCCTTTTAAAACCCATTCTCTGGAGGCTAATGGAAGTAAATTCAGCAATGGCATTAATCAAACAGAGGGCATGTGTGCTAGGGGGAATGGGAAAAGGCTGATGAGAGAAATCAATTTCTGAACCTGAAATGACAACATAAATGTTCGTTTTCTTCGCTCAGCTTCTTTGATTAGGAAAAAATAGTTTGAAATGTCAGAAGAACATTACAAACCCAATTCCACTAGTTTCAGAAGATCACAGTTAAAGTGACACAAAGCAAGCAAAGCACTTCTAATTATGTCAGATTATAGCATCTATAATGTTGAACATGACCTCATTTTGTCTTGAGTAAGTTTCTGATTCCATCTGGGAGGGTTGGAGAACACTTACGCTTAGATCAGAATGGAACATTTGATTAAGGGGAAGGACGTGGGTTGAAGGGAACGTATGGCAGATGCTATCACATGGTAAGCCACTTGTGTCATTCACCACGTGATTGGGCCAGTTTTATCCACACCAATGCAAAACATTGGGATGAACCATAGCTTAGAGGCAGAGCACCTGCTGTGCTCTGAGTCTGAAATGCTGGAGACACACTGTTAGCCAGTCTAGGCAATACTGAGATAGAAGGATCCATAGTTTGACCTTGTGTAAGACAACTTCCTAAGTCCCTAAAATTCCTGTATGGCACAGAGAAAACAATTCTAAGTGAACCTACTGACGCAGAAGGAAGCCCCATGCCCACATGTAAACAGCTGCTATGTTGAGTGGTTTACAGGGGCTTCAAGGCGGAAGCCATACCATGTAACCAACCCTCAGTCTAGTAGCAGCAGCCACAGACTAGGTGGATATTAACAGCCTGCCACATATTGAGCCAGCTGTAATTTCATAGAACCATAGAATTACAGAGTTGGAAGGGACCACGAGGGTTATGTAGTTAAACCCCCTGCGATGCAGGAATCGTTTGCCCAACAAAGCCACAACCCTGAGATTAAGAGTCCCATGCTCCACTGACTGAGCTATCTCCAGGTTTTTCCTCCGCCTCAATTCCCCATCTAAAAGATTGGGGGAAATAATTATCTGCCTCACAAGGTTATCAGGAGACATGGAAGCACTCCATGCTCCCAAAGCAATGCAAGGGTAGCTAAAGTGGTGCCCTCCATATATATATTGGACCTCAGCTTCCACCATCCCTCACCACTGAATGTGCAAGCTGGGACTGAAGGGAGTTGTAATCCCAAACATTTGAAGGACATCGTGTTGCTATCCCTGCTACAGAAATGAAAGCCTGAGCACCGAATATGTCTCTTCAATAGCAGGCTGCATCGTACCCATCTCCTGTGCTCCAGTGTTTATGCTTTAGCTTTGATCTCAAACACATTCAGTCATCTCCCAAATGGTCAAATTGTATGTGTGGTACCCACTGTGCACCTCTGATGTATTATGATATTTCTTATAACATAGTTTATTTTAATCAGTCTTCAGGGTGCTCTTCAGACGTCCCAGTGGGGCATCTGAAGCCAATGGGACTTGAGAACCAATTCCTGACAGTAGAATACTCTTGCACATGAACACACAGATTACCATTTGTGAATGGCCAACGTGTATATACAGTAATAATAATAATAATAATAATAATAATAATAATAATAATAAATTTTTATTTATACCCCGCCCTTCCCATCCGAAACCGGGCTCAGGGTGGCTAACATCAGTAAAATTACAATAAAGTATAAAAAGAAAAACCGTTAATTAAAATACAGGTTAAAAAGCCAATTTAAAATTTAAAATGCCGCTTCATTTATCGCCCATAATCAAAACCAAGGGGAGGAAAACATCAGACTGAGTCCAACCCGAAGGCCAGGCGGAACAGCTCTGTCTTGCAGGCCCTGCGGAAAGATGTCAAATCCCGCAGGGCCCTGGTCTCTTGTGACAGAGTGTTCCACCAAGTTGGGGCCAGTACTAAAAAGGCCCTGGCCCTAGTTGACACCAGTCTAACAGCCTTGTGGCTCGGGACCTCCAAAAAGTTGTTATTTGTGGACCTTAAGGTCCTTTGCGGGGCATACCGGGAGAGGTGGTCCTGTAGGTATGAGGGTCCTAGGCCGCATAGGGCTTTAAAGGTCAAAACCAGCACCTTAAACCTGATCCTGTACTCCACCGGGAGCCAGTGAAGCTGGTAAAGCACTGGATGAATGTGGTCCCGCAGCAAGGACCCCGTAAGGAGCCTCGCCGCGGCATTCTGCACCCGCTGGAGTTTCTGGGTCAGCTTCAAGGGCAGCCCCGCGTAGTAACAACTTGGCATTTAGAAACAAAGTTTGCCATTCACAAATGATGAGGCTTGCATGAATATTTTTTTAATTGTGGGTCCCTGCGTTTGAAGTGATCCTCAGCCGAGAAGCTTCCACGCTGGATTTTAAAACGTATTACCATTTCATGATGACAAGGTATTTGTGCCAAGCCGTATTTGCTCTTTTGTCTTGAATCTTCCTCTCTCATTATATTTCTTTATTCATTCTATAGAAAGGACACGACCAAGGGATTTGGCACAGTAATTTGATCCACTTCCCTGACTTGTTAGGAGAAACGTAATGGCACACACATTCATCCTGGCAGTGAAAAATGTTCTTCTAAGTCCCTGTTCAGAAGGGGAAGATCGACAGCTCCCTTTTGTGTGCAAACCTTTCTTCCTTATAGCTGCTGTCAGCACAAGCCAGGTGCTGACAGGCTTCCGGCCATAAATACCACAGCAAATATCAATTATTTTGACTAATTCTGAGAAGCCTTTGTTAATCCTTTCTGTCTTTTCAAACACCAGTGTGAACTGTCTCAGTTTTCTTTAAAGAAAGAAACAACAACGCAGCCCGATTTGTGGGTTGGCTTATGACAATGGCACTTGCATGGTATATTATCTCTCGGCTCTTCATCCTCTTTGAGGACAGTGTGAAGAATGAGAAAGAGCGTTGCCTTCCAAAGGTAATTTCGGTCCAGGAAAATGTTTCTGCTCCTATTCACCAGGTTTATACCTCTTATGCTTAGCAGAGAGTAAAGCTTGGAGGGGTTTAAAGAAATTTCCTTTCCTGTCCTTAATGTACATTGCCCAGAAGGAAGCTTATTGAAATAAAATAGGGCTGTTGGAAAGATTCAATGGGATAATTAAGCAACAGATTCCAATCAATGGTGAACTAGCATTTAAGTTTTGGCTTCGATCCTATTTCAGATACAAACACAGATTCTTTTTGTATCTCTTAGCTTTAATCAGCTTTAATCAGTACTGTACACTTCAGTACAGCGTATCTGCATTTTTGGACTTGCACATTGGGATGGAAATTGGATTCAGATTTGGATTTGAGATCCTTGGGCATGGTATAGAAGAGGGTTAAGCATATGCAAAAGCACAACAGCATAGGAGAAATAGGAATGGAAAAGAAAACAGACAAGCAACTTCTAGTTAACCTTATACTAATGTAGTCCCTAAGTTAGTTTTAGCAACTGAGGTGGGCATTCAGTGTGTAGGCCTAAAGCCTGTGAAATTCTCTCCCAGCTGAGATTAGACAAGCCCTCTCCTTGCTCAACTTCAGGTGCATGACTAAGATTTCCTTGTTCCAGTAGGCATTTTAAGGTAGTGAAGAAGAAGAAGAAGAGTTTGGATTTGATATCCCGCTTTATCACTTCCCGAAGGAGTCTCAAAGCGGCTAACATTCTCCTTTCCCTTCCTCCCCCACAACAAACACTCTGTGAGGTGAGTGGGGCTGAGAGACTTCAAAGAAGTGTGACTAGCCCAAGGTTACCCAGCAGCTGCATGTGGAGGAGCGGAGACGCGAACCCGGTTCACCAGATTACGAGTCTACCACTCTTAACCACTACACCACACTGGCTCTCTATGATAGAAATTTATCGTTCTATTGTCCCATCTAAGAATTGCAGTGAGAGGATTTGTGTGACTAGTGCAACAGAGGGAAATGCAGGTGTCCCATGTGCCAGGAATATGATGCTACTTTAGTAGCCATGTTTAGAGTTATTGCTTGCACCTTGGCACCTAACTATAATCCATGTTTTAGGCATCCTAATATCTTCTCTTATATAATACTCCTTATATCCAGTATCTTCATACCAGGGAAATGCATCTTCTTTCTTCTGAATCCCATTTTCTTCTATAAATGATATTGTTCATATTAGCACCTCAACTCTGCATGTGAAAAATCAAACTTCTTCTTGTTCTTCTTCTTCTTCTTCTTCTTCTTCTTCCTCCTCCTCCTCCTCCTCCTCCTCCTCCTCCTCCAAGCCATCACATTCAGAAAGACTGCAGATTGAAACTTCACCAAGTAGAAGCATGAAAAGCACATGCACAAGTAATTTGTACATCTCTCCCCCCCTTTCAATTTAACACCCAAAATTTCCTAATGGAAGAGATTTCGATATATTGATACCAGTAATTTAGACAACAAGGAACATCCTGAACTCCATTCTGATTAAAGCTAATTCAGATTTTGCAGCTAATTCATAATTTTCTTCTTTGAGGCATTCCAATTCTGCTTCCTGTTTTGGTGCTTCTTTCATTGCACAAACAACTCTCTGGAATGGGGAGCCTGTGGTCTTCCAGCCCAAGTCAACTTGGACAACGGTCAGGGATGATAGGAACTGTTGATCAACAGCATCTGGAGGGTCAAAGGGTCAAAGGATGGTCCCACCCCTGCTCTTGAACCTCCCTAACCAAGGAGGACACAGTATTGTAGTGTCTGCAATCAGAAAAATAATTACACCAGTAAATTGATACTTAAGCTATTTATCTTGTTCCCTTTGGATATCTATTATGATGCTTTAGCAATGCAACCCTCTCCCTGGATACAGTGCTTCTACAGTTTCCCCAAAATACACAGAAAGCTCTTCAGACAGACAGTTGCATTTGCAAACATTACAGTGAGCATATGCACTAAGTCAGGCTATGGAATCTGTTGCCACAATGTCATCACCAGCCACATTTTGTGTCTGAAGAAGGTGTGGAAAGGGTTTAAGTGTGCATTGTATATGGCTGCAAATTATACATCTGACAGCATTTGCAAGGGAAGAGCGCCCATGGAACCATGGAACCTCTGGTCTAGAAGGAAGAGGAAAGTGCAGCAGTGGTACTTTCTGTGGTTTATTGGTTGTCAAATGTGGCTAGCTGACCAATGACCATGATCAAAGAAACGTGAAGATCATTTCTCTGTGCCTTAGGATAAGTTGGGTTAAGGGGAACATTTAAGCAAATGCAGGAGGCAGGATTGCCGCATCAAGTGATATCTCTCCTGTTCCAGGCTGGAGAACACATGGCATGATAGCCAATGTGGCAAGGTGCAGATTGGGCAGCTAAGGTTCAGCACCATGGAAAGCTCCCTGTGGAGCAAGCTACAGAACTGGACCAGGCAAGTGGGGCCTGCATCAAAATGTTATAGGGTGGACTACCACTGTTCAAGGCTCCAACCAGCCATACTTTCTTTTAATCTCCTAAATTCCATTTCCCTTCCCCTCAGGTTTTCTCTCCCCCTCCCACAGTAAGCCAGCTTTTGTGGGCACTTAGCCTACTCATTTCCCATTAGCTGCATTTCTGAATTCTTGTGCATAGATGTTGCCATTTTGGCTATAACTTCTGCAAGCATGGAGGGTAAGGCTCCCAGTCGCTCCCAGCCACAATGGCTATGTCCTCTACTGTTGGAGAAAGTATGCCTCTAAATATCAGTTGCTGGGAATCATAAATGGGATTAGAATTCATGTCCTACTTGCAGTGCCGGATTTATGTATAGGCTAAGTAGGCTGAAGCCTGGGGCCTCTAAATCTAGGGGGCCTCGCCAGCCAGCCCACTCCCCATCAGGCAGTCTCCCCTCTCTCAAAATTGCAAACCCAATACTTCATGTGAGGGCAGGACAACTCAGGCCTCTAAATCTAGGGGACCTTGCCAGCCTGCCCTTTCCCCAGCTGTTGATGGTACCAGACCTACTGAGAAGCAGTGAGTGTTTCTCCAACATTGGTCTGTATCTGACTGATGCCTTAGGGTGAAGTCCTGCCTCACTGAAGGAAGCCTACTTTAGAATTGCTTTTGTTCTGCAAATGTGTTCTCTTGCACAGTTGGAATGCCTGCTGTAACCCTGGGCTTGGTAGATGGGAGAAAGAGGGCTCTCTTTAGCTGCTGGTGCTCCTTCTCAGTTGAAGCATCTGCTGACCAAAAGTGGTCAGGCTCCTGGGCCAAAGCAGTATCTAAAGCAAGGATGGGGAATCTGCGGCTCTGCAGATGGTGTTGGACTATAACTCCCATCAACCCTGACCTTTGGCTATGCTGGCTAGGACTGAAGGGAGTTGAAGTCCTGCAATATTTGGAAACCAGAAGGTCTTCCATCCCTGGTCTAGAGGTAGGAAGACAGCTGAAGAGAATGGCCAGGTGCAACACCAGCGCCTGAAGGAAGTGAATCTTTCGTAATTCCCCAATATCTCCCATGATGGCTGCATTAAAGATTTGCATTTCTGTGCTCTAATCCAGTGACATGCTCCTCACAGTAGTAATTACTGACATAAGTAATTATAAAGTATGCATTCTTTCTGTTTTTCGTCAACACCATCAGTGATTTATCAGTAAATCTTTGAAGCAGCAAGCCGATCTTTCTTATGCAAAATATTAAGTTTTAAAATGTAATGTTGCTTTATTAATGCACTTTTTTAATATAAAAACACCAGCAGCTTGAAGTAAACAAGTCTAACCCACAAATGGAGCAACAAGGAAGCCTGCCAGTTTGTCAATGTTTCTCCTTGAAGCACTTCCATCACGGCGCAAGGCATGCGCCATCTGAAGCTGCTCACATTTTTGCAAGCTAATGTGATTGAGTAGCGGTTAGAAGAACTCTCCCATAGAACAAACACTTGTCTTGTTTTAATTATGCTGGCTGTTGTGCCAGCACTCGCCTTTTGTTTTTCTGAACAGTTGACTAAGAGGCTTTCGTGGGGAAATTATTGATCCTAACAATATGTGCTTCCCAAAATGAGCTAATGCAACTTGGTAGGCCTTGGCTGCCGACAGAAATCTGATGTAATATGTGGGTAAGAATTTGATTCTGTGCATATGTATATATATATTTATATATCAGCCCTTTTAATATTTAGTTCATAAACAGCACACAAAGGCAGAACCACCTATCAGGTTTGTGTTGGTGTGTACAAAGGATCTAAAACCATGGGGAAGGGAAGGGACAGTGGCAGTGGACCTGCTCTGCATGCCCTTCTGAATGTCCCAAGCCCCACCTCTAGCATTTTCAGGTACAGCTAGGAATCTCTCTTGTCTGAAACCCTAGAGACCCACTGCCAGCCAGAATACTGAGCTAGAATAGATGAGCTAGTTGGTCTGACTTGGTATAACAAGCTTTCAATGGTTAATGCTGGGAAGTGAAAGACAAGGGAAAGTTCTACAGAGGAAGGAGGACAGAGAGATGAAGGAATGCCCAGTTTTGGAGGTTAGGTACCAATTTGCAAGCCATGGTTTTCAGGGAGCCAGTCTTCTGCGTGTTCTGAGTCCATGTTCCAACAGAAGCTTGTCTTCAGTTGTAAATGGGAGTGTCAACGCACTTATCTGAAATCAGAAGACTCCTTCTCAGTTTAATTTCAAAGCTTGAAAAAAAAAAGATTAATGGGAAATGTCACTGTGATGCATAACATGCTATGAATCCAATAATTTCATTTTAATCAGTTACACATTATTGGGAACAGTGAATCATAATTTCCCTCCTTGTTCAAGGGCATCATGACCTTACGTTGTTGCATCTTTTTTTAGCCATTTGCTTCCATAATATTCCTCTCAGTTTAACGATAGTAATTGTAGTTCTCTAAACAGACAATGTTCTGAAACCAAAAGCAAATGAAATGAAATAAAATAAATCCAGGGAGATTCACACCAGCCAGTCAGAATACTTGTGTGATTCCCAACGAAAGCACACAAGAATGTCGTTTGCCAAAGGTGGGCTCTCCTGCATTATACTCACAATATTTCAAAGAAAGCAATTTTATTTTTGACAGTTTAATATGAAGATTTAATTTGTTCTGGATAATATTTTTAAAACACACACACGCCACATCGCAAAATTGATGAATAATGTTCGCAAACAGAAAGTTGGCATGACACAATTAATTTTGCACAACACCGTATTTGTTAATAGAAGATTAAAATTATTACAGCGTGTTAAAGTTTCCGTAACATCACAGAAGGCGCATGCATATGCACCTCTCAAAACTTCTGAAAACACCACTATTCTTGTTATATAGATGTATTTTTAGCATTGGCTTTGTTTAAAATATGAAGGAACTCCAGACAATCACGCTGCTTTTCAAAGAGGAGTACCGCAGCAGGCTATCTGGTATTAAAGTCAAAGAGATGAAAAGTGAGAGCAGGGTAAACATTTACAATGTTATGGATATTGCTCATTTACCCTCCACCCACATATTGCCTAGAGTGAATATTTCAGAGTCTGAGCATAAAAACCTGATGGGAGCCTTTTTCCCCCTTCTGTCTCTACTATGTCTTCTTCACATGCAGGATGAAAGAATGGAAAATAGACTGAGGCTGCAATTCTGTTCACACTTACCTGGGAGCAATAGCATAGAAGCAGATTCAGAAACCCTTCGTTATAGTAGGCCCCCTCACAGCCACACACCCTTCTACGGTAAGATAATACAATGATATTATTATTATTATTATTATTATTATTATTATTATTATTATTATACAATAATGATAATTAAGGATGCAGATTTCCGTGTGCTGCCCTTCAGCTAGATCTACTATTTTCTATGCACAAACATGGGCAAATGATTTGGACTGCCCCAATATATTCTTTTGGAGTGGCTTAAGTTGTGCTTACTTGAAGCCCCACTGTATGTAACAGAACTTGCACACCGTTTTCTCGAAACTGAAGCACCTTGTGTTTTCATTGTTCAGTCCACCTTTGGAGCATCCAGAAGAACTCTTCCTCCAAGTTCTTCCATGTGTCTTCTTCAGAGTGACCCTGGGAGCCAACCCTTAGTGGCTGCTTCACCTCCTTTCACTCTGATTGGCTCCAATCAGCACAGACTTCTTCTCAGTGGCTCAAAAGCTCCCCCTTTGTGCCAATAGGGTCCCTGTTTCCAGCCACCCAATTGCTGCAGAAATAGCAACAGCGTTTTGACACACACACACACACACACACACACGCATGATCTCAGACTAAACCCATGATCTCAGACGAAACTCCATTGAACTCAATGGGAATCACACCTGAGTAGTCATGTATAGGTTTGCACTGTGGGATATTATCCTTATACGGAGCCAGGAAGAATAGCTCTTTGTCTTCCCAAGTCCTGTATGGGGAGAGGGATGTGGCAGAAAGGCAGGGAGCTTGAAACTTCAGTGCTGTTGTTGGGACCCAGGAGGATGGAAGTTTGAACCTAGAACAGACTTTCCCAAGCTTGGGTCTCCGGCTGTTTTTGGACTACAACTCCCATCATCCGTAGCTAGCAGGACCAGTAGTCAGGGATGATGGGAATTGTAGTCCAAAAGGAGCCAGAGACCCAAGTTTGGGAAACCATGACCTTTTGCATGAAAAGCATGAGCTCCACCAGTGAACTAAGTCCCTTCTCTAGTCTATCAAAGTCGAACCCATGCTGGCCTTTTGCTCTAGAGTCTTGCATAAAACAAATATAGTCAAGTAACCGCCAACAAGAGGAAAGTGTTTTCTCCGCTCACTGGAAAATAGCAGAGTTTGCCACATGCAGAATTTGTCTTCAGCTTTGATAATCCACAGATGGTTGTGAACTTCAGATATGTACTGGCACGGCTGATATCAGAATATGGCTTCTGTACTTTCACTGACACTCCCCCCCCACCTCCCACGTTCCCTTGCCAAATGCTTTTTTTTTTTGCTGACATGATTGCCCTTTTCCCTATAGTTTCCTTGGCAGGTAGACACTCTACTAATTTGAACTACCCCTGGCCCCAGTGGGTAAAATAATAGGCCAAATCATTGCAACAGGCTTTATATTGACTGCCAGACAAGAGCGAGTTTAAGTTGCCATCCATTTCCTAACCTTTTCAAGCTGCCAGCATCTCTTACAAACAGCCCTCTACTCAAAAGAACTAAATGGACAACACTGGCTTCTTGCCAGTTTTGTGCTTTATTGTTAAGTTTCTGACTTGAATCTCATTTTTTGGTAACTGAATATCCATTTTATTTCTGCCATTGATGCATTCGTTTTATATATATATATATATATATATATATATATATATATATATATATATATAAACTTTCCACCTTCCAGGCAATAACCTTTTAATCTGCACTCAATAATATTTTCTTAGGAAATTCTGCTTGTTCAATTTCTCTCTTTTGCTATTTATAACTCATTATACAAGTCTCCTTTATCAGAAATGTCTGCCAATACTTAGTGGAAGGTGACTAAGTTTAACTTCTCTCTTCTCTGGAGGAGAAACAGAAGCCCAAAATCATCCTTAATGAGTTTATGGCCAAATTAGGCTCAGTAGCAGAGTGTGTTCTTTACATGCCGAAGGTCCCAGATTCGAATCATGAAATCTCCAGCTACCTCTGGGAAAGGCTTTTGCTTGAAACCACGAAGAGCCACTGGTTTCAAGCACCAGGTTCATCCTCCTCTCTGAGCTCAGCGGTGGCAGCGGTGGTCGGGGAAGTAGGGGCATTCCGGGATAAAACCAGAAGCCGGGATGGCTTTCATAATTCCAAGACTGTCCCTGGAAAATCGGGACACTTGGAGGGTATACACTCTGCAGCCTCTGATATTCTACTGGTCTGTGTGTTGACTGTTTATAAAACATGCACAGTTCCAGCGCAAGACGTTTAGCTGCCTGAAGCCCACATTCTCTGCCCCTCGCACACTATGGTCCCCACACATTTAAAAAGTCTTGCTATGCCATTCAATCACTGATCCCTACTATCATCTATCCCCCCTCATAGTGGACAGTGCTTTACCCTGCTGCATAGCAAAGCCAGCATTGTAAATGTTGTAAAGCATTTTGTCCAACAGGTTGATCGCGATCTACTGCTAGATCCCTGGGAGGTTTTGGCAGATCACAGTCGATCACTGGGTCCCTTTTCTTAGTGTTGACAAAACAGAATCCGGCCCCCTCGCCGTGCTCTCCATTGTTGCATGATATGCAGAACTGAAGACCCTCAGTGAGGGTGTTTGTTTCCCCAGCGATCTGTTGGTGAGTGGCTGTTCCCCTTTCTCCCTAAAAATGGCCAACAGCTTAGCCTTGAGCTTCCCCCAAATGGGGTTTCCCTCCTCCCTAAAAAAAAAAAAGCTCAGCAACTTTGACCCGAACCCCAATTTTTAATTCTGTGAGTAGATCACAGTCTCTTGGGAGTTGGCCACCCCTGTTTTAAATCAAGTAAAATATTTCACACGTTTTCCCTTAATATGCTTTTATTTCCTTTTGGGTAGCTGGAGGATAAGAAATGAAACAAGACCGGCTCTAATATTAGACATGGTAAGGCAGATGCTTCAGGCAGCTGTTTTTGGGTATCATGGAAGAGCAGCAAGATAGGAGCAGGGCCACCTCTACCTTTAGGCAGAGTGAAGTGGATACCTCAGGCAGCTGGTTTTTGTGTCATAAAGTGACAGCAATTCTTTTTCATTCAATTTATTATTACTGCATTTTAACTGTCAGGGAGGGGGCGAGGTGCCTGTGTCTGGTGCCAAGTCATCACTTGTCCGAATAAAAACGTCTTTGTTACTTCCAAGTAAAAGCCTCCGTCTGTGTGTGTTGGGCAGCAGTCAGAACCTCTCTCTGCACATGCTTAGAAGACCTTGCCAATTTTCTATTGCATTACATGTCGCAGAGGCGAGTCCTGGTGTTAAAAGCAGGTTGTAGGATGGATTACATGAAGCCTTGAATACAGTGAGATCCTGAGCAGCAAAACCAGGAACCCATTTGAAGGGCACTTGCTCTACCTGAATGCGATTGTGTCAGAATCGATCGCTTCCATCTTATGTTTGACAGTGGCTTAAAAACTCTTCCTCCTTAAATCCCAGATTATTATTATTATTTGGTTATTTAAAAGTTGTTTACAGTGCTCAGGTGCAAAAAGCATTACAGATCCATCCAAGTACATCCAAGTGTACCTGTTTTCCAGTTTCTGATTTGATTCTGCAATGTCATGCTTTCCCTTAGGATATCCTTATTTTCACTGGAGAAATGTTGGGGAATATGGAAGTATGTGACCCACAAACCAAGGAGATAAATAACAATACAATCTTTAGAATACACCTGAAGGCAACCCTTTATAGGAAAGTTTTTAATGTATAATGTATTGTTACTTTTTATATATGTTGGAAGCCACCCAGAGTGACTGGGGCAATCCAGTCAGATGGGTGGGGTATTATTATTATTATTATTATTATTATTATTATTATTATTAAATAGGATGTCCTTATTTTCATCGGAGAAATGTTGGAGGGTATGATATTACAGCCAGCTTCTGTGTCTCATACAGCAGAAAGTCTTAACCAGGCCCTGATGGCGGGGGGGATGTAGACAAGAAGGATGTCTAAAAAGGGGGTTGTAAAAGCTTTTCCTTCACACTATTCTGTGTGCTGCTTTGGGTTAGAAAAATAAAATACCATATGGTATTATTATTATTTTCTACTGGGGATGACGAAGTCCAGAGTTTGAGAGATTTGTGAGGCAGCTGTGCTTCAAGCCTTTTAATTCTTTTACAGCTTGATTAATCAGACCTCCGAGAAGGGCTCCACAGGCTGCTGTTAGAAGAACGAGTGTGGGGCAGTATATCTCAATTAATAACCGAATTAGAGATATCACAGAGAACAAGGGGAAATTACTAGAATTTTAATTTATGCTTGATGGATACTCTTAAGCCGTCTAGATTCTGCTGGGAAGAAGATATCCCTGCATAAACCTTTACAGCACCTAATAATGTTTCCCGCTTGACAGAAATTAGCCACACATTCCCCCCATTTACTGGAACTGTGAATTTCAGGCTAAATTTGCTGAGCATCCCGCATTAAAAACATCCGGGTGGCAGCTTTAATATTCTTAATATACAGTGTTCCCAAGTGGCTGTGGTTTGGACAGATCTCAGAGCAGTTTGAGCACTAAGAACATCATATGAGAGATCTCTGCTTTTTTTTTGGCAACATGCTTCCCACTGTTCCAAGGTCTGTTTCACAGAATCGGCTCAAGCTGTGTTTGTATTGTGCTTGTGTCTGCAGCAAGGGTTAATCTCAACTTAGGCCACCACTTATAATTAATATAACGCTGAAGCCACACTATACATTGAAAGCATTAGGACACCACTTTGACAGTCATGGCTTCCCCTGGAAAATCCTGGGAACTGTAGTTTGTTAAGAGTGCCGAGAGTTCGTAGGAGACCCATTTCCCCCCATACAAAGCTACAATTCCCAGAGTTCCATGGGAAAAAGGGGTTGATTGTTAAGCCAGTCTTAAGAACTGCAGCTCTGTGAGAGGAAAAGGGGTCTCCTAATGGTCCTCAGCACCCTTAACAAACTACAGTTCACAGACTTCTTTGGGGGAAGCCATGACTGTTATAGTGCTTTAAATGTATAGCACAGATGTGTCAATTTGCAGTGTGTTCTTGCTAGGAGCGAGGGACCCAGGTGGCGCTGTGGGTTAAACCCTGATCAGAAGGTTGCTGATCAGAAGGTCGGCGGTTCGAATCCCTGCGATGGGTTGAGCTCCCGTTGTTCGGTCCCAGCTCCTACCCACCTAGCAGTTCGAAAGCACGTCAAAGTGCAAGTAGATAAATAGGTACCGCTCCGGCAGGAAGGTAAACAGCATTTCTGTGCGCTGCTCTGGTTTGCCAGAAGCGGCTTTGTCATGCTGGCCACATGACCCGGAAGCTGTACACCGGCTCTCGGCCAATAAAGCGAGATGAGTGCCGCAACCCCAGAGTTGGACACGACTGGACCTAATGGTCAGGGGTCCCTTTACCTTTACCTTGCTAGGAGCAGGTTTTGACATAAAGCTGGGGATTAGAGATTCAGCAGCCCACCATGCTCAGCTGTTAATCTCTCCCTCTCTCTCTCTCTCTCTCTCTCTCTCTCTCTCTCCCTCCAATATTTAATACAGGTAATTTTGAAGAATTCAGAAATTGCTTCCATGTTGATTTTCTTCAGAATTGTTTAGAGATGTTTTTAATTTTTTATTATTTTGCCGAAGAGGGCTTTTCTGTCCAGTTAAACTTTGTTTTATTCCTGCAATTATCCATGTTCTTAATTACATAGCAGTAAGGCCCAACATGATTATTTGCTAAAGTAAGCATCTGGTAAGTACAACCCTGCCAACTCATTTTGTTAATAAGGGTAAAGAGAGAGCATTTACATTTAAATTTCATTTTGCAAACTGTAAGTATCCCTATGTTGTGAGCTCCAAGGTTGGATTGAGCTGCATAATGTTTCCCACATATTAAGGACTGCCAGTCCCTCGCTCCCCACACCCAAACCTACCAATGTTAAAATCTATTCATAGGTCAGGAGTCTATCCAAACAATCAAAGCAGATATGTTTTAGCCTAAGGCAAGAGCTGGAGAGACTAACTGTATCAACAGTTTAAAGCAGGATACGAATTGTCCTAGCTCCAAATGTTGGTAGGTGCCCACCTGGGTCTTTTAATACTTCTTCTTTTTTAATCATTTAGGAACAAACTTTAGAAAGTAGGGGCAAGAATGCATCCTTGCTTAACTCATCTGGTCCAGGGTAAGGATGAATGAATCTGTCGTTTTTTGTTTCTCTTGGTTTTTCACTTTTTGAATCTCCACTTCTCCACATTTCCATATTAGTTTGGCAACTTTTATAGGGTCTGTGTGAAAATTCATCACCATTTTAGTGTGAATTACACATATTCGTATGCAATTTTGCCACGTGAGTACATCTTTGTGAAGCAATTTCGCCATATATAATGCATTTTGTGTGTTACTTCTACCAATACATTCATTTTTATGGACACATCCAGTATGGTCCCTTCCAACTTTAGGATTCTGTATGCATTTTTGCACATATTAGCTGGTTGGAGAACTGCATTGCAATATTCAGAGAAGTGGTAAATTTCAAAGAATAGCTGTGTATCAGTTCTCATGGTGTTTTGGAATGTGCAGTTTAGATAAATTTGCTTTGGAAAGGGAACTGAATCATATTTCTCCACATCCCTAGTCATGGGTATATCTTTAGTAAGCTGTTTCTGATTACCACATCTGCTTTTTAAAAGCCTATTTATATACAAAGCCTTAATGGGGCAAAAAAAGAAGAAAAAAGAGAGAGAGTCTTTTATCAACAAAGATGTGATCCAGTTTCTTCCATAACTTAATCTGGGGGTCGGGTGGGGGACAGAATCAAAACTGCCTTTGAACCCACAGTTTGCTTGTAAAGGTCTCGTATATTTTTCATCAAGGTGGGAAAGGACCAGATGGTGATCAATGATTTCCTCTAAAAGCTGCTTGAGAATCAATAAGCATGTTCTCAGATTCCAAAAAAAGAAATAAATCTATTGCTTAATAAGAATCTAGCATAAAACTTCCCCATAATTGATAGTAGGCTATCATCTCATTATAAACCTTTGTTGACTTCTTTCCAAAGCACTGCACCTCTGGAACTTCCCATGACTTTGTGAAGTCTTCTTCTTCTTTGGTGATCGCTCGTAGTAGCGTAAAATTGTCTTCCATAAACATGGTCTTAACAGTGAGTCCGTAAGTGACTGTGGAGGCCAATTCTGGATCCGCACGTCCTTCCACAGTGGGGACACAGATTTCTGGGTGGGAGTTGATCACGGTGAGGGTTTGCCAAGTGTGCCTTCCTCTTGGCGCGTTTCTCCCTTTCGTCCTGAGTTCTAGTATCTTCAAAACCGATGATACCTTTGGTAAAGGCTGTTCTCCAATTGGAGTGCTCGCAGGCCAGTGTTTCCCAGTTGTCGGTGTTTAGTGCAAGTCACAGTATTATTTTAAATATGCTGGAACTATCCTTAAGAATAGAAAAACAAACAAACAAATATTGTGAACCGCCCTGAGATATTTTGATGAAGGGCGGTATACCAATCTAATAAAGAAACAAGAAAGAATGCAACAACAACAACAACAACCTTGCAGGCCAAGATAACAACATTCTTCATCCTAGTGATTTCAGAATGAGTTATTTCTTTCAAGTGCCAAGGAACTTATGTTAATAAATTTAATGGGCTGTGCAACCAAAATGACTCATGAGAGATACTGTTTTGCAAGGCATGTTGTCTTCCCTGGAAGCGAGTAAACATTCCTTTCTACTTGGTGACTTTTCCACCTAATTGATTGTCTGCCTTCTTTTAGAATCACACCTAAATGTTTGCCCTTTTCTCCCCTTGCTCATAACTGTTTGGCATTTTTCTTTCTCTGTTGGTATTTATATTATCTGATCCTGTGGTTTCATAGTTTTAAGTTGACAAAGGGTTTCTCTAATCTGAAAGAGTAAACGGTAAATGGTTAATACAGGCCGCATTCCTTCTTTTTGATTGTACCTCTGTTAACAAATGGCACTGCATTACTACGCGCAAAGTACCCATTTGTCAGCTCCAAACCAGTTTACAGCAGCTTCTTGATACAAAATTAATAGAAACAAGCCTACGAGGAATCACAGCACTTTAGATTTGCTTTCTCAGTAAAAGCCTCCTTCTCCCCCTGAAGCAATTGGAACAGATTGTGAATGAGTTGAGAGCACAAGATGTGGGAATCTTTGGTTTCATGTATTGGGCTTTATATATCTATATATCTATACATCTAAAGTTATTGCTTCAGTCACTTCAAGTAGTAACCAAAATGTTCTATCTTCCTATATGTGTCTGGGGTTTGAGGCGGGTTCCGTGGGGGGGGGGGGTTGCTATTTATTTTTTGTATCATTATTTTAGATTTTGTTATTTATCTTGAAATTGTTCGGTTTGGTTTTGTATTTTTAATGCTTTAATTATTGCTTATGGCTATTTCTTGTTATGTTGTAGTTATGTTTTTTCCCCCCTTCATGTTGTAAGCCTCCTTGAGCATGGTTTGAACTGTGGGAAGGCAACATACAAATAAAATTATGTATGTATGTATATATGTATGTATGTATCAGAATCAGAATCAGACTTTATTCACATAGCCAACAGTCCGTAGCAACTAAAACACACAAAAAAACAGATACAAACATTGGAAAATGACCAGTCAGGGACAGAGGTATATAAATGTACTGATAGATCATATAGAGGTCAGTGGGGCCCCGTTTTGGCGGCCTGAGATGGTCAGTGGAGATGGTAAGGTTCTCTCATTCGTCAGAGCTATAGGGATAAGCCGATTGTGACATATATAAGCCTCAGGTACATGAGCTGGTCATATATGCTGAGTTGTCTTTCAAATTGTGGCCCTTAATCTCATTGTATGTATGTATGTATGTATGTATGTGTGGGTCATCATGCTTATTTGTATTTCAAAGGCTTTCATTCCACTTTTCCTTTCCACAATGACCAAGCACAAAAAATGAGGAAGACATTTTAACTGGTGAGTTATGCCACATCTAAGGAAAAGCTCTCGGTCTTCCCCATATTTTAAAGTTGTTTAAATGAATATTCTAAATTGTAAAATGGGAAATTTAATAAAAATGAGACACACAAAAAGATTCCAATTTCAAAACCATCCCCACCCCAACACAGCTGCCCCACACTGATCTTTTAAAGCAGGATCGGTTAGAAAGCCACCTTTTGTATGATGAAAAACTTAATATGGCTCCCAAGGTTCTAGAGGCTGAAAGCTTTATTACATCCATAAGAAGTTCCCAAGAAAATGAATGAATTCCTAAATGTTGAAACCCACAAAATTGGTCAATTGGTCGCTCATCTATTGACCAGGCAACTGAGTACCAAGAAGGACTCGATTATCAGTGGGAGCAGCTCACCTGGTGAGGTGGAGACACAACAAGTATCTCCTGACAGCAGTGTTATTGCTGCTTACTGGGAGAGTGAGGCAGTGGTGAAGTAGGGTCTGCATTTCTGCTGTCTCTGCCTCCTGAGAAGCGGCAGCAACCTTGCTGCTGCAACCTTGCTGCTGGGAGCTTATTCTTGTAGCTCAGGTGAGTCACTTCTGGCTATCTGAGCCCACTGTGAAATCAGGGTAGGTCTGTCAGTGCCATCAAGAGAGATGGATTCTAATGCTCATGAGCAATTTTTTAAAAATTAATCACCATAGTTGTTGCACTGACATTTGAATCTTACCCTATGGGAGCAAATTAGTTTACTACGTTGGGAGTTTTTTGCTGCAAAACAGAGAGATGGAAATTGATATTTAGGGGGCTTCCGGTCGGCGCGCCGGAGGAAGGAAGGTCGGGGGACATGCCGCTGCTGGCATTCCCCGACCCGGCCGGCTTAAAGGGGTGCTTGCGACAGCAACGCAGCCCCCAAAACCCCCGGGAGTTGGTTCCCGGGACCTAAGGATCCGGCAGAGGCTCTTAACGTCGCCCCAACTCCCGCGGCGGCCACAGTAGAGGCTGCCGAGTGAGACGCGGGGCGACGGAGCCCCTCGGATCGCCATTGCCCGCCGGGTTGAAGCTGCGAGCCCTTCCCTTCTGAGCGCGCTGATTCCTCCGAAAAAGGACAAGATTGGACATTTTAAACGTGAGTACTAGGAAAGTACCGAAGAATTTGGATTAATTTGGCGAAGTACAGGGATGCAATTTACGGAGGTCCGTCCCTTGCTATTGTGGCACTAAATCAGGAACTTTATTACCAACGCGGTTGAAACTGTAACGGAATTTGGCTTGGCAACAGAGATTGAATCCTTTTGACACCCCTGATCCGGGGGGCAACTAACTATCAATTTTGATATGTAGAGGATTTGAATCGGACCTGTTGGTTTTTATTGTGGAAATTTGGATTTTGACTTTGGACTTGGTTCGGTGTGGAACTTTATATAGCTATGTCTCTGAAAATGGAGGATGATTTGGACAAAGGAGGCTGGAAGAAGGTCCTTGAAAAAATCTGGGAACTGAGAAAGGAGTTCCAAGCGGAAACTGTAAGAATGAGAGGAGTCGTAAACAACAGTGATGTCATCCCAGCTGCACAAAGGATGGAAGGGGGAGAAATCCCCTTCAAGGTTAAAGACAAGCCTCGCTGCAGGAAAATCTCTTCTCGGCACAAGATATTTAGACTTAAGAAAAGAATCAAGAAAACAACATCTGTGAAAGTTAACTCATCTCGGCGCAAGAGGATATCAATGAAGGAGAAGAAGAATTTTCTTAAAAACTGGGAACAGGAACAGCGGAGAAGACACAGAGATGATGGAGCCCAACTGCAAGCAAGCACTTGGGCTTGGACTGGGGAACGGCGAGGGGAGGGCTGAGCAGGGTAGGTGGGCAACCTGGGACTGATTATATATGTGGACTTTGAGTATCTATGCCGGACATGGTTTTGAGCTAGGATTATGTTAGGATCTTTCGAAGTTAGGAGCCTGAAGATTAAGGGGAGTCAGAAGGAAATTTATAGAAGATTTGGGAGGAGGACGCGGAGGTTGGAATTAGAAGATGAGGTGAAATAAGAGTTAAAGACATTGTATTTGAGTTAGAATTATGTTTTGAAATAATGTTAAAGATATCTTTAGTATACCTATGTACCTGAACCAGAACTATGTTTTGTTTAATGCAGCCACTGGGGAGGTGCGGAGGAAGTCACTACGATTATGTTTTGTAACCAAGAGTGGCCTATCCGAGAACAGGGTTAGGCCGAAGCTAGATAATGATTTGTTTAAGGTCAGGGAAAATAATGAATGGGTTTACCTCTGTGAGAGGGAGGGTAAGATTAAATAACTCCCCAAGGTGAGAGATGGGGAGTAATGAATCCTGACCGAAATGTAATGTTCTATGTTTAAAAAATTTTAAAATTAATAAAAATTATTTAAAAAAAAAAAAAAAAAAAAGGAAATTGATATTTAGAAGGTGGAGTGCTAATCTTTTTAATCTTTTGTTTTTATTCCTTAATACAAAACAAGAAAGCAATACTATGGGAATCGTACGCTAGGTGACACCTACACGAATTTATATTCTTGGAGGTAAAATCCCAAAACATTAGTAGTAATGAACTATGAAATACCGAACAAAACAAACTAATGATTGTTAAAACAATATTTAAAGTAGTTCAGTAGGACTTCAATAGGTCTGGGATGACTTCTGTAATTAAAAAGCAAAGCAAAACCCAAGACTGCACGGTCAAACTATGTGTTTGAATATTGCAAATCAAGACTGCTTACTTACAACCTCTTAACAATTAAGGTACTATTATACTTGTTGCTAACCCCCCTAACTCCATCTTGTCCTTTTTTTTTAATCCTCCACTCATATTTCGAATCCTGCTTGTGATTTCATATCACTAAAATACTTTGATAGTCCAAAAAGCCCCCCAATTTTTCCATAAATCATCATTTGGATCTCTTAGTTTTACAGTCAATAATGGATTATGCCGAAATGACACTATTGACTGTAAAACTAAGAAATCATTCTTATTCGGTTGGAATCTCTTCCTCTTTCCATTTCTGTGCGTATAAGGTTCTGGCTGCGGTTGTTGCATACATTAAAAGACTAATCAACTTCTTCAGAACCTCTGTCCCAAATTGTCCCTAGCAAAAAGGCTTCATTTTTTCGTGTTGTTGTTGTTGTTTTTGAATCACCAACAGAAACATGTCACCTCTGATTTTGCAAAAAATGAGTCAGTGGTCCAACAGTGGTTTAAAATGTATTTATTTATTACATTTATATGATTTGTGTGATGGCAAAACAGAGGTGGTGGGGGAGAAAATAGTTCATCTGATCCACTGATAACGGTAAACTATTGCAACTATTCTTGGGGTTAAAGAACAGGAAGTCTGTTCCATATTAACTGCCAGTCTGAAAGGTCTGAAATGAATTTCACATTAAACTGCTGCCAAGTTTTCCCCTTCGATGCTAACTGCTACAAAATGCAAACACAATTAATAGAAGATTATTACATTCTGATCACATCACTTCATTCTATAAATAAAAGAGCAGGTTGCAATGAGCTGCTGTCTATGCAGTGATCTATAATTTGAGCTGGCCAGGACACCACTTCCTCACAATGAAAGCTGTAAATATTATGATGAGCGTTTGGGGTATTTAACAAAATGGAAGCACTATTGGTAGAGCTTGTGCCTGGCCAAGGCATAAACAGCTTTAAATGACTAAGAGTTCTGGATACACATATCTATAATGTGGCAATATTATTTTTATTTCATAGTATGTAGAGATGCCACCTGGTCCTATAAGTTTTACGGGCAGCTTTGTGTATAGAAATTATCAGGCAATATTTATTTTCATATTTTTTCTGGGGTTTAAAAAATTCATACAGTTTTAGCTTTATACTTTGCTTGTTTAATAAAACATATAAACAAATATATATTATTTTTATTTTATTTTTAAAGCGATTCTACCCTTTCAGTATTCTTGAACTCCAATGTGGTTTTCATTTGGAAACAGAGGTCGGTTATAAACTAAGAAAACACATCAGTAACCTAAGAATTGAGTTACATCGAGATCACTTTAGGAGTTGCAGAAAAACATGTTGAGAAAACTCCTCTGGTTGAGTAGCATGTTGGGAAAACCGAATCTTTTCTTGGGAATAGAAGCCTCTGGGATGTGGGGAAAATCCACATAATAATAATAATAATAATAATAATAATAATAATAATAATTTTTATTTATACCCCGCCCTCCCCGGCAACGCCGGGCTCAGGGCGGCTCACATCACTAAAATCACAATAAAAACATCAAGCATAAAAAGAAAACAATTAATTAACTGTACAGATTAAAAGATTAAAAATTAAAAACCATCTTAACACATGCAACACAGTCTTTTCTAAAACTTTTTGCAAGCACCTATCTTTATTAAAAAGCAGTGACGATTAAAGGCAGAGCAAATAACTGTAAACAGTATTTAAACATGCTAACCAAGGAAAAAAATGAACTACAGCAAATAAACCCCTAAACAACCCTCCCAATATTCCCTTAGCCCTAGCATAATTAACCAGAGCTTAGAAATCTCTGAGATTTTCTGAACAGTTTTTAAGAAGGCCATATTCAAGTCACATGACTCCACTTCCTATCATTTCCCCCCTCTTACAGTTGTCCTACTTAACCATTGCTTAGATCTCTCTGTGCATTGCATCACGGTCTTCAGTGAAATCACTTCGGCAGGTCAAAATATGTATTATAAAAGTCTGGGAGTAGCCAACGTTGTGCACTCCAGATGCTGTTCAACCCTAATTCAGATGCCGTTGGAATGCAACTCCCACCAGTCACAACCATGATCATGGTCTCCCTTGGGAGGTGGATGGCCATCTGTCCTGGATGCTTTAGTTGAGAATCCTTCATTGCAGGGCCTTGGACTAGATGACCCTTGGGGTCCTTTCCAACTCTATAATTCTATGAGACTACGTATGATGGGAGTTGTGGTCTAACCGCATCTGGAGGCAACCAGATGTGGACGATAAGGCTATCAATGGCACCTATTTTCTATCTTCACGGTTGCAAGCAGTATGTGTTGTTGGAAACCCCAAGAGGGGAGAGTGCTGTTACATTCAGAACCTGACTGTGGGTGTCCCATAGGCATCTGGTTGACCATTGTGAGAATCGGCTGCTTGACTAGATGGGCCACTGGCCTGGTCTTCTTACATTGTTCTTAGGTTTGTGCCAAAGTAGGCACTCCCTAAAATTAGAGGATGGGTGCCATTCCATGCATGAAGCTGATTGCACAAAGGCACATACCCTCCAACATTTCTCTGATGAAAATAGGAATGTCCTATTCCATAATAATAATAATAATAGTTATGATTATGATTTTATTATTTATACCCCGCCCATCTGATTGGGTTGCCCCAGCCACTCTGGGCAGCTTCCAACATATATAAAAACATAATACAGTGGTACCTCGGGTTAAGTACTTAATTCGTTCCAGAGGTCTGTTCTTAACCTGAAGCGTACTTAACCTGAAGCACCACTTTAGCTAATGGGACCTCCTGCTGCCGCCGTGCCGCCAGAGCACGATTTCTGTTCTTAGCAGAGTTCTTAATCTGAAGCGTACTTAACCTGAAGCGTACTTAACCCGATGTACCACTGTAAAGCATTAAACATTTAAAAACCTCTATGGAGGGCTGCCTTCAGATGCCTTCTAAAGGTTGTAGAGTTACTTATCTCCTTGGCTCGGGGGTCACATAACTCCATACCCTCCAGCATTTCCCTGATGAAAATAGGGACGTCCTACCATACCCTTCAACAGTTCTCTGATAAATATAGGGACATCTTAAGGGAAAGTGGGACATTTTGGAATCAAAGCAGAAACCGCGATGGCTTCTGTAAATCCGGGAGTGTCCCAGGAAAATAGGGACACTTGGAGGGTCTGAAGTCAGTGCTTTTATACAGTGCTTGGGGAAGGTGAGGCCATCATGAGCCACTGTGGGCCCCGGCATTTGCTTCAACGTGCCATGTAATGATGCCAGACTTGCCAGATTGCACTACTTCTGTCAAGCATTTTGAAAGGCTGTTAAAGTGGACAACGAAATGGATGCAGGTTTTGCAGCAGCTGTGTTTAGTGAATCGTACCTCTAGCAATCATGCCATATTGCTAAGTGATAAAAGGCCTAAGAGGAAGGCTGCATATTTAGCAGAGGAAAAGGCACGTGCCCAAATGCCCGTTGAAAGGGGACATCTCTTTTTAAAGAGGAAGCAATGTGAAATTTAACACCCTGACCTTTCAATTCAAGGAGCAAAATAATGCAGAGAAAATATGATGCTGATCTTCAAATAATGACTTTGTTTGCTTCTCAGCTACGAGCCTCATTTTTGCAGTGTTTCTTGTTTTTGCCTTTCACAGTTATCTTGTGTTTATCTGTGAGGGCCTTTTGAGTACGGATTGATAAATAGAAGGTTCCAAATATAGAAATCTTCCAAGATTCAAATAAATTAGTCCACTTTCTCCTCAGAAATGTTCTATTTTGTCGCCGCCACCACCACCACTCTCTCTCTCTCTCTCTCCTCCTGCGTAAGGTGCAAACTGGGCACACTTTTCCACACAGAGAAGATCCAAATAATTAGAGCACAGCAGTTGGTTGGGAACATTTGGCTGTGGTTGTAATCTGCGAAGCATGGTGCATAATGTTCAATTCAGCCCGGCCTGTCTGTAAGAATGTCATGCAATTATCTAGGTGGTGTTATTAAGAGATTATATAAAATACATCTCAAGGCCTGGAAGAATAACAAGTGGCCATGAAAAATATTTAAACGGAACTTACTCATATGCTGAAGCATTATTATACGATGGTACACAGGGCTGTCCCGAAACATGTGTTGTTGTTGTTTTCCTGGCTATGGTGAAGTACAAGATGGTGCATGCCCATATTCCATGTATAGAATGGCAGCTGAATCTTACTTCAGTACTGGAAATTGCACAGCATCTCCTACCACAGCTGAGGACAGCTGGGTTTCCCCAGCCACGCTGGGCAGCCTCCAACAAATTAAAACATCAAACACAGTAAAGCATCAGAGATGCAGAGAGATGAGAGCGTTCGTGCTTTTTCTGCAAGGAGCTCTGCTCTAGAGTGTATGGAAAACTAGCATACTCAACACATTGAGTGAAGTTGGTTGGAAATGCAGAAAAGTCTTCACTTGGCACCAAATATTTGTCAGGGTCTGGCTTCCTCTCAGCTTACCGGTAATTAGGCAGCAAGCAAACGTCCCGGTATTTTCATACAGTTTATTATTTACAGCAATTAGTTTTCTGAGCAGTCACAGAGGCTGCTCTCTCATCACGATGTTGAAGCTTCTGAATTACGCCCCCTGTGCCAACAGGAAATGCTCCAGAAGCTACCCCCTTTCCTTCACCTCTTTGCTTTATGTCTTTATTTAACCTTTGTTAAGCGATGCGCGCGAGCAGACTCATGTGGATATGCAGTTTCTTCTCCCGATGACTCCTCCTCCCTCTCTGTCACAACCAGATACTCGCTATCAGCGTCTGGGCCAACTCTGGTTCACTGCTCTGAGAAACTGTCTCTTCTCCTCTGACATGAGAAGTCGAAGGGGATGAGGGGGGCTGGAGACAAATGGCTGAGTGAAAGCTGTCTTCCTCACTGCCACAAAATCCCTGCCTTGGTAGATCTCCAGTTCGCTTTCCTCCTCTCCCCCCCCCCCCTAACATGGCTCTGGGGAGCCATGTCTCTGACATCATTCCACAAATACGTCACTAGACATATCCAATGAGGCTATTCCATAGTTGGGGTGCCACTACTGAAAAGGCTTTCTCCCTAATGTCTCTAGGCGTTTGCTTCATTTTATGGGTGTACTCAAGAGTCAAGCCTCTGAAGAGGATCTTTATTAATAGACAGCATCTACACTCAGGTGTATATTCAAAGGTCCCTTTGATACACATTTCATTTGTTTTGTGACCTCTGATACAGGAAGAGAAAGATGTGTGAGTAAATGTGAGAGGATACATCTGTTAAGTATACTACAGTGGTACCTCTAGTTATGAACTTAATTCGTTCCGGAGGTCTGTTCTTAACCTGAAACTGTTCTTAACTAGAGGCGTGCTTTCGCTCATGGGGCCTCTTGCTGCCGCTGCGCTGCCGGCACACGATTTCTATTCTCATCCTGGGGCAAAGTTCTCAACTCGAGGTAACTCTTCCAGGTTAGCAGAGTTTGTTCCCTGAAGCGTTTGTAACCTGAGGCGTTTGTAACTCGAGGTATGGCTGTAATTTAATTCACTGAAATCATAAATACTTTTATGCATTGTTATGTTTAAATTTGATTGGTTGGTAACTGAATTCTAGAGTTCTCATGTGATTGGCTATCTTTGGCCACATGGGAGGTATCGGAGAGACTCCATTTTATGTGAAGCAAGATGACTGCATTTTAGAATCCACTGTGAACACTGCCAAGTTCAATAGAGTGCTGGAGTGCATCTTCTCTGCTTAAAGGAAAGAGAGCAAAGCAAAGTGTAAATCTCTCATAGGAGCTGCAAGACATGGCCTAAGTGAGATACAGAAGACTGAAGGCTGAACTCTGTAAAGAAAGGAAAATACAGTCATTTGGAAGTTAGAACATGAGACTGTGAGCCCATGCTTGGAGAAGTAAATATTATGTTTTAATTCATCTATAATTATAAGTTTATGCAAGTAAATATTTTGAATGTTTAAATCTGGACATTGGTTTAATTTCCAAAGAAAGGTGACAGACATGGAATGTGGCAGGCCACCATCTTGTCCTTTGCCTGAGGCAACAAAATGTTTTACCGGGTAGGCTGGCATGATAGCATGATTTACAGAGAGAAGCTTTAGGCAGTAGGCCTTCCCTCACCTAAAAACTTGCCCTACTTGCTGCTTGTCTCTTAGCCTAGACAAAAATCAGGAATCTGGACTGAGGAGAAAAGCTGGTAGGCAGGTATGACTTTTCCACTTTACACCCAGAGCTTCTTCACTGCCAATCCTGCCTTCCCAGCCTTGATTTGTGCAGGACAAGCAGCAGCTGGGCTTTAAAGATAAAGGTTTGAGGTGGAATATGTTGTTTTCCCCCAAACTTCACTGTAATTCAAGCATCTTTTGTTTATTTTTAGACCTGTCTACTAGGCCTGTCTTGAATGTTAGGGTTATTCTGGCAGAACAGTTTTGCTTTTAAAAATGTGTTTCACTCCCCACCCCCCATTACCTGGCCTATGCCTTAAGGCAAGAAGCTGTTCTATAAATATATGGAAATATATGGAAATACATATTAGGGATGAGCAAAATGGCCAAGCTCCATTTGCTAAACATTCTGGAATCCAGTTGGTTCTGCTCTAGTTAAACTCTTGCTAGAACATCAGAATGGGGAAAAATTCTGAACAGGCACAATTCTCAATTTTTTAAAAACATTGCAAGTCGGAGGACAATTGTGCCATTTTATCACACCACCATTTCAGAACCGGTTTGAGTAAAGGAGGAAATGCAAATATTCCATGAAACAGACTATGGGGTGGGCGATTTTAGAAGAGCTTCTCTTACAAGGAGATGGTTCAATTAAAAAATTGTGCCACTGCAATTTTTGTGCACCATTGTGCAATTTTCCAAATTAAAGAAAGGGAAAAGTCAAGGGCGAAAAGAGGGGTATCCTACTTTAAGCCTTTTCAGCCATTTCCTGAGGAAAATCCCCCAAAATGTTCCTCTGGAATATAAGCCAAACAACTTGAAATATACTCGGAGTGTTGTAGTGGTTTCATGCTCTTTATTGCTGCTTGTAAAACAGTGAACAGTGACTGAAACTCCCCCCACCCCCCCCAAAAGTCTGCTATATATACACAATGGGCCCCGCCTGATTGGCTAATTACGGGCTGCTCCTGTAGGCCAATCAGTTCAGTAAACAACACAACTGATTTTGATTTATTTATTTTTAAGGATTTGAATGGACCATGTTCCAAACTGAAACTCTGCAAAGAAATGCAAAACTGCAAGATCAGGGACAGAATGTGCCTGAGTCGGCTTCTGTAAGCCCCCCTAACAAATAGCTGTCCTACTGATTTTAGCAGCTTCCCCTCCCTCCAATTGATTGCCAGTTTCTGAAAAGAGAACAGCTCTTTGCTTGAGCCAGTATTAACAACTGGTCATGAAATGCCTTTTTTTAATGGCTGCATAAAAACCTGCTTCTGTTTAGAACAGGAAATCTGTGTTTATTTTTTCTTCATAGGAAGGAAGCCTATGGCGTTGGGTTGCTGGGTTTTTTTATTTTAAAGATGTTGTTGTTGTTTATCATCTTTCTTCCCCCCCACTCCCACTGACCACCTATTTCAGCAGGTTCTTTGCAGAGTAGGGAAGGAATAAGCAGCACACAGCGTTCTGTTACACTGGGATCTCACCCACCTACTTAACAAGACTCTGTACATAAATATCATGTCGTGATGAATCATTCGGACTTTATTAGCCGACACTGAATTAGCCTTTTCACACTGAAGCATTTCACAGTGCTATTTTATTGGCTGTTACTGCCACCATGTAAACTACTGACTATGGGATGTCGTAGTCGATCTGGGCAGGCTGGCGGTTCTCGGCAACTTGTAAAAGAGACATCTGCAGCAGTAAAGCAGATCTGAGGTTTTTAAAATGTCACAGGAGACTGTAGTGACTCTCGGCTGAATTGGGACTTGCAAAAGCAGGAACGGAAAGCAAGGGAAAGCGACATCAAGAAGTTTGATGCATTTTTAAAATACACTGTTATTGAATGGCCGTCTTGAAGTTAGGACAATGGGAGCTGAGACCAACTTTTATTAGGAACCAAGGAGGTGGGATGTAGAATAGAATGACTAGGGTTGCCATATTCTGGGGATAAAAAACCCGGACACCCCCCATACACCATTGGGGCACCCCCACTATCCCGTCCCTCCTTTGCTTGCCCCTCCCTGCTGCTAACCGTTCCTTCCCCGCCTGCTTCCTCCTTCTTCCCTCCCCTCTCTTACTGTCTGGTTCTCTTATCGGTTGTCCAATAGAAATGCCCAAGCCATAAGTCTTTTTATTCAGTGCCAAGCTATTTACAGTGCAGAGCTCAGTCTTATCATGTCTGCTCAGTCACTAGCAGAATCCGGAAGTGCCTCCCTCCTGTTTTGGCACCAACACCAAAGTTTAGGCATCCTAAATTGCCGCCTTCTCCTCCTACGTGATATATGCTCCGGAACTGACGCTTCCACCTCCAATCGAGTCTGCTGGGTGGTGCCAGGTCTCCCACTAACTCCCTGGACACCTGGCACTCCCTGGCTCCCAACCACTAACTGTTCCTCCCCCGAGACGGGACTGCCAGTTTCACTCAAAGATGAATCTGTTGTTAACACCGGTTGCGGCTCTCTATAAACACTCAGAGCTGGACTGGCAGGGGCGGGCAGATCCCTGACACTTACCTTTGCTGTTTTTGGCCTCCTGCTCACACTGGGAGGCTGAGCGACTCCGGGAAGGTCACACAAGGCCAGGTGACCTCCAGGAGTGGCAAGATACCTCACGCGGCCCCGGGGAAGCCACGCACAGCCTGGCAGCCTCTGGGAACAGTGCGAGGTCTAGTGTGCCCCAATAAATCTGCGCATGGCCTAGCGGCAGCAAGGATCAACACCTGACCTAGCACAACCCTGGGCAGGCCACTCTGGGCCACCTGATGCACGTTTGCTGTTCAGGGGCACAGTTCCCCACAAAAAAATAAAAAAAACCCAAACCTGGACATATACCGTATTTTCCGGCATATAAGACGACTGGGCGTATAAGACGACCCCCAACTTTTTCAGTTAAAATATAGAGTTTGGGATATACTCGCCGTATAAGAAATACGACCCGGCGTATAAGACGACCCCCGACTTTTGAGAAGATTTTCCTGGGTTAAAAAGTAGTCTTATACGCAGGAAAATACTGTAATCCAAATTGCAAAAATCCTCCCGGATGGGGATGCTAACCCCGCAAAACAGGACATAAAACCCGGACATATGGCAACCCTAAGAATGCCCCTATTTTTAATCTGAGGTATGTTGGAGGGTGTGTAGGTTACCGTGATCTTCTCAAGACAGAGCAACAATTCCAAATAAGCTTCAGGAAAACGAATGACCCAGGATATCATAGGGAGGGGTCAGGGAATCAACTAATGAGCACAAACTGTGCATGAGCTACTTTGGCACTTTCAGCTTTTTGATTAGTCAGTCTCTTTGATGGTAGGATTGGGGTTTTAGTGCCTAGGTCTTTGGCACTGTGCTTCCAAATGACTTTTTGCAATTGCATCTAAGGCTTTTAATATTGCGCATGCTGAGACTCAACTGCAATTTTATGCCATCTGCATGAGTAATCGAGCAAAGGAGGGCATTGATCAGCTGTGACTTTCAGGAATACATCAGCAGATATCCTTGGCGTTTTCTTTTGCTGCTAGCATTTTACATGGTTTGTAGTATTCGTGTGAAATCAGTTTTTGCCATTGAGTGGCTATTATGGAAATACTTTCTAATATTTAGGAAGAAATGTATGGGGGGGGGGAGTCTTTACGCTGCAGCATCACATATCCAAATGGTCTTGGAGGATGCTTAAAATCTGCAGATTAAAATAATACCAGTTCCTAGGATTTCGTCGCAGTCTGGCTCTACACTCAGACACAACAATGGCAGGGTTACTCGGTTACTCCATTTTGCTGAGACTTGGTGGTGAGGGAGGGAGCTGCGTCGTGGGAAAGGCCACGTTTTCACATGTTTTGAAGATGTGAGAGTCGAGGCTTCAGACTAGGGTTGCCATATTTCAAAAAGTAATTTTGGGAAGACATTGTTGACCTTTTCTTTAAGGAAACCACCAAAATTGCTGAGCTTTTTGAACCCCAAAAACAAAAATGCCAAAGAAAAACTTGTGATTTTCCAATTGACTTGTCTAAGATCCTGGACAAAGCACCACCTTTCAGAATTTCCTCCTGGACATCAATTCTGCCTTTGAAATCCCAGTAATGTCCAGGAAAATCTGTAAAAATGGCACCCTGCTCCAGACTCAAGCCTCCCAGGAAAGTTGCTGTGAAGTTTCATGGAAGTGGATACACAGGCAACAGACATTTCATGAGGACACATCACATTAAGCAAACATTTTTAAGGTGTGCTCTGATCTGGCCGCAATTTGTGTTGGGACAGCAGCATTTTCTGCCATTTTCCCAGTAAAATCTCCTGCTGAAGAGGCTATTCATAATGTGTTGTGTGTGTGTGTGTGTGTGTGTGTGTGTTGTGTTGTGTTCTTTTTGTTTTTATTTGATTATGTGTTTTGTGTTTTTATATTGTGATTTTATGCTGTAACCACCCTGAGACCTGCAGGTATGGGGCGGCTTAATACTACTACTACTACTACTACTACTACTACTACTAATATCCCCCACCACCACCCTGGAAAATGTGCATCAGGCACATTGCCAAACAAGATAATAATCCTGCATACAGTAAGCTACATATACATTACACACACAACTCTGTGCACATTGGCAGATTGCCAATTGATAGATAATACTGGGTTTATTTATATCTCTAAGTATAAATATGAGCCTTCCTTCTCTCCTCCCTTCCTTTCCTTCAGCTGCTGGGCTCCTTTGCTTTGCAATGAGCTCCAAAAAACTGGTAGAGAGGGAAACCTATTAGTGGATGTAAGTTAGGTTGATAGAATTGGGCCCACAGCACTTAACCACGAGCTAGTGAGACCAACTTGCAAAAGTTGGCACTTCAGCCTTAACACTTGTACTTAGCCACTTTTTAATAACTGTTTTGACACTATCCCCCAGGAGACTCTGCAATCTTGCAAGCAGTAGTGGCCCATAAAAACATACTAGGCTATAAAAAGTCTCAGGAGAATTCACGTTCAAAAGACTAAACAGAGCAGACAGTGTGTTAAGCCTCCCGTATTTCAGGAAAATAACACTGTATTTTCCAGTATGACTCCGGCCCAAATTGCAAGCACATGTTTTAATCCCTTTGCGCATTCCACTGCCAGATTAAGCAGTAGAGAAATGTGCACACTTATCTGGAATGCTTTTCAAATCCAGAAGTTTAGTCCGTTCTCTCAAATCTCAGAAATGAATAGGACAATAATTTGTGGAGAGGGGTGTTCTTTTTAGCCATAGGTAAATACACAGTCGTACCTTAAGGTGTATTCAAGTATTAATATTATACGGCAGTTCTGTCCATCACTGTTTTACATGTAAGGTGCATGTTAACCAGTCTGGCTTCAGTTTCCAACTTCCTCTCACCTTGTATGATTTCATACTAGTAAACATGAACGATGTATGAAAATGAAGCCAGTTTTGACCACATGGCTTGGTGGCAGAAGAATTAGGGAACCTATAAGATCTGGGTTTCAATGGCCTTTTGAAATTCATCACCCTACCAGTGGGCAAAAATACTGATGTGTAGCTGAACAGCCCTATTTTCATCAGAGTCTTCTTCTTTGGCTATCACTCATAGCCGAGTAAGATTGTCTTCCATAAACACGGTTTTAACAAAGAGTCCGTAAGTGACTGTGGAGGCTAATTCTGGATCCACACGTCCTTCCATAGTGGGGACATTGCTTTCTGGGCGGGAGTTGATCACGGTGTGGATTTGCAAAGCGTGCCTTCCTCTTAGCGCGTTTCTCCCTTTCATCCTGAGTTTGAGCGTCTTCAAAGTCCATGACACCTTTGGTAAAGGCTGTTCTCCAGTTGGAGCACTTGCAGGCAAGTGTTTCCCAATTGTTGGTGTTTATACTACATTTTTAAAAATTGGCCTTGAGACAATCTTTAAACCTCTTTGAAGAAGAAGAAGAGTTTGGATTTGATATCCCGCTTTATCACTACCCGAAGGAGTCTCAAAGCGGCTAACATTCTCCTTTCCCTTCCTCCCCCTCAACAAACACTCTGTGAGGTGAGTGGGGCTGAGAGACTTCAGAGAAGTGTGACTAGCCCAAGGTCACCCAGCAGTTGCATGTGGAGGAGCGGAGACGCGAACCCGGTCCCCCAGATTACAAGTCTACCCCTCTTAACCACTACACCACACTGGCTCTCAATAATGTAATTGCGCTTTCCATTTTTAAGTTCGGAATAGAGTAGTTGCTTTGGAAGATGATAATCAGGCATCTGCACAACTGGACCAGTCCAACAAAGTTGATGTTGAAGAATCATTCCTTTAACACTGGTGATCTTTGCTTCTTCCAGTACACTGGCATTAGTTCGCCTGTCTTCCCAAGTGATGTGTACACTTTTTCTGAGGCACCGTTGATGGAATCTTTCATCAGAATAATGTTGGGATGCCCCCATTTTCAAATGTGAGGCGGTATGGTAGGACATCCCTGTTTTCATCAGAGAAATGTTGGACGCTATGGGTGAACCGTTTTAACCAAATTTCTCTCAGGGAAGGAAAAATTCTCCAGCAGCAGAGCTGCCTATTAGTTGTAGTGATAGCAAAGCTTCCTTCTTTTTTCCTCAGGTTTTTTGTGTGGTTGCTGCTGCAAGGGACAATAATAGCAGCTGGGTTGTCAGCCTAGACACCATGTTGCATTATGTGAAGTGCAGATACTCGACATTATTATTTATATTCAGAATTCTTTTACAGGAAAACCACCCTGAAGGATTAAAAACAAATAAACCCTGAAAAAGTAATGTTGTATGTCAAGACAAGGCAGTCAGAGTTGTTATTAGTCACTGAGGGATAAGCAAAATATCTGTCTTGAACAGCATCCTTTATAACCTGAAAGGCGGAAGCCCAAAAGAAACTATCCTAGGAGTAAGTCCCATCCATTTCAATGGGGCTTACTCCTGAACATGTAGAGGAATGCACTGTAAATAATGTTGCTTTTCCATCAAGGTCACTATATCTATATATTCCATCAAAACCTAATTAATGTTGAATATTTCCCCAATACATCCAGAATGTGTGTTATTCTTACAGTCCTTTCCCCACACTTTTATCATAATTTCCTTTATGCCTTTTATTTATCATCTCAGCAGACATCATCCAGGCACTGCAAATTTCAGTTCAAATGAATCAAATTATAGCGTTGTTAAATTGTGTCATTCATCTTCAGTGTTAGAGGCACTTCTACATAAAGAGATTCAAATTTAACATGCTTTTCTTCCTTCCTTTCTGGAATAATGTGTAATGATTCACACAGACTAGATACAGATAATAAATTTAAAGTTAATGAAATTGTGGTACCAGTGAGTCTGCTAACTCAGTATTAAATCTTAATATTAAGATCACATGCATGTACAGAAATGGGGGGAGGGAAATGTTATCTCTACATGACAAATCATAAGCGTCACTAGGGAGGCATTGATTCTGCCTGGAATTTGCCACTGTGACCATATATATATTTCCTAGGAAGCTATGGCTGTTTCATATAAGACATAGAACTCAGCTAGACTGGTAAAGAAAAAGCGACTTATATGCGTTGTATATGCGATATATCATTGTGCCACCAGATGGCGATGTGGAGTCCCATTTTTCTCCACCTGTTTAAATTTGCAACGCTTTAAACTGAGATACTGTACTTCTTTGCATCCGATTCTCACTTGAAGGTGTCCTTGTGGGTCGGCTGGAGGCGCCATCTGAAGAAAGTTTTAGATTTTTATGCTGGTTCACTCATGTGAATGCAATGTAACATTTAGTCGCTACTACCGCCACCACTGTGAGGCCTCGCAGGCCGCCACTATTGCCACCACTGCAGCCTCCCATCGCTGCTGTGAGCCCTCGCAGGCCGCAATTGCTACTGCTGCCACTCATATCACTGCCACAAGGCCTCACAGGTTGTCACCGCTACTGCCGCCAGCTCCTGTCACCACTGCGAGGCCTCGCAAGTCACCACTGTTTGTTCCGCCATATTTTGGATTGTCCTGAATACCACCATTTGGTTGCCAAGCCCAAAACTAAAACTCCTGTTGGACTTTGGCATTTTGGCTTGCCTGCTGTTGAAACTGAGTGTGTGGTGATTGATAATATTGTCATTTATCCATTTTAGAGCCCTAAGTAGTAGCATTTGCCAGGATAGGAATAATTTAGGAATAGGAGTAGGAATAATTTATTGGCCAAGTATCAATCATACTTGGAATTTTGCTTCGACTACATTGCAATGTAAACAAAGAAAAACGTACCTCATACAAACACTATTCCCCTCACAATACAACAGCACAACAAAGGAACCCCATACCACAACTGACCTCCCTACAAATTCAACAGTTCTGATATTGTCCTGTTCGCCTCTGTATAGTTCCATCCTTATTTCAGACACTGTGGTAGATTGCAACGTTTAGCTGGTGATATTGTGAGGTTTAGCTGCTGATAACATTGCAGTGTTTAGCCCTTACACACATTGTGATTCGCGATATATTGCCAGCTCAAATACTATGAAGCAATTAATCACGATGTTAACTTCAAACCAGTTTGGGACAATATATATCGCCCAGCCCTAGCTATAACCAACAAAGTTGTGGCCATTTCCAGCCCATTGCTCCTGTACAACATGCCATTTTTTTTACATAGGCAACAATAAGTGTTGGCCCTGTGAAGGAGTTTTTTAATTCCAAAATGTGTTTGGCAAGATAAAATATTTTGACACTTTCCTAGCATCCTACTGATGGTTCCTTCTGACTTTGATGCTGTCTCCTGAATATGCTGAACACAGACGTTCTGTGTCACCGCCATAGCTAATGACGTTGGATAATTCCACATTTTGTTAATTTGTATAAATGAAAGAAGGAACATTAATAAATGGAAGGAAATTGGAAGAACTACACTAAGATAATCTTTGCAGGTTTATTCTCTGTGTGTCTTTGCCATCTGACTTCACGTGGGTGCTGAGTGGAAACTGGGCTTTTATCACCTCATTCCTGTTTAGTCACAATGGGATCTGTTCTTCAGAAGGACATACAGTCGTACCTCCTTTTGCATCCGGGATCCGTTCCGGAACCCTGGACGCTCGACGAAAGGGACGCTTAAAAAAGCGCCGCTCTGCGCATGCGCTATTTAGCGCTTCTGCGCATGCGCGAGTGGCAAACCCGGAGGTATCCCGTTCCGGTACTTCCGGGTTTGCCATGGACATTGGACGAAACAGACCCTAAATGGGGCGGACTCAAAACAAGGTACCACTGTACATAGAAAAAGTTGTTGGATTACATCCTTTAACTTTGAAGACAATTTAAAAACAAAAATTAATTGGAATAGCATTGATGAAATCAGCTGCTTTTACAGAAGCTTTAGAATTAAAGTTCAAATAACTTTTAGAAATCAAAACATCACAAAGCAACATTTGCACCAAGCGGGAAAATTAAAAAATCTACAGGCTATTGACACAATGAGCAGGATGAATTTAGAAGAGATTGTTGTCCTCCAGCTCTGGAGGGCAAACAGGAGCCTTCACTCTTAACCAAGATAACCTAATCATGCAAATATCATTGTCAACCCATATAAATGTATTGGCACTACAATAAAATGTCAGAAAGGGCTGAGCTCAGCTTTTGAAGGAAGGCCTAAAGGTATGCATGCCTTCAAATGAAATGCAAGTTCAATAATTTATTGTAACTACTACTGATTTTGCTCATCCTATCTAAATATTCTTAATACAGTATTTTATTTATTTTTTTAAAGAGACCCACAAATTTAAAATGCACTTAATGCTGTATAATAATGGTCCTGGCATGATCCAAAAAATGTTTCAGGGACTTAATACAAAGACCATTGTGGCGATCACACAGGGTCCCCGGACGTGTCACGGTCTATTGATCCCTGTGCCACCACAGCGGTCTGCTGCCACCAACCAGGATTTTCCTCCCCCCTGGTAAATCACTGTCACAGTCAGCGTTTTGAATTGAACAAAGAGACACGTGTTTATTTTAAAACTCAACAAGGTTCAGTTATTAGTTACACTGGTACACGTTCATCACTTTCTCAACCCTGTCTTAATCCTATTCTCCCTACTCTACCTCTCAACCACCTCACAACCTCACAACCACCAACAACCCCCACTTCCCAACTGTCTCAACCAACTGCTTCGGTCAACTGTCCCCCATCAACTGTTAACTCCCCCCCTTCTAGGTTGGGTTTCAAAGCCCCTAAGCTCCTCCTCCGGCTTCTCATTGGTCCGCTGATGGTCAGCCAATTAACCCTTTCCCCACTCCTGCACAGTCATTTTCTCCCCAGGAATGGACGAACGCCACAACCATATTTACACAGGGAAACAGATTTGTATACAGGTAGACACATTTTTGTCTAATGAAGAACAGCTCATAAATGGTGTCAGATCTGTAGCTTTATATTTATATTTTTATTTTATTTTTTGCAACCAGCCTGAAACTGTATAAACAAGCAGGCTCTAATACACAGTTGGTGGAATATGGTTATGTGAATGAGTTGGTGTGAATCTTCAGTTAAGGCTAGGGAAATATCACTGTCTGAAACCCTGGTGAGCTGCTGGCCAGTGGTGGATGGGCCAGTTGGCTGACTTGGTAAGAGTCAGATTTCTATGTTCACTAGCTTCCGCTCAGAGATGGTTATATTGCTGTTTGACTTACAGCACAGAATGTATTGATGAAGTTTTATGGCAGCACTTTATCTACTCTGATGATTTAATTTAGATCTCAGCGTAATGTCATTTCTTAAATGTATTCATTATTATCCGGAACCAACGGACTTGCTCCTAAAAATGACGGGCAGCACCTCTTCAAATTCACCAGTTTCCTTCGCTTTAACTCGATTCCCATGAAAATGATGCATTACGTGATGACAAAGGAAAATAAAATATGCCAATAATCCCACGATGGTGAATGCCAGTCGCGGTCTTCCTTTTCTCAGAAGTTGTGGTATTGTCCGTTAGCAATCTGAAGACAACAGCCAAAGTGATTGACTGCAACTATCAATATCTTCTTCCATGCCTCATTTAGTGTAGCTATTCAAGACGGACGTTTGCTTAGTAGGAAATGACAAACTATTCTTTCTTATTTTTAAGGGCTTCTCTGCTGTTTTCACTGCTAAGGACAGTAAACTTTCCCAAACTTTCCCTAGTTTTTCTTCAGCATATATCAAGGCGGGCGGTGTGGTTGTTCTGTTTGCACAGTGAGCTTCAGGTCCCCAATGCGATATCTTGAACATAAATAAGACCCCATGCAAATTCTATTAAAATCCAATAATGGAAAATAAACTGCAGACATCTGGTGTTCACCGTGGCATTGTCTAAGTGTTTTCCCTTGTCTGCAGCAAAAGTTGCTTATGTTGCCTGAATAAGTGCCAGCCCAACACTTCGGCATTTGATCTGTTAGATAACCTGGTAAACAGCAGATAAAATTAGAAGGTGAAGGTATCACAGGATATGGATTAACTGGCTGTGTTTCTCATTCAAAAAAAATTTGCTGATCAGTTATCTTGCTTTTAAATCCAATTAGAATAGAATGTTTTCCCCCCATTCACTTAAGTAGTCACCTTCACGTTTCAAAATGGATGACACAGCAGTCCAAGGAGTGTGATTCTCTAGGATGAAGAAGATACTGGATGGCTCTCACAGATAAGTACATTACTCTCCACCCCAATCCTTTGATTTCTATTAGTTAAGCCTGCTTCACAGACACTTCTTTCTAGAAATCGCAGTTGCAGGTTCTGAACCTCACTGCTGGAGATTTAAAAACAGTGTGAGGCTGCTTGCCGTATAGTACAAAAACCGTTGCAGCTATTTAGCAAAAAGTTACAAAGTTTCTTACCTAGGAATACCTCTCTCATTTTCAAACCATCTACAAAACATTAGGGGATTAATTAAGTTATTTAATTTTTAACCACTCTGACACAGCAATGGCTGCCCTTGTGGGGAAACCATTACAGAGTTCCTTCTGAAATTTGGGGAGACTCGTCTCCTCAGAAAGGCCTGTCATGCTTGCAAATTTCATCCACTTTTGCCAAAAGAGGGGGGGAAAGTGTTTTAAAATTTTTCAGCAATGAAGGGAAAGGGGGGAAATGGAGCGTTGCTTTTTTGTGGAGCAGATTTTGATGGATCCCAAGCTGAACCAGTGATTTGGACTGAGGCAGGCTTCCTTTCAAAGAACCAAACTGAGAACTGACTTGAATATTATGGTCAGTACACAACTGTGGTAATGTAGTAGGTAGGTAACCCAAACCTGGGTTACCTGAAGCTACCCAAAGGCCAACATCTAACTATTTAGCTCCTGTACTAGATTCCAAAGTTCTCTACCAAATTCCCCTCTAGCCCAGTAGCACGAATCCATTTGCTTAAGACACAACCCAGAGACAAGAGCACAGGATGACCTCTTCAGTAGCACGTGAAGGCTGCATAATGAAAGCAAACCGCAATCCAAGGGCAAAGCATACGTACATAGCTAGACATAGCTAGATTAGTGTCTAGGTCTCGGGATGTGTCGAAGCCCAGCCAAAGTTCACAGGAAGGAACTCCCTTATAAGGTTTGCAGAACTTCATAAGGCAATTCTTTATATGGGCAGAGGAAGGAACTCCTAATAAGGTCAGAACTCCTGGGTAAAAGTGTATAAAAGCTGCGTGGGAACAGCATTTGGTGGGCTTGCTGTGAACGATCACGCGAGTGCCTTTCTACAGTTCTAGGATGTAGAATAAACTTTTCTCTGATTCAAACCTCGGCGTCCTTTTTGACTCCTTCCATCCTTCTCCCTCGGGAGCAACATTGAACCCTGCTTTGCTAAGGCTACATTAACAATTAAAACCAGATTGCAGAGAACTTTAAAAGGACCATGATGGATGAATGGGCAATATGATGCACATTGGATTAAAGAAGCTAACAATGTAAACACTATTAGGAGTATGAGCAGTCGTTTGAAGCGACTGGAAACATAAGAACTGACACCTTTTGGAAATGAATCACTGTCCAGGCTGCTTCCTTCTTGTAGTTTCTTGTTCTTTCAGTTTTCTGCAGCACCACCTCAGTTTCCTGTGCATCAATTAAGTTTTATCCCCACTGCCAGGCGTTCCCCTGTTGTCTGCAATATTGTCTCCCTCCCCCTCAAGATTTAGTTTAAAGCGCTCCTGAACGGGTTCACAAGACTCTTAGCAAACACGTTCTTGCCAGCCACTTTGAGGTGCAACTCAGCTCTTGCCATTTCTCATGCTGTGTCTGAAAGTGCAGATTTGATAGATTCACCTTTAAATGCAAACGGATTCAAATGTCTCCCCCATCTCTAGCTAGGGGCTCATGTGCATTGGAAAGTAATGGCCAATTTCAGGTTCCTGCTGTATTTAAATGGAACAAAACAGATACTTCCAAGGAAATCTGGATGGATACAGGGCAAGCTGTTAGCTGCATTTTCCTTTTTACATAGTCTGGTTTCCTTCTCTGTCAATTTTGGAGAATTAGCCTCAAAGCAAAACTAGGCAGCAGCTAGTAGTCATTAGTATGCTCTGTGATCTTCCATTTGTACAGTTACTTCTGACCCAATTTTTTCTCTCCAGCCCATGAGGTTGATCCCAGCACTCATTCTTTACAACATTATGGGTTTTTTTTTTTTTTAAATGTCTAGTTGTGATGCTTCCCAATTTGATGGTATTAGCCTATTTCTGTCGCCAAGGTATCTAACAGAAAATATTCATAAGCAAAAATTCAAATTCAGTGGAATAGCTTCTTGTGGCTCATTCCACATGAACATTATTTTATTTATAGCTTCTAATTTAGTCGCTCATTTCCCATGCGGTGCCCTGTAAAATACTTTGGCTAGTTCTCTTACATGGGTATAAGCAGTGCTACTTTTTAAGAAAAGAAAGTGTGGGTACTGCATACGATTGAGTACACCCAGAAAAAAAAGCACTGGGTATAAGCCTCATCTCACTCAGTAGCACTTAATTCTGAACAGACGTGTATAAGATTGAACTGTAACAGTTCCCCTTAGTTCAATGGGGTTTAAAAAGGTAAAGGGACCCCTGACCGTTAGGTCCAGTCGCGGATGAGTCTGGGATTGCGGCACTCATCTTGCTTTACTGGCCAAGGGAGCCGGCGTACAGCTTCCAGGTCATGTGGCCAGCATGACTAAGCCGCTTCTGGCAAACCAGAGCAGCGCACAGAAACACCGTTTACCTTCCTGCCGGAGTGGTACCTATTTATTTACTTGCACTTTGACGTGCTTTTGAACTGCTAGGTTAGCAGGAGCAGAGAACGAGCAACGGGAGCTCACCCCATTGCGGGGATTCGAACCGCCGACCTTCCGATCGGCAAGCCCTAGGCTCTGTGGTTTAGACCACAGTGCCACCCACGTCCCTCAATTGGGTTTACACCCAAGTAAATGCATATAAGACAGGAAAAACCTGTGTCTGAGTTTTACAACTTAAAGCTCAACTGACCTTTATACACAAACATTTAAAAAAAAAAAAAAATCCTTTACAGTGGTACCTTGGTTCTCAAACTTAATCAGTTTCGGAAGTCTGTTCCAAAACCAAAGTGTTCCAAAACCAAGGCATACTTTCCCATGGAAAGTAATGCAAAATGGATTAATCCGTTCCAGACTTTTAAAAACAACCCCTAAAACAGCAATTTAACATGAATTTTACTATCTACCGAGACCATTGATCCATAAAATGAAAGCAATAAAGAATGTACTGCAGTCACACAATAAATCAACCAGTAGCTGAACTGGGTTCCATGCAGTCACAAAAACAAAACAACAAGAGCTGGAAAAACAAAAATGCAAAATAAATAGCAAAAACAGACAGACCTCAGTGTAACACTCAAAATGGAAGTGTGGCACTCAAAATGGAGCACGTTCGGCTTCCGAAATTTTTTTGCAAACAGGAACACCTACTTCCAGGTTTGCAGTGTTTGGGTTTGAAGTTGTTCAAGTACCAAGGTGTTTGAGAACCAAGGTACCACTGTATATAGAAAACAGTATGTCATGCAAAATGCTAGGTTTGAATCTTTCCTTAGTAGACTAGGGCTTTTTACAATGACAGGAAACAACACCTTTACAGAAAGAATACATGATTACAGCTTAGTCGTGGCTGAGAGCTAGAATGCATGTGCTACCTAGAGGTGTGGTTTGACAGGAATCTGTGTTGATGGATCAGTTGTCTGAAAAATGTGTTTTTCAACTTACAAAGGTCCTTCTCACGAATTCCCCCAGTTAACGCCTCACAGATAGCCTACTCATCTGTCTGTATCATATTTGGGTATAGAATGGCCTCATCCTCTCTTGCCTTCAAAAGTGGCACTCCATGCTATGATGGCTAAGAAATTGCTGCAAGCTAGGGAACATCTGGAGATTTGTTCCCAAATGAAAGTTTCCAAAAGAAATCTCTCTATTGCATCCCCTTCAGATTATTTATTTTCTAGGGGGTGAAAGGAAGTGGAACCAAGTCCAGAAGTTTCCCTTGATGCAAAGCTGTGATTCATTAATGACTCACCCATTTGCAAAATCCAAAGTGACTATGGACAGCAGATTTTTCGAAAAGGATGTGCTTAGTATAGCATCTCATTTAGCAGTCATTAAGACGGAACTATTCTGGTAGTCGCTACTTGCATCAGTGAAATGAATGAGGGCCAGCTGAAATTGTTTGTTTCTGTCTAATGCAAAGGAATAATGATTTTGTCGCTAAGGCAGAATACTAGAAATGTATGTTATCAACCTGACTTTGCCATAGATTTCCCACGGGATGCTAGGCAGCACATTTGATCTCCCTGCCTTTGTTTATTCATTCATCAAGTGAAAATGTAAGCTGGGCATCTGGTCAAGATCAAATATTCAGCTAGACAAATACTGTGTGTAACTACTCAATCTGCATACATTGGATTATTATATATATTTTAAAGGAAGGCTGCAATACTATAACTACTGTCCTGAGAGTAAGCCCCATTGGGACTCATTTTAGAGGCAGTGTGCCTAGCTTTGTGTTGTGAATAGCGGTTCTAAATATAAGAGATCTGGAAAAGAGATAGATTTCACCGGGCTCAATGTGATGATTATACTTGGGAAGTTTGACATTGGTCTGCTATACCTCTCGCCACCCGCAAGATGACAATGTTTTAGACGCTTGTTTTCATATGATAAAAACCAGTAGCTTGCCTTGTTTCATCTGCCTGTATAAATGATATATCTATTAGAGTTAGGGCTTTGGTCTTGGTGCAGTTGTGGTGCAGTCAGGAAGAGAGATATAAACAGGACTGGCAGCTCTCTGCTCTGCTGTCGTGCTAGATCAGTTGCTTAGAAAAATACCTGCTCAATCTGCCACTTGCTTTGTGTCCGTCACCAGGAGCATTTCCCCCATGTAAGTATCTGCTTCATGATATTATTTCTAAAGCTCTTTCTCAATCTAAGCTGGGCTCATGTCACCTCTTTGTGATATTTGCCTAGAATTTTGCAGTTGTTCAAGACAATTGTCTTCTAACACCAATAGGTAAGCCTGGCTTTAGAAGACAATTGTCTTCAACAACTGCAAAATGTATTTCCCTCGGAAGTTCTAAATGGCAGGCTGAGAGGCCTCCCCTATGTTCCCAGGACGTCGATTGTATGAAGCATGTCCTACTGCATTGTGGGCAATATGAGCAAGCAAGAGACCAACTGATCAAACCCTTACTGGCAAATTTGGTGGGAAAATCCAAAGCCTCCTGTCAGGGGGCTGCAGCCCTGCTCCAGTACTGCGTTAAGCAGCTATCGAGAGCAGCCCCCAATTTTAATGACGGATTCATCCAGTTCCCCTTCCGCCCCTAGCAGTGGAGAAGGAGAGGTGGTGGAGGGGCTTCAGCCAGCCAGGCAGAGCCATCGCCACGTAGCTGGGGAAGGAAAGAGAAGGCGCACAAGGTGCTTCCGTCTGCCGAGATGGGTTTCCTGGCGGGAGAATCGCGAAAAGCCACTCTGGGAATCTGATAGTGATTGACGAGACGTTTTTATGATGCATTCCGCATTGTAAAGTAATTAGCCAAGATTAAAGCTTAAAAGCTTAATGTTTCAGAGTCTTTCTTTGAGCGGCCGGCTGGGGAAGGGACCCCACGCCTCCTGACACCTCCCATATTAAATATCTTTTGGAAGACAGGTCAAATGATATTACACTGGCCGTGGCAAAGTTTCTTTCGGAGGTTATGAGAAACAAAGATCATTATGCCCTAGATAAAACAAAGTGACTGCCTTGGTTTCTTCCGTCTGTCTGTCTGGTCGTTTTAACTGTATCTAGTTTTGAAATTGTTTTGTGGGTCTTTGGACCACAATAAAGTTTTGAATTGAAATTGAATATGTAAGCCAGACACATTTTTACTGTATCTTCTTCTTCAGCGGCGGCAAACATTGCAGGGCATGAACTTGAACAGAAAGTCAGAGGGGGTGGTCTTTAAAATGACCCATAAGCGGGAGGGGAGATTATGCACCTGGCTAATGTAGAGAACTCATCGCTCAGTAAACTGGATTAGAATTGCTGCATGAAGAATAGATCAGTAGTAGGAATCTCTTGGCTCCATCTAGATGCAGCTAAAGCCCTAGTTTTTTAGCGTTCTGCTCATGTGTACAAGTGGGAGGGGATGAGTGCACTAACGTTCACCCCATGCCACTATCCTCCTTGCCCACCAACTCTTGGAGGGTGAAATCTTAAGCAGAGAGCCTTGTTTACTTGTGGAGGTCCCTCACGTGATTTAGAAGCCTGTAAAGTCAGGATTCAAAATGGAATGAGAGTCTCCATGAGTAGAGGGAGCTCTCTGCTTTGCACTTCGCCCATCGCAACTCGCAGGGTGACGGACTCCATGAGGCAGGGGGAGGAGAGCTTAGTGTGCTCATCACAGCTCACCTTGCTCTCATGTAGGATTGTGTCAGGAATGAGCCAGCTCCAAGTGAATGTTTGCAGCCAAGTGTATAACGCAGCCAGGAACAGGGAGGCTTTGATGTCAGGCAGGCAGGGGAGAGCTGGCAGCTGCAGAATTCAGCTCTTCCTGACCTTGATGGGCATGCTGATAAGGTCATAGCTGAGAGCAGGCTAGAACATAGTCAAAGCTCTCCAGAAGCTCAAATAGGTGCAAATAGACACAGAGAGAGTCTCTCGGAAAAGGAAGAGGAGGGAGATGATCCAATAAGTCCTCAGAGTCAGCGAATGGGTGGGTTACTAGACAGGAAGCAAAACAAGAGACGTAAGGTGCGAAAGTTCAATACATTCTGTAGACACAGGAAGCAGTCTTCAGAAGGGTCATCTTGAGTGATAATCCTGGCGGCTGCGTTAGAGCTGTCCGGAGCTATCTGTTTGTTTGTTTTTGCAATAAATCCTCCTTTTTAATTACCTACGCTTGCTGTGTTATCAAGCTGGGAACCTGGACTCCTGGCAGATTGACACATGAGCAGAAGGCCCATCTAAAAACTTAAGTCTACTGCCATATAGGGACTAAATCATATAATGACATTATCCACACACCTGTACACATTTACTTGGCAGTAAGTGGTTTTTACTTCCACAAAGACTTACTTCTCCCTATGTCAGATTTCACAGTAAGTTCTCTTAACTATGAGCTGTGCTTTTGAGGAAAGATAATATATTAGAGAAATATCAGAGGGTGACCGATAGTCCCAAGAGGATGGAAAAGACACCGCCCAGAGCATGCCGAAGCAGTGGAGTCCAATTGACACAGGACAAATAAATTTCGCTTTTGTTATATTTTATATGCAACCAGTGGAATAATTCATTATGAATAGATTAATAGAACACATAAAATAATCAGTAATAGGTAAGTTCATAAGTTAACATAATACATAATTACGTCTTCTGTTTAAATATGATCTACACAGAATACTTGTATCTTTGTAATAAAATGCTGTTGTTAACTCTTATGATATGGAAAGTTGGGGGGGTCTGGGTATAGGGCGGTATATAAATTCAATCAATCAATCAATCAATCAAATATTAATGATTGGGCTTTGAATAAATAAGGAATTAACTCCTGGGCAATATTATTACAGCCCTAACTTTTGAAGTCAGTGAAATACTCATTAGTGATTATAAACATGGCAGGTTTGAAATGCTTTCCAGCAGCGAGACATATTTGCTCATCAAATGTCCTTAAAAGACTTGGCATCAAATCCATGCCATGAATCTGACAGTCTGGGAAGCAGCAGGCTGCACATGTCACGAGGGAAAGTGACTCATATCAAACAGAATTTGCTCTCCTGACATAGCAATGCACAACTCCATCACTGATAGGAGGAAGGAACTGGGCTAACAGAGGCATATTAGAATATTCCTTCCTTTTGCTTTATCCTTGCTGCAGTATGACAATGCTAAATCCAACTTGGCATATACGTACCTGGAAGTCTGTAAGAGGAGGGGCTGATCTACTCCCTCTAGTTTAAGGAAATGTTCTGCACAGATTTTCCTCTATGGGCACAAAAGTTTCCAACTTTTGGAGTGGTGCATTCTTTGCTAATGCTGAACTCAGTATGCTCTTCTTGGGAGACTCTAATTTGGGAAAAATAAGTTGTTTCCAGCTGCAGATGATATGTGCTATAGAACCAGATATAGGACCTTTTTGGTTGTGGCCTCTAGAAATTGACACAACCTCCCTAGATGGGCACAATGTGTCTCCATCATTGGTCAGTTTTAGTTAAGCAGCAAAAATCACTCTATATTTCCATGAGCCACTGCTTTTGGGGTTGCATTTTTTGCTGCCACTTTTAAGACAATGACTGCCCTCAATTCAATTTAGTTTGTTGTTTTAAGCATTGGTCAGCTGCTCTGATCCCATTCTAGAAAGGAATGATAATGTGATGCAAACAAATGTCCATGGGGAGAACCCATAAGCCACGTATTCTTATTAGGAACTGGCAGCTTAAAATAGGCAAGCAAATTTTCTGAAATGTTGATTTAGCCATGTTGGAATGGGTATAACAGTGATCACTTTTAAATGGTGGGTTTTTATTATGGGTAATAAAACACTTACATGCTACAGAAGCGACACATAAGGTTTTCAAATGGCTGAAACTGTTGAGCTTAATGGGTACTGGAGGCATGATAAAATCACAATTTTCTTCTGTTTACAGCTCTTGCCATTTATTTTTTCAGGGACTGTACATTGGAATAATCTTATACTGACAGCTCTGCATCCCTACAAGCTGACTTGATATCACATCCTAAGACAGGTAATAACTAAACAGAAAACTGCAACGAGAACGCTCGTAGTGGGAACATGGGCTGAATATAATAGACCAAATAGCCTTTCAGCCTGATCGCTCAAGGGTTTAGTGCTTCTAGAGAGGCACACCCCTATGTCCACTGCATGCTGGGTTCACCCCTCCACCCAACTCTTTATGTGTTTATTGCAACCATGGGAGGACTGTAGCTTACTCAAAGAGTATCTGTTTTGCATATGGAATGCCCCAAGTCACCAGCATCTCTAAGCAGGACTGGGAATGTCCCCATTAGAAACCACTGCCAGTCAGTGCTGACAATATTGGGGTATATGTGTGAAGCATAGTTGTTTAATTCACACTGAAATTGAGAATGCCTGTGTGTATTGTTGAAAGGGTTTAACTGGAAGATTCCATTGGAGCTCAATAAGAGCTCTCTCTAAGCCAGTGGTGGCGAACCTTGGCACTCCAGATATTTTGGGACTACAACTCTCATTATCCCTGACCACTGGTCCTGTTAGCTAGGGATGATGGGAGTTGTAGTTCCAAAACATCTGGAGTGCCAAGGTTCGCCACCACTGCTCTAAGCACTTAGATGAGTTGATAAGTAGTTATTGTTCTCTGCTAGTTCTGACCGTGGTGTTTAACCTTAGATCAGGTGATTAAGGTCTTAATCACCATTTTGAAAGGGAGTTGCCTTTAGTTCTTTTGTTCACAGACTCTGGTGGATGTGTAAACGAGCCTCTCCAGAGGCAAAATGGAGGTTGTAGAAAGAAAGACGTTTGCTTCTAGGTCTGTTTGGAATTATCTTTTATTTCCTATAAGATGCTGAGCCTCAGCTGGACATGCACAATATATTGTATGGAATTATTTGGATGTATATTTGATGTTTTTATTCTGTTTTGAAGAAAGTTCTGCAAGTTAAGCTTGAATCAAGCTTATGAGTCTGGACAATGCTTTATTCCAAAAGGAGTCAATTTTTATGCATCCAGTCACTTCAATCTGCACAGTATTAATATCTGCAATAAGATGGACCAGTGATCTGACTCAGTATAAAGAAGCTTCCTCTGTCGCTAAATGACTGAAACAGGGTTCTAAATGTGCAGTTAGAAGCCTCCACATGATCAGGAACCCTGTGTCATTTGGCTTCCTGTTCTCTACAAGGTTTCTAACTGCATTTCGCTAACAGTAGTTAGGACGCCCCTTAAGACCTTTCAAAGGCTGTGGGGTGGAGGAGGCATGCCTAGTGTGGGGTGGGAGATGTTGGGAGTGGGGACAGCAAACATGTGCCAGGTCCTCAACACACTGATAACCCTTGTGTGATGGGGATGTGATAATATTAAACAAGGAAGCACAGTATGCAAAAATGCCAGGTGTGTATTTGCTTAAGAATGGTAGAAGAGCCTTGCTGGATCAGGGCCGTGGCCCATGTAGTCCATTCTCATCGTGGTGAACCAGGTGCTCATGGGAAGCCTATAAGCATGTCCTGAGCATAGCTGTCAACTTTCGGATTTGAAAATAAGGGATGCCGCGAGGGCGGTGCAATGGCACCAAGTAGCCTCGCCACCCTGTGCTCCAAAGGCTGCGCGCGAACGGGTGAGCGAAAGAGCGAGCGCGTAGACGGCAGGCAGGCTGTCTAGTCTGGTTGGGCGTGAGGGTCTGGCTGTACAAGGCATGCAAGCTCTGCCCCCAGTCGGTCTCAGACTCCTTATTGGCAGCCGAGCAATGCAGCTGAGGAGCCTCCCTGGCCGGCAGGGAGGGAGAGGAGCTGCTTCCTTTGAAATCCGGGAAATTTAAGGGATATCAACAATCCGGGATAGCAGCGGGAAACGGCATTGGAATTAGGGAGTTTCCCGCAAAAAAAGGGAGGGTTGACAGCTATGGTCCTGAGTACGGCAGCGCTCTCTCCCTTTGTGTTCCCCAGCCGCTGGTATTCAGAAGCAATCCAATTCCAACAGTGGAGGGAGAACATAGCGGTTGTGTCTAGCAGACAGAGCTCCTTTTATGTTCTTATAAGAATTATAAGGCACTGTGTTCATTGAAAGTGGTTCAGAAATAATGAATACATTCGAGGTGATTGTAGGTGATTGTTTTGGTGTGTGAATACATCTGAGGAATTTGACGGATGAATGGTTTGCAATGTCAAAACTGAATACAATAAATAGGAATGTTTTCTTTGCTGGTATATGTAGAATGTGACTGTTATATTCGAGTAAAAAATCAAAATCAAAAATGTTTCCACCCCCTCCCACATTTTCAAACCAATGTTATGACGAATGGATGGGCAAACATACAAATAACACTCATAAAGTGATAAAGATGATGAGTGATTATTGCCGACTGCTCTGTAATTAAGGAGATCACAGGAGATTGCTAAAACTAGTGCATTACCAACCGGCGAATTAATATTATACGCGGAAACATGCCACATGGGAAGAGTTGGCTATGCTAATATTGTATTAAAGTGATTGCCAGTGGCAAATATTTCACTGGAGAGAATTCAAAACAAAGCTTCAACTCCAGGCAAAATGGCTTAATGCATGACATGCAGTTACCGAATAGAAATCATTAAAAGACGAGAAAAGCATCTTTGCATCTATTACCAGTGTTGAACAGCAGCTGTGCATCATGTACATCTCAGGCCCAACGTGGTTCTCCGTGGGGCTGCCTTTGAAAAGTGCTCAGAAACTTCATCTGGCCCAGTTACTCACCAGTAGTAAAAAAGACAGTCACTGGAATGAAGTTATGCACAAACTAAATAAGATACCGTGAAAATCCCTGAAACGAGAGGTAATCGACCTGGGCTCCGTTATCAAGCTCGATTGCTAAGACAATCAGGAAACATTGGCACCTTGTACAGAACATACCAGGATACCCTTCTATACCTCCACGGATGAGTTTCCGTAGAACCAGGAACTTCAAAGACATGCTTGTACACGCAGACATTACGGATGAGAACCAGCCTCAAGGGTGCAATATAAAAGGACACTTTAAATGCGGAAGATGTGCAGCGTGTAGTTTAACTGTCGAGACTAAAGACTTTGTTGTATCTGGAACTAACAACATTATCAAACTTTATCAAGCATTTACCAACTGCAACTCCCGTGAAGTGGTATATGTAATTCAGTGTACTTGCGGCCTGTGGTACGTAGGCAGTACAATAAGAACTATTAAAACTAGAATACTAGAGCACAAGAATCGGATCTTTAACAAAGTTATAGAAGCACCTCTTACATCTCACTTCTTAGAGGCTAAACATAAGGCAACGGATTTCAGATGGTTTGTCATTTACAAACATAACACACCTGAGGCAAACAAGGATATTTTAAGAAAGAAATTATTACAGAAAGAAATGTACTGGATCTTTAGATTTGGCTCTTTGGCCCCGTCAGGCCTCAATGCTTGCATTGACTTTAGTTCTTTATCTTATAATTGTTTATAATTCCATTCAATATTTACTTTCATTATTCTTTTCTCCAAACTCTATCAGCCCCGCCCAACATTTGAAAAAGATGGCCTGTCACTTTAAAAATTCTTTCACCACTTAGTATATAAACCTGTGATTGGGAACACCTTCCAGCAATCTTTAACAAGCAGCAGTAACACCAAGACCATGGGAGTGAGTACAGCCCTATTCTTGAATTTGTTTAAAAACTAACATAGCTTATTTTGCTTTCTCTTTTGAATTTGTGCAATTTAGGTCTTCAAACCTTTTTGTAAATACAGTATTAGAATTTTTACATTTGAGTCCCCAACCTTTTATTATTGCGCACTGCTTCCTTTAAGTCAAATCAGAATTATAATGCCTCATGGTTTTTGGTTTTTCACCTTTTGCTTTTGAATCTTGGTCATTTAAAATCTTTCTATTTCCTTCTGAGGAAACTGATTAGTTCAGTGAAACGAGGTTTTGTAGCCGGCACCCCTTCAGGGTTCTTGCTAATTTATTTAAGCTTATTCCTTAAGTATTTTGATTTTCCTATTTGTTTACCTTATTTTTCACAAAATTTTCAAAAAAAAAAAATCATTACAGTCGATTACCTCTCGTTTCAGGGATTTTCACGGTGTCTTATTCAGTTTGTGCAGTTACTCACCAGGGCTGGTTATAGGGAGCATACAACTGACTCCCTTATTAGAACAGCTGTACTTACTGGCTACAAGTTTGTTTCTGCTCACAATTCAAAGTGCTAATTAAGATCTATAATGCCCTACACGGCTTAGGGCCGAGCTATTTGAAAACTGTGGATGAGGTTTCATGGGGGCTCTTTTTAAAAAATGAAAATGAAAACTGAACTGAAGTTTGGAAAAAAGGAGAAACTGAGAGAAACCAAAAAAGACAGAATTACTCATCCTCCTGCTGGCCTTGACCTGCTCACTGTAATTTATGCGGGGAGTTCTTGGAATGCTCCATAGGCAAAACAAAATCAGAATGAGGGATTCAACAGAACGAAAAACAGTGTGCAAATGGTCGTGGTATTCATTGTTTCATAAGCAGCTTGCAAAATATGAAATACAGACTTTTCTTTTTGTGGAATAAATGCACACAAGAAACTGTGTCTGGTTTTATCAAAAGTAATCAGTCCCACGGGATGCAGGTGGCGCTGTGGGTTAAACCACAGAGCCTAGGGCTTGCCGATCAGAAGGTCGGCAGTTTGAATCCCTGCAACAGGGTGAGCTCCCGTTGCTCGGTCCCAGCTCCCGCCCACCTAGCAGTTTGAAAGCACGTCAAAGTGCAAGTAGATAAATAGGTACTGCTCCTGTTTCTGTGCGCTGCTCTGGTTCGCCAGAAGCGGCTTAGTCATGCTGGCCACATGACCTGGAAGCTGTACGCCAGCTCCCTCGGCCAGTAAAGCGAGATGAGCGCCGCAACCCCAGAGTCAGGGGTCCCTTTACCTTTACCTAATCAGTCCCTCAGCCTTGGAATTATCTAGAATTAAAGCATTTTTTTAAAAAAAATCATGAAAATAGTTTAGAAGACTTGTGTGATGCTAGACTGTGGGGAACTCAAGTAATTACACCAGCAATCTGATATGAACTCAACAGGGCTTATTTCTGATTAGATGTGTGTAGGATTGCTTTGTGAGGCCCTCAAAAAACCTGGATTAATAAAATACATCACCCTCTACCCTTCCTTTCCATTTTTGTAACTTACGTAGTATTAGAGCTAAATCATTAGCCCTCATCATGTGACTCATGTGAAGAGGGGAAGTGACTTGAGAGGGGCTGTGGGGCCATATTTCTTGCCCCACCATCATGGGGTGTAACTTCTCCCCAGTCCTGCCCACTACGGTCCACACATGCCCTATGTGAAGCCTTTTCATGTTTCCTGCTTCACACAGAGGTTTCCCCAGATTCTCAAATCCTGGCTCCAGGATCTGGAGAAGCCTCTTGCAAAGAGGGGAACGTGCAGAGCTAAAAATGTCACACCAGACAGCTGCGCAGTGGGAACAGGGCTGGGCGGAGGTTCTGCAGCATGTGGATGAACCTCGAGACTCTTTCCGCTTCAACTCTGTATCTCTGATTCCAATCTGAATTCCAGGGAAGCATTGATGCTATCCATCAGATGCAGCCAATATTCTTGCCAAGTAGAGGCCCCTTCATACATTACTCATGAGCAAATCTGGCACCGAGAAAACCTCAGCCAATTATGCCTCCCCAACGACTATAGCTGTAAATGATTCACATATTGCTTGTCATATTCACATTCAAAACATCTTATGCAAACAGACCTGCAAGAACAATTGATCATTCCAGGGCTGGCATACCTTCAAGAAGCCATGTTTCATGCCAAGCTACACACAATGATAATTGCATGAAGGCAATTGATGTGCTTTATATATCTATATAAACTGTGAAGAGAGGGGTTGATTGTTAAACCACTCTGAGTATTGTAGCTCTTGGAAGGGACAAATTTTCAAACATATTGAAGAACATAAGAAGAACCCTGCTGGATCAAAGCAGTGGTCCATCTATTCCAGCATCCTGTTCTCACCCGGGACAATCAGATTGCTCAGGAAGCCCATAGGCTGGGCTCTGGCGCCACCTACTGTTGGTCCTCCCTGCATTCTACCTCACCAGTCTCGAATGACACCTGCCACCACAGGGGGTAGGCAGGAAGGTTTAGCTTCAGTCCCAGCACAAATGCAATTAATGTCATTCATTTGCCCCAGCCATTCTGGGCTGCTTCCAACACATATAAAAACATAATAAAACATTACACTATACAGGGCTGCCTTCGAATGTCTTCTAAAGGTTATGTAGCTACTCATATCCTTGACATCTGATGGGAGGGCTTTCCTGGGTGCCACTACCAAGAAGGCCCTCTAATCTCGTATACTCTCCTTTCCCTGTGAACTCTCACAGATGCACATTTATGGCTGAAGCAGCTTCGCTGTGGAGTTTTCTGGTGAGCAAGAAGAGAAGCGATGTGCAAGAACATTTTTCTTTTTCTTTTGGGTAACTGACAACAAGGAGAGAATGTGGGGTAATTGGCGTTGTAAGCGAATCCCTTTTATCGTAATTTCCCCAAGCCTTGAGCATTGGAGAGTCGGTCCAAGCACTTGCTGACAAGATGTTCTCCAGTTTATTAGGGTTCCTTCCCAGGAGGGTTGGATTCAATTATGTGATTCGGAAATTTCCCAAGAGAGCTTCAGTGTTATACCAGCAGGGTTAACATTCAGCTTTTCTTCTTCAGGTTACAAATGTTTTGGTTTTCCAAACTTTTAATCTGCCCTAACACATTTCATCTGCCCTAACACATTTAAATGCACTAGACGGAAATGACATTTCAACTATTCTGCTGGTTTTACCTCCTCATCTCATCCTTAGAGAACAAGATATCTAAAACTCCATTTCACCTTTTTTTTTTTTTGGTACAATTCACTTCTAACATATTGTGTGAATGGCTTTATATGTATAACTCTCAGATAAGCCTATAAACCTGTAAGTAACTGCTGCAAGAATCTTGCAGTTAACAGATCTTGTTTGGGCTCAACTCGTGTATGTTTGTAGACACACAATAGGTACAATTTAACCAAGTGCAAGGGACCCAGGTGGCGCTGTGGGTTAAACCACAGAGCCTAGGGCTTGCTGATCAGAAGGTCGGCGGTTCGAATCCCTGCGATGGGGTGAGCTTACGTTGCTCGGTCCCAGTTCCTGCCCACCTAGCAGTTTGAAAGCATGTCAAAGTGCAAGTAGATAAATAGGAACCGCTCCGGCGGGAAGGTAAACGGCATTTCCGTGCACTGCTCTGGTTCGCCAGAAGTGGCTTTGTCATGCTGGCCACATGACCCGGAAGCTGTACGCCGGCTCTCGGCCAATAAAGCGAGATGAGCGCCGCAACCCCAGAGTCGGACACGACTGGACCTAATGGTCAGGGGTCCCTTTACCTTTACCTTACTAACCAAATGAGTACTCATTAATGGTTCCTCGTCATCCTGGGGAAAAGTGACAAGTGGGGTGCTGTAGGGTTCTGTCCTGGGGCCATTGTTGTTCAACGTCTTTATAAATGACTTGGATGAAGGAATTGAGGGGATGCTTGTCAAATTTGCAGACACTAAACTGGGAGGGGTAGCTAATGCCGCAGAAGACAGAATTGTGATTCAAAATAACCTTAACAGATTGGAGAACTGGGCCCAAACTAACAAAATGACAATTGTAAGGTTCTGCACCTAGGCAGGAAGAACCAGCTGCACAGAGAGAAGATGGGAGACACCTGGCTTACTAGTAGGACATTTGACAAGGATCTAGGAGTCTTAGTGGACCACAAGCTTAACAAGAGTCAACATGCAGCAGCAAAAAAGCCTAATGCTATTCTAGACCGCATCAACAGAAGTATAGGGTCCAGATCAAGGGAAGTCATAGTACCACTCTATTCTGCCTTGGTCAGACCACAGCTGGAATACTGTGTTCAGTTCTGGGCACCACAGTTTAAGAAGAATATTGATAAGCTGGAACGTGTGCAGAGGGAGGAGACCAAGATGATCAGGCATCTGGAAACCAAGCCTTATGAGGAATGGTTGAAGGAGCTGGGTATGTTTAGTCGGAAAAGAGGAGACTGAGAGGAGATAGGATGATAGCCATCTTCAAATATCTCAACTGCTGTCACATGGAAGATGGAGCAAGCTTGTTTTCTCCCTGCTCTGGATGGCTTCAAGTTATGAGAAAGGCGGTTCCAGCTAAACATCAGGAAGAACCTTTTGACAGTAAGAGCTGTTAGAGACAGTGGAATGGTCTTCCTTAGGAGGTTGTGGACTCTCCTTCGTTGGTTTTAAAGCAGATATGGGGGGGCATGTGTTGTGGATGCTTTAGCTGAGATTCCTGCATTGCAGTGTGCTGGACTAGATGATCCATGGGGTCCCTTCCATCTCTACAATTCTGTGATTCTGTGAAATGTAAGCACTACTACATCCCATTGATTTCAATGGAGGGAGTCAAGTACATGCATAAATCTCTCAGCAGAAATCAATAGAGCAAGCCTCATTTACATTTGGTTGGATCACGCTCAATAAATGTGTGCATTTCTAGCTATGCAAATGATTTTCTGGAAATGCTTTTGTAGTTTTAGGGTGCTTCCAGATTGGGGGGTGGGGTGGAGTCGTATCACAAACAGGTCGAAAAGACCCAATTATTCTATGTGCACATTTGGCATGTCAGCTTCTACACCCCACCCCATCCTAGTCTTGGATATTCATTGCTATTCCACTGCTTTGATGGAATATACCAGAGGGCAGAGGGACGCGGGTGGCGATGTGGTCTAAACCACAGAGCCTAGGGCCCTGCCGATCAGAAGGTAGGGGGTTCGAATCCCCGCGACACGGTGAGCTGCCTTTGCTTGGTCCCAAGCTCCTGCCCACCTAGCAGTTCGAAAGCACGTCAAAGTGCAAGTAGATAAATAGGTACCACTGCAGTGGGAAGGTAAATGGCGTTTCCGTGCGCTGCTCTGGTTCGCCAGAAGCGGCTTAGTCATGCTGGGCACATGACCCAGAAGCTGTCTGCAGACAAACGCCGGCTCCCTTGGCCTATAGACCGAGATGAGCGCCGCAACCCCAGAGTCATCCGTGACTGGACCTAATGGTCAGGGTACCTTTACCTTTACCTTACCAGAGGGCAGAGATTGATATAGGGGCAGGAGAGGGGGCATTGTGTGTGCATCCTTCCCTGCAATCATTCCTCCAGCTATCTATATTGGTACCTGTGCACGAGCACCATTAGAAAAGCGTGCAAAAGCAAATGTTACCATACTTTTTTACCAGTGTTATACAATGGGCACAGTGGCGGTTTGGGGGAGATTTGGGGAAGCAAATAGGCTAGATTAAATGTTTCCTACCCAGGCTCCCTAAGCGAGTCAATGGCCTCCTCACTTCAGCTGGATCTAGGAACACCTGCTTTAGTTGTCTTGATTTTCAACCAGTGACACTTTTGCTCATTTGCCAGACTGTGCTTTTTATCGGAATGACATGCTCTCAGCAGCTGGCATGTTTAATGACATCACCAGGATGTTATATGACATCACCAGAATGTTATATGACATCACCAGATTCCCCTAGGTCTCATGTTTGGGGCCCTGAAATCTCTGGGTTTGGGATGCTCCTGACACTAGGGGAGGGAAACGTTTAACATTGTTCTTATTTTACATTGCTTCCTTTAAGTCTGTTTTGTTTTTCATTTAGTTAATTATATTTTTATCCTACTCTTCCATTAAGGAGCTCAGGGTGGCTGAACAAAGTTCGCCCCATCACTGCCCAACCAGTAACTTGGTAGGCTGTTTGCATGTTAGGCTGAAAGAGAAAGACCAGCCCAAGGTCATCCAGTCAGCTTCATGGCTGAGTGGGGGTTAGATAAATCTCCTCTAAATAGATTTCCTTCTGAATACCTATCTAAATATCTATCATCAATCAGTTAGTCAAGAGAGTAAATGAAGCAAGCCTTGATCAAAAGATAGGCATGAGGGTTAGGACAACCCCTGCACACTGGATGTAAGGAAGCTGACATTATGCTGGTAGATGCAGAAGCAGGAGAGTATAATGGTTAGAGTGTTGGACTTAAAGCAGAAAGACCTAATTTCAGATGAGATAACTCTGGGACAGTCATTCTTTCAGCTTTGTCTATGTTTGAGGGTTAGCATGATGCTTAAAAGAAACCCATGTACACCAGCCGTACCTACTAAAAAATGCAATAAACAGAAATTTCTGACTAACAAGGAGGCACTGGGCATTAGAATTTACATTTCAAAGTTACAGAGTCTGTTCACAAGGGACTCCTGCTTTCCTGTGTATAATGAAGCATTTGTTGTTGTTTGCCTTCAATCTGCCTCCAAGCCATCTTTTTTGTTTACCTTTATGGATAATGTGCACGGAAGGCATTCTTGGCAAAGTCTTGGGTGCTCTCCTAGATGCAGCTCCAACCATCTCAATGAGATACCATTTTAATAGGTCTTCAGGGGGAATTAAGAGTGAGGCATCCCTTTGCAGGGCTGTGTTTTGTTTTGTTCCAGGGTTAATTCTCCTTTCCGTAGTATTGCTTCTCACCGCCAGGTCAAACGATCCATTATTGACCTTTAGGAGATGGCTTAGGAGTATTTCATTATGCACCCAAAAAATAATATGCCAAATAATAGCATTGTGCTCAGTGTTCCTTTGCAGATGATAATCCCTTGTGTAACCCAGCTCATATAAACAGTTCTAGCAGAAATGTACATAAGGCTAGGTATGCATGAATATGAATTTGGGCAGAAACATTGTGTAGGTCTCAGAATAAAACAAACTCAAATGATGTAGAATCGTGTTGCTGCTCAGCAAAGGTTAGTGAAGTAGAAAATAAACAAGGATTCAGCATTATTCCTCCTCTTCTGTGTGAGCTGATTCTGGTTTTGAAAAGTGGAGTGTTGATGTGTATCTTGTCCTTGCTATGTATACTATTTCATACATGCCTTCCTGCAAAATGTGAAATAGATAATATCAGCTGTTATTATTTAAGGGTATATATCAAGAACATTTGGCTTCCAATTTTAAGAATCTTCTCCAGGAAATACTATTCCACAGTTCAATAGCTTTTATTAACAGAAATCCTGCAATATCTCTGTGGTTTGTGATTTTTGTGTGGTTCCTTTCAGAAGAATATAATAATAGACATAGCTGTAGAGTTATAGATACAAGATAGAAATCAAGGTTGGTGGGTTTTGGTGGTTGTTGTTTTTTTGGACAGACAGCATGGACACTGGGGAATGAGGAAGAATATGAATGTTTCTATGGAAATCAGGCTACCTGCCTGATCCCTTGCTTATGTAAAGGTAAAGGACCCCTGGATAGTTAAGTTCAGTCAAAGGCGACTATGGGGTGCAGCACTCAACTCACTTTCAGGCCAAGGGAGGCGCAGTTTGTCCACAGACAGCTTTCCGAGTCATGTGGCCAGCATGACTAAATTGCTTCTGGCGCAACGGGACACTATGACGGAAACCAGAGTACATTGAAACATTGTTTACCTTCCTGCCGCAGCAGTACCTATTTATCTACTTGCACTGGCGTGCTTTCAAACTGCTAGGTTGGCAGGAGCTGGGGCAGAGCAACGGGAGCTCACCCTGTCGTGGGGGTTCGAACCGCCAAGCTTCTGATCAGCAAGCCCAAGAGGCTCAGTGGTTTAGACCACAGCGCCACCCACATCCCTTCCCTTGCTTATGTATGGATAAAATGCAGGTATTTTGTTCAAGCACAAAGCAGGTTATAGTGCAGTGATGGCTAACCTTGACACCCCAGATGTTTTGGAACTACAACTCCCATCATCCCTAGCTAACAGGATCAGTGGTCAGGGATGATGGGAGTTGTAGTCCCAAAACATCTGGAGTGTCAAGGTTAGCCATCACTGTTATAGTGTATACCACTTATAACAGCAACCCAAACCCTAGAATACAACAAAACCTATATGAAAACACAGGTGGTAATAGCATCCACAAACTTCCAATTGATTCAGATCAGCTCATAGCCATTGAGCATGACAAGAGCCCATCTGCACAAAAACTTTGTGCAACCATTCCTAAAAACAGCCCAAAGAGTGATTGCTTACAGAATTCCCCAGGAACCCCCCTCTCTTGAACTAACTTCTGCACATCCCCTTAGACACTGCGTGCTATTTGCCTTCAATCTCCATAACAAAGAAGATGCGTCTCGCAGCAATTTAGATAATTTCCAGAGGTGCTAGTGGTTCAGCCACTTCAGTAGATCCAACTCTTCCAACCACAGTGTTGGAAGGACCCCCCAAAAGGTCACTCAACCAACACCTCAAAACAGACTAAAGGATCTTAATTTCATGACTGAGCACACAATGTGCTTTCATGTGCAAAAGGCCTCCAACTCAATCCCTAGCATCTCTGGGTAGACTTGAAAAATACTCCTATCTGAACCTCTAGAGGACAGCTTTCAGCCAGTGAAGGCAAGACTGAGTTCAGCAGACGATAGCCAGTTGTTCAGCTTCAAATGTTCCTAAAAGAAGAAGATGCCAATTTAAAGCTTGTGTCAGAAAAGAAGCAAGACTGTTAGAATGATCTGATCTGAATTGTTTACAGTCCTCTGACTGATATCTGCAGCCACATCCACACTATACCTTTTAAGTATTATGATCCCACTTTAACAGTCATGACTTCCCCCAAAGAATCCTGGGAACTGTAGTTTGTTAAGGGTACTGAGGGCTGTTAGGAGACCCTTTCCGCCTAAGGACAATCAGAGTTGTGGGGAATAATGAATCTCACAGAACACCTGTCAGAACTCAAACTAAGAGTGTGAGTTCAGGATTGTTACTAGCATTATTATTATTATTATTATTATTATTATTAGTGGAACTGTGTCATAATTTCAAACTGTTTTAAGTATCAAATAGTTATGTACTAGGGCAGGGGTCAGCAACCTAAGGCCCATGGGCCGGAAGCAGCCTGCGGAGGTCGTTTCACCAGCCCACAAGCCGCCCCCAAACCGAGATGCCCACTCACGCACTGCGCTATACCGGCACAGCGCGGCACGGGGACTTGCTTCCATGATGCAGAAAATTGCGTCTGCAGATGCCAAAAATCGCGGGTGGATGTGCGATCCGGCCCACGGAGGGATCTCCCCGGGACCAATCCAGCCCAGGCAAGATAAACATTGCTGACCCCTGTACTAGGGCATTCTGAAATCAGCTGGACTTCAGGAATCTCTGTGCTATTTTTTTATTTATTTTTGCACTGTAGGCAAGATCTGCATTTGTACTTCAGGTTATTATCTCAAACGTATGAATGACTTGCAGATTTCATTGGACAGATTCCATTGGCTTAATGCCTAGGCTGAAGCTTTCTGTTTTGAAGTGACGAGACAAATTTCCCAAAGTTCTTCTGTTAAATTACATCTCCTCTAAATAGATTTGAATGCCAAGACATCACTGCACTTCAGCTACCAACATTAGTTATTTCTTCTTTTCTTGCGGATTAATCAAATAGGAGGGAACAATGTGTGAGCTCTCTAGAGATACAAATTGGTGGGTGAGAGTTTTGAATAGCACCTTGACCCCTTTATTCATAGCGATGCTTTGAAAGTGTAGGAACGCTAATGCATAAATGGTGTTCCCATGATTTCAAGTTATCTCCATCCCACTCTTATTTTCTAGCTAAAGGTCTGCTATATTTGGCAGGTGCGTGAAAAAACAGGGTGGAGACATGCTGAGGAATGTGCTTTATATGATGTCATACTATTTGTCTGGAAAAAGGAGAGGAGGGAACTCCAGTTACTTGAAGAAAGATTTATTTCAAGCCTGATGGACTTCATATCCACCTTGGACCACTGTTACCTAGTCAGACAGTTTATCCCTGCTTAGGAGACATTGATAACAACTGGCTTTCAATAGGCATAACTGGATGATGGATTGATGTTCGAAGCCTAAAAGGATGTTATAAAGAAATTATTTCTGAAACATGAAGGGAGAAAATGTCCCAAATCCCAGCAAGATTAAAATTCCAACCCTTGTCCTTCCTCATACTAGATTAACCTGTAGAGAACAAATGAGAGGTTTATTACGTGACGTGTTCCTATGTTATTAGGATTATTAATGATTAAATCTGTGCGGTAGGTGATTATTAATGATTAAATCTGTGGGTTAGATGAATATATATATATATATATATATATATATATATATATGTTTAAATTGGTTACCATTTTGTTATATTTGACCTTTATAGGACTGTTGGAGATTTACTGGAAAGGGTGAAATCTGCCCTGAAATAAATTCATGAGTACAGAATAGAATTTACACAACTATCTGCTTAAAATCATTGATTTATTTATGTTTTCTTAGCTTTTTTTTAAAAAAAATCTTTCATGACTTCCCACATAGGTAATGCTTTTTTAAAAAAATAATTTTTATTAAAGTTTTCAAATATACATTTCCACCATTAAATATTGATCATTGTAATAATACATTCATCGACTTCCCTTCTTCCCCATCCATGGTTTTTTTTCTTTTCACATAATATCTGCATATTCTGATACAACCATTTAATTTAATTCCCCCCAATCATATTTCTTTATTGTACATTATGCGGTTGAATTTACCTTAATCCTGTTTTCACTTGTTCACTGTTATTTTCCAAATATTCCACACACAAAAATCCACTCTTCTTTATATACTTGCTCTCTTATTCCATTGGTCAGGCCTGCTAACCCTTCATATTCTTTCATTTTAAGTTGTGATCCTTCCTTCTGACCCTCCATTTTTGGGCTAACAAAGTCCGAACTGCTGTAGTTGCATACATTTTTTAAAAAAAAAACTAAAACCCATATGGGCAATGTTGGCAAATGGAAAGTCTTCAAAATGGTGCAATCATTGATGTAATGACATCAATACAATACAAATCTTTATTGCGGTCATAGACCAGCATTTAAAATCTAAAAAGAGTTTTAGAAAGCTAAAAGGTATTAAAACACAAGGTGAATATAAAAGTCTATAAGAATTTAACAGAAGCTAAAAGAATAAGGGTCAGGAACATTGGGCGGGTGTGGAAGAGCGCAAAAGGTTGATAGATAAAGGCTTCAACTATCATTTACAGAGCACTCTGCTATGTTCATTAAAACTGATTTGTGGCACAGGTCATCAAATATCACAGAATATCAGCTGCTGTCTCCAGAAGTGGCCTGTCCCGTTTTTCTCCCTGAGGCAAAACAGGAAGGTGGAGTGCTGAACGCTGTGTGCCACCCACCTGGAATTGCCCGTCCAGGTGAAAGAGCGAGCACATAGACAGCAGGCATGCTGGCTGTCTGGTAAGCCATGCAAGCTCCGCCCCCAGTCAGTCTCAGACTCCTTATTGGCAGCCGAGCAACGCAGCTGAGGAGCCTCCCTGGCCGGCAGGGAGGGAGAGGAGCTGCTTCCTTTGAAATCCGGGAAATTTAAGGGATATCCATAATCCGGGATAGCAGCGGGAAACGGCATTGGAATAAGGGAGTTTCCCGCAAAAAAAGGGAGGGTTGACAGCTATGAACCTGAAGCGTATGTAACCTGAAGCGTATGTAACCCGAGGTACCACTGTATCTTGGGAAGGTTGTGTGGGGCCTCTGCACAATCTAGCAGGGCTCTTGCAAGATCTCATGGGGCTCTTGTGAGATTTTGCTGCAGCCGCATCTCCTTCTTTCTCCAGCCCATGAAGGTGCCCCTTGGATTCTGCCACCTGAGGCAGCTGCCTCTGTCTAATTCATGGCCGGCCGGGCGCTGGCTGTGCCACTTAATAATTCTCCTACGTGATGTGAAATTTCTGGCACTCTCTTTTCTGGAATGATCGACACCTTAGCCTGTGTTTCCTGGGTTGTTTGAATATGGTGAGTCAGTGACTTTATCAGAAACTTTAAGGAAATAGACAAACTGTAAACCTAGGTTTTAAATCATCTTTGGCTTTACTCCCCCCCCCCCCGAGAACAAATTCCCTTCCGAAACAAAGAACAGTCTGCTCTCGTACCTAGTAAATAAGCATAGCATGACAGTTCTAGTTTAAGCTTTGTCAGAATGCAGCTAGGAGAAAGAAGGTGGTTGAGTGCTAAATCAATACTGCTTTTGCCTAGCCAGTAATCATAAGACAGAGTGAAACATTAGATATCCTTTTCAGGGCCAGGCAGAATGAATGCTGCACACCATCTACTCTTGAGTCAGCACTTAAGGCACATACAGAATGATGACATAAGGTTCAAAAAAACATTGGCAACCCCCAACCCTAGTTAATTTTGCTATGTCTGGGTTTATTTAAATTGTTAGGATTAGAATTCGGTCAGGTAGAAGTTAGGTCAGTGTACAAATGAAAGGCGAAGCGGGAGCTGTGCCCAAGTATGGATGGGCAAATCTGTCAATTTTTTTCTTTTAGTTTCTCATTTTTCCCAATCTTAATTTTGGTTCTCTGGATCTCCACATCAGTTTACTTAAAAAAAAAGTGCTCATGAAAATTCACCAGCATTTTAGCGAGAATTTCTGCAAACACGCCTGTTTACATGCAATTTTGCCTAACATACACATTTTTGCCTAGCATTTCCCCCTAGTGCAGTGATGGCTAACCTTGACACTCCAGATGTTTTGGGACTACAACTCCCATCATCCCTGACCACTGGTCCTGTTAGCTAGGGATGATGGGAGTTGTAGTTCCAAAACATCTGGAGTGTCAAGGTTAGCCATCACTGCCCTAGTGCAATGCATTTCTGTATGTTATTTTCACTAATATATACATTTTATGCACTTTCCCCTTGGATATGCATTTTGGTACACAATACTTGGCTGGAAAACTGTGACGGCAAATTCAGTGAAGTGCAAAATTCAAAGGGTGGCTGTGTTTCAGTTTGCCTGTTGTTTCGGAAAGCGTGAAATGGGTAAGTTAGTGTTTAAATATGAACTAGTTTGAATTTTGCCTCCATCCCTATGCCTGAGTAGCATTATTATCAAAAACGTTTTCACAAACCTTTTATTAAATTCAGGCCATCCACCAAAGTTCTCCAATGGCTGACAGGCAATACTGTATTTCCTGATTGCTTTGTGTAAGTCCTTTTGGCAGCGCATTCACATTTCTAATGTTATTAAGGACCACAAAGGGCAGCATCTTGTTGTGTGTTTCCAGGAGCCGCTCTGCTTCCAGCCAGAACTCAGGATACATATTTTGAGATAACAGGCAGAACACACCAATGTGAGAAATAAAAGGTTTGGAGCACAATACATAGTGGGTTTTTTGTTTGTTTGTTTTTTTACTTTATCTAGCATACGGTGCAGAAAACAGCAGTGAAATAGAACTCATCCCAATTGTGTCTGGGAACACCTTTTCATGTCTTCCCGGTAGTTTCAGTGTGTTAAAGCAATGTTATAGCAACATAATTTCCTTTAACAATTCCCCCCAAATACGTTTCCAAAAGGCAGCTTTCAGAAATGAAAAACGGATAGTCGAAAGCTGGGCAAAAGGAAGGGAAGCATGAATTGCTTTGTGTTTTTTTCCCCCAGCAGTCAATACACGTTTTGCTAGGATGGCTGAGTCAAAAGTTCTCAGAAGCCATTTCTGTCAGGAAATGCCTTAAGATTTTCATTTTTCTCACCCCTCCCCTCCCCAGCAAAAGAGGCTATTTTACAGCGTTTTATCTGAATATTCTACATTATTCGTATGTGATGGCAGAGGCAGCATTTATTACCCTGGAATCCGGGACATTGTTGAAAATGCAAAATAGTGCTCAGATTGGATTCATCGGACCATCACGAAACAAACGTTTCTCAAGGTAACCTTAATAACAGTTCTCTCAGACCCAAATAAGATAACAGAGAATACTTGAAAAAGTCACAGTCTGATTTTCCCTGACAAATCACATGTCCTTTTCAAGAGTTTCGCTCCCCTTTTAACAAACGTTAACATGAAATTAATTTACATGAATCTGAATGAAATTATATGAAATCTAAATGGATGAGAACACGAAACAGTCCCGAATCTCCCTGACAAGTCACAGTATTCTCTCTGCAGAAATGCCCCGTCTTAACTGGTACTGTAGATGCAAAATGTGTCATTGTGCTTTTATCTTGTCTACTTAGTATATAGAGCACAGACTCATTGCCATCACTCCCTAAAAATTGTCAGGGTGCCAGCCAGTAGCTTGATGGCATGGTGGGACGGCAACACTCATCTGATCTCTGGTAGGTTGCATTGCTGCTCTGCTTACCAGATCCCTGAAGTATCATCTCCCTCCATTCTGTATACACCATTTATAGAAGACACTTTTACCGAAAAATATAAATACACTGCTGACTCATTTAGGTATTGATAAAGTTCAAGAATGCTGAGAACATCTTCCGCTCAAACTCCATTTTCGGGTTAAGTCCACATCAAACTACTGCACTAAACCATATATTAAATGTAAGCACAAGTAAACACATATCAGACACATTTACTGTTATGCCCTTTAAATGTTACCATACTTTCATAATTTCCTTTTAAATAGGTGTAGCTTTGAAGCTTCGGTTTTGTTTTGTTTTTAAGAAAAGAGAATTCCCCCTTCGAATTACTTACTTGCCTATAAAATCAAACAGTAATCAGCATCCTTTGAAATCTGTTTCAACCATTAAATTGTGGTATTTATATGAAGCTATAGGGAATCCCACCTTAATCCCGTGGAAATTTTGGTTTAGCAGGCTAGCTTGCTTTTCCTCCTGTGTCCCCGAGAAGATGTGCTAAAGAGAAATTCTAGTATCTGTAAAACACACATGCATTGAATTCTCATTACTTTGCAGCATTCTCACGGTCAATTTTAATGACTCTAATTATTTTGCAGCTTGTTGTACTTATAAGTTATATCCTTATAATGCTGGCTTCAATCCAGGAGCATGGACATGCGTATATATATATATATATATATATATATATATATATATATATATATATATATACATGAAAGCTGAAAATACTCTGCATGTTGTACTCCAAGGGGGGAAAATGACGGCAGCTTCTCTCTTAGTCTCGCCATCCTTTCCACTTCTCTGCCCCATTGATTAGCAGGTTCATGGCCTAACGTTGAAGCTCATGGGAGATTTGTTAGAGTACCTTCAGTCAGTCGGCGGCACATTAAAAGCCGAAACACATTATTGGCTCCTAACAGATTCTTCTGCTTGACAGTAAGGGATCAACTTGAATCCAGTGACAGAAGCCTTAATGGAGGCTTAAAGCCTTACTTGGGGGGCTTGCAATGTGAAGAAAAAGCAATTGCTTTCACACCGAAGATAAAGCATTTTGCTATCATTGGTGCTGCAGTGTGGAGGGTGTGCCATCGGAGAATCTTAGTTGGCATTACCATTAAGAGCAGAGAACAAAATGCACTTTCTTTCCAGAGGACTTTGATGTTGTAAATGGCTCGTTGCAGCTAACAAAAGAGTCATTGATCTCACTCATGGAATATCTTGGGGCCCTGACTGCATATCTTTACAAATCTTATTTTAGTCATTCTTGTAATTAATAAGACTGGGGGGGGGGGAGAGTGAGCAACCTACACCCATCAAGAGAAAAGCTCATTTATTCGTTCATTTATTCTAGAAGCTTTGGCAAGATTGGGCAATTTGGGGACTTAGATACTATCACTGTGCAAAGTTGTAACAAATGATCTTCCATTTACATCACATGGGCTAGCTGTGGTTTGCTAAGGAAAAACTGGTGCCCAAATACTATAAATCACTTTCTTTTCTTCTTCTTGCCAGCCAAATTTCCACATCTGCAAACTTTCAAAATCTTAATTTGCACACTGTGAATATAGCTCAGTGACCCATGTAAAAATATTGATTAATTTAACAAGATTCATATACCGCTTGATTGTAAACAGATATTAAATTTTAAATTAAAATTGTAATAAAAGTTAAAAGCAAGTATTTAAACATTCAAAATACATTTAAAATCAACAGTTAAGCTAAAATCATATCAACTCTTACCTGTCTTGATGCCTGAACGAAAAAGTTTTTAGCAGGTGCCAGAAACAGTACAGCAGAGGCAAGTGTCAGCACAGTGTCCATAGACGCAGGTGGCGCTGTGGTCTAAACCACTGAGCCTCTTGGGCTTGCCGATCAGAAGGTCAGCGGTTTGAATCCCTGCGATGGAGTGAGCTGCTTTGTACCAGCTCCTGCCAACCTAGCAGTTCGAAAGCATGCCAGTGCAAGTAGATAAATAGGTACCGCTGCGGCGGGAAGGTAAACAGCATTTCCATGCACTCTGGTTTCCATCACGGTGTCCCATTGCGCCAGTAGCAGTTTAGTCATGCTGGCCACATGAGTTGGAAAGCTGTCTGTGGATAAACGCCAGCTCCCTCGGCCTGAAAGTGAGATGAGCGCCACAACCCCATAGTCGCCTTTGACTGGACTTAACCATCCAGGGGTCCTTTACCTTTACCTTTACCTTTACCATAGGCAGCGAGTTCCAGGGTGTGTATGTGTGCTGCTGTGTCAAAATACCAATTTCTTACAAGTGCGGCATGGCTATTGTGTAGCACCTGCAACAATGCCAGTTCTGCAGACTGCAGTGGTAATGCGAAGCTGATGTTCTACTGCTGAGTTAATGGCCCTTCTGACCTGGGAGACCAGCGTTGAAATCCCCATTCAACCAGGAAGCTCAGACCTTTTCTTTCAGCTTAACCTGCCTCAAAGGGTTGCTGTGAGGAGTAAGATGAGGAGGAAGGATGAAAAATGCAAGCAGCCTTGACCTGCCTGGAGGAAAAACTGATCTGCTAGTGCCATGGGAGCAATGGATACAACCTTTGGAATTAAAAGCAGTAGATCAGGGGTCAGCAAACTTTTTCAGCAGGGGGCCAGTCCACTGTCCCTCAGACCTTGTGGGGGGCTGGACTATATTTTTTTGGAGGGATGAACGAATTCCTATGCCCCACAAATAACCCAGAGATGCATTTTAAATAAAAGCACACATTCTACTCATGTAAAAACACGCTGATTCCCGGACCGTCCGCAGGCTGGATTTAGAAGGCGATTGGGCCGGATCCGGCCCCCAGGCCTTAGTTTGCCTACCCATGCAGTAGACTTGTGACTCATGATCAAGTTTACCACCATGAGCTCAAGCAGGAGGAGTTGCTGGGACCATATAGCACCAGTCCTAAATGATCTACATTGGCTCCCAGTATGTTTCCAAGCACAATTCAAAGTGTTGGTGCTGATCTTTAAAGCCCTAAATTGTCTTGGCCCCGTATATCTGGAGGAGTGTCGCCACCTTCATCTTTCAGCCCAGGCACTGGGGTTATTATCATTATCATTATTATACAGTGGTACTTTGGTTTTAGGACAGCTTAGTTTATAAACAACTTGGAAATAGAATGCTGCAAACCCAGAAGTAGGTGTTCTGGTTTATGAACTTTGCCTTTCCGTTTGAGAAATCGAGTCCCCAGCTGCTAATCAGAGGCTTCCTGTTGAGTCCCGAGCACCCACGCAACACAGAGGTGATATTTGGAGCTTTTGTTTTTGCTCTTTTTTTTGGCGTTTTTGTTTGTGTGGCTTTGTTGGGGTTTTTTTTACTGAGACTTGTTCTTCATTTTATGGGACTGACTTGTGACTGTGGCATGTGACTTCATTTTTGTGACTTGTTTTTGTGACTGTGTGGAACCCAGTTCAGCTACTGATTGTTTGATTGTGTGACTGCAGAAATGGATAAAAACAATGACAATCATCAGTGCACATAAGAAAATAATAATAATTTTAATTTTTATCATCTACAATAATGACTTATTTATTTTAAAGTACAGTACATTGATTATTGCTTTCATTTTATGGATCAATGGTCTCGTTAGTAAAATTCATGTTAAATTGCTGTTTTGGGGGTTGTTTTTAAAAGTCTGGAACGGATTTATCCATTTTGGATTACTTTCTATGGGAAAGGGTGGCTTGGTTTTAGAACGCTTTGGTTTTGGAACAGACTTCCGGAACGGATTAAGTTTGAGAACAAAGGTACCACTGTATTTATATTTATTTGTACCGTGCCTTTTTTCCTGACAGGAACTCACGGTGGTTTACAGATAAAAATAAGAGCATGGGTGTCAGGGGAACACCAGGGGGCAGCAGAGAGCCAGTAGAGGAGGAGGGAGGGCTTCCTGACTCTGTGAGCGGCGAACACCGCTCAAGGGGCTTGGAGTCCTCCTGTGGGAGCACTAGACAGGAAGAGAGCGCAGTGGTGGAGGGGCTGTTGGATGCTGTAGGGTCCGAACACCAACTCAGTGGTTCAGAGACAGAGGGGGAAATGGTAGCCCCGCCGCCTCAATTACGTAGGTAGGGAGCAGAAAAGGAAGGAACAGAGGCGGAGATTAGGGGTCCCCAAGTTCTTCTGTTGGAGGCGCTCCCGCAAAGCGCCACTTCCGGGATCTGAGAGTGACTGAAACGGTAATGGAATCTTAAGCTCTGTCTTGTACATATCTGTATAATAAACTGATGTAAATATATAGATCCTGAGTCGGACTTATTACTCGTGGGGAGCACCAACCCAATCCTGACAATACCCTCCAACATTTCTCTGATGAAAATAGAGATGGAGATAGGGATACCCCTTCCAACGTTTCTCCAGTCAGATGGGCAGAGTATAAAGCAACAGCAGCAGCAGCAGCAACAGCAACAGCAACAGCAGCAGCAACAGCAACAGCAGCAGCAACAGCAGCAGCAGCAGCAACAGCAACAGCAACAACAGCAACAGCAACAGCAACAGCAACACTTCAGTGGCCTACATAAGAATGTAACAAGAGCCCTGAGCTGGATCTACACTGATCCTTTTAACATTATTAGAACAATATTAGAGATATCGTTCTAAAACCTCACAGGGCATACTGCTAAAAAAACAACAACAGTTCCTTCCCTTGTTTCCTCTGTAACAACACAGTTTCCCTTACACTGAGGTCCTGCGCCGAGGGCCTTCTGGCTCACTGCGAGAAGCAAAGTTACAGGGAACCAGCCCGAGGGCCTTCTCGGTAGTGGAGCCCGGCCTGTGGAACGCACTCCTTTCAGATGTCAAGGAAATAAACAACTATCTGATGTTTAGAAGACATCTGAAGGCAGCCCTGTTTAGGGAAGTTTTTAATGACTGATGTTTTAATGTACTTTTAATCTTTTGTTGGAAGCTGCCGAGAGTGGCTGGGGAAACCCAACCAGATGTGCGGGGTATAAATAAATAAATTATTTATTATTATTATTATTATTATTATTATTATTATTATTATTGCTGGTTGCTCTGCAGCCCCCTCTGCTGTCACGTTTTAATAACACATTAAAAGCAGAATGCAATATGTCCAAATAGGACATGACAACCATTCCTTAACCCTTCCTTAACGTTATAAACCATGACTGTAGATCCGCCCCTTTTGGATCAGGCCAAAGGCCCATTTAATCCACCGTCCTGTTCTCATAGTGGCCAACCAGGTGCCCATGGAAGCCCACGCAGGCAGGACCTGAGCACAACAGCACTATTTCCACTTGTGATTCCAACTCACTGCCTCCGAACTGACAGAAAAACTCCCACATACATTACAGTAAACACTATAAAGAAAATAGGAAACTGTTGCCCCTGTAATTGTTTTCCTTTTTTTTCTTTTCAACGTCTCGTGTCTTCTGACATATCAGGCATATGTTGAAATGAGTACAACAACCAGGAGCAAATCTGAAAGAATGGGCTTTCTGCTTCAACATGAAAATTGACAGAATAATTAAAATGCAATTAATTGGAGATTCAGCAATGGAAGCTGATCTGAATTTCAATGCAATGTGGTTCCTTTCCACATCGGTGCTGGAAAGTAATACGTACCTAAGAAGTTTGACTGCGGCAGCCCTGATTGATCTTCGCTTAAATAGGAATCCTTTCGTTCAGCAGAGAGACAGTGGTGAGATGCCTCAAAGCTGCGGGGAATAGGCAGTAAACCATAAGACGTGCCTTTCAAATTACTGGCCTGGACTATGGAGAAAAACAATAGCCAGTATGACCTGCATTTTCCTTGTTGGAACAGAATGCAGCTGTTGATGAGACAGGATAGCTGTTCCTTGCCTTTTTAGTAGTGTTTCTGGACTGGTTGGCTTTTTGGTCTCTTACAGCTTCAGGGATCATCACATATGTTCCTAGAGAAATGAGAAAAGCATCTGAAAAGCACAGAGCATGCATGTGATATTTGTGAGGGGAAATGTGCACAACCTGTCTGAGATTTCCTTCGAAGATGAATTGACTGTTAAACATCTTTGAGAATTGCAGCTCTGTGAGGGGAACAGAGTGTTCCACCTAAGAACACCCTTAAAAAGCTACAGCTCCCAAAATTATTTGGGGGAAGCCATGGCTGTTTGAAGTAGCATCATAGTGCTTTAAATCTGTAGTGTGAATGTGGCCTCAGTCAAGTTCATTCATTTCAGTTGGTGTACTCTGAATAGGACTCAGTTGAATGCCACCCAATATGAAGAAACTGACTGGTAGGTTAAAAAAAAGGTGAAAAACCCCTGGACCGTTAAGTCCAGTCCAAGGTGACTATGGGGTTGTGGTGCTCATCTCGCTTTCAGGCCAAGGGAGCCGGTGTTTGTCCACAGAGAGCTTTCCAAGTCATGTGGCCAGCATGACTAAACCGTTTCTGGTGCAACGGAACACTATGACGGAAACCAGAGCGCACGGAAACACCATTTACCTTCCCACCACAGCAGTACCTGCTTGCACTTGACGTGCTTTCGAACTGCTAGGTTGGCAGGAGCTAGGACAGAGCAATGGGAGCTGATCCCGTCGTGGGGATTCAAACCACCAACCTTCCGATCGGCAAGCCCAAGAGGCTCAGTGGTCTAGACCAGGGGTAGGGAAGCTAAGGCCCGTAGGCCGGATGCGGCCCAATCGCCTTCTCAATCCGGCTCTCAGACGGTACAGGAATCAGCATGTTTTTACATGAGTAGAATGTGTCCTTTTATTTAAAACGCATCTCTGGGTTATTTGTGGGGCTTGTCTGGTGTTTTTACATGAGTAGAATGTGTGCTTTTATTTAAAATGCATCTCTGAGTTATTTATAGGGCATAGGAATTTGTTCATTTCCCCCCAAATAATATAGTCCAGCCCACCACATGGTCTGAGGGATGGTGGACCGGCTCACGGCTAAAAAAGGTTGCTGACCCCTGGTCTAGACCACAGCGCTATCTGCATACTGGCTAGTACCCCTCATTGTCTATGGAAAGTATACCCCAAAGACAGCCTTTGGCAGGCCCTAACTTTAACATGTTTCTGAAGAAGTATTCAGAAAGTGCCCTCTCCGAGTTCTTTATTATATCAGCTTCCCATTGCCAGTTGTCAAGGGATAGCACACCTTTGAACTTTTCTAATATCGCAGCTCCCCACCGCTATTTTCCCGGGGTCTGCAGCATTTGTGTTTGATGTTCTGTCTTGCAGACACAGCCACCCACGTTTCCCACCTGTCTGAAAATTACAGTTCTCTGCAGGTCCCGAAACCTTTTGCTAAAAAAAAAATATTTTAAAAATGTGGCTCTGACATTAACGAATGCTGTGATCACAGGATCATGGCAGGTTCGAAGATGAGAGGAAATCATTTGGGTGGCACGAGCCCCCTTTCGCTTAAATGTGTCTCTTCTTGATGAACAAAACGTGGCATGAAATCATATGGAAAAAGCATAATTATGCCCCGAGGCACAGGTGTCTTCAAAGAGGAAATGAGGCAAGTGGTTTTGCAGCACTAAAAATCTACATTGCTGTAAACTTTCCCATTGATTTTAAGTGGGAGGATGACTATAGTCTATTTGATTGCAGTTCTTAACATGCTAATTGTGAAATAGAAAGGAGAACCTGTAAAAAGGGCATTTCAACTTGATGCCTTTGCTAAATCTGAAGTATGTTAAGTAGTGTCACAAACAGGCATGATGTTCTGGAGGAGGCTATATGCTTCATTTCCATAAAGGTAATCTCAGGGGCAAATAAGATATGATGTGAAGCATGTGCTTGGCCCTTGATTGCTTGGATTTTATTTACAACAGAGCAGGGCTATCTGGATTGGGACCTTGGTGTGGGTGGGTGTTGAGGGGGAATTAACCATGCCACAGTTCTAGAAACATAGGATTTTAGAGCTGGAAGGGAATTCAGGAGATCAATAAATCTAGGAGTGAGGAACCTTTTGGCTCTCTAGATCAGGGTTTCCCAAGCTTGGTTCTCCAGTTGGTTTTGGACTACAACTCCCATCATCCCTAGCTAACAGGACCAAAGGTCAGGGATGATGGGAATTGTAGTCCCAAAACAGCTTGAGACCCAAGTTTGGGAAACTCTGCTCTAGATGTTGCTGAATTACAACTCACATCAGCCATACCAAGCACGGCCAACAGAGTTGTAGTTCAGCAACATCTGGAGACCCAACGGTTCTCCGCACCCAATTTAGTTCAATGTAGGTTCTACAACAAGGATGGGGAACCTGCGGCTCTCCAGAAGTTGTTGGACTTTAACTCCCATCAGCCCCAGCCAGCATGGCCAATAGCTAGAGAGGACGGGAGTTGTGGTCCAACATCATCTGGAGGACCACAGGGTCTCCATCCCCAATCTACAAGGAAAGAGGTAACTACAGCATCCCTGAAAGATGCTTATCCAAGCTCTGCTTCCATACCACCAGCAGAACAGATCTTACCTCAATAACTTATATTTTGCTGAAATCTGCTTTGTTACAATTCCTACCCATTAGTTTTAGTGCAGAACAAGTCTACTCCATACTAGGCATGACAGCCCTTCCTATATTTAAAGGAAGGGATCATGCCTCTTCTTAATCTTGTCTGCAGGTTAAACATACCCAACACTTTCAACAATTTCCCATAGTACACAGTAGCCAGACTCCTCACCCCTCTTCCCTTGACAAGCTCCAGTCTGTCGATGTCCTTCTTAAACTCTGGTGCCAACAAACTCTGGTGCTAACATCGGTACCCCAGATATATCCTGCCCAGCACTGAACCTGGTCTCACAATCTGGACACTATGCTTCTGAAAATGCAGCCGAAAAGCATTCACTTTTTTAAGCACACTTTTTAGCCATGCATCATTTTGCAACACAGCAATTCAGTTTTACTAGCAAACCGGAGGTTAAACTAACCCCTTTCCAGCCCCGGGAGGAGCATTGGGAGCACTTGCACGACACACTAATGTGTCGCGACACACAGTTTGGAAAGCTCTGATCTGGATCCTTTCCACATCAATCTAGATCAGTCCTCCCCACAGTCATTACTTGCCACCTGCCCTTGGCACCGATAGCAGCTTTCAACATGGAACAGATACCTTGAGCCAGAGTGGAACTACAGCAGGGGCAAGGCATGGTAAATCCTCTCATCTTCCCTCACACCATGGTCCTAATTTTAACTGCCTCTTTTCCACAGGTACTATTTAGTAAACGGAAATCAAGCATGCAAGGGCCAATCACATGCTTAACACCACACTGCGTATGGCTTTTTCAACAAGAAAAAAAAGTGAAGGTTTGAAGGGAAATCTAAATCCACCCCTTGAAGCTTCATTGGAGAGATCTCTGAATGGAAATGTGCAATCATAAACAGGGCAGGTGGGGACGATTAACACCTGGCTGAGACCTGGCCAGGCATGCGATAATTCATAGTCGGCATCCAGATCCAATCAAACATCTCTAATCCTTGACTCGGCAAATATTTATTTAGCAGACTGAAAGGGATATTCACAGGTGTAAAATTATATTTCCTTCTACTACAGGGGTTTGCTAATGCATGGCGCACTAAAGCCATGATACATTAGGCATTTATAATTTGGATCTGCATGCCTGGAGACTATCTTTCCCTGTCATTGCTGGGAACCATATGTGCAGGCTGCAACCCACCTCTTCCTGTTACAGAAACCTCCCCCTCCTTCCCAGAAATGCCATGACTTCAGTGACAATCCCATGCATGTTTCCTTGATAGTAATCCTGTTAACTCCATGGGATGTGCTTGGGGTGAGATATCTATAGGATTGCACTGCAGGCCATTTGCTTGTTGTGTATACTGCCATTTCGCTCCCCATCAAATGATGAAAAACCTCACCTACAAATGCAGTGCTGGAGGAGACTCTTGAGAGTCCCATGGACTGCAAGAAGATCAAACCTATCCATTCTGAAGGAAATCAGCCCTGAGTGCTCACTGGAAGGACAGGTCCTGAAGCTGAGGCTCCAATACTCTGGCCACCTCATGAGAAGAGAAGACTCCCTGGAAAAGACCCTGATGTTGGGAAAGATGGAGGGCACAAGGAGAAGGGGACGAAAGAGGAAGAGATGGTTGGACAGTGTTCTAGAAGCTACCAACATGAGTCTGACCAAACTGCGGGAGGCAGTGGAAGACAGGAGTGCCTGGCGTGCTCTGGTCCATGGGGTTACGAAGAGTCGGACACGACTAAATGACTAAACAACAACAACAACAACAACAACAACAACAAAACAATGTATTCAAAATTGGGATTAAGCACACTGTGGGCCCAAATGCCATGTGAGATTTCCCACCCACCCACTGCGCTCATTTCCTTTAAAGAATGCACTTCAGGCAAATTGCAGTACTGTTGCTACTGCTATTTTTGCATAGGAAGATAGGAAGCTGCCTTCTACTGAGTCGGGCCAATGATCCATCTAGCTCAGCATTATTTGGACTGAATAGCAACCATTCTTCAGGTTTCAAACAAGGAAACAGTCCCACCTGGAGATGCTGAGAATTGAACGTGGGACCTTTTGCATCCAAAGCATGTGTTCTACCGCTGAGTCATGGCCTTTTCCCAGACTTCTGTTCTCCCCTGCACCTTATTCAGTGACCTTAATGTGGCACTTTAGCCTAGTATGACATATAATATTACACTGAAATGCAAGCTTTTTTAAAATGCTTTACTCATGCATAGAGGGCAACAGAACTGTGAGCTGTTTCATCCAAAGTGACTGGAAGGAATGGTATTTTCCAACCTTCACTCTAAGAGCTTGTGCAGCTGCACTGAATTTGGGGGAACTGGTTTTAACTAATTATGGATGTTTCAGATCAGACATGTAAATTAATAAAGTGAGTTAGTTCAGCCTGTTTGATGTCTGAGTATGTGTGTGTGTGTGTGTGTCACTTGGGAAGACAGGTGAACTAATACCAGTGTACTGGAAGAAGTAAAGATCACCAGTGTTGAAGCAATGATTCTTCAACATCAACTTCGTTGGACTGGTCATGTTGTATGGATGCCTGATTACCATCTTCCAAAGCAACTACTCTATTCTGAACTTAAAAATGGAAAGCGTAATGCTGGTGGTCAACAAAAGAGGTTTAAAGACTGTCTCAAGGCAAATCTAAAAAAATGTAGTATAAACACTAACAATTGGGAAACGCTGGCCTGCGAGTGCTCCAGTTGGAGAACAGCCTTTACCAAAGGTATCATGGGCTTTGAAGACGCTCGAACTCAGGATGCAAGGAAGAAACGTGCTAAGAGGAAGACACGCTTGGCAAATCCACACCGTGATCAACTCCCGCCTGGAAAGCAATGTCCCCACTGTGGAAGGATGTGTGGATCCAGAATTGGCCTCCAAAGTCACTTACGGACTCATTGTTAAAACCGTGTTTATGGAAGACAGTTTTACTTGGCTACGAGTGATCGCCAAAGAAGAAGAATAAGTGTGTGTGTGTGTGTGTGTGTGTGTGTGTGTGTGTGTATGTAGATATAGATATATACAGTATGAGAGAGAGACCAGGAGCAACAAAACATTACACTCAATGTAATGAAAATTAAATGGCAAACAAAATATTGTAGTTAGGATGGAATGCTTGCTAAATGTATAATTTCATGGGTCAGAGCTGTTCCTAAATTATTCTTTAGAGTAAATGACTTTGCCTTTTGCCTGTTAAGCAGGCACGCAAGATCCATTAATCATGCACACAAGTTGTGGCAGGGTGTTGTTTTCCAGAAATGGGTAATTCACTGAGCTACACCATGCCGTAGACAAAATGATGACCCAGGAAAACTAACACCCAAAACGGATATAATGGAATCATGTATGCTTAATCAATAACAAATAAGATTCAAGTGTATACTAAGCGCTTCTACTCATGTATGTCCCCTACCTGGATTGGACAGATGCCACATAAGGGAAACATGGTTTAACAGGAGAATATACATCCAGAAATACCGAAGATGTATAAAAGCTAGTGAACAGGAACAATTTGATTCACAAACTGCTGTGTACTGAATAATTTCTGGCTGTAGGTGCTTAATGGATCACTAGGGCAGTTGGAAAACTGAATTATTGAAAATAAAAGTAAATAAATAAAAATTATTGGAATCGGTGCTCTTTTTCTAGAAAAAAAGAGGTGCTGGAACTTACCATGAATGCCTCCCTTGTTCTCATATAATGGCAATTTTTCTTTCATTCAGTTTCTGAATGAAAGAAGTTGAATTCTACAACTAATTTTCACCCTTAACCGGGGCAGGGATCTATTATTTTAGAAACCAGCTAGAGTGCATTAAATGTTCTCCTATGTTACCAGCCACCCCACAGCTTATATCTTTCCTTCTACTCTTGTCTAATAAGCTTCTGTTTCTTCCCATAAAATGGGACTCGGCCAATTTCCCAACAGTGTCTGTAATAGTGCATTACCAGCCATCCTGACTATTTCCTTAGCGGAATATTGGATCTGTCACCACAACAAATTGCAGATCAGCGACCTCAGTAGTAGATGCTTACTGTTGTCTTTGGCTTAGAGGGTTGAGGTTTTGATCCAAAACAAAGGTAGAAAATTCAAGATAAACCCTGACATTTTGCACACCTTATGCTTTACATTTCAGAACTAAAAAAAGGCAAAGGAAACAACACTGTAAATATATGTGCAAACTTTTCATGCCTCTTTAGTAGAGCTTGAGAGCTGGAAAGCAAAGAAGCTGTATCCTTCCATAGGTCCAAACTAGATGTGATGGCAGGAGAGCTGTGATATTTTCATAGAGAAAATTCAGTTTCATGGGAAAAGGAGGATGGCATTTAAAAAGGGATCACACTGGTGACAGGGGGGGGGGAGCATTAAAATTTCCCCACTTCATATCGTTTTCCCAAGCTACTTGCTTTCCTCCCCCCTCAGTCATTTTTAAGCATTGCATTAATTGATCGGGACTGGAGATCAATTGCGCAATGAATATGTGTTACCTAGGGTGGTTTTGTTGAATGCTCTGATTTTATTGATTTGTGTGTGAGCGTGCACTTTCAAAAATGAAATCCATGAATAAGTATTTGAAACAATGAGAAACATACAAGCCTAGCCTTTTAGATCTTTATTTGAAATATTTTAGGTTGGGGTTTTTTTGGGGGGGGGGGTAGGCTCACAATATAAAACAACAAAAGAAAAGTAAAATGGGTTGTATTCAACTAACGCTTTATTCAAAGTAGACCCGTTGAGATTAATGGCCATGACTAACTTAGGTAGTCATGACTAACCCCAAGGTAATTGTGGGGATCAAGTTACCAGTATGGAGCAATGGGTGTTTTACTTCTCATGACCTGTAACCTTTCTTGATGTATGTAGAAGGATGTTTAGGAATGTTTCGATGTTTTATGACTCTCTGTGAGCTGTGTTTGAGTTACTATATAAGCTTTGTTCTGACTTTCCTCTGGGCAGACCTTCTTCTTAAATGGCAGTTTGGTTAAGACAGTCACATTGAGTTGGGCTCCATCCTATTGCAATAGCATCTAATAAACTCAGCTCCCTGACTGGCTGCTGGACCTGATTCCTTGGTTCTGTATTTTATTTAAAAGGTGGTCCCTCGCCGGGGTATAGGTGGTATAGAAGTAGATTTTTAGCACATGGCTAGCCAGAGTAAGTGTGGAGTCCCATCTTAATGCTTGCACCAGATTATGTAGCTGCAGCGCTAACAAAATATTCAGGGTGCGCTGTGAGAATAAATGTTTGCTGGCATGGCAAGTCATATCGGTATTTTATTCTCCTTGTCTTAGCAGTCAGCGCTTCAACTTTTAAAGTTGCTGTTGCTTTTCCTTTACGCTTGATTTTATTGTTGCATTTTCCTCATTGTTGTAAGCCACCCTGGGGATTTTTCTATTGTAGGGTTGCACAGAAACTGACCCACAGGATAAACCTACTTAGAAGTAAACCCCCTTGATTCCCAATGAGACTCAGGTAAGTGGCCATAAGATTGTACCCCAGATGAATAAAATCAATAGATACACCCTAATTATACTGAGGTGGTTTTAAATTTGTTCCTGCAGCCTGCTGTTTATTATTTATTGTAATACTGGGTTTATTTATTTTTTGATATCTATTTTTTGATATTTGATATTTTTTTATATCTATTTTAAAAGGGCAGATTGGCAAGCTTAAGACAAATTTGGCTTTGACACAGATGCTGCTCAATAGGCCTTAAATTCAGCATATGCCCACTTAGCCCAGGGAGGACATGCTCCTGAGGGGGGCGTGGCGTGGAGGGTGCCCTCCCAGGCGCGGGATAGCCCAGAGTGGGGCGTGGACCCTGCAGCTGGGGGCGGAGTGAGCCGCCCAGGGTGGACATTTGGCACTCTGCCCGCCGGCGACTGCCAAGCCACTGGCAAAACAGCACAGCTCCCCCCCTTACCCCTGTGATGGCCTGGGACTCGGGCTCGTAACCAGACTCATCTCAGCCTGCACCGGACCCTCTGCCTCGGACATCAGCTGAACCAAGTCTGGGGCCTGATTCTGAGGAGCCTCAGTCTGCACAGCCTCCCCTGCAACAAGCACCAGCTGAGACGAGTCTGGGGCCTGAGCCTGCCCTGGTTCCAGATGCAGGGAATACCTCGTTGCCATCAGCCGGGTCGTCACCAGCAGCTGGTCCACTACCAGCTGAGGCTGAGGCGTCTCCTGGGTCCAGTAACCCACCGGCGTCTCCCGAGCTGCAGAGATCCAGGGCTGATAGAAGGAGAGACCTGAGTACTTGCAGGAGAAGTGCTCGCCTTCAGGTGAGACGGGGTGATGAGTTGTCAGGGGATCGGGACCGACCGTTACCCCGTCTAAGATAAAATGCGGTCAGACCCTGCCTCAGGTTGCGGGAGCAACATTGCTGTTTGCTAGATCTTGCCTGTGTTCCTGTTCCTGACCTGCCTTGGTTTCTTGCCTGTGTTCCTGACCTGCCCTGGTTTCCTGCCTGCATTCCTGTGCCTGACTCACCCTGGTTTTCCTGCCTGCATTCCTGTTCTTGACCTTGCCTGGCTTCCTACCCTGCTCCCAGCTTCAGCTACATCGGACTGCTTCTACATTGACACTTTGGACCACGGACCGGACTTGGACCTTGTCTCTCAGGTAACCCGCGAGACCAGCAGAACCCCTACGGCTCAGGGTAGGCTTGGGAGTTGCGGGCGGGCAGCGCGCTGAATGCCACCCCTCTCAGTGAGGGCACCCAGGGCGGTCTGCCCCACCCCCTTCCTACACCCCTGCTCCAACTGCAGTACTTAAGTGACTCTTCTAAAACACTGAAGCTCTGAAAGTGGTCACACATCTTCCTGCCAGCATTCAGACTCAGCATGGGTGAGTCTTTCATGTGTCTGAGACCTAACTCAAAGCCCATCCCTCCTTTTTAAGAAACCAGCAAGCTGATTCATATTCAAGTTACCATATCGACATTGGGATATCATTTAGTGTAAACTGGATTTTTCTTTTAGAATGCCCCAGAGACAATATTCCGCTAATACGGAAAAGAATAACTAAACCGTCTTTCGTAAACTCCGGGGAAATTGTTATTTACAGTAGATGATCTAATCAGATACATTCTGTAGCCAAGCAATTTTCAGTGGCTTAAACGCTTGTTTAGATTCCCACCCTGCTAATTCTGCTTCATTTTGTCCCTTAGAGGGAAAACAGCTTTGGGAATTTGAGCTGAACCGCTTCCAACAGAAAGCGGTCTGTATTTGGCAATGATCCAGGCTCCCTCAAGTCAAAGCTGGGCTCCAAATATAGCTCATAGGGAAATGTGATGGTTGCAAAATCCCACCAGATCCAGCCTGTTTCCAAATGGCTACATCCGGTGCTAATTGTGGGTCTTTGAGGTAGAAGCAAGTGCATCTAAGGAATGCTTTTTGAATACATGCTGATGTCTGGGGTCTTTCGCCAAACCAATTATTATGATTTATTGATTTGAAAATGTGGATTCTCTGCAGTGTATGTAGAGTGTTCTTTTTTCAGTTCTATTCAAGGAATAAGAAGAAAGGCTAACTTTTCAAAGCCTGTCAGGTGCTAATAGCTGCTTGTCTTATTGATTCACCCCATCTAATAATGCACTGTTAGCCTCAGCTTTTGTGACTACACTTTCATCTATTTAATTTTTGTTTCTTTGTTTTAGCAAGGAAGTTTTCATGTTGAAAATGTCAGATGGAGTGCTGCAATTCAGTAGAATCTCACCTAACTCACCTGGCGTGGATTCTGAACTGTAGCTGTTAGTGACCATTCAGTCCCATTATCTCTGTGGCATATTTTCTGGGTATCATTAAATCCCAACACCAATTTTATGCCGCAAGTTAGAAGCTATTGGTATTCTCCTGAGCCCACTTTTTCCGGGAGTGGGGGAGGGTGGAATGCAGTTATGATTAATAATAATAATTATTAATTTATATTTGTACGGCACCCATCTGACTGGGTTACCCCAGCCACTCTGGGTGGCTTCCAGCATATACAAAAACATAATAAAACATTGAACATTAAAATCTTCCCTATATAGGGCTGTCTTCAGATGTCTTCTAAAGGTTGTATAGTTACTTATCTGATGGGAGGGTGTTCCACGGGGAAGGCACCACTACCGAGAAGGCCTCTTTCCTAACTTTCCTGATAACTCCAGGAATAGGAAGTTCAGGAACTGTTAACACTGTACTGTTAAATGTGTGTGTGGGGGGGGGGGGGGAGAGAAGTAGGATGTACACTTCTAATTCCTAGCTCCAGCAAGTGTTGAAATTTAAGCAAGTATTCAAATCCCTGGAATAGCCAAGCTAGCTTCCTGGTGAGGTGATAGCCTAGTTCATTAAGAGAACAAAGGAAGTGACCCAGTGCCAGAGGACAAATGGGTGGGCCCCCCATTAAGAGAAAGACAAAGGCAAACTCCTGGACAAATCTGCTTTTGGCACTTAAAAACAAAAGTATGAATATTCAAATCACCGTGAATTGCTTCAAAGACCCTTGTTAGTTAGGGGTGCTTCAGAGAGATCTTACTTCAGCTCAGACACCCCCCCAAAGCTATCTGAAAGTTGGTTTTCTATATACAGTGATCCCTCAACTTACGAATGCCCTGACTTCCGTATTTTTCAAGTTACGAGAGATCAAAGCGGCGGCCGCTTCCGAATTTTTTCGACTTCTGATCGGAAGCCGCGGCCGCTTTAGATAGGGTTTTTTCGACTTGCGAAGATTTTTTCAAGGTACGAATGCATTCTCCAACGCATTCCTATGGGGACTCGACTTACGATTTTTTCGAGTTCCAATGCTCCCGTCGGAACGGATTACATTCGTAAGTCGAGGGTCCACTGTATTTCTATTGTTTTCTGCTATCCTAACACAAGGAAAGAGTTAAATACAGAGGCAGCAAGATAATAACTCATTATATTGGTTTCCCTTTTTAAATAACTAAATAGGTCTGACGGAAAGAAGGTTGGAAACAAAAGTTACAGACCACCCACTTTCTAATTACACTGCCCCACTTCACCTCCTCCATTCCCCCAATAATAGAGAGTAAGTTTTAATGAGAAAGGCTTATGTTGATCCTTTAAATTATAGAAATATGCCCAGTATATAATATATTGTACATATGAAGAGAAAATTGCCTGTTGGTTGTGCATCATTATAGGATTAGATACATACTTTCCAGTTTTTCAGAAATGCATTTAACTTCACCTTCCCCTTGAAATTATAATTTTTTACATAAATACTGAATCCACTGGATAATTATTTTCTTTAATAAAAAAAAGACTATAATACCTGTTTCACCATGCAAGTTATAGCTCATATTATTATTAGTTTACCACTCAGCGCTATTATATTTATCTTGAGAAGGCACACAATTCAAACCCTTTTCTAATTTATTTACAGTCCTTATCTGGAAGTGGTAGGAATAGTATATCACTAATTTTCTGTCGTACAGCTGATACATTTTAAGTACAAGTAAGTACTGAAGTGCGACTTTCCTCTCAACTTTCAAAGAAATGACAAATGTCAAAATTCACTAGGAAAGGATCTTTCGCAGTCCCCATTAAAATGAATAGGAGTGCTGCAAGAAAACTTTCCAGCGGGTTGGAGCCACCAGTTAGTGGTCCCCCAAACCATTTCAGCGCAGGGCCACATTTATAAATTTAAGCCAGTGTCATTGTTATTTCATCTTTTTTTTCTGAAATACTACCTTTTCATACCAAACTTAATCATGAGAATCCTTCCAGACACATCGGACATTGCACTTTTGAATCTCTTTGCACCTTTTGAGACATTTGTACGTTGTATGGAGTAGATTTCCTCCGGTTGCATATATATATGATTGAATATTCTTCACGGTTTGTGTCATTTTGATATATTATTAATTTCATGCTGGCTGTTGACAATTGGGATCTGTATGGAACAGGAGGAGAATAGGGATTTTAGCTCTGAAAAGTGGAACGAAGTAAAAACATTAAGCCAGAGATGGTTAATCTGTGGACCTCCACATGTTGTTGGAGAAAGTGGATAATATTAGTGTCTCTTATAATATTAAAACTCAAGGCTGTCCAGTGAAGCTCGCTGGTGGGAAATTCTTTACACAGTGCATGATTAACACTTGTGGTGTTTACTACCACACTATTTAGTGATGCCAGCACCTTAAATGGCTTTAAAATAGTTGAAAAATTCATGGCGGGTGTCAGGCGTAGGGTGTCCTCTCCCCCTCCGGTAGCATCAAAGGGCAAGAATAATAAGCAGTTCATATTTTATAATCATTTTTATTCAGTCATCTGGTTGCAAGACAAGAATCCATGTCTCTACACAAAGAGAGATGTTGGCTACTCTGAGCCCCGCCTCTTCCATCCCCAACAACATCCTGTGCGTCAACAGGAAGTCCCAGGAGTCCCACCCCTCTGCCTCCTCTGTTCTAGAATGCGGAGGGACCGACAAGCCCATGGAGATGGAAGACGTCTCTGCCGACTGTGCTCTCACCTCCCCTTCCTCATTTACTATCTTGTAACTAGGCAATTCTCCCTCGAACAGTATAGTATCTCTCCCCCCCCCAAAAAAAACTGCTATAGACAAGGGTGTGTGTGAATCCTTCCTCTCCTCCTTCTCTTCAGAAAGAAGCTGATCAGACTGAGTGCACACTTCCCAGTCTTCCTGTTCCGTCCATTCCCTGACAGGGGAGAGGGCTGAAAATGGCTACTATTCATGGCAGCTGTATACCAACTCCAGGATCTAAAGAAGCAAACTGGAGAAATGGGAGATGTGGGGAACTATTGGCCTAGAGATGGGCATTTGGTTGACTCAAGCAGGAATCATCTTATGTTAAAATGTCTTCTTATATCATTCAAACAGTGGGAAAAGGTGTCTACTTTGTAAATCTATTTTATCAAATCCATTTCCCCTGAAAATGAAGGAAAATAATTAGCTACTAATGGACTTTGGTTAAATTGCCGTTATATTGTGGATTCAGACACGGGCAGATACTTTGAAATGCCCACAACATGCCTAATTCCAACAGCTGTCCAATTCTGCTAACAGCTGCTCCATAGGAAGAAGCCGATCAGAACCTCTGATGCATTCACCAGCTGTTTCTAATAGGCAAAGATATTTACTACCCAATAAATGACAATCATTCATGGCTTTCCATAATTGTAGAACTGCACTGATGAAGCTGCCTCAGCCTCAGCCTCATTGGGATCAGCTGAATATTCTGCTTATGAGGTGCTTTCGGGATGGGGGGGGGGGGAGGTTATTCACTGCTGCCGATGATGACAGACACTTTGAGAATATAAAAGCCAGCACAGCCTGTTGAAGTCACCCACACTAAGTGCAGTAACGAGGAGGACTAAAGGAAATCGCTGATCTATAAAATGAACATGAAATGGCAAGGTCTCATAAAGAGTGCCACGCAGCTGGGAATTAGTATGACAGTTTGCACCGAGACCCTCAATGCCCTTTTATTCTTCTCCAACAAGAAGGGAATATGAGTAAAGATGAGCTACAATGTGATGATGAAGGTGGAAAATGAGAAAAGAAAAGAAAAAAATTCCAAGATACCGTTTGCAACTGGGGCTTATTTATTACGATGCAACACAATAGCATAGTACAAAATGTGAACATCTGCAATCAGATCTCAGACACAGAATTGAAATTTTCACCCCCTCTAGAAATCTTAAAAAGCAACTGAACGAATTTGCTAATGATAAGAGAATTTTAACTGGGCAGAGGATTTGGGACATAATATTCAGATGGCAGATTGGGAAAGGTTATGGAAATCAGATTTGAAATTGATAGCGTGTTGTACATTGAAAGAAAATTATATGAAAATGATGGTATTTGACTTCTACTAAGTTACCAAAAATGGTAAAGTGGCTCCTACTAAGGGTGGTGCTGTGGGTTAAACCACAGAGCCTAGGGTTGCTGCTTTTATAGCAGGACACTGCAAAATCCAGCAGGAACCAACTAACCATAAATCAGTAAAAGAACATCAAAATGCATCATGCTCTAAAACATATATTCAAGCATCTTAAGGTATGGATTTGTTTATCCAAGTTCCCATACCAGGAAAATAAAATGTTGGAAGAGGTCCTGATCTTAGGGATGGGAGATTCATGTCCCCAAGTGCTTGTGTTCTCTGTGTTCAGTGAACAAGTTGAAGGCAAAACATAGATCACCTCTGTCAAATTTGTCCCCAAATCCCCTTCATCAAATTGGCAGCTTTCTTCCATACTGTTAGCTTTCCATAGCCACATATTAGTAAAAACTGTTGGTGTTCTCTGTAGTGAAACCAAAGTCAAGTGATTGATATGAGGAACTTTTGTGTCATTCTACTGAAAGTAAACAGACTATCAGAAGGGAGAAAAATGCCAGACCAATAAAACTTTGTTGGTACAGTAAACATTATTTCTTCAACCAAATTGTATCATATGCTTGAGATTTGCTGCAGCTGAAACAATCTCATTGATGACAGATACTTAGGCCCCAAAAGATGTCTCTTGAAAAACAAGACCAGGATTTGACTCGGATACAAATATTTTGCCCAACTAATACAATTTGTAACAAATTTAGGAACGTTTTTGGTCCAGCCTTACATTTGTATGTTCAGTTGACACCCACTGTGGAATTATGTCTTGCCCAGTGCAAGGTGGTTCTTTTAATGAGATTCAGAAGCAATACAAACGCAAGCTAGTGAGAAGATTAAAGATTTTATTCTAAACAGCAAGCATTATATACATTACCAAGCAAGCACTTCAATCTGCCACTGAGAAGCCCTCAAGAAGTGGTGAAGTGACCCTCAGGTAGCCTCACTTTGCACGGCCCTGCGATCGATCAGTCCATACATGAGCTTCTCAGCACTCTGCCCCAAAACCATCTGATTTATAGATTATTGATAGCTAGTCTGTATGGCTATGTGCAGATTATTCATTAGTCACTACGTGCAGGTCATTCATTAGTCACCCTCTTCCCATCCCAATGCTTCTACATCAAAGAAGGTCAGAAGATACCCAACATTATCACGCCCTCCTTCCACCAGATTATACATTAAAGGCTGCTCTCAGCCATCAAAGAATTTTAACAAGAGATGGAGAGGGGAAGTAAACAGAGGCAGGAAGAGATGACCATGCTAGATCAACTAACTCCTTGAAATTACAATTATCTTCCAGAAAAGATTGCCCGTACAAATTGCAGCTACACATATTGACAGAAGCACCACCCTCTATATCAGGGATGTGAGACTAGTGGATTATAGGACTACACATCCTATAATCCATGGGGATTGGCCATGCTGCCTGGGACTGATGGGAGTTGGAGTCAACAACATCAGGGTTTCCCTTCTCTTCTCTATTTAATTTGTAGGAACAGCATGCTGGAAGGACATGTAAGACAATATATACGTCAATAAGTCTCACTCTAATCATGCTGTTATGGTGCTATAACATTGCTACGAACTCTTTGGAGGATGGGTGTGATGATAGAAATGCACCCAATAAGATGAATTGAGCACTGGCATGTTACCAGATAGCACCTAATCACCCCCAGGGAAGTAAATCAAGTATCTGTGCAGATTTGTTGCATCCTGCGGTGTAATGCATCCACCATGGCTCTCAGTTTTTGTTTAGATATTCAAGATATTTCCCTTTCCTTAAAGGGTTGTTTCTTGCTAAAATATATGAAGCCAGAGAATTAAGACCTTTGGTAATGCTAGGCTGGTAGCTATTCAACATGCGAGTTTTAATCTGTTTTTAGTTTGCTGCTGATTTAAACTTTTCACAATTTTTAAATTATGGTTGCCAGTTTTTCTTACTGGTAGGTGTTTTTTTTTTTTTTTTGTAAGCTGCTTTGAGGGCTTTTCTTCTCTAAGAATTACCATAAGCAGTGTATAAATGTTAGGAAATAATAAATCAATAATGTTTTAGAAGCACAAACCAAACTATTGCTTGTTGTCCAAAATTAATATCACTGTGTATGTGTGTGTATACATGATACCAGTGCAGCAGTGTTAGAAATTAACCAGGCATGCTTCATGATTGGCACGGGTCCAATTTGCAACCACATGGAGATCTCCGGATGCCAGGTTGGTGGCTGGGGAAAGCAAAATGCCCCTTAGAGGAATATCTGAAATATATTCCTTGAAGCTTGAATTTGTTTTATTCTGGATTGCTTTATTTAAGTTTTAATGTGTTGTAAACTGCTTTGAGATTTGTTCCATAAAATATAAAGTGGTATAGACATGAAATTAACAACAACAACAACAACAATAACACATGCTAATAGTAGGATATTAAAACCAAAAGCTGTAAAGACTCATAAAAAAGTACAGGTATGTATATTTTCTCCCTTGCAGGTTCAGTTAATGAAACATCTTTGCACAGAAATGGCTGTCAAATACCAGCTATTCCAAACTTTCAACTTTGGATTCAGGCATGCTCTACCCTTATTAATCATAAGCTAACATTTCCAGCACTGAAAAGTAATGTAAGCTTAACTTTCCATGTGTAGTTTCGCTGACCTTTGCTTCCATTATGAGTCTGATTTGCACCAGTAAAGGATCAATCCCAGTGATGTATAACCATAAGACGCTCTCCTAAAAAAAGGTTAATGCTAACCTTTTATGCTACTGCATAGCATAACGATACAGTGTTTGACTACCAAGTCCTTCTTAAAATGAAGCCTGTGCTCACACCACACCAGCTTGAAGAATATTGTAAGCGGGAAGGAGAAAAATCACCCAACAAAAAGTCTTGGATGGCAAAGTATGTTTTTGGCACTTGATTTTGAATTTGGAAAATTCTAACTTGTACTTGATGTTCAACAAATTGTTTTAAAATGTGAAATAATAGTACCCTTTCATAGTACAGTGGTATCTCCGCTTACGTATCCCTCTGGTTACGAAACCTTCGGGATGTGTAAGTGGCAAACTCGGAAGTGTTTTTCCAGGTTTTTGCCGTGCACGAATGCGCAGAAAGCGCTCTACTGCCATGCGTGTATGCGCAGAAGCAGAATGGATCCTGTCCGCAACCGGATGTACCACTGTATACAGCTTCTGTTGTCCAAGGTCTCCCTCTGCTGAATCAAGATATGGGATAACTACCCCAGTACCCATCATCACTGGGGGCTACCACCATTCAAGGCCCATCCCACAAATGTCACATATATACTGATTACAACAGCACAGTATTCTATTTCTGTCATTTCCCCCCACATACTCTCCTTTCTCATTTCTATGCATTTGTTACACAGAAAGCACAAGAGAGATTTTACACTTCCCACTCAGAGCCAACAGCCTACACTGGGTGGTGCTTCAGAGCCTGCTGAGTAAACAGTCCCCCCCACCTTTGCAGGCATTGCAGTGCCAATTCTAAAGCAAAGCCTTACAGCAGATACCCTCTTCCTTTACAGCAGGGGGTGTTAAGTACATTGGTTTACTTGACACAGAAATGAAAAATGGCTAAAGGTATATTGCAGAAGGTTTAACATGCAATTTAACCATGCAGCTATCTTAAAGCCAGGGAGAGCACTTTGGTGGTTGTTCTCTGGTAGCTAACATGTGAGTCTTGTAACTTTAGATCATGTGATAAAGGCACTGAGTTGCAGATCTCCAATCTGGTTAGTTGCCTTTGTGTCTTTTCTCCCAAACTCAATGGAGTGAAGATGTAAACCAAGCATTCCTTGCCTCGGGACAGTGTCTCAAGCGACGATTGCGCGGCAGACCGGAGGGTGGGGGAGCATGCGCCTGTACGTGCACGCACACACCTGGGTCGGAGGAGGCCCATGCGCATGCACACAAGCTATTTCCGGTGCTCCTCCATCCCGGAAGTGGGTCCCCACGCCGCACCGCGCCTGCAAGAGCAGGCAGTGGGGGTTGCCACAGGCTGGAAAAACAACTCCCTCGGGCCTTATCCATCCCCCGGACCATATGTTGGTGACCCCTGATGTAAACTAAGCTCTCCTGGAGGGAGAATAAACAGCCTGGAAGCTGGAATGCAGGCAGGAGAGAGAGGGGGGGGAGAGACCTTTGCTTTTAGGTCTGTTTGGGTTATTTCATATTTTGTAAGATTCTGAGCCTGTGCTGGACAGCACAAGATATTGTATGGATATTTTGGATGCATTGTTTACTGTAGTCCGTTTTATTTTAAAGAGTTCTGCCAGTAAAAGTTCTGCCTGCAAAACTGTGGCCCTTCAGATATGGCTAGATTGCAACTACCATCATCCCTCATCATTGGCCTTGGTGGCCAGGGCTGATGGGAATTCGAATGCAACAATATCTGGAGAGCTGCTGGCTCCTCACTGCCTGCATTTCAGAAAGAAATGTGATAGAACAAACTGTGGGCAGATGAGCTAACTAGCTCACCTGTGTTTTACAGAGGGCTGAGGATGCCGGTTCCCTTAACAATGCAGCCAATGTTCCATGCCAGAAGTGATTACCTGAGAATGAGTGGCTGGGGACAAGCCTTACTCATCAGTATTCAGTGCCACTGACATAACTTGAAGGAGAATGAGAGGGAAAGAAACCTAACTAAAACACGAGAAGGAGAGGAGATAAAAGGCGACCAGTGAGGCAGAAAATAAGGACACTGCCAAATTGCTTAGGAACAAAAAAAAAAAATCACATACCTTAAAAGTTGTACATTTGAGTAGTACGGCATGTCCTTTCTATTCAGCTCGTGCTTCTCTTTGAACTTATCGCCACGTCAATGAATCACTAGAATCACGGACACAGAAGCGCATATACAGGGCCTACCGACAACAGGAGTCTGCGTTGTTGCCATTGATGGAAAGGAGCCTTTTTCCAATTTCCATCCTGTTATAGGGGGAAAGGCTCCTGTATGAAAGGAATGGGTTCTGCTGTGCCTATTGCTTCTTCCCTATTGATGACAGGACAGCCATGGGTATTTAAGACTCTACCGCCTGCATTGAAGCCACAGATCAAAAGGAAAACGCAACTGATAAGAGAAAATTGGCAGTGGCTCAAGGTCACTACTCATGTTGCAGTGTTCAGTCAACTAAGGAGCAAGTGTATATGTGAGACTTCTGCTTTAAGCTACATCCTATTTCATGTTGGCTGAATCTCCAAGCCAGACTTCACTCTTTGCTGTTTATTTTTGCTTTACCTTTCTTTCTTATCATACTGAAAATGTGGAGTAGCAGTGTGATCTTTTACTGAAATATATGGGTGTTGTTGTTCAACTGCTTTTCCTTATAACAAGAAATGAGGGACGCCTGAGAAATCAGATTCCTGAGGACGGACATAATGCATACTGTGCAGGACATAGTTATCCTTTAGTTTTATTGTAAAATAATTCTGCCTCACCCAGAGAGACTCGAGGCAGCTACCAAAGAGTAATATATAGAGAATAAAAACAGATATAATTCTCTGAAACACACTCCAATTAATAAGTGAACAATATCCTTAACTAATAGTATTGCCTTTGATTATTGATAAAGTAAGTGGAACAAATAATTAACTCTTCATGGCCTGACTTTGCAGGTTTGAATTTCATTTTCTGCTTCTTCGGTCAGGATAATGAGGGACAGCATTGCTTGAAATACTTTTGACCATGTGTCACTTTACTGAGGAAACTAAAAAGAGAGTCAATACCATTGATAACCTTTGAAGTCCCTTCCCTCCGCTCAGTTCTCAGTTATGTTCATTTACTAATTTCACACTTCTCTGAATTCTATGGCACGGTGCCCAGCTCAAAAATTGTACCAGAATGTATTAAAATGGGTATTTTTGGAATGATGCATTGAGAAATGCATGCATAGAAATAAAATACACATTTAAATGTGTATACTTTGTTTAGAATAGTATTTCATATAAATTTTCATTATTATTATTATTTTAAAAAAGATCACAGATTAACATGGAAACAGGACAGAATGGATTTATGAATGAAAAACTTACAAGGACTGGAAAGAACCACAAGAAACAGTGACCTGAGAGCAACGAATTGATGGCTTAATCGGTTTTGAATTTTAATTTAAAGTACCTCATGGACATTGGTATGCTGCCCTCAGGATTGCAGCCATGTATTAGCCAATTTCAGCATTCACCCATTTCCAAAGAGAGGAAGTCGTTCCTTGCAACCTTACTTTTTTGAAAAGTAGGAAGAGTTATTCCTACAGGAATTCAGACATAGGGCAGCTGGGAGGGGGCCTATGCACGGTCCTTCATCTATATATATAAAATCGTTCAAGTTGGATGTTTGTTAACAATCGCCTTTCTCCGTAACCCCTTGATCGATTCCGTTCAAATTTGGACACAACGTTCCATGCCCATATGGGAGTGATCATATGTACTTACATTGCACAAATACCACACCTTTCCCAGGTTAAAATGTGATTTTGTGCAAAAAAATATATCGCCCTCCAGTGGACGTTAAACAGCACAGCACAACACATGCTTCCTCTTTCATACTGTATCTTACTTTTGCATTTCACCAAATCAGCCACAGCAAGGCGTGGCCCGGTCAGCTAGTTATACATAAAGAACTATAGATAGCAAAGTCTTGGTATTAAAGGGTTTGCTATATGGATATGTGCGTGTGTGCATGTGTTTTACAGCTCCTGTTTGTCAGTTGACTTCTTCTTGTTGCTTTTCCCTTTGCTAATATTCCATTACTTTGAAGGCTTAATTGCATTGCCCTTTTAAAATTCTACCTTAAACTTTATGGAACGAGATGGTCATCACAGAGTCCGCAAGAGGAAAGTACATCATTGAATTTTATTGGCGTTTTATTATCTCTCCTCCTTTGCCATCTTAATTTCTCCTCCTTACCGTTTTGTTTGCCTGCTCATATTGCTGTGGGTTTGTTTTGCTTTTAATGCTACTTCACTTAAATCTAGTGCATTGGTAATGTCAGATACAACTCAAACTCTTGTGAACTTTTTAAAAATGCAGGGAATATGTTTCTGTTATGGTGGAAATAAAAACTGCTTAACTGAGGGTGATCGACAATAAAACACTTTAAAATTATTAAACGGAATATAGCATTCATTAATCCCCAGCAATGCATATTAATAGGTCTGTGAATCATAGCAGCAAATACACTGTAAACAGTGCCATTTTAGCATGAGGCACTTAGAATAAATCTTAGCAGTGCAGGGATAAAGTTTATATTTTACGTTGCCTCCAATCTCCAGTCAAGTGTTTCTTCAGGATTGCTCTTGCTTAACAATTTTGAGTGATAGCAACATATGCCAAGAGGGATTCGACTGAATATACTTTCCAGTTGTGCATTAACTCTGCACACTTATCCTGGAGTGTGGGGCACTTACCACGTACACAAGACTGCAGCATCTGAAGTTGTCAAATGTGCGATCAGTTTCGCCAATTATTTTTATTGCTTTTCCAAATTATTACAAATCGTTACCGAATTGATTCAGTTTAATACAATTTTCCAAAACCAGTTTCCCACTCTCCTTACAAGATATGTCCAAGATAGATTCCCCCCCATTGCTGTGTTAGTTCTCAATTAGTCTCTAGTAATTACCAATAGTTACCAGTCACTCAGTAATTAGTTTTGATTCTGCTTGATTGTTGACAGGCTGAAGCTCCTACTACATGGTGACTGCCAAAGCGATACAACCAGGCTGGATCTACACTACACTACACTACACTACACTACACTACACTACACTACACTACACTGACTTGTTTAACATTATTTCTCCCTATTAGGAAGGGTATTAGATATGTTGTTCTAAAATGTCACAGGGCACACTTGTTAATTAATTATTATTATTTTTACCTTGGGTTTTTTCATTAAATGTAGGTAATATCCAACCACACCATTTTCCAAAACGCTGTTTCTTTCCCTGCTGGTGGTCACTGGTCGCTCTGTTCTGCCCTCTCGCATCACATTTTATTTCTTTCTCTCCCCCCCCCCCCATGTTCTTTGTTATCTGCCCCCTGAATACCACTGGAGGGGGGGTCAGAGTTTGCACACAGTAAAAATAGGTAAAACACTATGTAGGAATATAGGAACAGTGCTTCACTGATATAGTAGCATAAAATGATTAAAATTTAAATGAAATAAAAAGACAAGGTAATAACACATTATGAATGTAAAAAGTAGGATGTCATGTGTTCATCTACGTTATCAAAACCATTCCTTAACCCTTCCTTAACGTTAAAAACCATGAATGTAGATCCGCCCCAAGTGATGAAATTGTACATAGTTTAGAGCCCAATTTCATGGATCAGATTACCAAGGGTGAAATCAAGGAGCTGATCTCAAATAATACACCTGACGAACTGTGGTGACATTTGGTTAGGTTGGCAAAGGGAAAGAGTTAAAAGGGAGCAAATGGATCATGGACTATAATGGCATGTCCCAATATCATCATAGAATCTCCACTAACGCCATTCATTAGTAGGTAGGATAGCAGACAGCAATAATATACCGGTAGATACAATATAGATAAAAAGAACAAAGTCAGTGTGCATGTTTTTCTTAAGACAATCACTCAAGTCTTTTTGGGGGGGGGGGGAATACAATACAAAAGATACTTCGCATGCTAGGCCAGAGTGTTTCATGTATAGCCAGATGTAGCACAGGAGAATGAGTAAGACCTGCGGGAAGGAAGGTAGATGAAATGAATTTATTTCTTGTGAGAGCAACAAGCTGTTATGTGATTACACCCCCTTCATTTTGTTAAAAGACAGCTCCACTCCTCGAGGCTAATCACAAAAGGGCATGCATCCATTTAGGAACTGTAGTCTACCAGCTTTTGTGATGCTGCGCGCAAAACGCTTAGACATCATTTGTGCACCTCAACGCTGTGGTAAGCATTATATTCTTCCAGCCTGTTGAAAAGCGGAGGGAAATCAAAGGCCATTGGCCTGACTTACAGCAGTGATATAAAGTGCAGCACGACCCATTTGCTAGGAAGAAATTTGTGCAAGCTAAAAAAAAAGTGTTTTTAAGGTCTTTAACAATGGAATAGACTCACATTGTCAGGAAGTAATTTATTCTGCAAATGATTACAATAAAAATTGCTAATAAGGTGACCCCCCTCCCCACCACTCAAACATGCAATGGAGCATGAATAGATGGAATTACAAGAAATACCATCTGAGAACCTGAGATACTAGCAATTTTAGAGACCTCGCAATAATTTTAGGTCAAGGCAAGAGAGAAAAAGAAGAAGAAATCATATGGGTTCTGAATTGGTCTCTGGCTTCCTATTATTATTGTTATTATTATTAACCCATTTTAGAACCCGATAAAGATTTTATGCCTTGTAAATCAGAGATCACATCCTGTACAGAAGCAGTACAACTATAGCTATTGGGTAATTTAAAACATAAGGTAGAACTTCAAATTGAATCATGGGTGATGTTCAAGGGTTCTTTGCCCTGATCTTTGTGTGTGTGTCTTCTGAATAGGGCAAGATATGGAGGTTGGCTAGCTACCTGCCCCTTCGCTGGTTAATGAGGTGACTGAGGTGCAGAGCAAGAGGTTTAGGGTTCAGCATGGAATGTCCAATATTCATGGGCTTTTTGCTTAAAGTCATCTAATGTACCTTTTTTTTTTTCTTTAAAAGCATTTTATAGGGACATGGTTGCACACATATTTGGAAGAAAGAGGCGAGATGAAAATGTCAGATAACAAAGGGTGTAAGGACTCGGGGTTGTCTCCTCGAGAGTAAAGCGCCAGAAACCTCCGCTTCTTTAAGGCTAATAACTTTATTTACAGACTATGTACATCAGAGCGTTAAGATTCATGTCCGCTTGAGTCGGTTCCAGAATCCGGGAGTGGCTTTCTCCTACTCCTCCCCCAACGTAAGAGTTTCGGTATCCCAAAGCGTTGCCTCATTTCCTTACGCTTTCCCCCACTACGCATTTGGGGCGACGGAAGTAGCTGACCGCTTTGCTTCTCAGACCACTCAGGTGGTGCTGAGGCTCTGTCAACATCCCTAGCCCTCAGCTCCACCGCACTTCCTGGCAGTTCCTGCTCATCACCCCTCTCCTTACTGTCCCCGCTGGACTCTGAACTGCTTCCCAAGAGAGGCTGCGCTTCCCTCCATCCCGCCTTCCCCGTCTCAGGTGCCTTGCGCGAGGTCAGGTCCCTGACAAAGGGTCTCAACTTTATTAACTTAAACGCATGCAATCTTCAGTGGAACAGGAGCTGGTTGAGGCAGGGGCCTGATTGATGTCTCCTCCTCTTGAACAAAACTAGGCCAGGCCACACCAGCTCACCATACCTCTGGTGTTGTGTGTGGCCTTTGCTTCAGGCAAGCCACAAAGGAGTTCTGTGTCCCATAGACCTGAGGGGGGGAAAATCTCAGGCATACACAATCACCATAAAAGTGCCTCTGGGCAAACCTCAATGACTCTTCTTACCCAGCGCCTTTCCCATGCTGTCAACTTACATTGTGAGAAATCTAATGAAATAAGCCTTAAGCCAATTACCCCAATTTTCCCCCAAGGTGAAGTATTGAAAAATGAAAAATACTACTTCACAAAGCCAACCAGGTCCTACTCAGCCCCAAAGTGACTAGTTTAAAACTTTAAATGTTTTCTGCACAACTCCTCCCCCCACGGGTGCATCTGAAATTTAGCAGGCTTAACCCACTCCAGATAAGTTCAGTTACCTGCAAATTTCACCCATTTATGTGAAAAAGAGAAAAGCTATAGCTAATTTTTTTTAAAAAAAATTCCCATCATAGTTAATGGGGACAAAGCAGAACTTTGGATTTAATAGATCTGTACCCATATTTGTACCAAATCACAAGATAGAGAGGTTCCAAAACAGCCTGTTTCCAAACACTACAGTTACAAGTTTAACTTTTTGGTGGCTGAACACTCTTATTATATACACATGGCATTTAGGAAGAGAAATGTAAATGTTGGTGTTAAATGGCCATGAAATGCAAAACTATAGTAAATTACAAAAGGTAAAAGGTAAAGGACCCCTGGACGGTTAGGTCCAGTCAAAGGCGACTATGGGGTTGTGGTGCTCATCTTGCTTTCAGGCCGAGGGCTCTGGTGTCACAAGGGGGGTGGAGGGGGTGGTACACCCCGGGTTCCATGGGAGGAGAGGGCGACACTTGGGCTGGCCCCGCCCTGCACGGGGCCCGCCCGCCAGCACCACCGCTACTCCCATGGCACCCTTGTGAACCGCCGTGCCAAAAGTAGCAGCGGCGGGGCACCCCCAAGAGCCGCCAATCGCGTGCGGTGGCTCGTGGGTGGGGGTGCCCCACCGCCGCTGCTTGCGGAAGCAGCGTCGCCGGTTTGGATGGAGTGCGCACGCGCGTTTTTCTGATGTCACGACGCAACGTCACAACGCCCCGCCCCCTGGGGGGAAGCCTCCGTTCGCCGCCCCGGGTGGCAAGGAGGTTTCTTCCGCCCCTGGCCGAGGGAGCCGGTGTTTGTCCACAGACAGCTTTCCAGTTCATGCGGCCAGCAGGACTAAACAGCATCTGGCGCAACGGAACACTGTGACAGAAACCAGAGCACATGGAAACACCATTTACCTTCCCGCTGGAGCGGTACCTATTTATCTACTTGCACTGGTGTGCTTTCGCACTGCTAGGTTGGCAGGAGCTGGGAAAGAGCAATGGGAGCTCACCTTGTTGCAGAGATTCACAGCAGCAGTGACTGAGTATGGCAAAATCATCTTAACACTGCTGAGCATATTAACCCCCATAGTGGACAGAGAAACCATTACTGTATCTCCATTTAGACCCAAATGAACAGAGTTTAACTTTATGGTAAGTTGCATTTCGGCAGGTTCACACTGCTATTTTTCTTTGAGGTGTTTTCGTTCTTGTAAGAGACTTCATAATAATTATCAGCAGTGCCACAGCTCCTAGGATTCTGCCCTGAGAAACCTTCAGCAATTTCAAGGAAACACAAACATCCAAAGGCCTGTTATCTATATCTCTTGGGAATCGGTGAGGAAAGATAATTTTGCAGAGCAAATTACCTATTTCTATTTAAAAGTAACACACCCATATACACAAAACAAAATAATTGTGTCTTACACAGTCTGTTAATTACTTATGCACTCTAATCTCAGATCATTGATATTCCAAATTATTTTCATTCTCTTGAGGATAAAAAAGAGTCTTGCTTCAGATTGCCTTTGACTTCTAATTCATGCAGAAGTTCAAGAATATTAGGAAATTATGTGGAACATTTCTCTCTCGCGCCCTGATAGTATAAGTGAGTTATAAACTGATTAACTTTTCCTCCACAAATTATAATGCAAGAGCAATTTTTAAAAAGCAAATATTGACATGCAGGATCAAACTAAAGTTCCCTGTAGTTCAACATAGCTATAATCCAGGTAGCTAGATACCTGGGTGTAAGCCCCAAGGAGCTTAATGGGACTTGCTTATTTCAAATATATAGCATTGTGCTGTAAAAGTGACTGAAAGCACAGCAGCATGATCAAGTAACAAATACCTGGAAGCCAAGGAAAGCTTTTGAGTTAAAAATATTTTCACAAGTTTTGTTCTGTGCTTCCCAAGTGGATGCTCCTCCTCTGGCAATTCTGGAGAGTAGGAGACACTTCATTAAAGAGCTCTGAGCAATCTTACATAGCAGGCTCTGGTTTACATAGCAGGCTCTGAGAGCCAGTGTGGTGTAGTGGCTAAGAGCGGTAGACTCGTTATCTGGGGAACCGGGTTCGCTTCCCCGCTCCTCCACATGCAGCTGCTGGGTGACCTTGGGCTAGTCACACTTCTCTGAAGTCTCTCAGCCTCACTCACCTCACAGAGTGTTTGTTGTGGAGGAGGAAGGGAAAAGAGAATGTTAGCCGCTTTGAGACTCCTTCGGATAGTGATAAAGCGGGATATCAAATCCAAACTCTTCTTCTTCTTCTGTATAAAATAACCAACATGCCTTTTCTACCTTCCTGCCTTTTTGCAGCGGACAAATGCAAGAAAGAAGACTGTGTTTACCTGCCATTCACATTCTGTATTTTCTTTTAACTTATCATTATTTTCCTAGTTGTATTCATACTGGCAGATTTCTAATTTTTCCTTTAACTGCCATTAATTTTTCAGTTGTTTTCAGAGAAAGAGAATTTGGCCTTGTTCCATGGAACCATCTAGATCCAAACCAAACTCTTCTTTTTACTAATTGAAGTGCTTGCTTTTAAACTCATTGGACCCTGATTAATATGCTACCGCAACTGTATGAGCTAATGAAAAAACAATGTAGTTTTCACAACTCTAATTCTTCGGAAGCCGCTATTTGCAATTTGGCACCTTCTCCCTTTTAAATAAAGAGATCTCATGAACAACAGGTTGGGCTTGGGTTAGGGATGTTGAAGAAGTCTGATGGAAACAGAACAGGAGCAGAAATTGCCTATGTTCACTTGGTCATTTTATGTCAAGAATGGAAATTACTGTATTTTTCCGTGTATAAGACTAGGTTTTTCCCCTTAAAAATAAAGTAAAAAAGTAGGGAGCATCTTATACACAGACACATATCTCCCTATTTTCTTAAATCTGAGTCCCCCAAAATAGGGGGCGTCTTATATATGGGGGCATCTTATAGATGGAAAAATGCAGTAATCTGGCCAATACGGTCAGTATTTGCAATTGTTGCTGCTTTCAGCCCGCAGATGATATGCAATTGAATATGTCTCCCTGCCCTGCCATTTGCATTGTGCTTCCTTTCCGTTGAAATGATTGGGATGGGGAAACATCATGACAATGCAGCTTACATAATTTATGTAATTGGTTATGTAAGTTACATCATTTCAACAGGGAGGACAGTGAGACAAATAACATTATTCTTGGTGGAAGACAAACTGCAGCAGAACAGAAATGGCGGTGCATGCAACAAATACAGGCTGGAACAGAAAACAATGCCTTCTTACAGCCCTAGCTTTGGATGTAAGCATGTCAAAGCACACACTATTTCCATTGTGACTGTGATAATGAAGCTGTTTTGCATGAGTGATCTTCCAGTGTGTGAGATGAGCATTCATTAAGATGGTGAACCCAATCCAGTTCAAGTTGAGTTCCATATCTAGTGACCTTGTATGAAGATGGACATTCCTCTCTATAACAAAAGAAGTGTCCAGCCATCTCTAATGAAAACAGATTAGCATTATGATGCAGAGTCAAAGGTGTATTCCAGATTGTTTGTGTCAGTTTCCCTTGCTAGATTGTGGCATCAGTTTTTAACCTTCACACGGTTTTAAATATTTTTATATATATTACTATTTGTGGATTTGCAGCCTCAGCATTGATGACATTCCTTTTCAGACTGTTGACATTTTCTGCCTCTTTCTCTGTTAAATAAATAAAAGATGCAATTAGCAAAAATATTTTCCATTTTCACACAGTGTATTAATCAAGTCTTTGTTATGGTGTTTGCAATCATGTTCTTGTTTTCATCGCAACTTAGACAAGAAATCAGAAGGTTTATGCAGGCATGGTGAATCCATAGATTAAACCCATCGCCTTAATGGTAAAGTCCTTAATCTTGCTGAATAGACAATGAAATTCATAGTTGTGTGACAAAGTGCAACGTTTGACTACTTTTTCAATTTACAACATTAAAATTACAGTTTGACATTGATGGGAGGTTAATTAAATGGAAACTGCCAGCAGATTTGTTCTGTAAAGAATATATCGTTTACATTACATTGTGATTAGCCATCACACAATGACTCCTATTGTTTTTTTCAATAACCCGTCATAAATGTAATATATGAAATACGTGATTACAAAAGTAAATAACATATGTTGCAAATTGATAAACAGAAGGTTTGGGGACTATTCACTTGCTGACAAATCATTTACTTTTTAATCCACAAACATACCATTTAGAATCTGCAGGGGTTAATGTTAGTAAGGTTAAGATTCTAAAAGTGCTGTATTTCAGATGCACCGGCAGAGGGCTGTTTTCAGGCAACTGATGTACCTGTTCAGTTCATTCAACCCTGCACATCTTTCTGAGCTGAATCCAAGCTGGTTTATCACCCAGAAAACTGAGGCCAGTGCAGGTTCTCTTGTTCAAATGACTAAAGGCATGGGGTTCTTCTGCACCATATCACACTGCCTATTTCACTGCATAACAAGAATTCTATAACTATATAGAGTATCTGCTTTGCATCTCAGATGTCCCAGGTTTGATCCCCAGATCCCAGCATCTCCAGGTAGGTCTGAAAATGTGCCCAAATTGAAACCCTTTAAAGCCATTGCCGCTAAAAGAAAACAATACCAAGCTAGATGGACCAATCTTCTGACTCTTCATAAGGCAGCTCCCTAGGTTTCTATAATCTGCTGGATCAGACCAAAGGTGTAACTTGTCTAGCATCCTGTTTTCCACAGTCAGGTGCCTCTTGGAAGCCAGGTGATAATTTTCAGAATGTAAAATTGAAATTCTTTGGTTTTCTGAAAGCAGTTCAGCGAAAGTAGTCTTGCCCAGCTAAATATTGTCGAGTCACAACAATAATAGTAGATTTGAATTCCTCACACCCAGAAACATATTTTTAAGACAGCTTACTGAAGAAATTTGCAAAAAATAAGTTTCGCCCCCTAAAATGACACCCCCTATAATGTAGTGATGATGATGATGATGCCACCTATCTTACTGGGCTGCCCCAGCAACAAAAAGTGCACCTTTCTTTATCCGAAAAATAATAGAACTTACTTTTACATCACTCCGTCTTCTGGTGAGAACCTAACAGAAAGATAAAGCAAAACGATCTTTTCATTCCTGAGAGCTGATCCGAACACTTTTCTTTCTTTTTTTAAAAAGAGGGCCTGTGTTGCATTTTGGAAGACTTCGCAGCACTCTGGAAAAGACATTGGGGCTAATTTGGTTGGGTTCATCACTGCCTCAGAAATTGAGCAATTGGAGAGATCATCAGGGGAATCTTCCTAACAGTAAGATCTAATGAACTGTCAAATGGTTTTCCATGGGGAGTGATGCTCTTGGCTCGTATGAAACGAGACTGGAGGAAGTGGCAGAAAATATACTGTAGTGCGAGAAACAGCACTTCACGACTAGAGACTTGAACCAGACGACCTGTTATTTCTATTCTCTCCCCTGTAAACCTGTAGCTCTTTGATTCCCGCAGCAATGAGTGCTTCGATCGCAGGCTGCTGTGCCGCTTGCTAATATGTACTCGAGGCAAACCTGCACTTCCAGTCGCTGCGAGGGCTTTTGTAAAATTCGGGATGCTACGGCAAAAACTGTGGCTGCCATCGTTTATTTTAAAAGCGGCAAACACCCAGCAACTTTCACCACATGTCCTTGTTATTTAAAGGCTAATGCTTTAGACAGGGTAAGTTATTTGCAAGTTATAAGTCATTTGCAAAGTCAAAATAATGTATCTTCTTGATATAACAAATCAGTCGCACATAGCACCGCTTTCATAACCATATTGCATCATTCTGTGATATAAACGGAAACATCTCTGGTAATTGAATAGGGATAGCAACCACCAATATTTTTGCCAAGTTGCTTCATGCAGTTTACAGTATGGCGTATGGTGCCTGATGTCTTCTACCCACATACGCAAAAGCGCTGGTCTCTGGGAAATATCTGTTGTCTTGTTTGCAGAGGTTGGAGATGTTTAATACAGCTAAATTTGCAGTGAAGGCTTTTCAGCTTAGACAAGGTCTGCTTTTTATGCATATTTTGCATAAGTCAAATTTTGATTCTCTCTCTCTCTCTCTCTATATATATATATATGTATATAGCGGGTGGCGCTGTGGGTTAAACCACGGAGCCTAGGGCTTGCCAATCAGAAGGTCGGTGGTTCGAATCCCCGCGATGGGGTGAGCTCCTGTTGCTCGGTCCCTGCTCCTGCCAACCTAGCAGTTCAAAAGCACGTCAAAGTGCAAGTAGATAAATAGGTACTGCTCCGGCGGGAAGGTAAACTGTGTTTCCGTGCGCTGCTCTGGTTCGCCAGTAGCGGCTTAGTCATGCTGGCCACATGACCTGGAAGCTGTAAGCCAGCGCCCTCGGCCAATAAAGCGAGATGAGCGCCGCAACCCTAGAGTCGGACACGACTGGACCTAATGGTCAGGGGTCCCTTTACCTTTATATGATTCCTATGTCTAATTTAGGTTCATATATTTCTGTTTGGCTACAATCTGCATTTGGTTGCCTTATAAATATACATGAAATTTGCCTGTATAATCAGTTGCGACTGTTTCCTCGAGCTACAGCAGGGTAGAGGACTGTGTTATTTTTTTTCAACTAACTTGTGCTGCAATCCTGTGTACCAATTTACTTGGGAATAAGTAGCCTTTGGAGTAAGTAGACATACATAGGATCGCACTGTTTGAGAGGATTATAGTTGTGCAGACCAGTGGCCAATCTATGTCATCATAAACCTGGATGTAAACAAATTAGGGCTTTGCTCTACTTACTTATCCTTCTAACATGGAGGAATGTCTGGAGTGAATATTCTGAGAATTACCAGTAAGGGGGGGGAGAGTTTTCATCAGTCTGTTGCCTACGGAAAGGCCTTCTCACTTGCATAGGGGGCTGCTTGAAGCTTCATGCCAGTCTCTGCAGGAGTAACTCACTCTTATCAGCCAGAAGTGTTTGCAACCAGCATAGAGCTCTTCTGAAAACAATGGCTCAGGTGTGCTCTCTACTCTGGCTTGAAGGCAGAAAGAAACTCTGAGAAAACTCAATGACTCTCCTTTATAACATGAAAGCGACTTGCTTGACAAATACCTCACTGTATGAGATGATCACATTAAATACAAGTAGCCCTGATTTTTGGTTCCGTGTGTGTTTATATTCATCATACCAGTCCATTTTTTTAAATTCATATATGTACTTGTGAATATATACACAATGGTGTGAAGAAACTAATATTGTGAGGGGGGAATAATAAATGTAAGAATGATTCTCTGAAAAAAAACCTAAACCTGTTTGGTTTGCTGTTAACTGAACAAGTGTGAAAGACTTGACGGTTTATTCTAACTGAAGCCTGGAAGATACAACGTAAATTGGCAGCCTGTCAAGAAACAGCTAGGTGGGGTGTTAGGGGAGGGGTAGCACTTCTGGTGGGGAGCAACAAGCTTGCTCCATCTTCCATGTGACAGCCCTTTAGATATTTGAAGATGTCTATCATATTTCCTCTCAGTCTCCTCTTTACCAAACTAAACATACCCTACTCCCTCAACTGTCCCTTATAAAGCTTGGTTTCTAGACCCTTGATGATCTTGGTCGCCCTCCTCTGCACACATTCCAGCTTGTCAATATCCTTTTTCAATTATGGCACCCAGAACTGGGCACCCAGAATATTCCAGATGTGGCCTGACCAAGCGAGAATATTACTTCCCTTGATCTGGACTTCTGTTGATGCAGCCTCTAACAGCATAACTACAGACACAACAAAAGTAGTCATAAACAATAAATAAAAGATCAAGAAGTATAGAACCAAATTTCCATAATAAGATCTAAAACAATGATGCAAAAAATATATCAAAAACAGCAGCAATCCTACTCATAACAACCCCCCCCCCGGAAAACAATAGGGGTCTGTTCAGCAGCCTCGACTTTTGTAGCTGGAGTCAATCAGGGGCCTGCCCTCCCAGGCCAAATAGAAAAAGACCTGCAAGGCAAGGAGCAGGTCTTCCAGGACTCACAGCCAAGATGTATTTATTTATGTAGGAGACCATGAGAAGGAGAAGGAGATGAAGTTGAGCCTGAAGAGAGTCAGGCAACAACAGTGACAGCCACAAGTCAGAGTGGCACTGAGAGCTGGGAGATTCTTGTGGCAGTATCATTTTGCTCAAGAAGCAGGCAAGAGCCAGAGCAGAAATCACTGGAGGCTGAACCTGAGATGGTCTGCACTTTTGAGTTTTCCTTCAATTGGTCTTTCCACTGGTGCAGCCCTTTCTCTCTCTCTCTCCTTTGCTCTGTATCAATTCCAGTCCAAGAGGATAACTGAAACAGGGCCAGCCTTGTCATATAGCAAGGCAGCCTTCTCCAATCTAGTGTTTTCAAGGTATTATTCAAATACAACCCCCATTGCCTCTGACTTTTGCCCTTGTTATCTGGGAGTTGTAGTCAAAAATACATATGGAGCGTACCAGGTCAGGAAAGGTTGCAGTAGTGGGGAAAGCAGCCAGCTCCAGCCAGCACCATAAGAGGGGGAATAGATGAAGGCAGAATTTGGCTTCTGAATGGCGCCTCTTTAAACTGTTGGCCCTAGTTGCGTAAAGAGGAATGGGCCCTGCTTCAGACTGCAAAATATATTGGGTTGGCACTGAACCGAAAGCAACAGAAAAGTTAAACGTGGGGAGGAATTCTGTAGGAAAGTCTCCGATAATCATTACTTTGAGAATTCTTTTAAGATCCAAGTGGCACATAAGCGAGTGGGATAGGAAGCAATAGGCTTCACACTACAAGAGCAGCTGAAAGTATCAATTTTCTTTTAACTGAATAGCAAAATGTGTTTCTTTGCAGGAGGGGAAAAAATTGTTCTGGGACTAAAATAGCAGCATTTGACTTAAGCATGCAGTCAGGGCTCTGAGATAGCTGCAGAGAGAGGCAATAAAAATGAGGCAACATTTGCTTTTCTGGGCTTCACTGCTGAATGTATGACCGCTCTTCTCAGTGCGCATTACATAAATTAAAATTGTGTGTGTGTTTTTTCCTCCTAAGTCATACTTGGAATGGGAATGGGAAAGAAGAAAAAGAAAAAGATCCATATCAGTAGCTGATCACTTCTCTACTTTAAAAACATCATCAATGTGTTCCATGTTGATTCCTCCCCCCCCTTAATCATAAGAAGCAGCGTCAGAGGCAACATCTTGTTCTCAGCAAAAGTCCGGAGGGCAACAGCGGGTGAAATTTGTTCAGAGCCACACCGAAGGCTCGGCTCTGGACTCTACAGGTACGATCAATTCAAAGCACAAATGGTAACATTTAAGCAAACAATAACAAGGAACTGCAAACAAGTAATGACATAATTAAAAGGCTGCCTTCTGAGAGACTCAAAAGCCTTCAGGAGGAAGGCAGCCAGGTTGGGGGAAGAAAAGATGCTCGGGAGAAACTGGACTGCTAGGAAGCAGGGGGAGAAGGGCTGTTTCCTCCCCAAATTATACAAAATGTGACTTTAAAACCCAAGGAGTACATAACTGCCATAAAGCCTCTTCCATAAGACTTACGATTTTTGTGGGCTGCAGGGGGGTTGTTGAGCAGAAAAAACGCCAGTCTCAAAACAATAAAGCAGAAGTGAATTACCAAATTCATTCAGACCCGCTTTTGAGAAAAAACACACTGTGTCAAAGCAAGGAAACAATGAGGTTGGCTTTATTTGGAAGCTGAATGAAGGATGCTACTTCTGCTTTCTAGGTGGCAAGCAACACCCTGTCGATGTGGCGCTTTTGAGAAGAAGAAAAGTTTGGATTCGATATCCCACTTTTTCACTACCCGAAGGAGTCTCAAAGCGGCTAACATTCTCCTATCCCTTCCTCCCCCACAACAAACACTCTGTGAGGTGAGTGGGGCTGAGAGACTTCAGAGAAGTGTGACTAGCCCAAGGTCACCCAGCAGCTGCATGTGGAGGAGCGGAGACGCGAACCCGGTTCACCAGATTACGAGTCTACCGCTCTTAACCACTACACCACACTGGCTCTTTTGAGGTGTATAAGAGCAGCTCTCACACATGGTAAAACCATGTGGGCAAGGCCGATGGCTTGGGTCCTCTTCATTTTGAACCTAAGGGTTCAAAATTCCTTTCTGGGGGACATTTCATCTGACTGGGATATCCTCGAATTCAAATATACTTCTTGCTTTCTGAACAGCAGAGAGTGTGTGTGTAGAAGCTCGCCTACCCTACAAAGCTAAAAATTACATTAATTGCCCCACCCACCATTGGCATGTGGCCATGAATGATAATCCCTTCTTGTATAAGAGTTGATTCACAAGCATTTTGGGAATACTGGATCTATCTCATCTGGTGCTGTTGAGCACACAAGGCACTATGCAGGCAAACAGCCTGGGAATAGGTTCTGTAAACGACCAGTTTGCTTGCTACGGCATCGGTTTTCATGCAGAGCTCCACCATGAGACTTCTGAGAAGGAGTGCTTCTCATAAATCTTGCAAGATGGTGTTGGGAGCAGGATCTGGGAATGTGACTCTTGGATGGGTTCTTATGAGTAAGAACTTTCAGATGGATCAGACAAACCCAAGATTGTTTCAATCAGACGACGAGATAAAAGTTGGCAAGAAGAAATGGTGAAATCTCTTGGAAGAGATTTTGCTAGTAAAGGAATCCTTGCTATCTCTGGGAATCAGAGAAAATGCTAACAGGAAGTCAGTTCACACACATCCCCTCCTGTCGTTCTGAGTGACTCATCATCCTACACTTCAAAGCCAGTGACCCAGGCAGGATTGGTTGATAGGGCTGTCTCATCTTCTCAATGCTGTGGGTCACTGTCTCCTACTGAGAAGGAGAGTTAGAGGAGTAGGAGCTAAGCACAAACGGACACAGCAGTTGGGAGCACTGGGTAGGCCAGTGATGGCTAACCTTGACACTCCAGATGTTTTGGGACTACAACTCCCATCATCCCTGACCACTGGTCCTGTTAGCTAGGGATGATGGGAGTTGTAGTTCCAAAACATCTGGAGTGTCAAGGTTAGCCATCACTGGGGTAGGCTATGCTGCTGTTCCTGCACTGCACCAGTTCCCACTGCCTTGCCCCTCCCACTCTCATTTAGCACATCAGTGACCCACACCATTGGGAAAATGAGAGAGCAGCAGGACCCCACCTGTGGAGCCCCTTGTGGGTAACTGCACTCCTCAACAGCAAAGGTTCCTGGAGAACAGGTTAAAGCACCTGAAGTCAGTTTGGGCAGGATATGGGAGGCAAGGCTATATGAGCTTTCACTTGACGTCTGCGTTGCTGGACCAACATTCCTTGCCCTTGGAGCCTGACTTTCCTGACTTCTGACTGATCTTCATAGCTGTTGCCTTATGGACTTTTGTCTCACATTTCTGCATCTGACTTGGGAAACTGCCTTGTGCTTTACATCAGCTTCAGCTTGAATGTTTTTGGATTCTCATGGTTACTGCTTGGTGCCGTTGTATTTGGGGCCTGAGCCTGAAGTAGAGCTTGTGGTACAGCCTTACTCCAGCCAGGCTTGCTGAAGGACCATGCAAGGGACATGTCTCAAATTTGATGCATAATGGAGGGTGTTAGGAGTAAGTCAAGGTCAATGTTATTGAACCATCTATATAAACACTGGAAATAAATGATGGACATGTTTATTATTGTGAGCTAGAATGCACAACCATATTCTTTTAGGATGTAAGAGTCCCATGCGCAACCTTTTCTAATCCATTAAAAAACATGCCTCTTATACTGAAAATCTGGGAAATTTTACTGTAGGCAACAGCTACATATATTTACTACTGGTAAGTCCCTGCTGTGCCTCCAGGTGATTTGCATTATTTCAAAACTTTTACAATATTTGTAGTATATCCATATGCAATTATGAAACAAATGTTTGCTTTCATTTGTACAAATTGTTGGCATTTCACCCCTCCCATTGTGAAAATCTGGTGAGCTGATGTTAAGAGAGAAGGGGGCGGGAACTGTTTCTTTGATCTTCCGTTCCTGACTCTGTGCTGAGAAAGAGTATGTTGCTATCTCTGCTGAAGATAAGATGACTGAGTGGCTAAGTGAGAAGTTGTAACACTCACACAGCCTGTATATTCTGTAAATATGCTGTAGTTTGTATAAATAAAAGGAGAATTACTTCTAAAGACCTTTGCAGCCACATTGTATGCTTACTGGTGAATTTGGTGCTCATAGCATACAGTTGTGAGTCCATGGTTTCTGGATTATGCTGAAGGTGTTCCAGTCGTCCTGCCTAGGCATAGGGGCTCAAGACGTGGACAGATCCTGTGCAATAATGAGTTATTGGCATCATTTCTAATCAGTGTGGGGAAGCATATTTTTTCCTAGTGGTATTTTGGGTGGGATGGTGTTCCCCAAAGAATTAACAAATATCCCCTAACAATCTGAATCCATGTTTTAAGATTTTGAGACATTTTTGCTTAGTGATAAAGTGTGCCATACCACATTTGGTTTTTCTAAAGATTACTGAAACCACACAAATCTAGTAAAGCAGTAACTGCCGAAAGCTTTTAGAAACCCATCTTTATTGCATTAGCTATTTTGGATCATGACTATGAATATTTGGGCATTCATCCTTAGAGAAAGCAAAGTACAGTGATGAAAAATAATCCAGTAAACAAAGGTATCATTTTATTACAGTTTAATTCATTCTACACGTTTATAACAATGTTATTGCCATGGGTGGATGAGCTTGATATATCACTATTGTCAATATGTTTTGATTAAATATCAGGAAACTGAAAGGTATTGATGCATTTTCTCTCTCTCTTTTCTTTTTTAAAAAGGTCAATGGTAGGAGAAACAGATTGGATTTAATGGTCAAATAATTTTTCCATAGAAATAAACAGCACCTCAAATTAGTAAAAATGATCTAGTTCAGAACAGGGTCACCTTCCTGCTTCTTCAAGTGTCTACAATTCTTTTCATATTTGCACAAGCATCTGTCAGAAAGGATTAACAGGCTGAACTTGGCATGACAGCTTGAGATGCCCGCTGCACTGGGTCAATTCACCATCCACAAACAGAACTCAGGATGACGGAACATTCTGAGCATGGAGCGCATTGAAGTTCCTGCTAAGGAATACCGGGATCACAGGCACAATCTTTTGGCTTTTGGACACATTCATAGAGCCAGACTCCCTTGGACACATGCTCAGGTGTTTCTCTAAGAGACAAATGCATAAATTAACGTTTCTTAGAAGAGAGCCAGTGTGGTGTAGTGGTTAAGAGCAGTAGACTTGTAATCTGGGGAACCGGGTTCGCGTCTCTGCTCCTCCACATGCAGCTGCTGGGTGACCTTGGGCTAGTCACACTTCTTTGAAGTCTCTCAGCCCCACTCACCTCACAGAGTGTTTGTTGTGGGGGAGGAAGGGAAAGGAGAATGTTAACTGCTTTGAGACTCCTTCGGGTAGTGATAAAGCGGGATATCAAATCCAAACTCCTCTTCTAGCGGATGCTTGTCTCCTGCAGCTACCACTGCTGCTTCTCTTTTAGAAAACGTGTGTGTGTGTGTGTGTGTGTGTGAGAGAGAGAGAGAGAGAGAGAGAGAGAGAGAGAGAGAGAGAGAGAGAAGAGTGCTTAGTAAGTCTGTGGGTGAAAAAGTTAAAAGTGAATTCTGCTTTTGATGATCTTACAATCTGAACACTCACTTGCCTTTGGTACTTTCTACTTCTATTTATTATTGAAGCTCCTTTGTCTTGTGTGTACTCGTCTGGTCAGTTCTGTTTGCTTCGTCCCCCGGTCATGCATTCTGTGAAACCAAAGGACACTACATGTGCATATTACACATCACAGCACCCTGATGCCTTTTGGGTTGTTTGTAATAAGTTGTGTGTTGCCGCCGGAGCATTGTTCTTACAATGGATATAAATACTCTTACAGAGCAATCCTAAACACATCTACTCAGAAGTAAGCCCCACTGAGTGCAGCTTTATAGGAATGCAACCTAAATAAACGAATAAAATTAAAGCACATGCTATATTGCACACAGGTTGGAGAAGTGACTTACAATTATTGTTCTCCCTGACGTTTGTTGTCGGTCTCTTCTGGGGGAGAAAGTGGCAGCCAGCTGTATGTCTTCTATCCCTATCCTCTGAATTGGGTCTAAGCCAGGATCCAGTTGTTGAATTTTTTCAGGGAGGAGGTAAAATATTGACTTTTTTTAGGGGGGCACAGTTATTCAGCTTCTTTGGGGGGAGCCAATGATCTACCAGTGATCTACCGCAGATGTCCAGTGATCTACTGGTAGATCACGATCTACCTGTTGGACATGCCTGGTATATATGAAAAGGATCTAGGGGTCTTAGTAGACCATAAGCTTAGCATGAGTCAACAGTGTGGTGTAGCAGCAAAAGAAGCTAATGCTATTCTAGGCTGCATCAACAGAAGTATAGTGTCCCGATCAAGGGAGGTGCCTTGGTCATACCACACCTGGAGTACTGTGTCCAATTCTGGGCACCACAATTTAAGAAGCCGGAACGTGTGCGGAGGAGGGTAACCAAGATGATCAAAGGTCTGGAAACCAAGCTTTATGAGGAACAGTTGAAGGAGCTAGAAACAGTTGTTTAATCTGGAAAAGAGGAGACAATAAGAGCCAACTCCTAGGGCCATAAAATATTTGAGGGTGAAGAGCCCCTACAAAGTTGATGGCCATTCCCAATCATATGGTGTGTGTGTGCTGCATCATGTGATTAATTATGGACCCCACACAAAATTTTATTCAAGTTTGCATCCCTAGAGGAGACTGAGAGGAGACAGCCATCTTCACATGGCTGTCACATGGAATAGAGAGCCAGTGTGGTGTAGTGGTTAAGAGCGGTAGACTCGTAATCTGGGGAACCGGGTTCGCGTCTCCGCTCCTCCACATGCAGCTGCTGGGTGACCTTGGGCTAGTCACACTTCTTTGAAGTCTCTCAGCCCCACTCACCTCACAGAGTGTTTGTTGTGGGGGAGGAAGGGAAAGGAGAATGTTAGCCGCTTTGAGACTCCTTCGGGTAGTGATAAAGCGGGATATCAAATCCAAACTCTTCTTCTCTTCTTCTTCTTCTTCTCCTGCTAGCTGGCTATTCATATAAAGGATGCTGCTTTGTCAGCTATGAATTACTCATACTACAAATTCCCCCAAAGCAGAATTCACTCATATACATGCTTAAAATAAAGACTAGTATTTGAAATACTTAGAAATGAGGAATATATATATATATGCCTCATTTCTAAATATTTCAAATACTAGTGAAATAGTGTTTTGGAAAGGAAAATCAAAACAAGTGCTCAAGGTTTATGTGGAAATTGCCCACTCCTGTATAAAAGACCTTTGTCCTTCCCCTTTCAAAAGCATGATGGTTATTTGGAAGTGTTTTAGAATGAGGTGAAAAGAGACAAACGTTTGACATATCAAAGTTCAAGGGGCTCGTAATCCATCCCTGGATTACACATGACCTATGGGAGTGTGGAGGAGCACACGGCGTCTTTATGAGAAGACTTGTTTCAGCATTCCAGCCCTGTTATGTCTGCAGATGGATGCCAGACATTCCAGCCCCAAGTAGCCATTCAGAAGAGGTGAGTCAGGACGTCTTTACGATAGGCAACACATTGCAATAGAAGAAGTGGAAAATCAGGTTGACACCCTTGTGGGAGACATATTGCTAGATGTACTAACAATCTTACTTTTGGATACCTTTAATATCCATTCTGAATGTCAGTTAATCCTTTTTTTGTTTTTACTATCAGTGATCAACTAGGCATGTGGATAACCTACCTGAACAAAAACTGCAGAAGGTAAATCCAGTGATTACTGCTCAAGTTTTATGACTGATGGAAAGGTTGAGCATAACCTCCAATATTTCTCCGATGAAATAGGGCACCCTATTCCACCACCATCATGTTATTATTTATACCCTATATCTATCTATCTATCTATCTATCTATCTATCTATCTATCTATCTATCATCTATCTATCATCTAACTTTTCAATTTTACATCTCAAAATAATCATCTTTCATTATACCATACATTCAGTGTCTTCCCTCCTTCCCCTTCCATGGTTCATTTAGTTGATCCACCATTCCTGCATATTTTGCTATAACCATCTAATTCAGTTCTCCTTACATCACTCTAATATTTATTATACTTTTGAATTTACCTTAATGCTGCCATCGTTTTCAACTGTGCATAATTATTTTCCATATACTCTGCAAAAGTTTTCCACTCCTCTTTAAATACCTGTTCTTCTTGCTCTCTTATTCTATTCGTTAGACCAGATAATTTTGCATATTCTACCATCTTAAATTGCCAATCCTCCTTACCTTGGACCTCCCTCACTTTCCATTTTGGGGCTAACAAAATCCAAGCCACTCTTGTTGCGTACATAAATAAGTATTTCTGGCACCTGGGGACCTCTTTCTGAACAATTCCTAACAAATGCCTCCAGTCTTTTTGGGGAGGTTGTTTTAAACATTTTTTTTATTATCTACCACATATGAAAAAAAGTTGCTTCCATTTCTTTACATTTCCAACACAGATCTGATTGTACTTTATACATCTTAGCCAATCTACTAAACCTTTGGGAGAAACTTTGGAAGAATGACTTGAAATTCACTGCCTGCTACACATTGAAAGAGAATTACATGAAAATGATTCATAGATGGTATTTAACCCTGAGTTCTATATTGTGCCCTATGTCCATTGCCCAGTGTGTCATTGAAGCTTTAACCAGCTCGTCCTTTGTTTGCTATTCCAATAATGATTTATACAATTTAGACAGTGGTTTTTCCTTATTCTGTAATAATTCTCTTTCACATTGTGAGCTTTGGTCCAAAACCCCACTTTTCTTATCTAGTTTAAACATATAATGTATTTAGTGATGCTGTAACCAATCCGTAACTTGGCTCCTTAATTCTTCCATTGGTTTCAATCTGATTTCACTTGCTGAAAAGTTCAACAGATCTCCATAAGTCGCCTACTGTCTGTCCATATTAATTCTCTTAACTATAATTGCTTCAGAGGGTGATAACCATAGCAGTGTTTTCCTTTCCAACAAATTTTTGTATTTCTCCCAGACTGTACAAATTTCTCCTAATAATGTGGTTCATAAAACTCTTACATATTTTAGCTTTCCCTTATCAAATACATGCATGCCAACCATTTTTTATATTGTGGCCTTCCAAATCTAAAATGTGTGCATTTTCCAATACAATCCATTCCTTTAGCCAACACAGGCTGCCCCATAATACAATTTTAGGTCTGGCAGATCAAGATTTTGTGTTTAATTCAAGGTTTCCCCCTTGCTCATCTAACTGCGTTGCCCCAGCCTCTCTAGGTGGCTTCTGGCATATATAAAAATATAATAAAACATTAAACATTTAAAAAACTTCCCTATACAGGGCTAACTTCAGATATCTGCTAAAGGTTGTATAGTTACTTATCTCCTTGGCTCAGGGGCTGCATAACTCCATACCTTCCAACATTTCTCCAATGAAAATAGGGACATTCTAAGGAAAAGTGGGACATTCCAAGAGCAAATCAGAAACCAGGAGAGCTTCTGTAAATCCGAGACTGTCCCTGGAAAATAGGGAGGGTCTGGTTGAGGTGTTGCTTGTTCCCACATAAGAGATGCTGCAGGAGAGCTGGATAAATCAGCTATACCTTTAAAATGCTAATTTAATTTGCAGTATTTCCAATTCCCAGTTTCTTAATAGCTGGGAATTTACATTGTGCCCCCTCCATCCAGTTTCTTGATTAATCTGTATCATTAATCATTAAAGGGGGAAAATTGAGCTTATTATTTCCATGCCCAGGTGGTCACGTGACTATTAATTCCACAAAGTGACAAGAGGTGTTCATATAAGCTTGTTGACAAAGATTTTAATTAAAGGGAAGCAGTCTCCACACAGGGTCATTAGTTTGCTGATTATTGCTGAACTTACGCATTTGTAAGTCAGCTTTTATTAAATTAATTTGCATACAGGTATGTCAGTTCTTCAGCATTACCCTGGGGGTTTCCTTACTATGAAGAGCTGCACTCAATTAGCATTGAGTGAACACATAAAATAATTAGGCACTTGGTTAAGGTATAGAAGACACAATTATCCTGTGAATTTACATTCAGTTTCATGATACGGACACACAACTTTTAAGTTTTAAAAGTTCATGAATGGAACTCTAGACGTAGTTTGGCGATCTTTTGAATTGATTTGATGAACTTTGTTACACTGAACTAGTTTATTCCAAGCACTGATGAAGAAGCTTTTCATGCAGTACTGAATTTTTTCCATGACTCAGACTGCAGGTGAGAATGGCCACTTACCCAGTCCTAGGGTGGGTGGCGGTTGTGGCGCAGTGCGGCAGCACCACGTCCTCCTGGAGCCATGCTATTTTTTTTCCTGTAGCCATTGGTGCTTCCCCTGGGCTGTCAGGAAGCATCCTGGGTTCCCATCAGACCAAGCTTTGAATTCACCCAATCCACGGCAGGCTTGGGTGCGGCTCTCATCTCGCTTTCAGGCTGAGGGACCTGGCATTTGTCCACAGACAGCTTTCTGGGACATGTGGCCAGCATGACTAAACCGCTTCTGGTGCAATGGGACACCATGACAGAAACCAGAGCGCACAGAAATTCCATTTACCTTCCTACCACAGCGGTACCTACTTATCTACTTGCACTGCTATGCTTTCAAACTGCTAGGTTGGCAGGAGCTGGGACAGAGCATTGGGAGCTCACCCAGTCGCATGGATTCAAACTTCCAATCTTCTGATCGGCAAGCCCAAGAGGCTCGGTGGCTTAGACCACAGCGCCACCCACCTCCCTGGTCTTTCCTTAGAATAGGTTACCAGCCATTAGCGTCTCCACACGTTCCGCAATGAAGACTGACGGTGGACTTTCATTCAGCTTCTCTGCAGATGCTTTCCTATAGTATCTGTATCTGGGAATTGAACGTCGGAGTCATGAATGAAAGGAAAATAAGCTGAAGCTGGTAAAATGGTCCCAAGCTGAAATTGTATGTGGGGGTGAGGAAGAACATATGTTTGACCTTCTGCTCCACTGGAAACAGAGACTCTCTTTTTAAAAAATAACTGCTAGTGATATGGTTTCTTTTCTTGGTTCATCCACTCTCTGCATTGGCGGATTTAGGAAGGCAGCAAAAGTGAAGAGAGACGATCCAGCTACTAACCAGCTATCACTGACAATCAGTGAAGGGTGATAAATTGCAGATAACAGAAAGACTTATACTGCTTTCTCAGGGCTAACTCTGCTCCAGACATCCCTGAAAATGCAGGTATTAAATTTTCTGTCTCAGAGGAATAATCTTTTTAAAATCCAGCTATAATTTTCCCCCCTTCCTCAGTCTGCCTTGCAATGTTGCAATAGGCAGGAGTCATTTTAGGTGCTTTTACTACCTGTGGATCCTACAGAGGGGGGAAACAAAAAAACGCAATTTTTTAGTCTCTGAATTCCAGATTTGGTGCTAGCATTAGGAGGTATAAAATACTTGGTTACCCTACAAGGATATGATTGCTGCCTGTTAACTTTTAAAATGGTAATATAGCCATGACTGGCCATTTTGAAAACATTGGTGGGTTGCACAGAGAGCCTGGCCAGATATTTAGAAATCTTGTCGGAGTTTTGATTTGTTTTAGTCTATTTTTTAGCTTCTCTGTGTTTTAAATTACAGTTTTAGTAATTATTTTATTATTTTATCTTTCTTGAAAACTGTTTTGGGTTTTTTCACGTCAACCAAATGGGTGGGAAATAGATAGGTTGATAGATTGATTGATTGATTGATTGATTGATCGATCGATTGATCGATCAATCAATAGATATAGATAGAATGATAGAGTGGTGGGTTGTCAAAACAGTCTATCATCGGGGTTGCCAATAAAGTGTCTATGACTTCTAATGGTGCCTGTGAAACCACTGGACAGCATCCCAGCATTCATGACCCCCCCCCCCAAAAGCACATAAAGGAGGAAGGAGGAAGAGTGCCACTTTCCACTTCCTCCTTCAACTCTATGAACTGTTAGAAGCTCAGATTGGCACCTGAGCCAGCAATCTGGGCCTTGGTAAGTGCATCAGGATTGTAAAAGTGAGAAAAGTGTAGTTTCATTCTACTGCATCTGACCATAGCTGTCAACTTTCGGATTTGAAAATAATGGATTTTTTCAAACTTTCGGATTTGAAAATAAGGGATGCCGTGAGGGTGGTGCAATGGCACCAAGTAGCCTCACCACCCTGCGCTCCAGAGGCTGCGCGCGAACGGGTGAGCGAAAGAGCGAGCGCGTAGACGGCAGGCGGGCTGTCTATCTGGTTGGGCATGAGGGTCTGGCTGCACAAGGCATGCAAGCTCCGCCCCCAGTCGGTCTCAGACTCCTTATTGGCAGCTGAGCAACGCAGCTGAGGAGCCTCCCTGGCCGGCAGGGAGGGAGAGGAGCTGCTTCCTTTGAAATCTGGGAAATTTAAGGGATATCAACAATCCGGGATAGCAGCGGGAAACGGCATTGGAATAAGGGAGTTTCCCACCAAAAAAGGGAGGGTTGACAGCTATGGATCTGACTTTCACCCAGGCCCCTTGGAATAGGAAGTATGTGTGAATGCTTTCTAGCTTTCTGAGGGTGGAGGGGAGGGGATGAGCTATGGAAAAGTGGGGAAAGCAACCAAAGAAGGTAATGGCCACCACACTCTCTCAACACTCCATATGAGCCCAAGGACCCCAAAGGCTGGCAATTCTTTCTTTTTTTCCAATTTTTTTTTATTGGTTTTAACAAAGTAATACCATTAAAAAACAAACAATACTAAACACACAAAAAGAAAACAACAACAATAATACACATAAAAACATAATTCCTTTAAACCTATTAATCCTTCTTATCATTGTGGGTTGACTTCCTCCCATCCTCTCTTCCTGCGTTCCTTGTATATCATCATTAGTAATTTCTTGACATCATTGAAAACATTTTTAATTAATTAACCTCAATATCTCTTCTACCCTAATGTCAATATCATTTATTCCAACAATTATAAACCTTAAATCTATCCTCTAAGTCTACAGCCTCCCTTATCTTCCAGCTTACTTCTATTCTTTAATCTTACAATACTTTTTTAAATATACTTTAAATTTCTTCCAGTCTTCATCCACCACTTCCTCCCTCTGGTCACGAAGTTTTTCGGTCAGCTCAGCAAGTTCCATATAGTCCATCATTTTCATCTGCCATTCTTCTATCATTGGTAATTCCTCTGATTTCCAGTTTTTAGCTAACAAAATTCTAGCTGCTGTTGTGGCATACATAAAGAAAGTCCTATCAACTTTTGGGATTTCCTGTTTTACAATAAGGCTGGCAATTCTTGACCTAGCCTATTAATGCAGGGCTTATGGGTTGTGAAAAGGTCAGCATGCCAAAGACCTGGGAATTAAAGTTGTTCAAAGAAAGTGTGGCAAGATACAGTGATGGTTCTTCATGGGTTAAAGGTAGACTAGGGAGTACAGACCCACAAATCTGTCAATTTCAGTTTTTTCCTCATTTCTCAATTTTCCAATCTTAGCTGCACTTTTCCCCACTTCCACATCACTTTGCAGTTGTTGTTTTAAGTCCTCATAAAAATTCAATCTGTTAAAGTCATTTCCAATCCTGATTCTGCGGCATTAGCTATCTACCAGTTTGGTGTCATCTGCAAATTTGATTAGTATCCCCTCACTTCCTGCATCTAAGTCATTTATAAAGACGTTGAACAACAATGGGCCCAGGACAGAACCCTCCAGCATCCCACTTGTCACTTTTCCCCCAGCGATAAATCCGCCTAGCAGTAACCTCATCCAACCCACATTGTACCTCCTTCTCTGCAAATATATCATGGGGGACTTCATATAGGACGTGGCCAGGAACATTTTGTTTCCATGGGCCAGATCCTTATCAGGATCTCCATTAGGGGGCCAATTTGAGAGGTGGGTGGGTCACCTGCCTATTTGTGGGGCAGCTCTCTCTGTTCCATATATTTGCCACCACCCAGTTATGGGAGGCTAGCCTCTCCTAGCACTTGAACCTGCCACCTGACAGTAGTATATTCAAATGTATTCCTTTCTCATGCAAATGAATGTGACATTCATTTTTAATTTTAAGAGGGGGAAAAGACTCCTGGAAAACCTTTAGAAGTCTTTATACAAAGTGACAGTAAAATGCAAATTGGACATTAAGTCCAAAAGTAATTAATAATAAATATGAGATGAATGCATCCTATTCCCCAATTCAGTGATCAAATGATTTGTTAATCAAGCACTTACTGAATTGATGTTTGATACTCATCTAAGTGACTAACCAACTTTTGTAATGTAACTAAATGAGCAAAGTAGCATAATCATATTCTTATTAATATGTTAGCTTTGTAAGGAATATTTCTGTATTGGAGGCATCTGACAAGATAGCTGAGGCAAGTTAATTAGATTTCAAGTGAACTACTAACCATGTTAATTTATATTTTATAAGAAAGGTAATTAAAATCCAATATCCTATAGCCGCAGTACAGTTTCTTTTTATACTCTATACAAACTTTGCATTACAAGTAAATTAAACACTGCGAGTAAAATGAATCGGCCTAAGAGCCCAACTCACCATTTATTGCCAGTATAGTGAAAATCATGCAGGAAATGGTTTATCTTTTACATATTTATTACGGCTCATCAAAGGCTCCTTAAGCAATCATTTGGTGCAATAAGTGATTCTATATGCAAATGTAAATGCAGGTTTGACAAATATAAATATAATAATAATAATAATAATAATAATAATAATAATAATAAATTTTTATTTGTACCCCGCCCTCCCCAGCCGAAACCGGGCTCAGGGCGGCTAACAACAGTAAAAATCACAATAGAATAAAAACCAATTAGTTAAAATACAAGTTAAAAACCAGTTTAAAATGCCGATTCATTTGCACCCATTACCATATGTAAATATGCATTTGAAACACAGCTTCTCTTACCCCTGTTTCTGTTCCGTGAGAAAAATCACGTAAGAACAATAGTTTATAAATGCCAATTGCTGCAAAGTATTGAATTAAAATAGATGTATTAGTCCATTAAGCATGGGCTTCCAGTCATAAGATAAAGGCTTTCTTCAGTACCACTAAATGCACATTAAGTTCCATTTCAGACTGTTTATAACCTCAAATTGCACTTCAGGGTACTTTGTTAAGTTGGCTGTTCTCTTTTCCTTCCCCGTTCATGGTGATGCTTCTAGGAACTTGGAGTGCAGGGAGAATTAAGACATTTCCAGGGAATACCAAGAATTGTTACTAACATGACATAAACCACTAATGATACCTAGTCAGCTAAGGGCATCTTTTGAGCTAATAAGGCTTTCAAATGTTCTGGACAGACCCCATTTACCGTACTTTTCTGTTTATTAGACAAGGTTTCTTTATTCTAAAATAATGTTCAAAATCGGGGGTCGTCTTATACACAGGTACTGCAGAGGGGGGACGGGCGATTGGTTGCAGCCGCGAGCAGGAGCTTGTGAGCGGTGATTGAGTGGGTGATTGGTGGCTGCTTTGGATTGGCTGCTGCTGCGGCAATTGGGTTGGTGATTGGTGGCTGCAGCAAGGGCTGTTGTGGATTGGCTGCCGCTGCGACAATTGGGCGTGCGATTTCCGACTGCTAGTTGCGAGCGGGCAGACGCTTGGCGGTTTTAGCGTTGCGTGTGATTGGCTGCGTTTGTCAGTCGTGTGAGTGATTTTTGTTAGCCCCCCCCCCCCCAACAAAGCTCAGCAACTCCGGGCAATCCTCCCCCAAAAAAGCTCAGCAACTCTGGGCTATCCTTCCCATTTTATTAAACTGGAGTACCCAAAAATAGGAGCCGTCTTATACACAGGGGCGTGTTATACACGGAAAAATACGGTAAATAGCTCTTTGCCAAATGTGTCATGCCAACCTCTTCTGGGTTTATTGGTCATCTGGGGCATCATTTCTGAATGTGTTTCCCCCCCCACACCTCACCCCCATCAGTTGATGCAGAAGCAACTGTAGTCAGCATGGGATTTCTGGGATGATGCACTTAGAAAGAGCTTTTTAAACAACCAGCAAGGCAAAGACTTGACAGTGTCAGATGCGATCTGTCACTCAGACGTAGGGTGTTCCACTATAAATGGCAACAGGGTGAATGCACCCTAAAAGTGACATCGCAAGCCAATTACACATTCCAGAAGACAAGAGGAACCTCTCTTTCACAGACGTCAAATCAGTCCACTGTTGATGCCTTCAGTGTTAAGAGAGAAGGCGGAGAAAGGAAAGTAGTCGTTGCTATCATCACGTACATTTCTTATGCCCTTACACATTTTATTGGTCACAGCTAGGGATGGGGAAGAAATCCAATCCACATTGAATACAAACCTAGCTAGTTCACACTATCCAAAACAATATGAAACTAGAACACAGCCATGCTCACTCCACCGAATTTTGCAATGCAGTTCCCCGGCCAAGTAATGTGCACCAAAATGCATACTAATTAATGAAAATAATAGGCAAACATGCATCATTTTGGGGGAAATTTCATTGCATGCATAAATGTGTACATTAGGAGCAAGCCGTGTGAAAATACTGATGCATTTTCATGTTAACTGTTATGTATTGGTTTAATATGTATGCATGAGTTTCACTGTTAGTTCTGTAACTGCCTTTCCCGCTCCAGGGTGATTCAAACGGGTGCGGGGCCAGTTGCTATTGGTTAACTTGTTAGCACAATTTGAATTCTTACTCTGACTGGGTCCCGCCAAAATCTAAATGTATCCTTTCCCCAACTCCTGTTCCTGAGAGTATAAAAGGAGCTCGCCCTTTCCCTCCAGTCAGTCATGTTCCTACTGCAATAAAGAAGATTGTTTTTGTTAGACTTGACTCCTAGCATATCCTTGCTAGCATGCTGAATCACTACTCAGAGCTGATTACATGAAGAGCTGAAATCATATAGACACTGCACCCGTGACAGAACATTAACCTTTAATAATAATAATAATAATAATAATAATAATAATAATAATAAAAAAAAATGCAAACTGATATACAACCTTAACTTTAGATTGGAAAAATGAGAAATTGAAATCAGTAGATTTGCCCTTCTCTACTTGCAGTTGATTGCTCAAAGCTGATTTTGTAGGTTTTTATGCATGTTGTTAGAAAAGCAATAGTTAGACAACATGCTTTGATATCAAACTGTTTTAAAGTAAAGGGGTGGGGAGTTGGAATCAATGACTTCGTACACAGAACTATGTGGATGGAAAGGGTGTCATGCTTCTTGTTTGACCCTGATGGAAAAATGTCTGAATAGTTTCTAATCTTGAGATACTACATGCATCTCCCCCCCCCCCCCCGTCCCCCGCCTTAGGCTTCTCACTTGAAGAGAGAGGAAATCATTTAAAAACAACTTTGGCTGTTTATTTGTAAGAAGTTTTTCAGCAATTTTAGGCTTCCCAGGTAGGAAGGGAAATCAAAGCACAAGAACCAGGATGAAGTTAATCACCCAATCTGTTTGCCATCTTACCCAATTACTGCTTTTCCTCACCATGAAATTGGCTTTGGAAAATCTTGTTTTGGCTCCGTTGGAACCGATTCAGTAATACGTAAAAGAAGGGTAAATAGATCGCAGATGCTCTTTGCGTAATGTGTTTTAAAATGTTACTGCTTCCAAATGCTAGGGGCTATTTTCATAGTTCACTCATACAATGCATTTCTGCGAATTAATACATCCCATATTGTTACCTTTCTCAGGAAACTCTGCATAAAATATTCTGGCGAAAATCCGAATGGGAGCTAGTGCAGTCAGTCAGCCAGGACCAAACTACATGTAATGCTCCCAAGTTAGTTACTTACAAAATGCAGCCACAATGGCTGCAGACTAAATCAGAAGAACAGGTGTGGGGATTCTTAAGTGGAGGCTGGAGACCATATATCACGAATGCATCAATCTAGGGGGTTTGGGCTAGATAGCTTTTGAAGTCCCTTCCAGCACCATGAGCCAAACCACAGTCTAGAGATCAGGACACAAATATGCATTCTACGGTTCAAGGAATTAAGGGCATCTAGAAAATATTTTTACACATGGGGAACCCTGAAGCTGAAAGTATTCCCAGCAATTGTGAGCGAGTCCATAGCAGAACACTCGAAACATATGTAGAGCAGATCACTGGTGAAAGTTAGCAAACACACTGACAGGCTCTCACAAGGAAATAACCATGTAGTAAAAAAAAACCATGTATGTAGATATTAAACACATGGGAAACAAAATTTCTTCTTTTTATGTACATGTATACACAAATCACAGATCATCATTGGGCAGAGATATATTAAGTGTGCTAGAGTGTGATCCAGATTCTCACTGCTTTCCGTTCGCTGATCCAGATATAACACTAAGCTATAACTTAGCATTACCAGAATGAGACTAGGTTCATTCTGGTTTAACATAAACCATAGTTTAGTGTGGCCAGATTTAGCCCAACTTCCCTCCAGCACATGCCTTCTTCCCTTCTCCAGATCAGCTGTGAGATTTGAAGATTTAACTCCTGTGTTTTTTTATTATTCACTGCATTTGGTCCTAACAAAGATTATAGTGACTCGAAACAAGCTAACATCAAGCCATAGTTTATCAAGTTGCCTTGGTTTCGCTAACCATAGTGAATTTAATTGCAGAAGCTTCTGATCACCTCCTGACAGCTGTGCCGGAGGGGCAGAAGGAAGAGGGAGCATGCAATTCCTGGAGAACCTAGACTCATCCTCATAAGATTAAACCATGATCTAGTGTTACATTCATATGTACCCTCCGCTATTTCTCATGTACATGCATGCAGAGGACATACTTGCTCCTGACATGAAATGACTGTTCCACACATTTAAAAACAACCCCTAAAACAGCAATTTAACATGAATTTTACTATCTAACGAGACCACTGATCCATAAAATGAAAGCAATAAACAATGTACTGCAGTCACACAATCAATCAGTAGCTGAACTGGGTTCCACAGTTACAAAAACAAAACAAAAAGAGCCGCAAAAACAAAAACGCAAAACAAATAGCAAAAACAGACAGATGTCAGCATATCACTCAAAATGGAAGTGTGGCACTCAAAACGGAGCACATTTGGCTTCCGGAAAAAGTTTGCAACCCGGAACACTTACTTCCGGGTTTGCAGTATTTGGGTTCCAAGTTGTTTGAGTACCAAGGCGTTTGAGAACCAAGGTACCACTGTACAATGATGAATATATTTATACAAAATGTGTACATTGTGAAAAAAAATGCAAATTTCATGTGTTTTTAATTCAGGGATTGATGTGGAAACAGGGCAGAATAGACTTATGGTATTAATGGACAGGTGAAACGGACATGGAGCAGAAACAGAGTGAGCCATCCATCCTTACATGTCCCTATCCTGACCAAGGCTAAATTTGTGCTGTCCCACATGTTTTGTTGGATCCGAGCAAAATATCTCTACACTGACTTAGAACAAATGTTGTAGTCGATTTGTAAAGTTGCATGGCACAGCTGATGTCGCTGTTCCTTCAATGCTGCTGTTATTTAACTTAATTAATTTAACGAGCTCCAAATGTAATAGGTTTATTTATGTTTCTACATGTGCCGAATGTGAAGGGCCATAATTTCCACTATGAAAACGCAGCAAGGTCCGTGCAGAATACACACACACACACATACACACACACACAGAGTTGAAATTAATTATGAATAATAATAATAATAATAATAATAATAATAATAATAATAATAATAAATGCTGGTGTGGATTTTAAAAGACCATGCATTTTTGCCTGAACAAGATCACTTGGCATAAGAGAATTTATCAACTTCATTTTCTCTCAGTGTCTCCTTTTTCCAGTCATAAGTTTCCATTCTCTACATTTCCACATCAGTTTGCATTTTAAAAAAAGTCCTCGAGAAAATTCACCAGCACTTTAGTACAGTGGTACCTCGGGTTAAGTATGCTTCAGGTTAAGAACTCCGCTAAGAACAGAAATCGTGCTCTGGCGGTGCAGCGGCAGCAGGAGGTCCCATTAGCTAAAGTGGTGCTTCAGGTTAAGTACGCTTCAGGTTAAGAACGGACCTCCGGAATGAATTAAGTACTTAACCCGAGGTACCACTGTACAAATTTCCCCTAATATACACTTTCGTACACAACTCAGACTAGGACATGCCTTTTTGCAAAACATCTTTCCCTAATAACAATGCATCTGCATATGTTTTAGTGACAATTACAAACATACAATTCTGGACACCTGTCTGTCTCTAAAGACAATGGAGTATGCCTCCAGGGGTGAAGTCAAACTGCTGTGTTGACCTCCCCAGAGCACAAGCCTGGACAGTGTGTATGGAGCTCCTGGGCTGCCCAGATGTCTCTTGGCCTCGTTGATGTGGTCCAAAGGACAGCAGAGCAATGCATTTGGCACCAGCTTGGCTGTAGGAATTGTTGGAAGGAGGCATACAAAGCTCCATCCAATCATCTTAGGGACTCCACTCCAGATCTGTGTAGGGTTTCCTCATTAGACTTTTCTTCTCCCAAAGATATCCCTTAAGACAGCAGATATTTAGGATCAGTGTTTTCCTTCTCCTAGATGGGATACCTTCCCAGGTTGACAAGCCCCATCTGCCCCTCAGACCCTCTACAGCATGGCCTTCTTGACCATTGGGCCCACTATTGGTCTCATCCATTCAATCCACCAGAGCCTGACACTTCTAAACATGACACCACACAAGCATCACAGCTCAGCTCCTTTGCTAAGTTAATTATCCAGCAAAGGATCTGAATTACATTGGGGAAAATGCTTTGCTTTGTCAAGGCAAGCTGAGCAATTGAGCTGCCCATCTTATGAAGCCTCGCAGCAATCGCGCTGCTGAATAGTGTAAATCTGAAGTTAAACGGAAAGCCCTCTGTTTTGTAAACTAAAATTAAATGGAAAGACCTTGGTCTTGTAAAGTTAAAGGCATGGTGCTTTTTATAAGCCCTTGAGTTAAGGGAACATGCCAAATCGGCCGTCTTTAGGTTGCTCAGATGCAAGTGCAGTAGACAGGTTGTGAAAGTGAGCGCTTGCTTGAAATGTACAAAGAGAGTGAAATAATTAAAAGCGACCTGTTCAGTCTTTAAGTACGACATGGCTCCAATGACCCTGTAGCATATTGCAACAGAGCATTTCAGAATTACACCTGTGAATTGATGGGAAAGCTACACTTCTCTTGCGGGGAGCTGCAGCCTCCCCCAAAAAGCCTGTTAAAAGGACCGCATACTCTTAAACCATGTGTACACCATGTGTCAAAAAAAATATGTTTCTCACAACATAATACCACTGACATTTCATGAGTCAGTTGTTTTGCACTGGAAAAGAAGCATCTGATGAACATTAATAAGACATTTCACTATCTCATAGGAGCATGACGAGTCCGCTTAGCTCAGTCTTTTTCTGCACTGACTGCAGCTGGTCTCCAAGGTTTCAGAAACTGGCCTTTCTCAGTCCTTCCTGTGTGTGTGTGTGTGTGTGTGTGTGTGTGTACTATATATATATATATATATATATATATATATATATATATATACACACTGATGATGGAATGTTAAAGGTGTGAGCCTTCAAAGCTGGAGCTCTTGAGATCTTAGTCGGACTCCTGGCTAACACTGAAATACCACGAACTGAAAAATTCATGGAGGAGAAGGCTATGGGTACCTAGTCTAGGAAAATCATAGTTAGAACTCACCTATACGGACTTATGGTCTTACCTATGTTCTTACTTTTTTTCCACCCTGTGTTTCCACCATCCATATGCTTCATGTAATCTTTGGACACAGTTAAATACTAATACATACATTACCAGTAAAGCAACACCGCCAAGAACATAGCATTTTGCACTTTTTCATAAATATAGGAAGAACGGAAAATCCACCTTCGGTGCACTCACTGAACCACATCAATATTTTCAGGCAATGTTTTATAAATGCTGGGCTTTATTATGAACTCTGGATTCCAACGCAGGTGAGGTGCATTTATCATGAAGTCCAGTTATCATAGCTATTGCTTTAGTGGCATGCTGAGTTACATTTGACATATGAAGCCCAAGCCAATGAACTGGATTAATGATTCCACTGGGTCCCCTTCTACCTTTCAGCAAAAATTCTGGGATGAACCACAACTGAATTCCTCAGCTCATGACTTATGTGCACCAGAGGAAACCAGCATTTACTAACATAACAGTAAAGCAACATGAGCACCAATCATTCCAGGCTCTGGGTCTCAGAACAAATAAATGCCTTTTTGTTACCATACAGGATTCTTTTTTTTCAAAATCTAATTGAAAACATTAAAAAAAGCTAATCATATTCTAGAAATCTTTCAGGTGCTTTCTGCAGCCTATTCTACAGTCACTCAGAACGCATCTAAAAGAATCAGCCTGAGGAACTGCAGAAAGCATTTTATAATCATATTAACAGGGATTCTAACAAATATGTCTCTGCAGTCGTCGATGCACAGAAGAGAGCTATAACTTGATGGTAACTCAGACAGAATTACTCTCGTGTACAGTAAATTAAATTGCTGTGGCCACAGGAGAGTTTTGTTTGCCCCGAAGTAGAGCTTGCAGATGGAACTCTGGCTAAACCGCCACATTAAAATAAAAGGCATTTCTCCCCAAATGGCAATCATTCATTCAGCACACCTTGCACAGTGCCAGAGTTATAGTTCAGTGTGCTGTGAAACCAGCTGAAGATCTGAGGTCCCTGTTTTGTTGAAAGAGGGTTTGAAATGTCTCGGGTTTCAACCATCTAAACATTTTTGAAATCAAACAGCATGCAATCCAGCAACGTGTTGAAGCGATAGCAGCGGTGCAATACAGTGAAGTCAACTGAGGTGGATTTCAGTCCACCCAAAACAAGGTCTTACAACATTGCCACATGCCTCATCCTGTGCGGAGCAGAACTGCCATTGGCTAAATGCTTCGGGCTGAACAGGTCCACGCAACCTGTAGCCTAGTGCAGAACTGAGGGAGCTAGTTAGCTATATCATGGCTAGAAAGGTAAAGGGGCCCCTGACCATTAGGTCCAGTCGCGGACGACTCTGGGGTTGCAGCGCTCATCTCGCTTTACTGGCTGAGGGAGCCGGCGTACAGCTCCCATGTGGCCAGCATGACAAAGCCGCTTCTGGCGAACCAGAGCAGTGCATGGTTTACCTTCCCGCCGGAGTGGTACCTATTTATCTACTTGCACTTTGACATGCTTTCGAACTGCTAGGTGGGCAGGAGCAGGGACCGAGCAACGGGAACTCACCCCGCCACGGGGATTCGAACCGCCGACCTTCTGATTAGCAAGCCCTAGGCTCTGTGGTTTAACCCACAGCGCCACGCACATGGTTAGTCATTAAACATGGGAGACTCTGAAAACATGGGGATACCCTGGACACCTGGATATTTTATTTGGGGCAAAAGATAAAAGTCAGTGAAATTCAATGTTGTCGACTATCAGATAATGAAACATTAAATTTAACGCTGAATGGGAGCTTTCTTGAAGAGTTTCATTTGACTAGTATAATATGTGAACAGTAACAGGCAGTGGGGCAGGGCAGTGGGGCTCTCCTGAGCTTCAGTTGCATAGTTCAATGCCAGAATGGATTACATGGTGTCAAGGTTGGCGTAGTGGAATCACACTGGTGGAGACAATCTGACACATTTTTTCCCATGCCAACCGTGCTCCCCTCTCCGCCCTGGTATGCAACAGCAATGTGGTCAGCCCAGAGGTCAGGTGAGACCCTCCGCCCTGCCCCACAACCCACTACTGGATGTGAACCACAAGCTCATGGACTGCAGCTTTGAGAACTTTTATGATCTCACTAGTAGACATTAAGCCCGCTAGAACATCCTGGAAAGCGGGGACGGCGAGAACTTGCTGAAGTGCTTGATGTACTTGGGCGCCCCGGCCAGCGCCGAATGGCCCTTCAGCAGGAAGCGCAGGAGGCGCATCGCGGCGGTGGCGGCACTGGCACCAGCCAGGCCCCGGCAGGCCAACTCAGCCGCCACTTGTAACGGCCGCTGCCGCTTAGAAGTAAGTCCACGCGAGCGCGCACCCGCCGCTTCAACAGCCCGGCCGCCCGAAGTCTCTGCGCTCCAATCCCTGTGCCCGTGGGGCACATGCGCAATTTCGCCCGGCCGCCCGAAGTCTCTGCGCTCCAATCCCTGTGTCCGTGGGGCACATGCGCAGTAGGACACAGGGACGGACACAGGGACTGGACGCAGAGACACTTGCACTTTATTACTGTAGATAGGGCAAAATCTTACCATTTTGGAAGTTCACGCTTTGGAAACTACATTAAGCAACCCCCCCAAACACCACACAAACCACTCTTCTATTGCCAATTCAATCAGATTCAGACTCCTTTTTAAACGAAGCTAGAATTTCCTTCCCACATCCCCCTGCACTTTGTTTGGACTAATTAAGCATTCACTCAGAAAGCAATTAAGACTATCCTTATTTGGACTTAAATCGAAATGCCTGATTAAGTTGACTCACGGCAGCCTTTTTCAGAAGTACCTGAGTGATTTACGGGGCACAGTCCGTTCATTTTCAACGAGACAGGTGCTTCTAAGTGATTAAGACATTTGTGGGAAATCACTTTTCCATGCCCAAACTGATCTGATGCTATAACCCTTAGGCAGTGCTGCGAATCTCGTTGCATGTATTATTTGCCAATCTCGAAAATAATCTGAAGACTAAGCAGCTACAGCTGTGCATGTAAATAAGAGTGCTTTCTGGTAAACGGAGCATATGCAAACTTCCTTTCCCATTAACGGAGAGCACTTCCTCTCCATGATAAAGGCGCAATAAATGGGCAACATAACTGGGCTAATATAAACTTGTTGAATTCTTAATAGAGGAACATGGATCATCCAATTGGCTTCTGCTTGTATTGCCTCTTTGGTAAAAGGCTGGAGAAAGTTTACAGCCGCTTTTCATTTCATTTTTTATTTTTATGCCGCCTTTCCACAGTTAAAGAAACAATGCTCAAGGCAGCTCACAGCATGACAGATTTACATAATTACAAAAGTCATAAACAATAAATAAACCACATTAAAAAAAATACACAACCAAATGGAAAACAATTTCCACATAAATCAAAATCTAAAACTAAGAATACAGCATTAAGATCACAGTTTAAAATGACATAGGTAAAAAAAATAACAGCAATTTAAACAAAAAACAAAACAAAACGGTGCCCTCTCTGCCCAGCAGCAGCAGTGGCAGCTGCCCTTTATAGAGCCCATCAGGCCCTGCCCTAGGCTAGGTGGTAAGTGGCAGGACTGGGGCCCTCAGGCGCTGAGCAGGGGAGTCCTACCTTTAGCTCCTCGCATTCTGGAAATCTAGGGTGGCTCGCACAAAGAGGACAAAACTGGCTGTTTCTTTGAAAGCGGCAACTGCCATGAAAAATGAAGAAATCCATGGGGTGATCCCTCTCTTTTGTTAGCACTTTCATGGGGTAGGGTGACGTGCCATAATGGGGTGTCATGCTTCAGCTTGCCTCCTTGAGAGTGGCAAGACCCAAGCAAGGAGGAGGAGGAGGTCCAATTTCACAGTTAAATGTGATTTCTTTCCCCCTAGAATTAAGACGGTTGTTTCTGAAACGGTAGTTTTCACTGCAAAGAAATAAAAGAATGTATCCTACAAAAAAAATAAAAAATTGTCACAGCCCTAAGAATGAGTCATACGGTAGTTTTATGATTTAAGCCTGAGACATTATTTATGTCACTTCAGATTGTGTCTATTGGCACACATATTCCTCTTTTCACGATAAACACATAATCTCTACTGGGTAAATGCGAAACACTGATGAGCCAAACACTAGGGCTTAGTGAAAATTCCAGTGGAAAAAAAGAAGAGGAAGTGTATTGCTTGAGAAATCTAGCAAGAGACGGATGTTTCCAGCAGAACCATTTCACACATATGGAACTATTGCAGCCGTATGGAATACATAAGCAGAGGAAATGAGGAAAGCATCCAAGTGTAAATGAGTACATGAGATGAGCAAGGCAAACCACAATTCCCAAACCATTGCCTCTGGAGGTGTACCCTTAAAGTAAATGGGATTACTCACTAGTAAGCAATTTCATGACAGCAGCATCATATTTCTTTATGGAGCAATAGGGAATCGGATCCTATGGTGAGAAAAGCAGGGAACAGGGATTAAGATAAATAAAATAGGGAGGACACGCTGGGCCGGATGTCTTTTCCTTTCTCCCCCTGTTTGCAAATTTCAGATGCTTTGAATGAAAAAAAAGTGACTCTACAGCTGTTCTGTGTTATCCCCACATTCTTCGTTGCTACTCTGCAGGCTAAAGGACATGCAATGTTTTTGAACAAGCAGTCCTTCACTCATGTGGATTTCATTAAGTATCACAGTGGGGGGGGGGGATGTGGTGAAAAGATCTGTGCCACCCGAATCTGCCACAGATATTCCTGTGGGAATGAGAGGACTTTCTCACCTCAAAAGGACTGCACCATCTGAGCTAGTAAACACCTGAATGGTTCCAGATTGCAATCCTGGATTAATGTTCTGATCTTCCTTGTTACTCTTCTACCTTGCTGTTCATGGAAAGCAATTTTGCAGACCATGTTTCAAAAGGGTGGCATGCACAGAAATGAGATGGTGGCATTGATTTCTGTGGTTTGAGGACTGATGTGCTGGGGCCTGTGCTACAATTGAATTTAATGGGCAGCTGTACACAGAGAAGAGCAGTAATCGGAATCAGTCTTGGTCATTGCAAGAAAGTTTTATTTGTTTGACATATTTCGCCAAGTATTGCACAAAGGTATACAAGTACAAACCATCACCACAGAGGAAGAAGAGCTGAATGGGGCTTGAGAGCAAATGAATACATTCAAGATCAGTATAGACAAATCCACACAGGTGGGTGCTCCAAAAATATTCAGGCTGGCATAGGAGAGGGAGGGCTTGGCTATAGTACCAATCACACACTATGAAGTTTAACCATGCTTAATAAACCCCTAGGAAAAATGATAACAAATGGTTCCGCTGCAAGATCAACTGAAGTTAATTAGATTAGTGGAACGAGGGATCTGTAATCAGCCTCCCATTCATTCCAGGAGGGGGCAGGCAGGAAAGACCTGGGGAGGAGCATCCCCTCTTTCTTGCAAGCCAAATTTACTTTTCTGATTTGTGGCCCAGCTCAAAGAACCACTCAAAGGCCACTCAAAGAACCATACCCAACATGAAGCTTTCTAAACAACGGTTTGTCCAATCGGCACTTGCATTTGACCAGGGATATGACCACTGTTATCAGCAGGCTGGCATCGGACACAGTGATAGGTCTCTGTATTGCACTGATTCTTCCAAAGCACTCGAACAGTAGTTTCAGTAAAATGAAGGGGGGGGGGAATCGCCCCTTGCATGAGAGCACATTTGCTATCTCACTCTGTAAGCTTACGGAAAGTGCAACAGTGCTACCCCAAAACCTGTGAGCTCACCATCTGGAGTATTGTGAATTTAGTCTTGGTCATTGTGTTGGATGACCTTTGGAAAAAGGACAGGGGGGAGTGCCCCCCTCTTGATTCTTCTCACAGAGCTTCATTTCCCAGAGTTCCCTAGGAAGAGATACTGATTATTAAACCATTGGGATAATTGCAGCTCTGTGAGGGCAATTGTGGGTCTCCTGACAAGTCTCGGCATCTTCAACAAATTCCACTTCTCAGGATTCTTTGGGTGAAGTCATGAAGTGGTGTAATAATGTTTTATATGTATGGTGCTTTATATGTATGGTCAACATGCTTCCAAATCATGGGTTATATCCAGTTAGTGGGGTAGGAAAGTTGGGGGCGGGAATCACATCTGACAATCAATGTACCCCTTTGGTTTCAGATAGTATATGGGTTGATGGGTCTAAAAGGCCCAGACACGGAGGTCCAGCTCCGAGGGCCTTCTGGCGGTTCCCTCACTGCGAGAAGTGAGGTTACAGGGAACCAGGCAGAGGGCCTTCTCGGTAGTGGCGCCTGCCCTGTGGAACACCCTCCCATCAGATGTCAGGGAAATAAACCACTATCTGACTCTTAGAAGACATCTGAAGGCAGCCCTGCTTAGGGCATAGCTGTCAACTTTTCCCTTTTCTTGTGAGGAATCCTATTCAGAATAAGGGGATTTCCCACAAAAAAGGGGGAAAGTTGACAGCTATGGCTTAGGGAAGTTTTTAATGTTTGATGTTTTATTGTGTTTTTAATACAGTGGTACCTCTGGTTACGTACTTAATTCGTTCCGGAGGTCCGTTCTTAACCTGAAGCACCACTTTAGCTAATGGGGCCTGCCGCTGCCCGATTTCTGTTCTCATCCTGAAGCAAAGTTCTTAACCTGAGGTAATATTTCTGGGTTAGCAGAGTCTGTAACCTGAAGCGTATGTAACCTGAAGCGTATGTAACCCGAGGTACCACTTGGTATTCTATTGGGAGCCTCCCAGAGTGGTTGGGGAAACCCAGCCAGATGGACGGGGTATAAATATATTATTATTATTATTATTATTATTATTATTATTATTATTATTATTATGGCTAATTTACCAAAAGGAATGTATTTAGCGTTAACTCTGGAAGTGAATTCTTCTAGATACTGACCAAAGTAAGCCTCCTAGAGCAAAATATTTTCAGCTCTCCTACCCCATTAAGTTGCTCTAATATGGCTGCTGTGGCCCCTTCCCTGTTTGCAGTCACACCAAGATTTGCTGTTTTGTATCTTTACTTCTCCACATGCACTATATAAAATGGTTTGGCATAAGGTTACGAAACACTTTACCTTTCACAAGGGCAGCTTTTATTTTGGCAAGCAAGTGTTGGCCATGTTCCGAAAAGCACTAGAAGACAAGTTGTGTATTGTCCAGCAGAAACCACACAGATCATACTTGAAGTGTTACAGAAGGATTGTTTCCAACAATCACAGCCGAAGCAGAGTCCTCAAATATAATTTAATCCCCAAAGAGGAGATGGCTCTGATTCTGCAAATCAATAGTTCTTGCTAATATGCCAAAGAAATAAATTATTTCTTTACTGCCTTATTTTTCCTGAGTTTATCATTATTAAAACAAAACAAAAATGTGTGCAGCATTGCTCTGGAAACACAGAGCTGATTAAAGGTCTTTTTGACATTTTTAGTGAGTTTTCGGGGAGAAAACTAAAGCTGAACAAAAAAAAGGTCACACCCCCAATTCTCTATGCTATTTGGTTGTGGGCAAAATAGGACGGTTTTTTTGGTGGGATGTTCTTGGGTCCTGGGAGGTGGAATTCTCCAATAGCTTTTGTCAGAAAATTATATTCTTATGAATTTCAGTTCATCTGATGTTGAATGAATTTCTGTTGTTAGTTAACATTGATGTAAGAAGGAATAAATTGGCTAAGAGAGGAAGAATGGGAGGAGGAGGGAAAAGTCCATTGCTTCCTTCAACAGTATCAAAGTCACAGAAGCTAAAAACATAGGAAGAGCCTGCTGGATCAGGCCAATGACCCATCTTGTCCAGCATCCTGTTCTCCCATTGCCCAACCAGATGCCTGTGGGAAACCAGCAAGCAACTGGTTCCAGCAGCTGGTAAGGTCCCCAGCAATCTCAAAGATTACATGCACCCCCATCTTTTGCTCCATTTCTCTACCATTATATTACATTATCTTGTGTTATCTAAATGTTATTTAAAGAAGATGTCCTAGAAGCAGAGGCGTAGGATGGTCAGGTGGTACCCGGTGCGAAAAATTTCTCCCCCCCCCATTGTTGTTGGTGGGTTTTTTTTGCCTGCAAAAATGGTTTTACGTTATTTCATAATTTCTTACAAAGGAATAATAATAAATAAAAATAAACTTTTATTTATATCCCGCCCTCCCCAGCCAAAGTCGGGCTCAGGGCGGCTAACATCAGATACATAACATTGATATAAAATCAAACAATAATTAAATTACCTCCTACCGGTAAAAACATGTCAAAATCAAATTAAAGTCTAATTAGATGGCTTTCCGCAGGGTTAGGGTTGGGAACAGTAAGTGCTCCACTGAATTGAAATTTCAGCCTTCACAACATACGAAAACAGCCAAGTAAACAGCTATTTTCATGGAGGAGGGTCAAGATATTAACTGATATGCATGAAATTTCATATATAGGTATATAATCCCTAGTGTAGTAAGATAAGACCTTTGGAGCAGGCATTTTCAAAAAGAAAAAAAAAGTTTTTTATGAACCACCCTAGTAGGGCAGTAATTGTTCCTTGCTAATTTGTCACCCCCTCCATGATGGAACCTGGGGCAACACACCTCCCCCGCCCCCCACTTCCTACTCCCCTGCTAGAAGACCTGTGGAAAAAATTCAACATATCAGATGACATTTAAGGATGTTATACTATGGCATAGTGCATGGGAGGACACACTTTTTGGCATCTTCTTATTATCATTACCGACTGGAATTCCAAGATTTACAAACCAGAAAGGCAAAAGGTAAAGGACCCCTGGGCAGTTAAGTCCAGTCAAAGGCGACTATGGGGATGCGGCACTCATCTTGGTTCAGGGTAAGGGAGCCGGCGTTTGTCCACAGACAGCTTTTTGGGTCATGTGGCCAGCAAAACTAAACCGCTTCTGGCGCAACAGAACACCGTGATGGAAACCAGAGCACATAGAAATGCCGTTTACCTTCCCATCACAGTGGTACCTATTTATCTACTTGCACTGGCGTGCTTTCGAACTGCTAGGTTGGCAGGAGCTGGGACAGACCAATGGGAGCTCACCCCATCGCGGGGATTCAAACCGCCAACCTTCTGATCGGCAAGCCCAAGAGGCTCAGTAGTTTAGACCACAGCACCACCCATGTCCCCACTTACGGTACAAACCAGAGTCAGGTGCAAAATGCATAGAATTAAAGAATTCCTGCAGCTAGAAATTGGGGAGGGGGGTTAGTACCAAAAATGAGTGGTGCTCATAGTCCTTCTACCCAATATTGTAGTTCTGTTTTCTCTACCCCCTTAACAACTTCCTTTGTAATTTAAAGGGGAGACATTCTTTTTTATTTTAAAACAGTTTAGTCTGAAAATTTTGATGATCTACTGCAAATCATCCTAAAACCAATCAGTGGATCCTAATCTACCTTCTGCCCACTCCTGATATAGTAGAAAAAGAACTGCAGCTTGCTGAAGAATGGAAAATCCTTCAGTCTTAACCTACTTGTTAAGGGATTGAACTCTTCTTATATGCAGGATGTATCTCTGGAATTGAGGACAAGGCTTTATTTTGAAAGACGGAGTCATAATAAAAGATAGTTATGTCTGTGGTGAATGACTTACTTGTCTGGTGTGAAGGTTTTTAGAAAGTTCTGGAGGGGAGTAAGATTTTGTGGTGCTAAAATTAGTCAAGCTGTCCTGGAACCAAATATAGCTTGTTACAGATGATGTTGAAATACTAGAACCACATTTTTGTAAAGATTCTTGTTCTTTTGGGGTATCATTTTCAACAGTCCTTCTTTCACAGAGGAAGACCATTAGACTGAATGGTCAGCAGTGTTTAATGTAGCAAATGAGAATGGTTTAGATGTGTTGGGTACTGGGGAAAATTTGGGAAGAAGGGGAGCCTGGTTCTAAGAAACGGACTTTGCTTGATCTATAACTGAAGCAGATTGCTAACACTTGAAATAAAAATGGGTTATTACAAAGCAGATACATCAGATCAAGTAGGCTTTTGTCTATGAAACCATATGTTTGCTACAATATGGTTGCCAATTTATCAGTTACTACTATTATTGAATGCATAGAAGAACAAGCCTTGCTGTGGAAGAATAAGCAAAATTTTTGCAAAGGGAAATCTGACCTTAAAGACCTGCTAAAATTCTTTGTTGATGTCAACTGCCATGTAGATAGATGGGTGATTCAAAGATTGTTAAGTAGTTTGCATACTTGGATCCGAAACAGGTTGATAGAATCCTATCATATATTAAGGAAATGTAGCAATTGTGGGATTTGCTTTTTGATTAAAAGGAAGAAAGTGTGCAGACTTGGACTGGAAATAAACTGATTCATCTATTCCTGGGTAAAGCATATTATCCATTAATAAAGACTTCAAGAAGTTTGGGGTATTTAACTAAGGAAGAAGACTCCCATTCTCTTTGCTAGAAAATGGGTCATCAAATGAAACTAATTGTCAAAAGGAACGCTTCCTTTATGCAACACATAATTAACACAAGCAATTCATTGAGTCTAGGAAGCTCTAATTTCCATTAGCTCTGGTGGCTTTTTAATTACGTATACTCACAAAGGTCTATTGGTGGCACAGCAGCTTCAAACAGAATGACCGTGTTCAGGAACAGCAACTGCATCAGCAGCAAGAGATGAGCATCTCAATTACGCTTTTCTTGTGAAGTTCCCAAGAGCATCTGGTTGACCACTGATTTCTGTGTACATTTAAAAACATTTATAAAGCACTTAATATTTGTTGATAAACCACTTAATATCCGGGGGGAAACCCCAAGCTTCCTCCTTATAAATGGAACTTATAAATGGAACGCTTCTTCAATCTCTGAATCTGGACTTCTCCTGAATCATGTGCCAATATCCTAAAATAATTTCAAACAATGTTTCCCTTTCTCTTAAAACAAGGTCTTGGGAACTGTAATGCAAACCAAAACTACATGAGATAAAAGCGGAGGTGCAGACATCTTTAAGTGTATACATATGGAATAAGGCGTCGTATCTACCGTGTCTGACAAGCCACCCATCTCTTACTTTTAAACTATACTTTATCTGATATCAGTGCATATATTTCTTTTTCACTGAGATGGTTGCTTCCTGCCAGACCAAATTATTTTTGCACTGCAGCCATTTATGTATTGCCTACAAAACAGTATATGAACATCTATGCGAGCTACAGTAACAGCAACTACAGTAACAAAGTAATTAGTATTAGTATTAGTATTAGTATTAGTATTATGCTTACTGTGAGAGAAATTATCACTCCCTCTAACAGTAAACTCTGAATAACTATAGGTTTGCAGCCCAAACAGAGTCACTGAGAGGCAAGATTTTCAGAAGAACACAACATTTTCAGAAGAGCACAAAGGTTTGCAGAAGCACAAAAAAACTTTACAGAGAACTTAAGGGGCACACACACCCCAAATACACAGGCACACACACAAACTAGACCAATGTGAGCTGAGCATGCTCAGTAGCCATAGAATGCCAAGTGTCTGTTGGGAGAAAAAATATGAAAAAAATGAAGAGGGAGGAAGGAATGGAATGAAGTGCATTGGAGGCATGGATTTAAAACAAAAGTCTTCTTCCTGCTGGAATTGCTTAAAAAAACCCACACCTTAATCATTATTTATCACCATTAGATTTCACTTTTTCTACCAAGGGGCATGGAAGCTAACTATCTGCTTCTTAAAACCTGCAGTTCATTGTACTGGTTTCGGTTTGCAGTGTTGTTATCGCAGCTCTCCCATAAATGGAACTTTGCTGAGGTTTTTTGAGGTTGGAAATGACTAAGTGAAATGTCTGGTTCCAATGGGACATGCTAGCATACAGTCTTGACTGCAACCACCTTCCGATGGCATTGCCAAACGCCCCCCTTGCCATCCTGGCAGCTCTAATTCTTTCTACTTGCTGTTAGACTGGGCAGAACCTGGAAGATTGTCTGCGGCCGAAGTGAGACTTTCCGTGGTAGGAACCTGTCTAGTGTGTTCTGGTCAGATCTGGCCAATTCTGGATGAAATCATCTAGGTCACTTTCTCTATTTTAGGAAAGGATGAACGTGTATCACAGAAAATGATTCCATGTGTCGTGCACGTCCTCAGTGAAGCTCAGGTGGCCCCAGCATGAGTAAGCCACGAGAAAGTGTTTGGGTAGAACAATTTCACTTTCCAAGTCTGTCCCTGAACAATTTCTGCACCCAGACAGACCAGGAACTACAGACATTTCATGGTTATGGTGTGCTTGTTAACTCTCCCGTTTTCTGCTCTGAGATTTTCCCAGTGAATTGTAACAATAAACAGATGAGTCACTGTAAGTAGAATTAACTTGTGCTGCTATTTTCACATACCCAATATCATCATTCCAGTTTGACCATGCTATTTATCTATCTGGTTTAAAGATTCAAATCTAGACCAACATTCAGCGCAGAGTCCTTCTCAAGGCAACAAGAAAGAACATTAGCACCACACTCACATAAAATTAATTTACACAGCCAAGTTAAAGTTTAACAAGTTAAAGCCAACTTTTTTAAAGCAGCGGATAACATTAAGAATTTCATCACCATAATTAAAAGCAGCTTGGAATAAATGGGGGGTTCAAGTTCCATTCAACAGCCAGCACTGAAGGGTCTAAATGAATATCCCTTTGGACTGAGTTCCAGAAATATGGGGCCATCACTGAAATGCCCCTGTCGCAAGTGGTCAACAACTGTATAGAGCAGTCTTTCTCAACCTTCTCAACAAGTGTGCACAAAACAGTCGTGGATGCTTCAATGCCCACCACTTCCATATAGGGTTGCCAGGTCTGCTTCCAAAAAATAGCGGACAAGCGGGGGTGGAGGGGTTAAATTAAATTAAATTAAATTAAATTAAATTATAAAGTTCCCAACAGGGGTTCCTTCTTACCGTTCCTGTATTAGGGAGGCGATCCTTGGGGCAAGGATCTCGCTCCCTCAGGTCGTCGGGCAAGTCTCCTCCAAGCCCACCTTTTTTACCCGCGCCTCTACCGGTAGCTGGTTTGCTGCTGCTCCTACGCTTCAGGAACAGGAAGAGGCGTCTTTTTCTTTCACGCCTCTCCCTTTTGTTCTCCCCGCGAGTCAGGAACAGGCGGGGCAGAACTCCTGCAAGAGGCGCCTTCCCCCCCTTCCCCCCCCATTTCTTAAATGTCTTGTGAAACAATTGAGTATGATTAATAATTTTTTCGGAGAATAGAGTTCAATGGATATTCGATCTTTGTCTCATTCTTACTTATGAAAAAAAAGACAAAACGCGATTCTCCTATCCTTATTCTCTTAGACTGTACAGCTTTAGATTACATACCATTTCATCATAAAGCTTTTGAATAAAAAAATGTCCACTATTTTGTGAAAAAAAATAGTGAACATAATGTGAAAAAAGTGGACTGTCCACTCAAACAGTGGACACCTGGCAACCCTACTTCCATAGCCACATCCCCTCCCAAAAGAAGCATGGAGCAGCTGCCCCAAGCCCTGATGACTTGAGATGACAAGACTAGGACATTTGCCAAAAATGAGGGTAGGGGGTGGGGGCTTTGGTCCCGGAAACTGGAGATTGTGGTCTTGCCACACGGAAGCCTCTTTAATTTACTGCAGATGCTCTGCTTTATATCATGTTATTATACGTTTCCAGGCTAATAGCATGTACTCATTTTTCAGCAAGAGAAATGGCTTTTTCTCTAATGCTTTCAAATAAGTTAATAGCATCAAACCCTGATTGCTGCTGTGCCGAAACCGCAGGCAGCATCTGTCTAAGTTACTGTAATGACACGCTGTTGTCAAATGCTAGACTTAGGCACTTTCCTAAGTGCATTCACACATCTTTAGGATGTTTAACTGGTTATTTTAACAGGGGCAATAATAACAATAACTGCAGTAGTAATAACAATGCATTTTGGGCACACCAGGGCAATTTGACATTTTCAAGTGACTGCTAAAAAGTAAAGTAAAGAAAAGGGGTGTGTGGGTGGGTGTCTGTGTAGAAGTGGCGCTTTTCTTTCATGCTTTCAGATCAAAGCTTGGTGCGATGAAAGAAGGAAGTGAATTCATTAGTTTGTTGGAAAATGCAGGTACACAAATTGGGAGGAGGGGAAAGAGAAGATAAGCCTGGCATGTTTTATTCCTTACTTGCTTAAATAGCTAGCCCAAAGCATTTTGCTGCCTGAAGAAGGTTGTTCCCACCTCCCCCATTCCACATACAGAAGCTGGAGTGAACTGAGCATTCTCCACCTCATAGGAACCAAAAGGGCTTTGCCTGTTTCAGCACCTTTTCCTCCTCTCCAGTATCCTTCCATAGTCACACCACAGGCTGCAACTGGTCATCATATAGACAATGGATGGACCAATTCAGTATAAGGTAGCTTCTTATCTCCTGACATCCTTTGGGCCAAAACATTTTCCTCACCCCTAAAGGTAAAGGTAAAGGGACCCCTGACCATTAGGTCCAGTCGTGACCGACTCTGGGGTTGCGGCGCTCATCTCGCTTTATTGGCCGAGGGAGCCGGCGTACAGCTTCCGGGTCATGTGGTCAGCATGACAAAGCCGCTTCTGGCAAACCAGAGCAGTGCACAGAAATGCCGTTTACCTTCCTGCTGGAGCAGTACCTATTTATCTACTTGCACTTTGACGTGCTTTCGAACTGCTAGGTTGGCAGGAGCAGATACGGAGCAATGGGAGCTCACCCCGTCGCGGGGATTCGAACCGCCGACCTTCTGATCAGCAAGCACTAGGCTCTGTGGTTTATTTTTTTAAAATTATATTTATTGGGTTTTCAACAAAGAAAAACAGAAAAAAAACTTTACATAATACATAATACAAAACACACGATACCATACACAAAAACACAAACATACATCATAACTTCCCTTTCCTCTTGTCTAATCATGTTGGGGTGACTTCCTCCAGTCCCCCCTGCTGCGTTTCATTGTCAATCATCTTTAGTAATTTCCTCTCATCTTTGATTATTTTTTCTTATATTACTTATGTTCTCGTTTTATCATTGTTTTAACCAAAAATCATACATTTACATTACTTAATCCTATTATTCTAATCTGTAAACTGTCATTTCTTCCAACTTTTTTCTATCTTTAAATCTTACAATAGTTCTTTAAATATACTTTAAATTTCTTCCAGTCTTTTTCCACCGTCTCCTCCCTCTGGTCGCGTAGTTTCCCGGTCAGTTCGGCGAGTTCCATATAGTCCATCATTTTCATCTGCCATTCTTCTATCGTAGGTAATTCCTGTGTCTTCCAGTTTCTTGCAATCAAAATCCTCCTAGGCTCTGTGGTTTAACCCACAGCGCCACCCGCGTCCCTCCTCATCCCTAGTTTATGCAAAAACTGTGAGCTGCTCCAGCTGCCCTTGTACGAGTGTGCAAGAAGTCACTGCTCATTTCAACGTCTCCCCTTCACCACAAGACCAGAGCTTGCCTCTGATATGTAAGGAAAGGCTGGGGAGTATTGATGACGAAATTTGCTGCATGAGAAAGAGCACCAGATGTTTCCTAATCCCTGTGTTAGCCTCTGTATCTGTGCAGCAGCTCGGAAGATTGTTCTATATGATTAGGGCAATTGTGCAATTTATTACGCGGTATTTTTTGACCCACACATATCTTTAAATCCCCGGACAACACATGAATTTAGGCCTATGCTAAGAGTACTTTCACCTCCTGCCTCTACTGCACTAGATTACAAAGTCTTCCAACCGAGAATATGTAATTGGTGGGCTGTGGCAAGTTTTACCGCATTTCACTTTGTTGGTGTATAATTTCTGTACAGAAATTCAGCTGAGAGAGAAAAATCCTTTAGGCTCTTAATGAGTTTCCAGAATTATCTGGAACTGCTATAATTCTCCAGGGTTAAAGAACTGGAATAGTTATTGACCTCAGCCATGCTTTTTTAAAACAAAATTCATACATAATTATTTCCTCAGCTGCCTGCACACAGCTTCTCCTGGTGAGATTTAGATTTTTTTCTGACCTTGGTCCAGACATTATCTCCTTCTTTGCATAAATTTCAGGAGAAAGCTATACACGTAGGGAGTGGCATCACCCCAATTTGTTTTGATTGGCACATGTCTACTAGAAACTTCCAAAAGTACAGCCTGGAATTAATGTTAACATACTTCACAAAGTGATGGTATTAACCTTGATTCTAAATCACAGAGTCGAGTAAATCGTCTTAGTCTGTGCTTCTGAATGGACAGTGTCAAATCAAGTAAGGACTACTGAAAGACAACTACACATGACTGTAAGAGTGGGTTAAATATATATATGTGTGTAGAAGACAAAAGCAGAGTTAGGGTAGAGACAGATCCTGATAATTGCTGGATTAGAAAAGGGGGAATCAGTTATGTGTTTTTCTGTCCCAGCAGCACAAGGTGCATCCTGAAACCTCGTAGCACCCAGCAAAGCCTAACTCCACCCATTTGGTATCTCCATTTTAGGAATGTGACTAAATATAGACTTTGTGGTTGCCACCTTAAGTCACATCCCCCTGACTTCCAGCCTGATAAGGCGTTCTGGAGAACTTGCTCGCTGTTTTGTGACAATACCTGTCAGAGATCAGGCTGAGGAGTACTGCTCTGATGAGGAATGGTGGGGACCTCCCCCTCTCCCTGCTCCTGACCAGGATCCTGAAGCTGCCCAGGAGCAGTGGAGCAGTATAGATTTGGAACAGTGGTTTGTAGAGAGGCACAGTTCTGAAGACAAAAGTTGGGACTAACTGGGGGGGTGAACAGCAAAGTGAAGAAGAACTGGAAGAGAGAGAGCTAACAGACTCTCTCTCGCTGGAAAGTGTCCAACCTATCAGTCCAAGGTCACGTGGAGCAGATAAGGTGGCTGGACAAAAAGCATAGTGGTTGCGAGATCAGGTTGCTAGGGGGGAAGTGGGTGGAAACCTTAATTGGGAACACCATCATACCAAGAATGGCTGCTTTGTTCTTTTGCTGTGATCATTAAAGACTCTTTAAATGGTAAGCGACTCTTTTCGCTTTGTCCTGCTTATCTACGGCCAAAGGGGGGTTGGGAGCCGAGTCCACCAAGCCTGACAATACCTAGTAAAGGCATTGCCTGAGTTTGAATTTTAGAAAGTTTTTTTCTGGGCCATAAGACCAGGCAAAAACCTAGTCCAGCATTCTCACGGTGGCCAACCATATGCCTGTGGAAAGTTTGCAAACAGGACCTGAGTGCAATAGCACTGTTCCTGCTTGTGGTCCTCAGCAAATGGTGGCATTCAGACACATGCAATAGAGACAGAACATAGCTAATCAATATTCTCTTGCTTTTTAAGTTTGGATGGCAGCTCTGCAGGATTTGAGGCCCCAACGACATGAGACAATCAGTGACCTCCCCCTCTCCACAACAGCCTACAAGAGGTAGATCATACAATCTAAGAATTCTCATATTCTGGAACACGCTGTTCTATACAAATTAGAATCAGTAGCATTGTTAGGGTGGCGGCTGTATGACCAACCTTGCCACCCTTTTCAGTTGGCCCTGCTTAGTGAATATCAAGGAGTCCTTGGAATCAGATGTTAAGAGTCTTTCAAGATCATTGCAGGAAGCTTACGATAACCAAGGTACTATTTACTTACGTTAAGATTTTGCTGCATCAACAAAAAATGTTTTAAGGTGCACTTGCAGATAGGGGAGAGGCCTAATCTGAAACAAGAACACAAACACACACTTTCCACCCATTGCCAGAAGGTTCTGTTGAAGTTCTTTCAAGATACTTAATCTGAATCAAGATCGTCCAGGAATTTGTCAGTCACTATCATTTGAAAGCAGATAAAAATGCAACTGTAATTTATTCTGCAAACAGAAATTATCTCCCCATTATCCTGTTCACAAAGCCAGCCCACTGGAGGTCAGAGAGGAAACTTCATGCGAGAACATTGCAAGCTGCCTGGAAAATGCCATCTGATAAAAATGAAGGCAGCGAAAGAAAATGAAATGAGATTTCTGCCATCAACTCAATAAAATAGCGGCACAGCGCAGAATGGTTAATGAACTTTAGACCTCAGACATAGCTTATTGCTTTTAGGAAAGAAAAGATGATATAAATTATATTAATCTGCTTCTATTTTCAGATGTTAAATTCCTTCTGTTGAAGAGCCTGTGGAGGAAAGATGAAAGAAGCACAGTTCAAGCTTATTACCGAGGATATGAATAATCTTGCGTGTTCCTCAGCGCTTCTGCTGTTCCTGCCCTGTATAAAATCCCAGGCTCTGTGTATATGTAACTAACTCTGTAAAGTCTAGGATTATAGACATTTAGGCTGCAAGCTTAAAGGCTCTCTGTATGGGTGTCTGTGTGTGAACCATTATATCCAACTATGGCCAACAGCGGAGAATTGAGGGCAGCTCCTCCTTTTTTTCCTTTGCCATTTCCTCTCCAATTCAGAATGATGGGAGGTGTGATGGCCTGGGATTCAGACTCAGACGCTGAACCTGAGGGATCCCAGCCTGCACAGGATTCCCTGCCTCCAGAGCCAGCAGAGCCAGGGCTGGGGCCTGAGTCTGAAGGGGACTCACCTGTGCTAGATCCTCAGGTGCAGGCATCGGCTGAGTTTGATCTGGCTTCTGATGGGATGGAGGACTCATTGCCTGCAGGTGCTCCACTCCCAGCCCTGTCAGGGGAAGCTGAGGTTGCCTCCAGCCTCTCCTGAGCTGCAGAGGCGAAGGGCAGAGAGGCGAAGGGAACTGAGTTCCCGCAGGAGGAGTGCTCACCTCCAAGCCAGGAGAGGCGAGTCACCTGAGGATCGGAGCCGCCCTATGCCTCGGGGCAGATAAAAGCCGGCCAGCCCCAGCCCCAAGTTGCAGGAGCAACATCGTTGCTGACGAGTTCCTGCTTGTTCCCTGTCCTGTTGTTCTGCCTGAGCTCCTGACCTGCCTTGGTTCCCTGTTTGTTCACCCGTTCCTGACTTCGCCTGACTCCCTGCCCTGTACCCTGCTCCAGTTAATTTGGACTGCCTTTACGTGTACCTCTGACCTTGGACCGGACTTAGACTTCGCCTTCTGGATACCCCACGGGACCAGCACAGGAGGGATTATTTAAAAATACAAATAGCTTGGTAGCCAATGACCCATTTAGTCCAACATCCTGCTCTCACAGTGGCCAGACAGATGCCTCTGGGAAGCCTGAAAGCAGGGCCTGAGCACAACAGCGCTCTCCCTACACGATTCAAAGCAACTAGCATCCAGAGGTATACTGTGTCTAACAGCAGAGGTGGAAAATGGCCATCATGGCTGGTAGCCATTTACTGTACCAGCTCCAGGGCTACCATCATTTCCTCCATGGCTTGGGTATGTGCTGGGATACAAGAAAGGCTATGAATCCTCAAGATCCATGCCTTTCCTTCCTACCATGAGCCATCTCTGGCACCCCATCCATTGATCCACCCTGTTTTTGCCTCAAACAGATTTAAAATGCCAATGGCCTCTGTTGGGGCCACAGAGATCTCTGCAATGGAAGGGAAAGAACCACTGAGGTCAGACTTATGAGATACATCCTACCCTATGGCCCATAAGGTTGCAGGGTAAGGCTGCAATTCTATACAGGAAGGATAGCTTCCAAAAGTTGCTGGACCACAACTACCATCATCCCTGAACAGTGGCTGTGCTGAGTGGAGCTACTGGAAGTTGGAGTCCAACAACATTCAGATGATGCAATGTTGGCTACCCTTACTATGCAGACTTACTTGGGAGAACGCCCCATTGAATTCAGTGGAGTGACTTGTGTGTATAGACAATTTCCAAGTACTGTACAAAATTTGCTGTTTCAGGAGAAGTGGAAAGTGCAAAAGTGTCTACAATACTCTGCCTTCCATTATTTTGCTTCTGGATGGATGCGATGGTAGGGTAGACCTTCTCAGTCCTTAGGCAACTAAGTCAACTTTTTTTTTTTGCATCAGGATATGCACCCAAATTCCCATGTCCATGCTCAGATGCACATTGCAGTGTGTATGCCACTCGTTTGCACTGCAATCCATGGGATGCACTTTTGGCAAGTGATACTTGCCCTATTGTGAATAGATTCTTGCCATCTTGTCAAGGGGTATGCAGAATTGCTTTTAAAAGGTCGATTCATTTTGTCAGACCATTTCAGCTCAATGGTGTTCTGAGCTGCAGCCTTTAGGTTCAAAGGGAGAGGAGCACACAAGTCTACGCAGCTCTTTTTGTGAATCTAATCAGGTTTTTGGATCTCAGCCTGGTGTCCGAGAATTAGTGATGGGGCAAAACTCACCTGTGTTCAACCAGAAAGGGCCAGGCTTTTCTTGGGAATTCTTAGGGCAAAGACTGGGCTTCTTCCAAGAGGTTTTCAAAACTCCAGTCACCACCAGCAAACGTTGGATGAATCTGTCCATTTCAATTTCACTCATTTTCTCATTTTTCCAATCTTAAGTTTGGTTCTCTACATTTCTATTTGTGTTTTTAAAAACAAACAAACAAACAAGGCTTCTTGAAAATTCATCAGCATTTTTGTGGGAATTTCTCCTAACATCCACATGTTTGTATGCAATGCTCCCTAATAGATACATCTTAAAGCATTTCCCCTGATATAGTGCGTTTTTGTACATTATTTTCACTAACATACAAATTCTTATGCACACCTTATCCCTGTATATGCATTTCTGTGCGCTTTTCTTGGCTGAAGAACTGCACAGCAAAATTCAGAGGTTTACGAATTTAGAAGGCTGGCTGTGTTTCAGTTCGTGGATTGTTTAGGAAAGTGTGAATAAGGTAGATTTTCCTTTAAATGTGAACTGAGTCGCATTTTTCCTCCCCCTCTACCATGAGCCAGTTTTCCTTCTCTCCCCATTTCCCACACTCTGACAAATTTTGAGGCTAGAGAAGGAAAAATGATAGCCAAGCTATGTCGCTAAAATTGAGGGTTTGTTCTAAGTTTCCAGTTATTTGCTGCGTAAATCTCTGAGCATGCTCAGTCTGCATTTTGTGGGTGGACCAGTGGAGGATTGGTAGCTACAGGTCAAACTAGGTGCTTTTGTGTCATCTTCCAATTCTATGGACAAAGTAGCAATTCATCCCCATCTAAATATTTAACTCCAACAGATCACTGCATCTCCAGACTGCAAATATCCACTGCTTCAAACTTGACCAGCTCAGCTTGGCTAAATGCATTTCCCTCCATGTTGAGAAAACCTGCAAAACAGCTCCATATTTCCATCCTTCTATAAGTAGCACAAAATAATTCTGCCTGGTCCCACACCATTCAACACATGTAAAAGTGATTATCATCTATGAAGACGGGTAATGAAGTTAGAAATGCCGTATGCATTTTGTATCATTTGAGACCATCTATTCTGTTAAAAAGAGAGAAAAAAATAATGGGAATTATTTCCTGGAAGTAATATGCATAGACTTTCAGAGGCAATGGTAAAAAAAAATCTCTAAACCTTTGAGAGAGGAGAGTTAGGTTTGGGGAGGGCTTTCCTTCTGAAATACAACAAAACATGGACTCTGTAGAATTGTTGGGATGAAGTACATTTTCAAACAGATCACAAAAGCAATATGCTGCTCCACAGTGCCTGTTAGATCGGCCTTTATGAAAACAGCTGCAGCATGTACGAAAAGCATACAAATTAGATAAAGGCCTTATATGTGTTTATTAAAAACAACAACGTAATCTTATTTCTTAGAAGTAAGTGGACATCAGTGTTAGAGGAAAACAGACCATGTTGGTGGTATTCTACGGACAATTGCCTTAATCCAGAGCTCAACGTGTGCTGTGTTGCACATATTGGAGCTTGTGTGTGTGTGTACTTTCCCATTTTTTCCCAGCTGCAGACGGTAGCTCTGTGTCTCAAAACACTGGCAAAGTCATTCAGGAGCATGTTGGAACCCCAAGGTTGACAAGAAGCGGCTCTCAATTGAGACCTTGTTGCAGTGTTGCCTCAGGCTTCCACAGAATCAAATCCAATATATGATTTGTTCAGAAGCAAATGCAAATATTGATAATTGCATATGCCTCGTCTGTGAAGTTTTGAAGTATTTATTTTGTCTATTGCATTTATATCCCGATTTTTTTTTTAACCTCTAAGGAGCTCAGGGTACCATGCATGGTTCTCCCTCTCCTCACATTTAATCCCCACAACAAACCTGTGAGGTAAGTTAGGCTGAGATGCGGTGAGTAGCCAACCAGTGAGCTTCATGGCCAAGTGGGCATTTGATGCTGGTGGCGCTGTGTTCTAAACCACTGAGCCTCTTGGGCTTGCCGATCAGAAGGTCGGCGGTTCAAATCCCCGCGACGGAGTGAGCTCCCATTGCTCTGTCCCAGCTCCTGCCAACCTAACAGTTTGAAAGCATGCCAGTGCAAGTAGATAAATAGGTACTGCTGCAGTGGGAAGGTAAACAGCGTTTCTGTGTGCTCTGGTTTCTGTCACGGTGTTCTGTTGCGCCAGAAGCGATTTAGTCATGCTGACCACATGACCCAGAAAGCTCTCTGTGGACAAACGCCGGCTCCCTCGGCCTGAAAGTGAGATGAGAGCCGCAACCCCATAGTCGACTTTGACTGGACTTAACTGTCCAGGGGCCCTTTACCTTTTATCTGAACCCTGGTCTCCCAGGTCCTGGTGCAGTACTCTAACCACTACACCACCACTGCTGTCAGGTTTGCTGCCTTTGAGTTTCCAATTCAAAATAAGCAACTTTACAATGTGTGTATTAAAACTATAACCCTAATGAGTGTGTGTGTGAATTCACGGGGTACTGAACCTTAACGAGTGGGTAAACAACTAAGGGCAAAGGGTAAAGGGACCCCTGACCATTAGGTCCAGTCGTGTCCGACTCTGGGGTTGCGGTGCTCATCTCGCTCTATAGGCCGAGAGCCAGCATACTGCTTCCAGGTCATGTGGCCAGCATGACAAAGCCGCTTCTGGCAAACCAGAGCAGCGCACAGAAACGCCGTTTACCTTCCCACCAGAGTGGTTCCTATTTATCTACTTGCACTTTGGTGTGCTTTTGAACTGCTAGGTGGGCAGGAGCTGGGACCGAGCAACGGGAGCTCACCCTATCACAGGAATTCGAACCGCTGACCTTCTGATCGGCAAGCCCTAGGATCTGTGGTTTAACCCACAGCGCCACCTGGGTCCGGGTAAACAACTAGTATGCTATCATTTAATGTACTGAGTACCTGAAGCATGCAGAAGGTAGTGCTACTTTAACATATACGACCTACTTTATAAAGAGGTTTGCATTATCAAACACAAAGCTTCAAATTCCACCTTCTGCAAACTTAGCGACTAGATGAACATGTGCTTGTGGTTGTTATACGCCCTTACGATCTGCAAGTGCCGAGCTTCATGCAGCTGTCCAGCAACACGGGAGCATAGATTGGCAAGTGCCTCAAAATGGCAGCCTTATATTAGGAGCAGATCAGAAAGGGGATATGGCTCTTTTGGAAATCATCTCCAACAATGTGACCTCAGAAAGATTTTACGCAAATCTTTTAAGAGGTCGGAGGAAAAGAAGTCATATTTAGGGATGACAACATCAAATTTATGCAACCTGGAGATTTCCCCCAAAGAATATAATGGAGATATTGGCTCATAAAAAAGTACTGAAAATTGCCAAGGAAATGTTGACAAAAAAAATAGCCCATAATGAAGTACTTCAGAAGTAGTGCAGGTGGATGTATATAATTTCGCTGGCCCCAATAGCTGAAGCAGAGAATACTTGTTTTGGATTTTTTTTATTTTATTTTAAATCATCTGTTGGCAAAGAAAACTATAAAGCCCCTAGTGCTGTTGTTCTTTCTTAAGTTTGTCACTATTCCTGTGCATTTCGTTTATGTTTCAGAGAAGTTGCGGGTAATGGCATTCTCGTCGACATTTCTTGATAGGAGATTGTTCTCAATGCCTCCAGGAGACAGCTCAGTATGATAAATCTAGTCCCATGCCATTAAACTCTAAAGGTATTACGGATGGAGTTTTCACAGGAGCCATTTAAGTGGTGCTTTGGAAAGGGGAAATGATCGCAAGTCCCATTTCTCGGTAGGTTTTGCCCCACTGCACAGCTGGGGCCAATTAGACAGACATTTGCAAAACGGTAGAATGAAAAGATGGGGGGCGGCGGGGAAACATAAACAAATTTCTTCTTCTGGTAACACTTCAACAGCAAAAATAATAAAGGCCCAGGAACAGACCCAAAGACCATAAGCATGCATCCCTGCAGATATGCATATAGCACATTCTGTTTTGCTAGGGGGAGAAACCAGCAAGATTATTTGCACATCTATATGAAATCACATGCCCCCAAATGTTGTGGGCTTTCATTTAAAGCACTTATTAACAGTGAAAGCATTCAGACACACAATGGCTACTGGTCGACATTTAGCATGGCAGTTAATTTTCCAGGGAAAACTGCCAATCTAGCCTAGGATAAGAGGGCTCAAACTTGAATTGCGTAAAGGAAGCTAATGAATCTGCCCTAAGTTAAGGGATTTGTCTGAAACCCCCAGGTTTTTTAGAGTTAATATTCACTCCGAGTTTGAGTGGCAGCTCACTCGAGGGAGGCGGGATATACCGCCCTTTAAAAAGGAGGGAGCAGCTGTTGGTGAGGTGAGAAGAGGGTGGGAGTGAGTGGTGACTGGAAAGAAGAGGGAGTGGGACCAGGGTAGGCTAGGCTAGGTTAGGATAGGATGAAGATCAGTTTATTAGACTGAAAGTGTTTATGATTTGGTTGGAAACTCACTGAGGAACTAATAAAAGACTGAAACGTTATATGTTAAGTAAGAAATAAAGAATTGCTTTTGTTGAGCCAAGAGACTATCGTCGTTTATTTGGTCCAGCGATATATGAATGCTTATGAGGAGATAAACTCAGGGAAGAGGCAAAACTGGCTTGCAGGGTGACAGTTTGTGTCTCAGAGTTTCACTCAGGAGGGGCTAGAGGGCAGAAGCCTTGGTAAAGCTACACAGTTGCTAAGGGAGTTAGCTAACTGACGCAGGAAGGGATCTGAGGAGACAGAGGCCCGGTGCTGTAGACTGAGAGGCAATTTGACCCATAAGCCCAAAGCATAATATATATATCTACCACGGTCACGTCGGCTGGACAAGAGAAACCCCTGTTACTAAGTATCCCGAGTCATAATAAGAGGGAAAAACAACACAGGCGGACCTCCAAGGATAGGAGTGGGGTGGAAAGAAATTCTTACCCAGAACACATTCAGAAGTAAAGACACTTAGTAACTGACAAGGGGCGTAGCCTGAGGGGAGGTTCGTCGAGGAAGCCTGCAAGCAAAGCAGGACTGCAATGGCATTCTCCTGCTTGTAATCTCTAGCAACTGGTATTCAAAAGTACACTGCCTTTGGTGCTGAAGGTAATGAGGCCATCATATCTGGAAACAGGCAAATTAATGGAGGAGAATCCTTCATCCCCTTCTGAAGATGTCCAAGCTGGTGGTCATCAGTTCATCTTGTGATGAAATACTTCCTTTTCTCTGTCCTGAATCTGTCTGTCACTCAAGTTCATCAAATGACCCTAAATTCTAGTATTGCAGGAGAGGAAGAAAAACATCCATCTATCTACTTTCTCCCTATCAAACATCTATCAAACTGTTGCTCACTCACCTTCAATCAATACATTTTTGGTTATCTTTCCCAGCTCACTGATATCCTTCCTTCCTGAGGTCCAGCAACCAAGGTGGAATCCAGACACATATAAAAATGCTGTGAAAATGCTTTTAAAAAAAAGTTTTAAAAACATATATTTAATTTGTCATAAGCTCACCATCACCATCTTTTGTCACATTTGTATAATGCACTTAAAGGTAAAGGTAAAGGGAGCCCTGACCGTTAGGTCCAGTCGCGGACGACTCTGGGGTTGCGGCACTCATCTTGCTTTACTCGCCGAGGGAGCCGGCGTACAGCTTCCGGGTCATGTGGCCAGCATGACTAAGCCGCTTCTGGCGAGCCAGAGCAGCGCATGGAAATGCTGTTTACCTTCCCGCCGGAGCGGTACCTATTTATCTACTTGCACTTTGACATGCTTTCGAACTGCTAGGTTGGCAGGAGCAGGGACCGAGCAACGGGAGCTCACTCCGTCGCAGGGATTCGAACCGCTGACCTTCTGATCGGCAAGCCTAGGCTCTGTGGTTTAGACCACAGTGCCACCCACGTCCCTATAATGCACTTAAAACACACTTAAAATGTTATGTTTGCAGCTGAGTGCCAGGACTGTACACAAAACATTACAACTGCAGCCGTAGTCACATCACAGGGTGCAACTGCTGTTGGTGTCATGGTTTTTTATGTAACTACTTTAGGAGTGAGGTACATCTGGACCAAACCCAGAAAGAGATTATGATAACTTAGGTAGCAAAACACCATTGTCTATTTCCTCTTCATCGACCACATTGGAGTCGAATCACACTCTCAGCTCCACATGTATAACAGAATACCAAGGAAGACCTTCTCACCCCTTGCTTTTTCCTGTAAGACTAATTGCAGCCGTTAACAGTCGTCAACAGGTTTACCACACCTATCAACCTTTCACCCATTTCCACCACCCCTCTGAGTAATACCCCTCCCCACCCTCTCACTATATATCAGGGTCTGGTGACTTCTGTTTCAGTGTATCTGAAGAAGTGTGCATGCACACGAAAGCTCATACCAAGAACAAACTTAGTTGGTCTCTAAGGTGCTACTGGAAGGATTTTTTTTTATTTTGTTTTGTTTAGAATACCAAGGAGTTCATCCCTTGTTATCTCTTCCCTGGTTTCCCATTTATCCATTGAAAGCTATAAAGTTTCTCTCCCGAGCTGTAACAACCCAACCAGGAAACCTGGATATGAGCTTTAAAGTCTTTCAGTAGGAATTAAGGTTTTTGTCCTCTAACTATGAATACTTAAGAGCGATGAAAAGCCAAATAGGGGTCAAAACTCATTAATCATGCTGGGATTATGTTTGAAAGTTGATGACTTGCTTTTTTTGGCATAGTATGTGCCAAATTTTATAGGGCAAGATCAAATTTTATAGGGCAAGACCAAAGAGAGGGGGGGGGGACATACCACTTTTAATCCTAATAGGCACCAAACAGAACGGTTAAAGCACTAAGATTTTAGGTAGAAGGAAGATGAACTATAGCTGTTGTTTTTTAAAAAAAACCATCATTTTCATGGCATTAATATTTCATTCAGTGACCAAAAAATAAGATTTTTGAAAGTGAAAGTGCAGGGCAACCCAAATACATTGGACTTCTCAAAGCAAATATTAGCGCAGGAGGAATGAATCATGTCTTTTCTCTTTGTCTCTTCATTTTAACGATCAAACTGTGCTTTTGTTGTAGCTGGATCAACGGGAAATGATGATGACTGGCTTATATAAAAATGGCAATGACTAACTTTTTTGACTAAGTGGGTATAAATAACCTTTCGTTATAAAATTTCAGTGCCTGGTGCATTCTAAACTAAGATTTTCTTTCATTCCAGAATAAGAACCCATGAAAGAAGGAAAGTTACTGTCTTTTGTGCAGTCTGTGATTTGAGGAGCTAGACCAGGAATTGGGGACCTCTGACCCTCCAGATACTGGACTGCAACTCCTGCCGTACCTGATCATTTGCTATGGGCGATGGGGGTTGTAATACAGCAACATCTGGAGGGCCATGAAGAAGAAGAAGAAGAAGAAGAAGAAGAAGAAGAAGAAGAAGAAGAAGAAGAAGAAGAAGAAGAAGAAGTGTAGTTTGGATTTGATATCCAGCTTTATCACTACCCGAAGGAGTCTCAAAGCGGCTAACATTCTCCTTTCCCTTCCTCCCCCACAACAAACACTCTGTGAGTTGAGTGGGGCTGAGAGACTTCAAAGTAGTGTGACTAGCCCAAGGTCACCCAGCAGCTGCATGTGGAGGAGCGGAGACACGAACCCGGTTCACCAGATTACGAGTCTACCGCTCTTAACCACTACACCACATTGGCTCTCTAGTTAGACAGAGTTAGACAGTTTGAAACAATCTCCTGTACATGACACTGGGCTTCTAAAAGTAGTTGGATCCAAACTAAGATCTATTCTACAGCTAGACTTCTTCTAAGCAGAATTGTCTTCCTTCAGACCTTATCCACCCACTTATATATATAAAAAAAAACCTTCCCAGTTCTACCTGATTTATTGATTTACCCTTTCAAGTTTAACTTTTTTTAAAAAAGTCTCATAAAATCCAGGAAACTGGGTTATTTCAAGACATATTGCAAGTTGTATAATGCAGTATTGAATTATTATTATTTTTTTAAAAAAACCTCCACAGGAATTTTAATCCACAGTATACTGCTTGTGTTATGCATATTAAAACATAGCTTTTATGCCTTTCAGTGAATCAAGACCTAATCTGACTGTGTAACACAGAACCTAATTTTCTTATGCAACCACTTGCCTTAGATTCCATACTTGTGAAGATATATAGAATCATTGCTGTGATCTAGAGCTCCACAAAAGAGCCAATGACACACAGAGCTCCCACACTGACATGCCTTTCCACAGATTTTAAAGTAGAAAGAAATCCCATTGTGCGTAGCAGCTTTGCTCCCTCTTCCATAGATATGAATGGGGATGGCCTCCCGCATGCAGCAGTGCCTGTGGAAATATTGTTCTGCTTGACTGGGTAAACTATTAACCCAAAATTAAACCATAAGGAGATCCCTGGAGCCAAGAGTCCTGACAGAACAGCTTACTCTATGTGTTATTAACTCCTTCCTGCATTAATTAGACTTATGAGGCTGGTTATTCCACACTAAGATCAATATTTTTGTTTGCACCACACATATCTTTCTACGTCTCCCCCAAATATCTTAACTCCTACTTCTATTTTCTATAGTACCCCTCAAAACAAGTGTTACTTCCTCTTTTCACTCTGTCCTGCAGCAATGAAAATTTCATTTCAGGAAAGGAAGGAGAAGGGCGAGGAAAACACAATTTCCATCTGAACATACCACACAAAAGTAAATATTCTAATCTTTATAATGAGTTGAATCCTGATTAAGTTAGTTGCAACTTAGTTCCCACTGAAATCAGTGCGGTGGAAAATATTGCTAATTCTTCACATAGACTTCCATGGGGCCCAACTAAATGATCACCTGGATCCTGCCCAACGTGAATACGATTATAGCGGAATGTGGCATTTATGCATGATTACCAGATTCCAGGTGTTAAATCATCATGTTTATACATTAGCCTTGTTTTATTTGGCCATGATACACGGTCCTAACATTTCAGTGGCGTATTTACTTGGAAATGAGACATACTGATTTCAATAGCATTTACTTCCCATTAAGTGTGCTCAGTATTCAGCCTCAGAAGTGGTTTTATAGAACAAACAGACCCATACACAAAAGCAACCTTCCTCTTCTTCTGCAAAGTTCTTTGTAGCTCTAGGCAGTTCAGTTCTAAGTAAACAGATATGAAATGGGCAGCTCGGGTGAAGAGAATGCAAATGACATCTTGATTGCCATCTGAATATTATGTTTTAATGCTGCGCCAAATCTGCCCTCCAGTTTCTGAAAAGTTTTCCTCCCCTATGAAAGAGGCTACCATTTTTTCTGTTTTATTCTCAGAGCTTTTTTAAAAAGAATTTCTTCAGAGTTTTGGTGAATGCAGAGTTTTGAGCTTGCCTTATCACTATAGGGTGGGCAACAGTTGTATTTTTTTTCATATCCAACCAACGTTTCTCTAGCAGCCCACTTGCCCTTACTGATTTGAAAAAGCTTCCTGGTGTCCTTCCCTTGGGTTATAATCGAAGCCCGGATCACTTGGGAAGGTTGCATAGTGCATATTGGTGATATTATTTGAAGAATGAAATAAAAGACATTCATGAATACCCATCAGCCAACTCTTAAGTAAAGTAACAGTGACAAAATATTCTCACACCCACGAGAATTTTACTGAAATTTTTTCTACCCTTTGATGTCAGGAGCGAGCCAGCAGTAAATTACATTGCGCAAGTTGGAGTTAACCCTTTATTAGCAAAAACATGATCTGCACAAAAGTGCTAGACCTAATGAACACATCAACTAATGTCCTGTATGTCTTGCACCCATGAAGCAGTTGCTGAGACTGAAGGTCTCCACCTCCCCACAACTCCCTAAGTCCCCTCCTCGCCAGGCTTTCTTCCGAGCAATCAGACTGGGCATCGCCAATCTCTCCTCCACCCTTTTCATGCCTCTTCTGGTCCTGAAAGACAAGGGGGGAAGGGAGCTTGTCACAGCAGGAGGGGGAGACACCAGCCTGACTCATCTCTGCCTCTTGATCTCCTTCCTCTCCTGCTTCCGCTTCTGCGTCTGATTCTGAACTGCTTTCTGCCACAGACTCTCTCCCAGCTCACTAAGTCCTCTTCAGCTTCCGACACCGCCTTTTCCCAGTCTTCTCCCTCTTCTCCCTGTGACCACTCTTTGTTGTCCCAACACCACACCCTGGTTACTAAGCCTTCTTCCCTTGGTGGTTCCCATCTGGTTCCTCCTCCCATTCCTCTGCGTCCAACCAGTCCATGACATTTGACAATTTTCTAGTGCAATTTCTTTTCTCACTAATTGATATAGAATGGTTGGGGGGCATAGCTGTCAACTTTTGGATTTGAAAATAAGGGATTTTTTCAAACTTTCGGATTTGAAAATAAGGGATTTAAAAACACTTTCGGATTTGAAAATAAGGGATGCCGCGAGGGCGGTGCAATGGCACCAAGTAGCCTCGCCACCCTGCGCTCCAGAGGCTGCGTGCGAACGGGTGAGCGAAAGAGCGAGCGCGTAGACGGCAGGCAGGCTGGCTGTCTGGTTGGGCGTGAGGGTCTGGCTGCACAAGGCATGCAAGCTCCGCCCCCAGTCGGTCTCAGACTCCTTATTGGCAGCCGAGCAATGCAGCTGAGGAGCCTCCCTGGCCAGCAGGGAGGGAGAGGAGCTGCTTCCTTTGAAATCCGGGAAATTTAAGGGATATCAACAATCCGGGATAGCAGCGGGAAACGGCATTGGAATAGAGGAGTTTCCCGCAAAGAAAGGGAGGGTTGACAGCTATGTTGGGGGGATGGGGACAGGTTCCCCCCCCCCCCAGTGCTATTCTGCTTACTAACCATAATGATCAGATTCTAGACAGTGGTGCAATGACTATATGAGGAAGATTACAGTTTGTATACTAGGCTACATGAGCAGAGCTGCAATTGCACAGTGAGATTCCACTTCCTCTAGAGGAACTTGCCCAGTCTTCTAGATGGTACACAGGAGCCTGCAGGGGAGAGAAGAGGAGCTGGGGGCCATTTCATTGCTCAAGTAGAAGTCTGCTCCATGGGCAGACCAACAGCCTTGGATACAACCTTCTGTATTTTCTTTAGGATGTAGGATTTTTGCAGGTCTCTTGTGGACGAATCAACCTCCTCTCTTCCTGTGCTCTCTCTGTCCTCTGCAAATGAGTGGTGCTACTGACTTTTATTTTATTTATTTATTTATTGCAAAGCAGGTAGGAACTGGTCTGGTGCCAAGAAATTGCTTTCTTCCCAAAATTTAAAATGACACCAAAATAAGCTAGAAGGATGGGCTAAACATTTAATTTGAAACTACATCAAATAGATTTTTCTTCATCAGGCTGAAGGAGAAGAGAGATTCTTGAACTTGAAAGTCAGTCTGAGATGAAGATTAATTCTAATTAGGGTTTAGGAGCGTGGCAACTTTGTTGATAAATGAGTTTCTCCTTTCTCTTTCACATGCTTTTCTTCCCATCGAAAGATTTCCCTAGGATGCAGTAAGGTCTCATTATATACAGAAAGTAAGTCATACACATCATAGAAAAGCTACTGTCAGTATGAAAGATAGATGACTTCCAAAATCAATGTTATCCAGAGCTTCTCAGCATCATCTTATGAAACCACCTTAACTTGGGCTTGGAGAAGGGAATCTTTCTTTTGCTCTGTTTTCAAATATTCTGAACATTTTCTATGCACAGATTTATAAGGCTATTTAGCAGTGGTACTCTGTGAACACTTGATGGTACCATTTTGTAGAGACAGAAGAGAAATTCAATCCAGTATGCATATAAAGGTAAACTCACCTAATTCACCACTTTCCAAAACAAGATACAAACCGTAACCCAGGTGTCCTTTGAAAAACTGCACCTCTCCAAATTTTGCAGTGCAGATCTTTAACCAAGTAATGTGTATGAAAATGCAGGTGCTAAGATCAAATGTGCATATCCATGCATACGCTAGTGAAAATAACGTACCCCAAAAAGGCATTGCATTAATGCATTAGGGGAAGTAGCTTTGCAAAAAACAATTGTATATTAAGCAAAAATGCATAGAAAATGTCATTGCTAGAAGAAATTCACACTAAAACACTGAATTACAGGAAATATAGAAGCTCTAAATGTGATGCATTTCTTTGGGGCTGCATTCAGACAGCACCTTATCCATCTCTCCAACATTTCCTTGTTTGTTTGTTTGTTTGTTTGTTTGTTTGTTTGTTTTTTGTGGAATAAATTTTCTTTATTTCGCAAAGAAAAATACATAACAAACTTATAATCTCTATTACACATTGCTCATCATCTATATTACTCTATAAGGCATCTCATTCTTAATTTACATTAATCCACCTTTAAATACATCCTTCTAGTCCCCTATCCACCCTCCCTTCTCCCCCTCCCTTCCCCCAACTTCCCTCACTCATGTGTGATCTTATTTGAACTTATATTGACTTTTTTCTGTTGCATTATCTACTTTATACATACATACCATTATCTTTACTAATGTTATCTTATATCCTTGCGAGTGAAAACTATATCAGCAATACATTAATTTTCCATTCCGTATTTTTCCAAATAAACTTCTACACATCCCCATTCTTTCTTAAATCTTTGGATAGAGCCCCCTCTTATTATCATTGTTAATTTTGCCAGTGTCATATATTCTCTTATCTTTGATCTCCAATCCGCTAATTCTGGCATCAGTCCTGTTTTCCAATTCCTTGCTACCATTATCTGCGCCGCTGCTGTTCCGCAAAGAAATATTTTTTTTTCTCTAGCGATATCATCTGTTACTAGGCCCAGTAAGAATGCTTCTGGTTTCTTGTGAATTGAGCTTTTAAATATTTGTTTCAATTCTTCATGAATTTTAATCCAAAATTGTTTAATTACTTTACACCCCCACCACATATGAAAAAAGGTCCCCACCTCCTCTTTACATCTCCAACAGGAATTTGAGTACTTTTTATTGATCTTTGCTAGTTTCACTTGAATTTCCTTGTTTGTTAATTTTCTCATTTTATGTGATTCTTCATACGATGTTAAAACCACCTCTGGAAATCTACTGGAACCTAGTGAAAATTTACCACTCCTTTATATGTAAATTGTTTCCAGGAAAAATCCATTTGCAACCCCGTTAACTTGGAAAATTATGGGAGTTTTGCATTGTAATTTCCCCATAGTTTTTGCGATAATGCAGTGTGGTTCACATGACAAAATGTGGGGCAGTATCCTGGCATACAGTTCTTTCCAGATGTTTCAAATTTAGTATGACATGCTAATATATTAGTCATAAAGCCACTATTCCATAATGCAACAGGTAGAAATAAGGACAAAAGTGCCGACATTATAAGCAGGAAAACTAACACAGCAAACTCCATGCCAGAATGTACCCTTGGGCTGGATCTAGACACATCAAAGAAGTGATTCAGTTAAACACGTTGTAAACTTCATACAGAGATATCCTGTTGGCTAAAAACAGGACTCCACAGCGTCATCTGGTGTGACAGTGTTAAAACACATAAAAAGCGCATTATCTTTACAAATGTAGCTGAGTCCTTGCTTGCATAGGAGGTTAATTATTTTAAGTAAATCACCAGATTGGACCAAACTATCCAATGATGGCTCAGTGAATTTCCTTCTGGATCATTACAAGAAATGACCGAAATGGCTCAATTAACTAACAATTTACGAGGAGAATTGAAACAAAAATTCCAAGAGAAATGGGCAAGATACACAGTATATGTTCAAAAATATAGTAGGGGGCAGATAGTGATGCCAGCATTTAAGTAATTCTAGAGGGGGAAAGAACATTAAAAAAGGGAGAATAGGGTGTCACCGGATAATAAAGTGTAAAAAAGATATTAATGAAGTGACGTAACTGAGTTGAATAACACTCATAGGTACAATCGGAGTATACAATGGGGATTGATAGGAAGTCGGACGGGATTGGGATATCAACATGATATTTTGGAAATGAGCAAAATTGTTTTATGTCTGTATAGATTTTAATTTAGATGTAATATGAGATCTGTAATATGTTGTATATGCTGTATCTGCATTGACTTTGTTTATATGGAACGAAGGGAACATGGGGAGTAGCAAAAGAAGGCAGACACAGTAATGATTTTTTCTTTTTTCTTTTTATTTCTTATTTTTTACCTTTAAGTACTCATTTAAGCTTTAGTTATTTTTGTTCCTTAGTTAAAAGCATGCTAGGAGGAATAGTGTACAAGATACATAGAGTGGATTACTAGGTAACCAATCAATATTGACTATCAATTTGTGTTATTGCTTTATTGTTTGCTTTATTGTTTATAAGGAAAAAAAGAATATTGTATATATGATGAATGAATTGTACATATGAAAACGAACAATAAAATCTTAATAAAAAAAAGAATTTCCTTCTGGATCAGTGTTAATGTCACAATGAAGTGCATAATGGCAAGTGTCCTCAATCACCTGTACTCCACAGATACAATGACATTAGTAAAAAGTGAAGGTCTGATAATGTCCCTTCAGTGGTTGAGTTGACATGGCTTGGAATCTCAATGCGTGAACTGCCTTACCGAAGACAAAAGATGTTAAATCATGGAAGCAGCTTTCAAGAATGTGTTCTGTTTGATGAAACAGATGTGAAGAAATTTAGAAGAGTAATTCCCCCCCCCCCCCGTCTTGAGAACTTCTTTTAATCGAGCTTTGATAAATGTGCGTGCATGTACATGCATGGTCCAAAGAGTTGGCATTTCCAGTTTGCATTGAGATGTCCAATTAGCTCAGGATTTGAATGTGATTTGTTCTCACAAACGCTTTCCTAATGAACACAAATGTACGGCATTCACCAGCTGCAATGCACAAATGCCAGCATGAGAATACAGAACTCAGACCTGCACCCACAAGATGCCAGTGTGGCAGGAAGAGCTTTGAGTACAGCAGTTGTGGCTGGCGCCAATTGGGACTGGTAGGGCAGGGGGATCAACAATATGTGGAGCCAGAGCCAATGGCAGAGTCAGCCCCTCACTGGCTGAGAGCTGACTGAGGTTGGTTGGGCAGTACCCTATTCACCCTAATAGACCAGCCTCCGCTGAAGTATGGAGCTTATACACCAATCTAAACCCCACCAGGCCATTTGCTGGAGATCCCTTGGATGAGGTCAAAGTATTCCTACTTGGCCTCTGCTAGCGGGTGAACCCCACCAATGAGGAGATCTTCCCAAATGATGGGCAGAAACTACTGCCTATGGAATATCCAACAACGGTAGTCACATACCCTCCAACATTTCACTGATGAAAATAGGGACGTCCCATTCAACAACGACAACAACAAATTTTATTATTCATTCCCCACCCATTTGACTTGGTTGCCCCAGCCACTCTGGGCAGCTTCCAACATACGTATATAAAAACATAATAAAACATCAATCACTTCACTATACAGGGCTATCTTCAGATGTCTCTTCTATAGGTTGCATAGTTACTTATCTCCTTGGCTCGGGGTTGCATAACTCCATACCCTCCAACATTTCTCTGATGAAAACAGGGTCAACCTGAGGAAAAGTGGGGCATTCCAGGATCAAATCAGAAACCGGGATGGCTTCTGTAAATCCGGGATTGTCCCTGTAAGATAGGGACAATTGGGGGATCTGTAGTCATAATAACCCCCCAAAAAAATCAATGAAAAGGAGGTGGAGCTGGGCCGGCATAGGATCTGCTGGATCCTGACCCAGCCCTGCTTCCACCATGTGGTGGCAACAGGCCTAGTCTTGGCCTCTGGCAGCTAATGTAGCAAAGAGGCATTTCTGCCCCCCCCCCTTTTCCCTGGAGCTTCCGCTCTGACTGGTTTGTGCTACACCAAAGTTTAGGCAACTTTGCGAAGGATAAGGCTATCGATGGCTGCTAGCCGTGGTGGTTATGTTCTGCCTCCATTTGTCAGCGGCTCTATGTCTTAGAATGCTGGTTGCTGGGAATTGCAAGTGCAGTCGCACTCAGTTCCTGCTTGCAGGCTTCCAAAGACATCTGGTGCTGCTCTGTAGGAACAGGAAGCCGGATGAGATGAGCCTTTTGTCTGATTTAGTAGGGCTTTGATGTTATTCTCTTTATCTCGCCGTGGACTTTTCAAAGGGGACGTCAACTGTTGATCTCCATATCTTGGGCCCATATGAGAATTGTTGGAGGAAACGCACTGCAGAGCTTTAAGCTTAGTGCAGATGAGATGGCAGGCCCACACCCCCCATGAGCTTTTAAATAACACAGCTGTCAAATATCCATTTGTGGCGAATCGGGTACTGTGCAATGGCAATCGTCTTTGTTTTGCTATAATTGCCATTCGTACATCAATCCTAAATTCCACAAAAACTCAGTCAGATTAAAGGAAGACCATCTAATTTCTCTGCAATAAATTTATTTGTGGGTGAATGCTAGTATAGTGGTACCTTGGAAGTCGAACGGAATCCTTTCTGGAAGTCCGTTTGACTTCCAAATCGTTCGCAATCCTTTCCAGAAATCCGTTTGACTTCCAAATCGTTTGGAAACCAAGCTCCTGCAGCCAATCAGAAGCCGTGGAAATCGCGTCGGATGTTGAGGTTCCAAAGAACATTCGCAATCCGGAACACTCACTTCTGGGTTTGCGGCATTCAGGAGGCAAAATGTTCGATTCACAAGTTGTTCGGGATCCAAGATACGACTGTATTAGGAAACCATCAGGGTTGTTGCTGTTGCTGTTTTTAAAAGTTTATTTTGTGATGATGACAAGCAGGGGCGCTAGCTAGTGAGGGTTCTTGGTTTCCCTCTGCCCCATATATTTTCAAGGAGGGGATCGGGGGCCCTCAATATCCTGCGGTGATGTGTTCATGCATGCCGCATGACGGCCTCATATCACTCGCACACTGCATGACATGCCTGCGCCACACATGGAAGCCATGTGGCATGGGTGTGGCACATCAGCATGTTGTGTGGCGTGCATGTGTGACGTGACCACATTGCACGGCGCCCGCCCTCTCAGTCACCTGATGACAGGTAACATGATCCAATGCAAGCTTACTCATAAGTGAGTTCTGCTGTTATTCCCACACTTAGTATCACACACTTACGAGAGAGAAAGCCCTACTGAACATAGACTTACACCTGTTATATGTATAGGATTGTATGGTATGTGCAGGTCACATTAAAGTACTAAGAGGTCACAGTTGTCAGGCTTCAGGGAATCAGATCCCTCCCCCGGTGGCAGCCCAGAATCAGAGAAATGATAAAAGTTCTTACCAAGCAATTTATTCAATAATTTACAGAGAACGACAAAGGAAAGCAGCCTTCCTTAATAATGGCGTTGCTCCAAGTAAAGTCTCACCCCCTACATCTCCCCGATTCAATGTCACTCCTGCTAATCTGAGCTTTCTGCCTCTGAGCTCTCTGTTCGCCTACCCTCAATGCCCGTCTGGTCCTGGGAGAAGGGGGGTCAGGAATGCTTTCCACAGACACTGAGTCTGTAAGCTGCCTCTCCCCTGGTGCTTCTTCTTCTTCCTGCTTTCTTCTTCCAATATTCCCCAGCTTCTGCCCTCTGCAGCCTGTTAACTGTGCCCTTCTGCAAACCACAGTTCTAAATCTATACTGTCCTCCTGTTCTCAGAAAGGTTCAGGAGAAGGGGGTGGCGGCCCCCACCATTCCTCCTCAGTCCAGCCCCTGACAACAGTCTTATTAAAATTACTTCTTCAGTTCATTTTTTTTTAAAAAAAGGTTGTCAGCCTTATTCCAGTGAACAGATGCAAGGAGAAGTATGGTTTCGCACACTGTCCATTGCATTGTTGATGTTTCCCTGAACCTGCCTAACCCATTCTGAAACAGATGCTGCTTTCTCAATCACAGAATGCTTCCCGGCACATCGTTCAAAGTGACTGTGGTGTTGTTGAAAAACACAGCTGACACCCCACATAGGATAATGGACATAGTAACAAAATGGTCGAATTACACCAAGTGTGGGAGAAAGGTTTTATATCACTTTGTCTAAATGCAAGCATATCCCAAAGTTGGGAAATGGTTGTGGCAAAGTTCAGTGATTTTCCCACTATTTATAAATAGCAATATCTGAATAAGACTCTTGGAAAGGACAAAAGTTGATGCACTTTTAAACAATTAGGCTTTCATTTACTGTATGACTTAAATGACAAGTATGATAATAGGTCAGTAAAGAATAGCAGTCTAGTTAAGGATGCAGCAACTTGGAATTAAGAGTACCAAAAATCACGAGGAAAAGCAGTAGAGGCTGAAATGCTACAGATAACATGAGAAACATTCCCTCCCTCCCCCACCACAAAAAAAAGTCAAGATATGGCTCATTATTTACTTTTAGGACCTTGTCTATGAAAGAACTGAATGCAAAAGAGACATCTTTACTGTGGAAATTTATGTCAGAGATAAACAATGAATACAGACAATCTCCCCTCCTCTCGCACAGAGAACATAAAGTATTATTTAGTATTGCTTCAATATTTAAGGGAAACACTGAACACACCATTATCCCCTTAGGATCTTTCAGTGTTCAGTCGCTCCCTATTTATAGCTAGATAAAGGCATTTGCAGCTGTTTTTCCTGCAGAACAAAAAATGACCTTCCTTGGCCAACAAGGCTAATCAAAGGGAAGAGGTCCCATAGGATGTGGGCACTTCTCTTTCACTTAGTGCCACAGTTCGAATATATTTGACTCACAGTTACCTGCTTAGCCTATCATCATAATCCTTTTAAAAATTAACATGAGAGCTCTTCATAAGTGTACAATGCAGCATATTACAGCTTTAAAAAAAGTTATATTGTTATATTTTTAAAGAGAGAGCCCTTGGGCTAAATTAAAACAATAACTGGATTCATCCCAGTACTGTCAGGAAATAATTGCGGTAAGAGGTGGTAAATAGGCACTTGGCCAGCCTTACAGTGGCAACCACTCCGTTTCAACTAGACCAATTTTCCTTGGGAAATGTTTGGAAACATCTCATGATCATTGATTTATGGAGATTAGCAGCAGCAGGGGGCTAGCTTTTCCAATACAAGTTTCAAATGCATTGCACTTGTACCATTCCATTAATTTTAGTAGAAATAGCTCGTTTTAAGTCGGATCCAGATGTCCATCTGACTGGTATCTTCAACCAGGGCAGCATCAGCTGATGGCCAATACCCACTGTGGTCTGTGGTGCCCATCGGATTTGGGCCTGTCCCATTGCAGGAAGCTCCCCATTGCAGAAGTTCACTTCCAGTGTGAAGTGAACTTGAGAGCCAATGTGGTGTAGTGGTTAAGAGCGGTAGACTCGTAATCTGGGGAACCGGGTTCGCGTCTCCGCTCCTCCACATGCAGCTGCTGGGTGACCTTGGGCTAGTCACACTTCTCTGAAGTCTCTCAGCCTCACTCACCTCACAGAGGGTTTGTTGTGGGGGAGGAAGGGAAAGGAGAATGTGAGCCACTTTGAGACTCCTTCGGGTAGTGATAAAGCGGGATATCAAATCCAAACTCTTCTTCTTCTTCTTCCAATTCAGGGAGGGCAATGTCCCTAGGAATGGTGACATGATGGAGTAGACAGGACCAGAAAACATGCCCTCCCCTTCTCCTCACAGGTTTTAGAAAAAATGTGAGTCAACTGAATGCCTGGATAGGGCTTACAAATTTTAAAATCTTTAGCCAACTTGTGAATGAAAACAATGCCAAAGCTTATTAAGAAATAACTGATCATCACCCTGTGCACTTTTTCCTTCATAATGTACTCTGTAAAAGTGTCTGAAAAGGTCCTGTCACAGGTGAATGCCAACCAATGGTAGCACCACCAATCTGTCCTTGCCAGCTGATCATAGGGTCTAGGATGGTTGATACTGGGGAAGACTTACAACCAATCCAGGATTGGCACTGCGCGCCAGCTTTCTCTTCCTAATCTAATGTCACATGAACACTGCACATTGAAAGCACTACTCTAACTGTAATGACTCGCCCCAAAGAATCCTGGGAACTCTAGTTTGTAAAGGTCTCCTAAGAAGTCTCAGCTCAGCACCCTTAATGAACTACAGTGCCCAGGACTCTTTGGGGAGAAGCCACAGCTGTTAAACTGGTATGGAAGTGCTATCAATGATACAGATGTGACCTAAGTGTTGCCCTTGCAGAAACACAGTAGGAAGGAGGACAAGAACCAAACTAGAATTCCTGGGTGCTGCCTGCCATTGGCTCTGGCTCTACTTACTGTTGGTCTCCTTGCATTCCACACTTACCAGCCCCTATGGGCACTAGTCACCACAGGTCCTGTTCAGTGTGACTACGTATAGAGAAAATGCATGCTCTCTATATGCCAAGCTGCACCAGCACAACTTTGATTCTTGCAGCTCTCAAATGGTGCTAGCCACCTGCCACCTGCGCCTCTTTGCCCACTTTGGCTTTGTATTAAAGACCAGCTGCTGAGCTGTAATAATGAAGTGCTCTTGCAAATGCATTGTGACAAAGCAGAAATGCATCCTCTGTCTAGCAAAATGCAGTTACAGGTAGGTAGCTGTGTTGGTCTGCCATAGTCAAAACAAAATAAAAAATAAAAAAATTCCTTCCAGTAGCACCTTAGAGACCAACTAAGTTTGTTCTTAAGTTAGTTGGTCTCTAAGGTGCTACTAGCAAAATGCAGTTACTAAGCCATATTGTGCAACATCGTGGCTTTTTATGTATGACCCCCCCCCATCCATAAGGTGCACAGTGGAGGATGTGATAAGGATGCATGCTTCTCTTGCCCCTTCTTTAGGTATATTGAAGATGAATTAATAATAATAATAATAATAATAATAATAATAATAATAATAATACCCTGCCCATCTGGCTGGGTTTCCCCAGCCACTCTGGGTGGCTCCCAACAAAATATTAAGAACACAATAAAACATCAAACATTAAAAACTTCCCTAAACAGGGCTGCCTTCAGATGTCTTCTAAAAGTCAGATAGTTGTTTATTTCCTTGACATCTGATGGGAGGGCGTTCCACAGGGTGGGTGCCACCACCGAGAAGGCCCTCTGCCTGGTTCCCTGAAACCTCACAGTGAGGGAACAGCCAGAAGGCCCTGGAAGCTGAACGGCGGGGGTGGAGAATCACATGAAATGAATCACATTTCAGAAATATGTTCCCTATTGCCGTTGCTCATTAATATTTTTATAAAAAAAAAAATCGTGAGAGAAGGGCTTTCCATTGTTGTTCTTCTTTCCTTTCATTTTAACAAGACAGAATAAGTGATACATTGACTTTGGCTTCTGCAAAAGGTGGGAGGAGGAAGGATGTATGGAAAAGTAATGGTGTGGACAGCCTCACTCCATTACTTTCCATGTGGTTTATTCTGTTGTATCCATTATATCACCCTCGCTTCCAAAAAGATCTACGAACTCTTTTTCTCATCCTTCGCTCATGATGGGGAATGTTATAAACTGCATTTCAATGCTCCAAACTGAATAGGAGGTGTTCAGCTTGTCAGCATTCATGTTGACTTTGAAACATGGCCGCAAATACAAACCCTAATACAAACGATAGTTTCAAAGCGCTAATTCTATTTCCTCCTTGTGCCGTACAACACGAGGGATGTATAATGGCTTGTACAAAACATGGTATGCAACATTCTGTGGAGCATTCTAGGGAAAAAAGAGCTTTAACAAGGTTATAATTACTGTTTCTGCAAGTTTGACACGCATATAATTTTTTCTTGCCCAGGCAGGAACATTGTGTGGGATTGTGACAATGGTGAAACCAAGATGGAGACTGGAGTTTTGTTAAATGAGGCCAAATCTTTATAGAGTACAGTGGAAAGCAGAGTTGGCATGGCAGTAGGGCAAGGGTTCGTGGTTCCCTGAGAGAAAGGTGAAAAGGAATCCCAACCCAGTAGCCAATTTAGATTGGGAGGGAAAATATCGTTTCTGGCCCTGTCAACCAATGACCAAGTATCCCAGTGAGGCTCTAACCTCTTGTGGGGATCTCACAAGAGTGAATGGCCTTGAGTCCTTGTGGTTGAGGCCACTTAAGGCCTCAGCATCTGCTACATCTTGTGAAATCCCGGGGAACGGTGAGACCCCACAAGGTCCCACAGGAACTCATCAGTGGAGATGCAACTCCGCCTCTCCCTCTGCTATCCAGGCCCTGCACAACTAAGCAAAGTTGCCACACATGCAGGTCATGCCCTGATCCAGGCTTCTAAAATTTTAGAGAGTTTGATTCGGAACATAAAGAAAGGGGAAGCGAGAGAAATAATGTTTCGAGATTGGGCATATTTTTATCAGTTCTTCTGAACCAGATTACCACCTGACATTACAGTGGTACCTTGGTTCTCAAACGCCTTGGTTCCCAAACACCGAAAACCCGGAAGTAAGTGTTCCCGTTTTCGAACGGTTTTTGGAAGACGAACATCAATGTGGTTGTCATTTCTGGAGTGCCTGCAGCAATCAGAAGCTGTGCCTTGGTTTTCAAACATTTCGGAAGTAAAATGGACTTCTGGAATGGATTAAGTTTGGCACTTTTGTTTTTTATATTTATTTTGTGTTTTTGTGGCTTTTCAGTTAATTTGTTTTTGTGACTGTGTGGAACCCAGTTCAGCTACTAATTGATTGATTGAGTGACTGCGAAAATGGATAAAGGCCCCCCATCCAAACAATGACTATTATCAGTGCAGGTAAGAAAAAATGTAATTTTAATTTTTATCATCTACAATACTGTCTTATTTATTTTCTAGTACAGTACATTCATTATTGCTTTCATTTTATGGATCAATGGTCTCGGTAGATAGTAAAATTCATGTTAAATTGCTCTTTTAGGGGATGTTTTTAAAAGTCTGGAACGGATTAAAGCGCACCTTGGTTTTGGAACGGGCTTCCAGAACAGATTAAGTTTGAGAACCAAGGTAGTACCACTGTATGTAAGTCTTCATTTTAGCCATTTCCTAGGCTTACTCAGAATGCAGAAATTGCGGTCAGTCATTGACTTCTCTATACCCACACAGACAGAGAGAATGTTGCCATCAATTGCATGGTTCTTGGGTGTGTACTTTTTTAAAGAAATGCTACCGAAAGTTTGTCCAGTTTCATTTTCCACCAGGCATCAGCGACTGACACAGTTAATCCTGATAAACAAACCCCTCTTCTTGAATATCCTTTTCCAACTTTGCCTGCCTTTGAGGTTTACATCGTCGAGGGGAGCAAAGCAACTGGAGCAGACACCTTGATGCAATGCTAAATATTTATAGATGTACTGGTATAATGTATCATACAGCTTCTTATCCAGCTGTGACCCTGTAAATTTGCTTTTTAAAAGCTTGGTGGGTTGTTGTTGTTTTAAATGCGGTGTTCTAGGTGTAAAAAAATGTGGTGTTTTATTTTTAAACCCCTCTCATTGTACCTTTTTCACTAATTGGGAACCAATGATTTAGAACACTTGGTATTTCCTACCAATTGTAGCGGACCCAGGTGGCGCTGTGGGTTAAACCACAGAACCTAGAGCTTGCTGATCAGAAGGTCGGCGGTTCGAATCCCTGCGACGGGGTGTGCTCCTGTTTCTCGGTCCCTGCTCCTGCCAACCTAGCAGTTCGAAAGCACGTCGAAGTGCAAGTAGATAAATAGGAACCGCTCTGGCGGGAAGGTAAACGGCGTTTCCGTGCGTTGCTCTGGTTCGCCAGAAGCGGCTTTGTCATGCTGGCCACATGACCTGGCAGCTGTACACCGGCTCTCGGCCAATAAAGCGAGATGAGCGCCGCAACCCCAGAGTTGGACACGACTGGGCCTAATGGTCAGGGGTCCCTTTACCTTTACCTTTACCTTACCAATTGTAGCAACAGCAACAAAAAAATCCCATACACTACATGTGTTTAAGAACCATATCTGAAGAAGTGTGCATGCACGCGAAAGCTTATACCCAGAACACACTTAGTTGGTCTCTAATAACCATACAGTTATGAATCAAATGCATAATCTCTAATAAGGCCTTTCTTCATAGGACATTTCAACTCTTCGGTGCTCTGATGAAAAACATTTCTCCTGTGTGACATTAAATGAGAGAGGGAAAGAATCTCAAAACGCTAATGGTTTACCATATATTAAAATATCTCTAAATCCCTCAAGAGTTAAAGGGCACTGAATGGGGGTTGGGGAAACTTATTTTAAGAAGAAATTAATGGAAGTGCATAATTTTGAATTCTCTCAAGTCTTGGGTCTACTCCAATTAGTTTTATTTCAGGTTTGAAGAAGGTTAATATTGGACTCTGAGTAGTAAAGCAATTTCCACAAAAAAATGTAAAAAAAATTTCTTCAATCTTTTCCCCCATCCCCAATCAAACAGTTAATAGGGGCTTCATTTGCTCTTTCCATTCTTTGGAAAACCTAACCTATTTTTTTTGAATCCGAGGATGGTTTCAAAGTCTGATGTTCTCAAATAATGTGCTCTTGTCAATGTAGGACTACAGTCTCCAGCCCCAACTAAAAATGTTCAGGGCAAAACACCTGTGGGGGGAGACCTTAGAGGTTTTGCTCAGCATCCTAGTACGTAAATGAATCACCCTTTACAAATACAACATAATGAGAAGTTTAAAGAACCACTTGTCCAATTCATATGGTCAGAATGTTTCACACATGGGGCTAAACGGGGATTTTATTTTAATTTAAGAGTTTTCTCTTTAAGAAACAAACCTGACCTTTTTAAAAAAGAAAGATGGTTGCCAAATAAGGCTACAATGAAGTTATTTTCAGGGGGAAACCAAGCTCCTGATCCACTGTCGATAAATGTCACATGAATATTGTCTTATTTCCTGATGAACTTATTTTTGTGGACAGAATTCATAGCTGATTATTTTCAAAAGTGTAGATTCATTAAGGTGAAGACCAAGGGCTTCTCCACTCTGGAGTTTACTGTGTGTTTGCAGCTGTTTGTGTTCCCATTTAATTTATGTAGTCTACATACCATTGCATAAATTAAATGGGAACACAAACAGCTGCAAACACACAGTAAACTCCAGAGCAGTCTACATACCATTACAGGGACACAGGTAGCGCTGTGGGTTAAACCACAGAGCCTAGGGCTTGCCGATCAGAAGGTCGGCAGTTCGAATCCCCATGACGGGGTGAGCTCCCGTTGCTCAGTCCCTGCTCCTGCCAACCTAGCAGTTCGAAAGCACGAAGTGCAAGTAGATAAATAGGTACAGCTCCGGCGGGAAGGTAAACGGCGTTTCCATGCACTGCTCTGGTTCGCTAGAAGCTGCTTAGTCATGCTGGCCACATGACCCAGAAGCTGTACGCCGGCTCCCTCGGCCAATAAAGCAAGATGAGTGCCGCAACCCCAGAGTCGTCCGCGACTGGACCTAATGGTCAGGGGCTCCTTTACCTTTACCTTACATACCATTACCCTCAAGCAATATCAGTCTTGATGTTTACCCCCTGTAACAGGTAGGTAGCCGTGTTGGTCTGCCGCAGTCGAAACAAAATTAAAAAATTCCTTCCAGTAGCACCTTAGAGACCAACTAAGTATTTTCTTGGTATGAGCTTTCGTGTGCATGCACACTTCTTCAGATACACTGAGACAGGGTCTGGTGACTTCTGTCTCAGTGTATCTGAAGAAGTGTGTGCATGCACACAAAAGCTCATACCAAGAAAAAAACTTAGTTGGTCTCTAAGATGCTACTGGAAAGAATTTTTTTTATTTTGTTTCACCCTCTGTAAATTAAGGTTTACCCAATATGGGGATAATCTGATGAATAGTGGGGAAATAAGTCTCCAAACCACTCTGCTCAGGGTCGCTGTGCCTCAGAATCCTCTGAGAATGTTTCAGACTTGAGCACTCTTCTTCCCATACATCATAGCAGAAACTTGGCATAGCTTAAAATTCTCAGTTTTGCCCCAACTCTTCTCCCTAGTTCTTAGTTTCCTAGAACATTTAATAATTCTTCTTCTTTGTACAACTCTTTTTTTCCATATGGCAGAAAGTAGGAAACTATTGAGTGTGCAAACATATTTTTCAAATACAAAACAACTTGACAACTTTTGGCACCCGGCGTGTATTTTAAAACTTCCACAGAGATATATTCTATTATGTCAGGGTTATGCTGTTTCTGCTTAGACAGCTGGTAATTCCAAAAGAATGAGCCGCAAATAAAAAAATTGTACAGCTGATATTAATACAGCTGAACATAAGCACTTCAAAACATGGATGCCAAAATGCAGGCTCACGAGCTGATATATAGGTCCCTCAATAAATAGCCCCATTTGTTAGGTATTCCAACAGCCCTAGTGAATCAACTCAAGTCCACATTAAGAGGGACTGTCATGATTTAGGCCTAATTAAAACATGACTAATAGTCTAATCTTTAAAATGCTTGCACCAGCAAATCTAGGTTTTGTATGGTTTGGTTCACAATGTCTCTATAAGATTCCTAGCATTGAAGGAAGAGGACTTATGGGGTTGGGGTACAAATATAAGGACCTGTACTAACATAAGGAGAAATGTTCTTGCACACATTTTCAAGCTCTTCCAACACCACCTCATTTCAGCAGAGGAGCTCAGGGAGCAAAAAGCTCCTTTTCCCAAAACTGCATTGTACAAGCATAATAGAATACAGAGGCTGAATAGTGGTGAACAGACCACTAAAAGGGAGCAAAAAGCTCCTTTTCCCAAAACTGCATTGTACAAGCATAATAGAATACAGAGGCTGAATAGTGGTGAAAGGTACATTATGGAGTGTTCTCAGAAGAGGAATTACACACCTCTATGAAACCCCCTTTACACCCCTGGTTTTTTTGGGGGGAGGGGGACATTCAGGTCCGCCATACCCAGTGCTATTTTCTAGAAAAAGAGGTGCTAGAACTCACCATGAACACCTCCCTTGTGGCGCCCACCTGAGAGGTGTCAGAACTGAGTTCCAGTGAGTTCCGGCTGAAGAAAAAAAGCCCTGGCCATACCTAACTATGAAACTGTCCCACTAGTTCAGGCTTCCTCAACCTCGGCCCTCCAGATGTTTTTGGCCTACAACTCCCATGATCCCTAGCTAGCAGGATCAGTGGTCAGGGATGATGGGAATTGTAGTCTCAAAACATCTGGAGGGCCGATGTTGAGGAAGCCTGCACTAGTTTATTGAGAATAAATGCTGCCCCTTCCTCATCCAGCAGATGTCTAGAATAATTTTCTTTTTTTGCCATATCCCAAAGCACTTTCTCCTTGATTAACATAGTATGGCTGCTTGGATGGTCCTCTTGCGGGCCTGGCTATGTAACATGTGGAGCAGATGAATTCTAACAGGAGTCTGCATTACCTCCTGTACTGAAGCAGGAAGTCTCACTTCGAGAAGACTGAAGTTCTGCCAACACTAACAATTACATTATAACCTTTTGGTGAAAGAAGAATAGCTGGAGAGGAAGGTGCGCAGCTGCAGACATTCCAATTCATTGACTAATTGTTTTCTCCAGCAAACAAAGGAAGATGAATTATAACACCAAAGGTTAAGTATCCATTCAGGCTGCCTGCACCAGCAGTTTTTCATGTGTTCTGTTCACACAGTTCCCTTTCCCTGCCTTCTGTTAAGGTGAGGGCAGCTCTGGCCACATGAGATTGGAGCACATGAGGACAGGGGAAGGGACCATGGTTGCTTGGCAACATCAGGCTGTTTCATTAACGAAGCCAATGAAATAGCCCCCAAGGAGAGCTTGCCCGCCTACTTTTGGCAACTTCAGCCAAAACATGGCAACTAGGGATGCTGGAGAATTCCAACAGATACAGAAATTGGAGTGCAAATTGTCGATGTTATTCATCCCAGTCCATAACAGAAATCAGCCCAACAAACATGATCCATATTTGCTGTTATTGTTGCTTTTAACTTGCAAATGATAAGTTATTGATTATAACCCCCATTCACGTTGTCTTTCCTTTGCTTTGAAAGGAATGGTGTGGAATAGCATAAAGGCAACGTAATTAAATATGTAAATTACACAAGTTATGTAATTTCATCACAGAGGGCAGGGAGCTGGAGAATGTAGTCTTTGGTGGAAGATGAACGGCAGCGAAACAGAAACAGTGCAGTTTGAGACACAAACAGGGCAGAATGAAAAATGATACCTTCTTATATCCCTAATGGCAACACACCTTCTATATCAGATTATGGCAGTGTGAAACTAGCTTGATAAGGCCAAGCAGGGTTTTTGTTTTGTCTTTTTGCTCCCTTAAATGAATTGGCCAGGAAGGGAGAGTGGAAATATTCCGAGATTGATACAGCTCCTGAGCTAGCTCATAATGGAAAGGATTGCATTGGCACTCTCTAATTTCTAGTTTTCAGCCTTGGTTAATACTTTGTCCTATGTTTTGGACCATGGTTTCCATTGTCCTTCCCCACTGTCCATACTTGCTAGGATGTTGAGAATTTAATTCCAAAGCATCAGGAGTGTAACAGGTTGGGGAAGCCAGGAAGAAGGGCTTGAGGAAGTGACAAGATCAGTCATGACAGATGATCAGTTGTTCCATAAAGCTGTGGCCTTATTATACCCAAGCTATATATTATGTAACTTCATTAACGGGTATAAGGTAGGGAGAGACAAAACATTCTCTTTTCAGTTCATGTCCATTCCACAAATGCTCTTTCACAAATGCTTTCTGCTACATTCCTGCATGTGTGTGTGTGTGTGTGTGTGTGTGTGTGTGTTTTGTAAAAAAAAAATATGCAAACATTTACATTTAAAAACATGATTTCTACATTTTATCACAAAACATTGTTTAAATTTGAATTCTATCTATGTACACATTTCCAAGATGTATTTGTCCTAAATTACTTTTTCTTATACATATTTTGATACATTATTTGAGTTGAGAACTATATCACACAATTCAAGAAGTGCAAAATCTGAAGGATAATTATGACCTGGTCTATATTAAACTTTTTAGTACCTCTCATTTTTTGAATTTGAAAGTTGAAAAATTCAACTACACTGCACTTCTACTATAGGTTACATTCCAGCCATGCCAAAAGTTGAAGGTTTCTAAGCACACATCTCTAGGCAAGGCTAGGAAGAGACATTATCACAGCTGAAGCAAACAAGCCAGCTAGTCAAAAGCACACAGGTGTAGCCTGTATGGAGGAGGGCTGCCTGGAGACAGCTTCTCACCTGGAGAGTTTCATTTGGGATGAAGCAACAACGTGTCCACTCACCACACCTTTAAGGACTGGTCAGCAGATTGGCCAGGTGTTTGGATCCAGGGTGGGATCACTTATGTCATATGGTCAGCTTTCATCTGAAATTCATTGACTGATTGTGGATTGTTAGCTTGTTACAGGTCTTGTTGCCCGTTCACTCCCTTTGAGGCCCCATTGCCTTGTGTCTTCATTTCTGGGGTGAGTAATCATTTAGCTAGTGACCTTTCCTTTTGCTTTTACGCTTCGGGAGTATAAACTCACCAAATATGCAAAAATAAAGTAAAATAAATAAATCTTAAAAGCACTCTCATTTCCATATTGCCATCCCTTTCCAAATGGAATAAAGTATATTGTGTAAGGTAGGGAGCTGTGTGCAGAAATTCCTTGTGGATCTTTGATGGAATTGCTTGTTGTTGACAACCACAGAAGAGTACGTCTCCCAAACGCCAGGGGATTCCGAGATTAAGAGGAACTCATTTGCCTTGACGTTTTGTGATAGCAGAGCTATTTGTTAAGCCTTTCCATGGCCTAAAGCTTTTTCATGGAGTTGCTGCCATGAAAGCAATTTGTTGTTGATGCTAGTCCAAAAACTATAAACAAACCATGATCTTTAGACAAACATTTAAAGATATATCCTAAAATGCCATGATTTATTTTATTTTTTATTTTTTGCATCGCCAGAATGTATTCCCTCTGCAGCTACCACATGTGCATTATGCATTTATGTAAAATACACTCACCCTGAAGGAATCCTTTGAAATTTTCATCTTCATTCCAAAGGGGGAAATTATGGACTGGGTTCTACTTATGCAATCCAGAAATAGGCTTGCAAGATACTGTATAATTTAATTCTTTAATTTGCATATAAAGTTAAATGTTGCTATCTTCCTTTGCTTGAAGTTTGATTGATGGCTATAAAATCATCCTTTAACTATTGTCTTTGATTAATTTTCTTTCTTTTTTTAGAGCTTGCAGTTCCATTTTGTCTTTTCTGTAATTGATTTTTGAATTCTTTGGCTGTGATTATTTCGGTTGGAGATACTTTTTTACACAGCGTTGCAAGACCACCTTGAAAGCTCATTATAATGTTTAGTTAGAAAGCAGCTCCTTCATTTAACCTACTGAATCCTCAATTATTTTGAACACCATGACATTTAAATTAGAGAATATACCTGTTTGCAATCACTAATCCATTTGCGTTGCCCATTAAGGCTGATACCTACTATGTTATTTCACAGGCATTCCAGGAATTTTATCTGTGTTATTGGTTTCTGTTTTTTTGACTTATTTTTTTCTGTGGCAACAGCTAAATCTGGGATTCTAAATCGTATGAGCTGCTGCAAATTATTATTTAGAACGGAGAACACCAACTGCTGCATCAGCACAGCACATTGATCTGCACCATTACACACTAACCTATGGTGTTGCTTTTGTGCAGTAGAATGGATTAATGCTGCTAGGCCAGCAACAGACTTGGGTGGAGAGGAAACATCTGGTGCTCCTTCAGCCCAGCAATCCCCAGGAATACTTGGGCTCAGGAGACCACATGGTCCAGCAGCTATGCAGCAGCTATCAAGATTTCTTTGACCAGATGAAAATAATGCAGTACCCTTATAATAAACCACAAGCTTGTAGCACCCACTGTAGTTGGCAATAGACAGATACCAATCTTTGGATTTATGACTTGGCCACCACTTTCCTGGTTACAATAAATAAATTATCAGCCGGAATAAGTGCATATGGGGTGATGCTATTTTTCTCTCCTAGTCAACGTGACCTGATTTATGAAGTCATTTTCCTTGGCCACTACCCTCCTCCCCAGGCTTTGTTGTAGACTTCCTGCATCTAAGAGCTGCTGTAACTACTCTTAGCAATCATAGCTGGGCAGACCATCACCGATTAGTTGGACGATGTGGCTTCGCTACTCATGAGCATGAGTTGCTGGGTTTTGTCTACCTTCATTCACAAAGTGAACAGGAGAAGGGCATAGTGCCCAGCACAATTCTTTTGTGAATTAAAATCACCCTAAATTAACAGGTCGTACTAAGTTAAACAAGCAGTTCTGCTCCACATGTTTGCCAAGGATGGGTTGGGCTATGTCTCAAATATCACTGGTTTTTAAAAATCTGTATGTGTATGTATCATCTATCTACCGGTATCTATCTACCTATCATCTATCTATCATCTATCTATCTATCTATATCTATCATCTATCTATCTCTCTTATTGTTTCAGAGAGACAGACAGAAATTAAGGGTGGATGCAAATTTGGTCATGATTATACTAGACTCATTGAAATAAATGGGACATAGGATAAGTTAGTCATGATTAACCTTACTCCCACTGAATTCAGTAGGCCTATTCCAAGCATGGACCAAGCCCTTAGAACTTAAAGCAACATTAGCGTTGTTATTGGTACAGTATGGTATGGTTGGGCCAGGATTTACAAGAATAGACTCCACACTTCATTTCACGGCTATACCTGAACATGAGCAGAATACAGATGCAAAAGTTATTCAAGCTGTAGACTATATTGTTTTATCAATAATTTGACTTTACTTTGCTGCGCACTCCAAAGGAAGGATGTTGCTTTAGCTACATTAATGCAAATCACTATACCACTGAGGTTTTCAAATACTCTTTACTTTACTGAATTAATAAGGTCTTAAAACTCATTGACAAGTAAAATTCTGCATGCATTAAGGGGGAAATGCCTTGTAAGAAATTTGGAAAGTATAACACGCCACGTTACAATACTGTGATTCTAATTCTTTAATTCTACCTTGTTCCTAACCACCACCACCCAAAAAAACTCCAGTAAACCCTCTAACTTCTTGTATATTACTTGAACACAACTCCAATTCCTATGAACGTTTAAAGCATGAGTGGGAACCTTTTTTCTCATGAGGGACACATTCACTTGAGACTATATGTCCATAGGCCAGCAGTGGGTATGGCTGAAGCGAGTGGTAAGCAGCCACACTCTGTTATCACACAAGACTGCATAGCTGACAAACACTAAAAACCCATGCTAGGCATGCCGACGAGTAGCTAAATCAGGTGTGATATGGCCTTCCAGAAGTTGCTGAACTGCAGCTCTCACCATCCCTGGCCATTGGCCATTCTTGCTGGGACACGTGGGAGCTGTACTTCAGCAACATCTGGAGGGTCAAACGTTAAGCCAACACATAAAGGGGTGTCCCTAGAGATGGCTGTTCTAGCCCTTCCCCTTCCTCATTTCTACCTCTCTCCACAACTTGCAGGGTGAATTTCTGAAGTGGGGGCTCCTGTACTTGTGCCTTTTAGAACCTTGGAAAACCAGGACTCTAAAATGTGAAGTGTATGGACAGGGTCCCTGAATCAGAAGCCCTTCTCAACACCAAGCACTTTCAAGTCCTGGCCAAATGTTGGGAATAGTATTTACTTGTTGCCGTAGATACTTCAGGAGAATCTGTTGCCTGTGGCGAAGGAAAAGATACCTGCTCCTATTCCACGTACAAAAGCTAACTGGACAGGCTGTTGAAACACTGGTGTTGAAACAGCATCACCCACTGTACCTGAGAGCAGCAGAGTAGCTTAGGAGGTGCAGGGCAGGCCCAGGTAGCACACACAGTCCTATAATCATCATCATCATCATCATCATCATAATTTATTATTTGTACCCCGCCCATCTGGCTGGGTCTCCCCAGCCACTCTGGGCGGCTTCCAGCAAACATTAAAATACATTAACACATCACAGATTAAAAACTTCCCTGAACAGGGCTGCCTTCAGGTGTTTTCTAAATGTCATGTAGTTGTTGATCCTTTTAACCTCTGATGGGAGGGTGTTCCACAGGGCGGGCGCCACTACCGAGAAGGCCCTCTGCCTGGTTCCCTGTAGCTTTGCTTCTCGCAGTGAGGGAACCGCCAGAAGGCCCTCGGCGCTGGATCTCAGTGTCCGGGCTGAACGGTGGGGGTGGAGACGCTCCTTCAGGTATACAGGACCGAGGCCGTTTAGGGCTTTAAAGGTCAGCACCAACACTTTGAATTGTGCTCGGAAACGTACTGGGAGGCAATGTAGATCTGTCAGGACCGGTGTTATGTGGTCCCGGCGGCCACTCCCAGTCACCAGTCTAGCTGCCGCATTCTGGATTAATTGCAGTTTCTGGGGCACCTTCAAAGGTAGCCCCACGTAGAGCGCATTGCAGTAGTCCAAGCGGGAGATAACTAGAGCATGCACCACTCTGGCGAGACAGTATGCGGGCAGGTAGGGTCTCAGCCTGCATACCAGATGGAGCTGGTAGACAGCCGCCCTGGACACAGAATTAACCTGCGCCTCCATGGACAGCTGTGAGTCCAAAATGACTCCCAGGCTGCGCACCTGGTCCTTCTGGGGCACAGTTACCCCATCTATCTATCTCTCTGTCAAAAACTGCCCACTTGGTTGGCACCCATGTTGCGAGACAATGGAAGAGTGCACCTTTGGGGTTGAAGCAGTCACCTCCCTCTGCCCAGTGGGAAGCCTGGCCCTACTTCCTGCCCACCCTCCACAGCTTGTAGGAGGAAGGTCTATAGCCAGTAACATCCTTTCCACCGATCGTTAGGAGAATCATTGCGCTCGGACCTAAGATGAAGTTGTGCGTCTGCCAGACTCGATCAAGTTTTAGGCAGCTTGCAGACGAACACGTATTTTTTCACCAGACTGAGCTGGCTGGATGCTGCAGAGGTATGCCTCATAAAAAAGAGATGATAAATGAAAGTGAAAACCCTAGGTGTCCTGCCAAGACATACCATTAGCATTGCCAGGGTTTCCTTTAAGTTATAGTCTCGTTTCTTTTTTCCTGTTTAGCACTCTGTGGAGGTGTGGTGTCCTTCGGGATTAAAATGAGCATCATCTCCAAGCATATTATTGCTATTCGATTTAGTACAGTGTGCTGGCGTTGGTTGGTAGTATTTCTTTTACACTCTGCTTGGCTTACTGATGCCGTGTGTTAAGAGGGAGAATGAAAGTGGGAAAAGAGAAAGGATAAGGAGCTGAGGTGGTAATCAATAATGAAATACAGCAGCTGAAAGTCAGTGAGGATGTTCTTCTGTATAGAAGAAGCAGGCAAGAAAAGTTGGAAATTGATCATTAACTCTGACCAAAACATCAGCCCTTGAACAGAATCTTTGTTCTAACTAAACTTTTGGAAAACAGGAGAGCATAGCTAGTGGCTTCCATAGACAGCCATGCAGAAGTGACGTATCTGTACTCTACAGGGAATTTTTTGATAGAACTCTAAGTCAACTCCAGTAATTCTAAAGCATGATGTCAGTGTTTTCAGGATCCCAAACCACTCAGAGCTTAGGGCAGCAGCTCCTAGTGCAGACTGTACTCCCTTCTCTGCCTTTCCAGGGACCAGAGAATCCCTGCTTATCATGCAGGGAAGTAGATTACCATTCACCAACATTTCCTTTATCCTCTAACAAGAGCCAGCATCCACCTTCAACATCAACAGGGTCAGCAATGTTTTGGGGGCAGTGGGCGCATTTTTGGAATTTTGCAAAAGTGTTGTGAGGGTACCAGACACAACACCACTGTTGTTGTGGGGCTGCGGCGTATCACCAAATGACTGTCATGCAGTGTGCTGCATAACACAAAATAGCTGTGGTAGAGTGTGTGACAGAATGGCGGCCACATCTAAAGGAGCAGAAAAAGAGATGGGAGCACTTAACAGTGAGGACATGCCCCACATCCCAACTCTCCCACTAAAGGGGGGAAATGCAACTACATCACACACTGCCATGCTTGCTCACAAAGAGCAGGTCTTTGAACCCCTCCACAGTTCAGAGGAGATGGAAGGATAGACTTTTCCTGACACCTAATGAAATGTGCTCATTGCTCTTGTGCGCAGGAAAGTGCTCTTGTCCCCAGAACTTGCTTAAGGGTTTCCCATATGCATCTGGTTGGCCAGGATGATGGGCCCAAGGGCTCTTCTTAGGTTAACTAAGCAGGAATAGCAAACAGTCTCTTCTTTATTGTGGATTTTTCAGAGAATATTTACTGAGAATGTTCACAGATTCCATAATTGCCATAGCAGTTACCAGGAAGGCACACAGGTGCCTGCAAACATGCCTTCACCTATAGTAGCAACCCCCTTGACCGGAGCTAAACAAGGTGGCAGGCTAAGCCTCCATCTCTTCAGCCTAGGTTGGGATGCTGGCGGTTGGGATGCCTAGTGCTGAATCTTTGTGGAATACTTATGCACTACATTTACCCACCCCAAGGGTGCTGTTGACTGTATAAAGTACGTTTTGAGGCAAATAGCAGCCAAGTGTGGTGGGTATTTGAAGTGAAGCACCAGATCAGGTTGCTTTTCCATCAAAATAAAAGTGGCAGTATTAAGTAAACTCTTTTTAGAAAAAGCATAATTGGCATTCCTTGGATTTTGGACCTAAGAAACGCAGTGATTATCAGGCCCGTGACCCTTCTCCCCTTGTGATTGATGCAGGAGGGCAATACTGTAGTGCAGTGCTACAGCATTTGCTTTGCACCAGAAGGTTCCTGGTTCAATCTCCGGCATCTCAAGGTAGGGCTGGGAGTGTGTCCTGTTAAAAACCCTGGGAAGTCACTGCCAATGTCTAAGCTAGATGGACCAGTTGTCTGATTCAGAATAAAGCAGCTTCCTATGTTCGTCTCCTGGATCAGCTTGACCATTTATATGTGGATATCCAAACTCCCTCACTGCAATGGGCCTCTGTGACTGACACGATATTCATTACCAAAATGGACTAAGTTGGCGTTAGTGCTTTCAGTAATGGCAGAAAGTTTCTTCTTGCATGAATAAACATGAGGTGGTATAATTTGACTGATATCAAAAGAGCATCTCACCACCTCCCAATCAGAATGGCATCATTCTCCCTTGCATACACTATGCCGGTTTCCTAGGTAACGTGTGATCGCTTGCCTTCCTTAACAGTCGTGATGCCAACAAACATTACAGACAGTAATAGGTGTTTGTTACAGCTGAAGATGTGAGTACTCTAATGATAGCATGATAAATCTTAATGTGAAAATGGGATGCCACATTAGTGACAGGCTAGCTGTAATTCCCCTGCTCTCTGCTTTTTCTTCATAAGCAGGTTGATGGCACTCAATATTTGCTGGATTCTTTGTGCTCCACAGTACAACTCACAGCAAAGTTTTAAACATGAATTTCCTTGGGAGGAAAACTTTATTGCAAAGCTGAAACAACCCTGCTGGGCAATTTTCACCATGCATTACCCCCCCCACCCCCACCCCCCAAAATAAATCTCAATCTTGTCCTCATGATGGTGTGGTTAAAATACTCTGGTTTTTTAGGAGGGAGATGTGTCTGTTTCATGATTTATTAACATATATATTTGGAATATTTCTTCTTCTTCTTTAGCTGAGAAAGATTGTCTTCCATAAACACAGTTTTGATAATGAGTCCTTAAGTGACTGTGGAGGCCAATTCTGGATCCACATGTCCTTCCACAGTGGGGACATTGGTTTCCGAGCGGGAGTTGATCACGGTGTGGATATAGACCGCCTTTCAGCAAAGTTCTTAAGGTGACATTCAACACCAGTAAAACAATCTAAAAAAAGTGAGCTGGGGAGGGAGCATTCTAGGCAGATGAACTGCCTTTCCATATGTCTTGCAGGGTTTCTGCAAGTGTGGTGTAGTGGTTAAGAGCGGTAGACTCGTAATCTGGTGAACCGGGTTCGCTTCCCCCTCTCCTCCACATGCAGCTGCTGGGTGACCTTGGGCTAGTCACACTTCTCTGAAGTCTCTCAGCCTCACTCACCTCACAGAGTGTTTGTTGTGGGGGAGGAAGGGAAAGGAGAATGTTAGCCGCTTTGAGACTCCTTCGGGTAGTGATAAAGCGGGATATCAAATCCAAACTCTTCTTCTTCTTCTTCTTCTTCTTTGTGATGTCACATTTGAACACACTAATTGGAGCTACATGGGAAGTGACAAGGTCAGTGTTCACCAAACTATAAACATCCACCTTCATTAGCTTTGGTTTGATCGATATGCATAAATTTGCCAACTTGCATACGGTTATATCTGGCCACACTGCTAGTTCAGCTTTACTTTTTAAAAGTATGTGGGGAGACTATTATCTCAAGCCTAAATTTATGCATTTTATTTCATTCATTAGAAGCATGTAATTTTTTAATTTCCCATTAGCTAGCAATGAAAACCAACTTTTTAATCCCCTCATTCTCACGATTGCAAAGAAAAGAAGCTGACATTCTTATGCTTGGTTGGGAGACAGATTTGTGCCTCAATTACTTGAGATAGGACAAGGACTGAGGTCTGGTGGAAGGCGTCCTGGCCAATGGTGGTTCACTTTGGTGGCTTGGAATTTGGCCTTGTGGCTTCAAGGGGTTGCCTGGAAGAACAGAATGCCCTTGCTACCTCCTTCCCACAAACATAGCAGCGTAAACTGAGAGACACAGCTTGGCCCCATCTGTGTAAAACCACAGAGACTTTTTGCTGAACTGCAGGCTCCCTTCAAAATAAGCTCAGACAATTTTAAAATAATGATAATGTTTTAATTGATTTAAATCTAAAGACCATGACTTTTTATGGTTGAGATAGAGCAACCAATGGCTCCCAGGAGCCTAGACGCTTCCAGTAGAATTAGTCTCCCTGTCAGAATATCCAAATTGCACCTATTTTGAAGGCAAAAACAGCTCCATATTTACAAATACTGCAGTATTTATTTAGCATGGCAAACTCTGTCTACGCTGAGCTTGATGTTAATTAATGAAGCCAAGAATAAAAATTGCTTTGGCCTCAGATGTAAGGAGGTTTCCTTTTTTAGCCAAAACATTTTGAATCCTACTGTGGTCCCACAAAGCTTTTAGTTCTGTAAACCACCATGAAGCACAGTTTGCATCAAAGCTGCTATTCCGATTCAAGCAGTAATATACTGATGATACCATCTAATGGGAAAGCTGCACATTTGGGACCTTTCTTCCCTTTCTCTGCATTTGTGCATAAAAAAAACTTCATAACCGGACATCCTTTGTCAAGGGCTTTGTTGGTAGGAAAGGCAGAGTTCGGCCCACCATGTTTTGCTGCCTGAGGTGCAGCAGAAAATGATACTCTCTCCTCTCAAGTCTCAAAGGGCCCAAGAATCTATCAAGGTTCTTTGTTTTTACACCAGAGACAGAAATCCCACAAGTGTGTCTCTGTTAATACCAATATAATCATAATAAATTAAATAACCAACAATTTGCTGAGGCGGCTAGCTCACTCTGGTCAGGCCTGAGAAAGGCTCAGTTACAGGCCCTCTCTTAGGCCCTAAAACTAGAACAGGGAACCTGTGGCCCTCCTCACCTCCCATTCACCTCAACCAGCATGGTTGATGGACAAGACTGATGGACACTGGAGTCCTACAGGATATGGGGGCCTACAGGCTCCCCAACCTTGGCCTAAAATAATTCTAAGCTCTTACAGTAATACAGTGGAACCTCGACTTACGAATTTAATGTGTTCCGAAAGCACACTCGTAAGTCGAAAATTTCGTAAGTTGAAAAACGGCATTCCCATAGGAATGCATTGGAAACGTAAGTCGAAAAATTCATAAGAAAACCCTATGTAACCCTTCGTAAGTCGAGTAAACCCCATCTAAAACTTCGTAAGTCGAGTAAACCACATCTAAAATCCAAGCGGATTTCCTTTCGGAAGTCGAAAAATACGTAAGTCGAATACTTCATAAGTCGAGGTTCCACTGTACAGTGGATACAGTAACGGAACTGGAGGCCCCTTGACTGTCTTCAGGTCCAGTGTTAGACCATTTTGATCAGATACTCCCCGCTGATGTGGACAGACTCCTCCGAGCCAGTAGGCCCACCACTTGCCTCCTTGACCCGTGCCCGTCTTGGCTGATTAGAGCGTGTCCAGGCGTCGTGCGGGCCCCACTGGTTGAAATCATCAATTTGTCCCTTGACACGGGGATATTCCCAGAGGAGCTGAAGGAAGCAGTGGTGTGTCCGCTCTTAAAGAAAACTTCATTAGATCCTTTAGATCTAACCAATTACCGCCCCGTTTCGAATCTTCCATATCTGGGTAAGGTAATTGAAAGAGCGGTTGCTGAACAGGTTGGTAGGTTTCTTGGTCATTCCTTTTTCCCCTTCCCTTTTTCTTTGAAGAAACCTTTTCTGAGACCCTACATTTAAACCCTTCCCTGGTCTCCTTACTGGCTCCAGCAGGAATAACTTGGCCAGTTAGCCCTGGTGATGTTCATTTATGTTGTATTTGATGCTGTTTTTAACTTTTTCTTTTTTTTCTTTTTAAGTCGTTTTTAATCAGTGTTTTATATTTGTTGTTAGCTACCCTGAGCCCGGTTTTTAAATCAGGAAGGGCAGGGTATAAATAAAAAATTATTATTATTATTACAGTCCCTCCAAGTGTCCCTATTCTCCAGGGACAGTCCTGGATTTACAGAAGCTGTCCTGGTTTTTTTTTATTTGATTCTGTAATGTCCCGCTTTCCCTTAGGACGTCCCTATTTTCATCAGAAATGTTGGAGGGTACGGTAGGATGTCCCTATTTTGATCAGGAAAATGTTGGAGGGTATGGTCAGTTATGCGAACCCCGAGCCAAGGAGATAAGCAACTATACAACCTTCAGAAGACATCTGAAGGCAGCCCTGTATATGGAAGTTTTCTATGTTTTATGTTTTATTATGCTTTTAGGAAGCCACTCAGAGTAGCTGGGGAAACCCAGTCAGGTGGGCAGGGAATAATAATAATAATAATAATAATAATAATAATAATAATAATGGAATAGGACACCCCTCTTTTCATTGGAGAAATGTTGGAGGGTATGCACTTAACAACCCCTTTTCCTATTTGATATGCACCTTGAGGAATATATTTTAGAAACAATACATGGAGAAGAGGACAGTACTCCTATTGTTATGACAGTTGTATAGAAGTGAAGCAAAATGAGCGTGTGTGTTTCCCCCCAACCCCTGCATACAACAGCTGCCCGGCCTTATTACTGGCACTGCTTCTGCACTTTAAACAGAAGCTGGGAAAAGAAATTTAGCAGGTGAAGCTTAAATATTCATGTCAGGTTGCTGCAAAAGATGCAGGAGCAGTGCAAAACAAATGTCCCTCTCCATGGCCAACTGTCTCTTCGACACAGCTGTTAACGTTCCCACAGTCTATTTTTCTGCCTGTGGTCTCTCTGCATGGCCTGATAGCTGTCACGGTCTGACAGGAACTTGTCACGTGAAATGGAGAGCTCTAAGGTTGACCCAAGCTGTGTCGACATGGCGCTCATTGAGGGCAACAACGCCATAGTGTTCTCGGCAGGGCCTGCATTTTGGTAAGGTGCCAAAAAGCTAACACAAATAACGCTGAACCTTCACTCCTGAGGAACGGTTCCATCTTGAAAGCTTGCCTTTTGCAATGCTTGTTGGCATTTTAAATTTTAAATTGTATTTTAATTTGCATTTTTAACTGATTGTTTTGTGGTTTGTTGTGGTTTTTATGACTGTTAGCCGCTCTGAGCCCGGTCTCGGCTGGGAAGGGCGGGGTACAAATAAAAGTTTGTTGTTGTTGTTGTTGTTGTTGTTGTTGTTGTTGTTATCTCCCTACTAACTAGCTCCTTATCCTTCTTTTGGTGCCTAGTTATTTGTTTATTTATTATTTCAACATTTTTGGGTGGGTGGGTGTCCCTTTCAGTGCAGAGCAAAATCAGACCAGGGGCAACAGATTGAAACCAAATCCATATATAAAATTTATATCCTGCCGTCCCTCCCCAAGGAGCCTAGGGCAGCAAACTACAAGATAGATCATCTAGTTATTTATGATAAAAAAAAATAAAATGCAAGTCACAGAGCCAGGCACTAATACCCTGTAAATGCCTGAACAAACAAGAAAAAGTGTTTAGCTGGCATACGAATCTGAGAAAAGAGACTCTGTTGTTATATTTTTGGTGCCCATTGAAAGCTTTCCTTTCAACAAAACTTCTAAGTGAAGATTTTTATCTCAGTCAGTATTTGATTTAAATCTGTTTCTGTATATGTAATTAATTTTTTTACATATGCTTTTATTGTATTGTGAAATCTCTCGTAGGAAGTGATGCACAATTGGAATTAATTAGGTAATACAGTGGTACCTCTGGTTAAGTACTTAATTCATTCCGGAGGTCCGTTCTTAACCTGAAGCACCACTTTAGCTAATGGGGCCTCCCGCTGCCGCTGCGCCGCCAGAGCACGATTTCTGTTCTTATCCTGAAGCAAAGTTCTTAACCTGAAGCATTATTTCTGGGTTAGCGGAGTTCTTAACCTGAAGCGTATGTAACCTGAGGTACCACTGTAATAATAATATTAATTCATTGCTGTGGGAGGTGAACAGGGAGCAAAATGCTTGTGAGGTTATTGCCTCAGATGCTGAAACAGGAGCGGCTCCATTTATAGTCTACCTAAGGCAGCAAAATGTGTTGGCTATTTCTTTATGCAGTACTGGCTGTCCGGTCATTGGTGGTGGGAAGGAAGGGCTTGGAGCTGCCATACATCCTCTTCACACTGCATTGTGTGAGTCAGTGTGGAGTCGTCATTAAAGGGTTAGACCAGGACCTCGGTGACCTGGGTTCAAATCCCCACTCAGCCACATTGCTCACCAGGTATGGGCCAACCAAGTATCTTTCAGCCTGATCTACCTTACGGAGTTGTTGTGAAAATTAAATGTATGTGTGTGCATGGGGAATGGAAAAGACCCATGGCTGTTGTTGTGACGCCTTGAAGGAAAGTTGGGATATAAAAGGAGTACATATGTGCGTCTCAAATGTTAATTGGGTTTCATATGAGGCCCTGATTCAAAATTCATGCAGGGCTATATATGAGGGGTAAGGGACGTGGTTGGCGCTGTGGGTTAAACCACTGAGCCTAGGGCTTGCTGATCAGAAGGTCGGTGGTTCGAATCCCTGCGATGGGGTGAGCTCCCGTTGTTCGGTCCCTGCTCCTGCCAACCTAGCAGTTCGAAAGCACGTCATAGTGCAAGTAGATAAATAGGTATCGCTGCAGCGGGAAGGTAAACGGCGTTTCCGTGCACTGCTCTGGTTCGCCAGAAGTGGCTTTGTCATGCTGGCCACATGACCTGGAAGCTGTACGCCGGCTCCCTCGGCCAATAATGCGAGATGAGTGCCGCAACCCCAGAGTCTGTCACGACTGGACCTAATGGTCAGGGGTCCCTTAACCTTTACCTTTATATATGAGGGATGCTCACTTGGTATGAGGGTATGGAGACAAGTTAAAAAGGAAGGCACTGCTAGGAAACTCTTAACAATTTTATTCAAACCAAGAAAAATGAGGTGTTTATTTTAGGCTTCCAATACTATTAAAAATCTGCACTTCGCAAGCTGCCTCTCTAAGTAAAAGACCGCTTAGCAACTGAGCATGATGAATCTATTTTGACAGGTGATTGCCCAGGCAAATAATACATCATCTTATTTCAGAAAGCGAGAAAGGAATCCTTCTGTTGGCATCTGCCTAGCCTTCTCCCAGTTTTAAAGCACTTCTATTTCACCTGGGTATTGCTAGTTACTTATGAGAACCTTTTGTCCTCTGGCTTTCATTATTCATAAGGACCAGTCCCATAAAAGATTGAAGATACCTAGCAGCAGCCAAGATTAATTCATACCATTTCATGAGATTCATTTGAACAGGCAGGTATGGCATGGAACCTTGAACACATGCTAATTATATGGAGGGCAGGAAAATCAGGGAATGTCCAAAAATACGCAAAATGCAGATTAAATTTTTAAAAGCTGTTTCATATTTCTAATATACATATATATTTAATGGTCTAGTTTCATGCAGAACCGGAGGGGGTTGGAATCTTCTTTAACAATTAAAAAATGGTCACTGAAAGGGATTGGGAGTTTCTACCCAGTATTTTTTCAATATTTATAAAATATTGAATAAATATTGATTCCAGTATTTATAGATTCATGGTCCAACCCAGCAGTGATTTGATGCTCCTATCTCCCATTGAAGTCAATGGAGCAATAGTACAGTTAAATAATAAACAAATCTTCAATATGTTAATAAAATAACCATTCTCAAGTCTTTTGTGTGGATTTGGGTTTTAAATTTATAATTAGTAATCAATATGTTCCCACTAGAATCTTAGGACTGGGCCAATACCAGTGTTTGCCTGCTAGCTTGTTTTGAAAGAATTTATGAAATGGCCTGATTTTAGACAGGGAAATATTTTCTCAAATATCAATTAATTATTGACAGTCCTCTCCAGAACTGAAACCAAAACTAGCAGTGTATGTTGGGAATACATTGCCTAAAGAGCAAGTCTTCTAAAAAAAGGTCAGCTATCATGTGTCCTGTGAAGCTATTCTATGCATTTGTGGCACATGTGAATCAGGCAAAGGTTTAGACTTTTGTGCTGTAGCTCTGCAGGTGTTAACACTGATATTTCTCTCTCCATCCTTTGTCTCGGTGTCTCAAATAACATTTTTCATTTGTAGCAAATTATCGCCAAATACATTTGCTTACTTCCACTAAGGATCATTTGGCAATCTAAGCAATTGGGTTACATAAGGTCATTTTAGCAATTAGTTACGGAATAGTGCAATATTGTAAATAATCCATCCATTGCTGTTCAGCAATATTTAAAAAGGTTTGGGAACCACCGAACATCAAGAAGCACCAATTACAGGGGTTCCCCCCCTCTTGGTTATGTTTTAAATATGTTTTATGTTTTTTATTATTTATTTTGTTCTCATAAATCATTTTCAGATGTTTTGTTTGCAACTAATGCATGCATTCAATAAACCTAGGGTTGCCATACTCAGAAAAGTGAAAATCCAGACACCAAAGTTCATGAGATTTTATTTTTTTTGGGGGGGGGGCAAAGTTGTTGAGCTTTTTGACACACAATTTGCAAGGGCTGAATCCTGGATATGTCTGGGAAACCCCAGACCCATATGGCAGCCCTATATAAACCTAACCTAACCTAACAAGCTGTGGGAGCTATAGTTTGTGGGAAAATAACACATTTCACATGCAAAATGTCCCTGGTTCAATTCCTGTTGTTGTTGTTGTTTAGTCGTTTAGTCATGTCCGACTCTTCGTGACCCCATGGACCAGAGCACACCAGGCACTCCTGTCTTCCACTGCCTCCCGCAATTTGGTCAGACTCATGTTGGTAGCTTCGAGAACACTGTCCAACCATCTTGTCCTCTGTCGTCCCCTTCTCCTTGTGCCCTCCATCTTTCCCAACATCAGGGTCTTTTCCAGGGAGTCTTCTCTTCTCATGAGGTGGCCAGAGTATTGGAACCTCAGCTTCAGGACCTGTCCTTTCAGTGAGCACTCAGGGCAGATTTCCTTCAGAATGGATAGGTTTGATCTTCTTGCAGTCCATGGGACTCTCAAGAGTCTCCTCCAGCACCATAATTCAAACGCATCAATTCTTCAGCGATCAGCCTTCTTTATGGTCCCGCTCTCACTTCCATAAATCACTACTGGGAAAACCATAGCTTTAACTATACGGACCTTTGTCGGCAATGTGATGTCTTTGCTTTTTAAGATGCTGTCTAGGTTTGTCATTGCTTTTCTCTCAAGAAGCAGACATCTTTTAATTTCGTGACTGCTGTCACCATCTGCAGTGATCATGGAACCCAAGAAAGTAAAATCTCTCACTGCCTCCATTTCTTCCCCTTTTATTTGCCAGGAGGTGATGGGACCAGTGGCCATGGTCTTAGTTTTTTCAATGTTGAGCTTCAGACCATATTTTGCGCTCTCCTCTTTCACCCTCATTAAAAGGTTCTTTAATTCCTCATCACTTTCTTCCATCAAGGTTGTGTCATCAGCATATCTGAGGTTATTGATATTTCTTCCGGCAATCTTAATTCCGGCTTGGGATTCATCCAGTCCAGCCTTTCACATGATGAATTCTGCATATGTTAAATAAGCAGGGAGACAATATGCAGCCTTGTCGTACTCCTTTCCCAATTTTGAACCAATCAGTTATTCCATATCCAGTTCTAACTGTAGCTTCTTGTCCCACATAGAGATTTCTCAGGAGACAGATGAGGTGATCAGGCACTCCCATTACTTTAATAACTTGCCATAGTTTGCTGTGGTTGACACAGTCAAATGCTTTTGCGTAGTCAATGAAGCAGAAGTAGATGTTTTTCTGGAACTCTCTAGCTTTCTCCAACATCTTTAGAAAAGTGAAAATCCAGACACCAAAGTTCATGAGCTTTTTTGGGGGGGGCAAAGTTGTTGAGCTTTTTGACACACAATTTGCGAGGGTTGAATCCTGGATATGTCTGGGAAACCCCAGACACACATGGCAGCCCTATATAAACCTTACCTAACCAACAAACTGCGGGAGCTCTAGTTTGTGGGCAAATAACACATTTTGCATGCAAAATGTCCCTGGTTCAATTCCTAGTATCTTCAACTGAAAGGAGCTGGTAACAAGTGATGGGGAAGACCTCTGCCTGAGACCCTCAAGAACCACTGCCAAGTCAGACTGAATAATATCAGGCAAAATAGAGAAAGAGTTGACCTATGTTTACATTTCCAGAAAGGTAGCCATGTTAGTTTGTTGCATCAACAGGCCCTACTCCATGAAATCCCATGCTGTAATAAATTTCTAAGTCTTTAAGGTGCCACAAGACTCTTGGGTCTGGAAACCAAGCCTTATGAGGAACAGTTGAAGGAACTGGGTATATTCATCCTGGTAAAGAGGAGACCGAGAGAAGCTATAATAGCCATTTTCCAATATCTAAAGGGCTGCCACATGGAAGATGGAGCCAGAGTGTTTTTGACATCATCATCATCATTATCATCATCATCATCGCCATTAAATTTTACCATTGCATGCCCACAGGGCTGGAGGGTAGGACCCAAACCAATGGCTTTGAGTGACCAGAAAGGAGAGTCTGACTCAACATCAGGAAGAACTTTCTGATGGTAAGTGCTGTTAGAACGGACTACCTTGAAAGGTGATTGAAAGGTGGAGGTTTTTAAGCAGAGGTCTGATGGCCTTCTGTCGTATAGGATTTAGTTGAGATTCCTGCATTGCAGGATGTTGGACTAGATCACCCTTGGGGTCCCTTCTAACTTTGCAATTCTCTGATTCTAAGTAACACGAGAACGGCATATGCAGCAGCCTGTTTGATTTGTAGTTACCGGTACATGCCTAAGTTTGTCCTTTTCTTTCTCTGAAGAATCTGCTGAAGTTGAATGCCAATGTATGTTGACATTCAGAAACTTTGCAAATGTATAATAGGGGGTGGGGCTGCGTTGTGCATGTGCAGTAGAGACCAGAATTCCTGGACCATTATAAAAATGATGTTTAAATTGGAATCTGAAAAGCAGGAACATGTCATGTCATAGTACTGCAAGTGCACTGCAGGAACAGCTAGATTGGTAAAGAAAAAGCATTTTATATGTGTTGTATATGCGACATAACACTGTGACACCAGACGGCGCTGTGGAGTCTAGTCTTTCCCTATTGGATTTCCCTATATGAGTTTACAACGCGTTTAACTGAAACGCTTCTTTGATGTGTCTAGATCCAGCCCAAACCCCCACTTCTCTTCCAGGTACAGAGTATCACTGTCTTGTATTGCATCTAATAGTATTTCTTACCTCTGGAGAGACACCTGCACACAATACACAGTTACCTTTGGAGACGGAAGCTGCGTTCAGGGGTTATTCCTAACAGGGCGTTTTCCAAATCATGTACGGACACATACACCACCCCCACCCCCACTACACACCACCCACTCTGCTTGGGGTTTCCTTGTATTGAGCAAGAAAGGCAGAATGCAAGTGCATTTGGCTGAAGTCACAACCCTTCCCCAGTTGTCAAGACGCTTATAAGCAGAGTCAACCGCCATTCAGGCCTTCCTGCTCACCACAGGGAAGCAGAGATAAGGATGTTGAAGGCGGGCTTTGCATGCATGGTCCCACAGCCCTCTTCATGTGTTCACAATGAATGCCGTTTCAGAGGTGAAAACCGTTCTTGGAATATGATTGAAGGGTGATATAAAAATACTTATAAATATCTCATGCACATAAAATGAACAAGGCTGTGCAGGTGAGAGGCTCACCCCAACCAATGCATGTTCAAGCATCTGCCTCACGTAGTTCGAACTTTGTTCAACGAATGTGCATTGGTTAGGGTGGGGCTGGCCACTGTGATAAAATCTCTTGCCCCCGAATTGTCCATTTTGCTTGCCTAAGAGCATTTGCAATGGGTTTTTGATGAAGAAAATGAGAAGAGACGTGCAAACTTTTCACACTCTTAAACACATTCAAGATTGCATTGAGAACATAAAAGTAGCATATTCATCTGTGTAAGAGCTGTAAGAGCAGCCTACCAGATTATTTTTAAAAAGTAAATAGCATTTGGATGAGTTGTAATCCTGGTTGATTGAGAATGGCTGTGTTTAATAAATCACGGTCAATTGTAAACACATTTCTGGAGTTGCGCCGGCCTCTTTTATGGTGCCTAGAACCAAGGAGGCTCTCTAGCCAGGAAACAATTATCCTCTGCTTTGGCCAGCTGTGTAAATGAGACCTAGTCCACGTGTTACCTGGATGGCCAGAGCTGTGTGGTTTTTAGTTCTACATCATGTGTATTAAGACGAATGGCATTGTTGAATTCAAAGCGTGTGAGTCACACAGTGTGTGTGTTTCGCCAAGACAAAAATAACAAATGAAGGTCTGTCTAAAATCCTATGGCCCACATACGCCACTAATTTTGCCTTGCTATGCTGTTGTTTTAAAGCCATCCAGACCACTTTGTATTCCTGCCGGAGTCTGTGATGTGCTTCCCATGTAAATGACAGCTAGAGAGTCCACATTAACATCCTCTGGCATGCAGAATTCATGAGCCTGGCCTTCAATAATTATGTCAATCTATAAAACAATAAACTCTTTGTTCTTTCTATTGGCCTGCTGGGATTTGAGCCAAGAGGCTCAATCCTTGAAGCCTATTCTCCATAGAGCTGATGGCTGGAAAATTAATTGTCAAAAAAGGGGGAGGGAACGGAAACTGCAGCTCTTTATATATGCATTTATTTATGGCCATGGGTGTTTGGACTTTATTGAATAGTGTGAAGCTTTCAATAACATATTACATGCTACATTTAATACGGATACCTTCATATTGTTTATCACTAGTAACTGTATTGGGTTGTATACAGTTAAAGGACCTAAGTTAGTTACGTGAATTCATTCAAATGGGTCTACTTTGAGTATGACTACCATCAGATACAGCCCATTGATTTGGATCCCAATATAAGGATGTCCACAGAAGAAAATGTTTCCACCCACTTCTGCCATCACCAGCAAATGTCGTTTCATCCTCATCCCATGTTGTTCAGGAGCTGCACTCAATCCTCCAGATACTTTTCTTAGTGAATGCAGATGAGAAAGGGGGATGAGATTTCTTTCCATTTTCCAAGAGGATAAAAATGATGAAGATGATATAGCAACATTAATGCTCTTGGTGCTATACAAGTACAAGGTGATAGGCCCCTGCCCTGGGGAAATCTAAAACCTCTCTCAACCTACACACATGGGTTTTCAAACAATATAACTTTTACAAATTTCCTATGAGGGTGGCACAAGGTTCAGAAAATGTATTAAGACCACCAGTGACCCTCACTACAGGCTGAAATAATTCATTCTAGTTAGTACCGTGGTACCTCTGGTTACGTACTTAATTCGTTCTGGAGGTCCGTACTTAACCTGAAAACGTTCTTAACCTGAAGCACCACTTTAGCTAATGGGGCCTCCCGCTGCCGCTGCGCCACCACTGCCTGATTTCTGTTCTCACCCTGAAGCAAAGTTCTTAACCCGAGGTAATATTTCTGGGTTAGCAGAGTCTGTAACCTGAAGCGTATGTAACTTGAAGCGTATGTAACCCGAGGTACCACTGTAGTCCACTTACCTTTAGGTGGCAACTAGTTTTGCCAGAGTGGCACTTTTAGGGGGAAATGGAGGCTGGCAGATCAAAGGCCCAATCTCCTCAACAGATACTGCTTCCAAGTCCTGTTCCCACAAATACTACCCAGCAAACCTTTTGCTGTTGTAGAATAGTACCTAGAATGTGAAATGGCACCTCTCAGAGAGTTGGATTTGACTGGGGGGTCTTCAGTTGCTTATCTAGGTAAATAGATAGATAGGCAGACTGCAGACTAGTGACTCTGTCCCTCTCAGACACATAATGCAACTGTTGATTATTCCTCTACAGGCCCTGTTTCCTTTCCTGATACTACATCCTCAGGTGCCCAGTCTTGATTTCAACATTTCAGAGGCTCGTGAGATATGTTCTCGTAGTTTTTCTTTGTTCCAGTTAGAATAATAGAATTGTAGATTTGGAAAGTCCATGAGGGTCATCTAGTCCAAACCCCTGCAACACAGAGAACTTTTGCCCAGTGTGGAGCTCAAACCCACGAACCTGAAATTAAGAGTCTCATGATCTACCGGCTAAGCTATCCAGTTACTAGACCTTCCTTCTTATCTCTTCTCCACTATCAGACTGACTCCTTACCCATGTTTTACTGTTTGGATCCTTTGCTTGACTGCTTGAGGGAAGGGCCATAACTCACTGGTAGAGAAAAAGCATGCTGAAGGTTTTGTTCAATTCCTTCACATCTGCAGGAGGCTTCATTTAGACTATGTACACCTTTCCCTCCATCTGTGAATGACTTGCTCTGCTCTCATGAGTGGTTGGATATATATTCCAACCACAATGTCTCACAATATGCCTCTCTTTAACTCTCCTTCCTTATGCATACTGAAAGGGTTCAGGAGGGCCAATTGCTGGACCAGAGCAGCAAGTTTAGCTTGCCTAGGTTTTGTGATGTTCCAATCACATTTTCCCAACATCTACTTTAAATGCAGGACCTGAAAACCAAAGGGAAAACAAGTAGCTTATCTTGGTACTTCTGTAGCAAACAACATTTCTAAATACCCCTTTTGATGCCTGACCGCTAAAGATGGCAAACCACTTTTTAAAATATGTAGAAAACCCTCATTTCATTTCATTTCATTTCACAGGATCAAAACCACCAAGTGGTTTTCTTTTAACTCTTGTTAACAATTTTCTCAAGGGAGGGGGAGCCTCTTCGTTGAGATAGTGGCTACCTGCTCTCTCCTGAATAGTCACAAAGACCATGGATTGACAGTCTGTGGCAGCTTCTTATGTCTTTATAGGTTCTGGATTGATGTAACTAATTTCTAGAATTATGCTATTCTAAAATCTTTTATTATTTAATCAGAGTGATATCAATAAATGCCACATTTCTTCAGCATATTGCCACAGGTATTTTACAAATGTAGCTCTTCAGAAAGTCTTGTTTCCAATCTGAGTTGCGCACTAACACATGACTATACACCTGGAGTCACCAACCTTTTCAGGTGCATTAGGCGTGTTTGGACTTCTGAGTTGAGTGTTGGAGCACCACCCTCTCTTGTCACATGTCCCCCATCAGCCCCCTCCCCAAGACAGAGAAAATACATGCATTCACACACACACTGCTTCTCCAAGGAATCTGAAAAGTTTGACTCAGTACAATTAATCTGAATTTCGAAAAGCGCATAGACCTGATAGGAAGTTGGACATTCTTCCAACTTCCTCCTCCATTTCCATGTTTTTTTAGTAAATAATTTATTATGTACTTTTCAAGGAAGAGGAAGTAACAGATCTCACGACTAAACGGTCAGTAAGTTGGAGTGCTCCGAGACTTAATAGATGTCAAGAGAAGACCTCAAGGGCAGCACAGTATCATTTTAGTGACTCCCGAGCTACCCCAACGAGATAGTAAACAGGTTCCCATACAGCAACCAGTGTTATCTGAAGAAACGGCCATGTCAATTTGTATCCGTCCCTTCAACATTTCCTTCTTGCTCATCGTTCAACATTCATTTCTGATCCAGATAGGAAACTTGTGGCTACTATTTATCGCAGTATCAGTCAGAAAAGCTTGGGGTGAGTGATGCATGGGGTTAGCAGTCATGAGAAAATGCATACACATTTCCAAGATGAACTTGGGTGGTATGCATGCATGCCCCAAGTCCCCTCCCCAAACCCTTTTGTCTGAATTTGTACTGTTGGATTTGTAAACATATTACAAATTCTGACCGGCAATGTCCACCCATTACCCAAGCAAGCCCTGGCCCTAATTCTCCTTCAGTTCTGTTCACCAGTCCTGTCCCCCTTGCATGACACCCTCATTATCCCTTTGCTCAATTGTGCTCATAGGTCCCAATGTCTACATTGATTCTGCAGTCACAAACAAAACATCTTTGTACACTTCCATCTTCTTGAGGGATGGTGCTTTGTTTTGAATTTCTGCATACCTAGAAAGTCCCTCGTGTATGCAGAAACCACCATCTTATCATTGGGGCGGCTTCCAAACTTGGTAGGCAGGCACGGGAACACCCAAGTTTGGCGATGCAGAATCCAAATGGCAGTTGTTCCGCTCATTACGCAGAGAGGTTCAGCAAGTCAGCATGCAGTGGGACAATGCAAATGCACAAAATCCTCCACGCGTTCTTAACATTTAGGCTTCATCCTTTATTAGGTAGTGAATAAGAGACATAAAAATGATTGTTTGTTGCTTACAGCTGAAGTCTACGAGAGACTCTTCTGTGTGAGTGAGAGAGAGAAAGATAGGGACAGAGAGAAAGAGAAATGTTTGCATACAGCACTGTGATGACTAGAGAAGGGGAGGACAGGGCGGGGGGGGGGAGAGATTTAAGCAACTTAAAAGAGCTGATGAAAAGAGTAGGAGTGACTCTTTTATTTCTAGCAAAACTCTGATTATCTCTGCCATTTGTACTGTGCCTCCATACATGCCACAGGCCAAAATATTAAAAGAACAAATCTATTCATTCTGATAAGAGCAGTAGCATGACTTCAGTTTTGCATATTATGCCATATGTGGAAAATCCTTTCCAAGGCAGCTCTGCCTTTGGCACATCCTCAGTACTCTATGGCTAGGTTCTCAGTGGTTTCCTTCTGTGGCCACAAGCAAAGGCTCTATGGGCCAATTAAAAAAAAAATCAAAAATCCATAGAGCTTGGCTTGAAAAACCACTGCCATGTGTGCACATGCCGGAGTGCTGAGGATATTGTCCTTATTGCAGCTACATCGTAAAAAAAGAAAAAGCTGAGACATATTGCTGGAGCACATCTCGCAGTTGTCGTGGAGATGCTGTCAAAAACAGCTTCCATATAGAAGATAATCCCTGTACTGGCCACAGTACCTCCCACTCCCATGTCCCCAGTGACTCAGAATGAAGTAACTCTTATCTGTGTGACAAGCACTTCTAAACATAACATCCAGGACAGAGGTGATTTTCCCATGGAAAAGCTATTTTCAGTAGCATCCCAATAATAGCTGTAATATGTTCATGCTGTAAGGTGGGGTTGAGGGGGAAATATGTGGCCCTCCTTAAGTCATTGGACTCCAGCTCTCATCAGTCCCAGCCAGGGACGATGGGATTTGTAAGTCAGCAACTTATAGAAAGGAACAGGCAGTTTTGGAATCAGGGCCAGTTACTGGTCTAATTAGTGTGGTCAGAAAGGGTTATTTGTGCTCACTTTTATGGGGCACTGGACCAAGCTTTCTATAGTAGTATTATTTCCAAAAGTGCGATGTTGCAAGATCCCAATGCTTTAGGAATAAGTATGTTCACCAGCTTACAGGGAACTAATGGTTATTCAACATCCTGAAGTACAAATTTTGAAATTCCTCATATTAAAGATGCTGAGCGTTTCGCTTAATGAAAGTGCATGAAGACCACTAAATTCCTTGACTGGCTTCCTATATCTGGTTAAAGATTAAGACAGTCCAAAAAACAAACAAACAAACAAACAAAAAAAGGTGCTTTATCTTCAAGGCACAAACATTTGCAAGTAAAATGGGTGATTTTTTCCTAAAATTGTTCATAAAGAGCTATCTTTGTAAATTAACATGTAAAAGAAAAATGAATCTCTTTGGATTTTGGAGGCACATAATGGGCTGGATCAAGTGCTCCATGCTGTCAGATCTAACTTCCTCCTGCAGCCCCCATGCCCTTTGAACATCTGCCGGGGGGGGGGGGTGATCATTGGACCTAATCCCCTTCTGCAAATAGCAAGTACCTTTCTGAGAATGGAAGAACCCCTCCTCTTCACAAAAGGGCACCTTTGGACCCAACCCTTTATTCTTGGAACAGCACAGTCTTCCTTCCTCCTCCTTTTACTTTATCATAATGCATATGTAAAGTGTGTGTGTGTGTGTGTGTGTGTGATGGACGGACACATACACACATACACCCCTTATAAGTGGACAGCTTTTTCTTTAAAAAAAAAAAAAACCCACAAAAGTAAATACAAATGAATAACTCTTGGTCAATATTCTCTAAGCATAAAAATCCTCAAGTGCTAATATTTAAAAACATGTGAATGTTTTAGCAAATCTATGGCCAATGTTTTGCATCACTAGCATTTTATGAATAGCCTTTAATCTCCTGCTCCCCACTTAATTCAAAAAATATGGTTTACTTTTTTTGTAGCTAAAATCTACTTGCAGGCACTGCAGCTGCAAATCAGTATGGCTGAATCTGATTGAGCAGATCATCTCATATTATTTATAATATCCTTTCCAGCTCTCTGTGGGGAAAAAAATGTCAGCAGCAAATATCAGAGATTCAAAACATGTGCATTCCTTTCCCATCTTCTCTGCTGTTTGTTGCCAACCACTTATTGACCCATATCTAAAACTGAATGGCTATATATAATTATTATATATATATATTCTTTATAAGTTATTTTTTTTTAACTCTGGCATATATACAGTATAGCTCTATAGATCTCCAATACTTCATTTTTTTCAAACCCTCACAGTGAACATGTGTCCTGAAGAGGTTACTACATAAAGACCAGGGACAGGGTTTAGGGTTCAAGGGTTCTACCTGTTCCACACAAGTATATGTGACACATCTCATAAGACACATCTTCACATATATTTAAATGGATCATATCAGTAGCAATGTACATTATTAACCCATATCACAATACGCTCCTCCTTTGTCTGCACACTTGTGTGGGGTAAAGCAAAGTATTTCACAAGCTTGGCTCCCTTTCCTAGACGAGACCTATGTCTTTAACCAATGCTCAGTTTTATTAGTGTCTGGCACAGGGTTCCCCCAAACTTGGGTCTCCAGCTGTTTTTGGACTACATTTTCCATTAGGAGCTGTAGTCCAAAAACAGCCAGAGACCCAAGTTTGGGAAATATGCAGTAACTTCCATGTAACATGAGGTTGAGCAGTCCTAAAGTGGTTTAGCTGTCATTGCCTCTTTCCGCCAGACTTTACGAGTCTAGTTCTGCAGGAGAGCATCCAGAGATCCTCAAAAGAGAATTCTCAGTGCCTCACCAAAGGTTGATTTCCAGAAATCTTTGGCAAAGGCTGTAGCATTAAAGTGGGGACATGGCAAGAAACAACAACAGGTGCAGTCCAAGATAGAAGTTGGCTGCCACCATCAATAGGTGACCTGAGGTAAGGGAAGGTCCCATGCCCCTGCTGCTGACCATCTCATAGAGGTGTTGCAGGCAACATAGCTGTCAACCCTCCCTTTTTTTGCGGGAAACACCCTTATTTCAATGCCGTTTCCCGCTGTTATCCTGGATTGTTGATATCCCTTACATTTCCCGGATTTCAAAGGAAGCAGCTCCTCTCCCTCCCTGCCGGCCAGGGAGGCTCCTCAGCTGCGTTGCTCGGCTGCCAATAAGGAGTCTGAGACCGACTGGGGGCGGAGCTTGCATGCCTTGTGCAGCCAGACCCTCACGCCCAACCAGATAGCCTGCCTGCCTGCCGTCTATGCGCTCGCTCTTTCACTCACCCATTCACGCGCAGCCTCTGGAGCACAGGGTGGCGAGGCTACTTGGTGCCATTGCACCGCCCTCGCGGCATCCCTTATTTTCAAATCCGAAAGTTGGGGGAAATCCCTTATTTTCAAATCTGAAAGTTGACAGCTATGGCAGGCAAGGGTGGCGAGGCCAGCAATGTGCACTGTCTGCTGCACAGGGTGGGTGTAGCTGTCCCTACCGCCACACTGCCACATATTGCTGACTTTTGGCTGAAGAGCAAAGGCCAGTTTCCTCTAGCCTGGGACCTCATGGGTTGCTGCTGATGCTAATGCAAGTTCAGATTAGTGCAGGTATAAGGTCTCTATTACCACTTAGGAATTTGCACACACTGTGTCTTTTCAGTAGTCCCCAGGCAACCATGAAGGGAAATTCAAGGGCAGCATAACTTTTTCCTTCTTTCCTGGATAGTGAATCCCTAGTCCCTTTAAATAATGCTGCAAGGTACATTAAAAAATTCTGGAGAATTTTAAAAAGCAGCTTGGGATGGCGCAAGAAGGGAAAATAGAGGGCCTGCTGTTTGAAAAGAAGTTAAGAGGTCTTGCTGCACATTGCTGGACGGATTTTGGCTCCAGTGCAGCTCATTCAGCGCTTGCAGGGAAATCGTCGTCCCTTGTTCTCTTTTCTGAACATGACTCGTTGGCAAATTTTGAATAGGGGAGAGAGACTAACACTGCAATCCTAGGCACGTGTACTCGGAAGCAAGTTTCCTTATGTGCAATGGGGCTGACTCCCACACTATGTGCGCATAGGATTGTAGACCACAATTGCTACCTAGGTCTATGATCATTTGTGGCAAACCACTTGAGAGAGATGATAACATTTACTTCTTCTCGGTTTGTGAACCTAGTGGCATACATAGAGACACAATACTAGTGTTTAACAAGACATCTATTGTATCTACTTTTACTCAGATAAATAGGAAATGCTGACTTGGCAGGAGCATTGGTAAGAGTACTACTATTCACAGTGTTTCTGTTCCCCACCCCTCCCCCTTTTATTCTACAGAATTAAGCATTTTATGTACATTGGAACCGATTAATGCCCTTGAGACAATTGTGTTTTGCTGTTTCATAAGCAGGAAAGACACTGCAGGGGAGATATGTGCCAAAAAAAAAGCACAGTCAAATATATATATATATATATATATATATATATATATATATATATATAGTTACTTCTAAAGTGGTAATATTTAAGAAAAATTCTCATCTGGAGAAAATACTGCCTCCTTCCCCTCTTTAGAATTTGTTCGGGTCTCTTATCAAAAGTCCTAGCTCTTCAATTTTATTTTTATATATTTATTTATATTTATATATATATATATATATATATATATATATATATATATATATATATATATATATATAGTTTGTTTTACTTTAAACTATAAATTAACACTGCATAGTTCATTGTTCTTGTTTTGCTTTTGCTCTGAAAAATTATTGCAGTACAATTAATTCCTTCCCGGAGTTCAGTACGGAGCAAACAGGACAGGCGTGTGGGTGGTCCGTATAGGCCCTGGCGCAGGTCGGAGGAGCGCCGGAGGAAGTGCTGAAGTCTGAAAGAGGGTCGCTGGTGGGGCTGTTCGAAGACTGAAAGGGGAATTTACAGCCACAGCAGCAGCTGCTGCGGCAGCTGCTAGTGGGTTTGGTAGAATCCGTGGAGCCATTGGTTTCGAAGGTTCCTTTGAAAATACTAGTTTCACCTGTGGGAGAAAAAAGGGAAAAAACCAACAAAAAATAAGCATTACTTGTGCAGATTACCCACAATGAAGATAGCTTTTTCAGAGGTGGCGTATAAAATACTTAAGTGGCATTTCAGGCAGGAAGGTGAATCAAAAGTTTTAAAGGAAGACAAAATAGAAGAAAGGATGTGTGTGGAAGTTTATCTTTTTGCTACAAATTTGCTTTGGCACTGGACAAAATGGGACATGGGATTTTGTTGAGAAAGAGTTAGTTGCTTGCTTGTTTTATATCCCAAAACTGACTGCTACATTTTCACACTCAGTTAAAAGCACCCCACATTATCAGCCCTGTGGTCATCATCATTACATATTGGTTATTTTCTGATGAGTTAGTTACATTCCTACTTATTGGATTTTCACCACACCCTTTCTTCCTCCAAGCATCTCAGGATAGTGATCTAATTTCAGCTTAATTTTTTCTTCTCCTCCTCAACCATGCATTGGAGGAGGGGCAAAAAAGGGAAAAGAAATAAGCACTGGGAAGGAGTGTGGTGTTCTTCTTTTTAACTCTGCAGCACTCTGTGGTTTCCAGTCGCTGGTGTGCTTCCTGGAATGCCCATAGGAGATTGACAGACCCCAAGACCCTCCTGTAGACATTCCATGAAGTGTGTTGGCCAGGGAGGCTGCCTGCAGAGCACTGGAGACAGAGTGTGGTGCAAGGAATTGTTTTAAAAGCTTAAAATGAATCTTTTAACCTAAAAAACAAAAACACTGACATTCACCCAGGCCTACAAAAGATGGAGGAATCCCCCCCTTACTTCACAGGGGGGGGGGGATGTCTGAAGTTGGTAGGAATAACGGTAGTTTTATTCTCTTAACAAAGCAGCAGAAGAGGCCAAGGGTAAGTGACAGTGGCTCCCAGTTAGCTCAATGGTCTGTCTGTCTATTTTCTTCACATTCAGTATCCTAGGAATCATAGGCAAGCCGCCTCTGGCCGAACTCAAAAATTTGAAATTGCTACAACTGAACACTTGGAGAAACCTCATTGGGAGGCCTAAGTATCAGGTTAGAAAACTTGGAAAGCCCAAGGAAGCCACTGCTCTGCTTTCCCTGATAGTCTCTCCCAAACTTGGCAAAATGAAGAAGAGGTAGCCAGTAGCCGATGTCACACAGAAGTCCTAGGGCCTCTTCTGAGCTGGAAGTGAAACAATTTGCTGCCTAGGATCATGGAGCTTGACTTTAAACATCATTTTGTAGCCAAGGCAACTCACAATGTAGCTGGAGATCATGGGGTTTGCAGTCAAGGCTACAGATGGAGCAGGATTCTATTTGGTCTGCTTTTTGCAATAGACTGGCAATGCTCCTTTCTGTCAGAAAGCAACTCCTAGTCAGATAATGCAGCTTGATTTTTTGCTACAGTTTTGGTGCACAAATAGTGCACACAAAATAGCATATTCTACGTTATAAAAATGCATGCAAAACGTTCTTATGCAAAATGTGTTACAAAGCACTGAAAAAATGCATGTTACATAGAAGGTGTCCAAAATGTGTGCAAATTAAATGCAAACATTTCATGCATTTGGGTGTGTGTGTGTGTGTGTGTGTGTGTATCCTTACAGACTGTGGTGAAATGGACCTGTGATTCAGCACCAGAGAAACTGAAGCAAGATGGAAGTAGGTTGCTCAGTTCATTCCTAGTCAAGCCACATGATCCATGGCTGCAAATGTCCCAAATCTCTATGATGCTTTTAAGTAGTGCTAGGACAGCTATGCCATGGAAACAACATGACCAGGACTGTTCACAAGCCCAGCTTGTGTGCCTGTGAAAGTCCTGCCAATACACACCTGAACCAGTCTTCCATTAATAATTATTAGTAGTAGTATTAAAATTTCTACACCACCCTTCATTCAAGGATCACAGGATGGTTTACATTATAAAAACACAAAAAATAACTTAGTTACAAGCAAAAACAATACCACTCCCACCCCCAGTTTAAAAGACCATAGATTGTTTAACTGGCCAAAGGCCTGGAAGAGGAATGTTTTTACCTGGTGCCCAAAGATATGTAACAAAGGCACCAGGCGAGTCTCTCTAGGAAGAGCATTCCACAAATGGGGAGCCACCACAGAAAAGGTCCAACAATAACACCCACCCACACCCACGGGGAGCTTCTCAGAAAACCCATTTGCTTACCCCAAGTGGGTGTGTTCCCTTCTGGAGTTTGTTGTAGGGACTGTATTTGGGTTTCGGGGGCTTTCCAGCAGCTCTGTCTTTGTGCCTTCTACTGCTTATGTGCTGTTGGAAAGCAAGTAGTGTTGTTATTTATTATTGTGATTGTATAAATAACACGCTTTCCATTGGCTTCAGCACCAAACACATCTGGTCACCCAAAATCCAATTTGCTCGACCTAGTCCAATATCAAAATTATTAGTCGCAATAGTAAATCTGTTTCAGTGTCACAGTCTTATATGTGTGGAAAGAGAGTTCTTCTCTCTGGAATGCATCATAATAATTTTGTTGGCTTATCTGCCATGATGAAAACACCTACATTTGTTTATTTAATTGATTTAGAGCAGGTTTCCCAAACTTGGGTCTCCAGCCATTTTGGGACTACAATTCCCATCATCCCTAGCTAGCAGGACCAGTGGTCAGGGATGATGGGAACTGTAGTCCAAAAACAGCTGGAGACCCAAGTTTGGGAAACCCTGATTTAGAGGAATCACATACAGCTCTTTGCAAAAGCCACAAGACTGTTTCCAACAAGCACATTCTACTTAGGTTAACCAGGCCGTAGCTCAGTGTTAACGTTAGAGAGTCACTGCCAGTCAGTGTAGACCAGGGGTAGGCAACCTAAGCCCCAGGGGCCGGATGTGGCCCAATCGCCTTCTCAATCCGGCCCACAGATGGTCCGGGAATCAGCATGTTTTTACATGAGTAGAATGTGTCCTTTTATTTAAAATGCATCTCTGGGTTATTTGTGGGGCATAGGAATTTGTTCATTTTTTTAATCAAAATGTAGTCCGGCCCACCACATGGTCTGAGGAACAGTGGACCGGCCTATGGCTGAAAAAGGTTGCTGACCCCTGGTGTAGACAATACTGAACTAGATGGACCAATGGTCTGACTCTTGATAAGGCAGCTTCCTATATTCCTATTTTCTTGGAAAATGGTCTAAACAGGACAACATGGAAGCCACACAATTTAGGAGGGACAGCTAAATTGAACGTTCCTTCGTGAACCATTTTGGTATTTATTGTACTGCAGTGTTTTAATTCTAATTGTTTTGTGAGATGACTTGATCAATATTGCAGGTGCGATAGCAGCAGCAGCAGCATAAAAAAGCAGGGTAGACGTGAAAGAAAGAAACAGTCACAAGTTGTAATCCTGTGCTAATGTTTCTAGGATGTCTATATACAATGATGAGATGCTGCAAAAGAGGATGTTTTGGCAAGTGTAGGTTCTCTCTCTCCCCCCCCCCCCTGCCTACCTTCAGAGCAAGCTGAACCTGCCCAAATTTCCAGAAGAGACCTGTGCTCCGGTGTAACTAATCACCCAAGATGCAGCTATCAAACTTCCCCTTAATAAGCGCTTATAATACAGACTTTTTCAGGACAGAGCTGTCAGCCGCCTTGGTCTTTTGGTCTTTATGCACAGCTTTTGTCCAAGCTCATCTAAGCAGCTGGCCTGAACTGCTCCCAATGGCAGCTGCCTCCATATGGCAAACAATTTGTCTGCAGTGTTTCATCTTGCAGAGGAACCTCCTGCCAGTTCACAACCAGAAATCAACAATTTGGAGGTCTTATAGGTGGAGGCATTTAATGTTTAGGAAGCTGGTGCAGATGACCAGGCTCTTTCTATTGCTCTTCATGGCAGTGGTCTACATGGGCTGGCCCATTTGCGTGTAGTGATTTGCAGCATGGGAAAATGTGCACAGTGACCGTCAGTTTCTTCACATAGTATTGTAGGCTGCTGCAGAAATAAGTCGTGATGCCGTTCAGGAATAAGCAGTTTGGAGTTCTGATCTGCCCAGCTTGTAACGTTCAGCCGCATTCTGAAATGAGTTATCTTCTGGCTCAGATCTGAGAAGAATTCCTCAGCTCTGCCCATCCTCACTGGTTTGCTCTTGGCAGCAGCAGCAGCCGCTCTTCTTCCCCTCCTTCCTCTCCACATTCCTCCAACAGTGGAATGTTGCAATTCTAGGTGCAAAAGGACCCTGGGAGATGCAGAATGTGAATGGGGCACTGGAACTCTCAGGTGTCTGCTGTGACAAGTTTGCAATGCCTTTGTGCTGACTTAGATGCCATTGTTGTGGTGAGGTGCTTTTAGCAAAATGGCTAGCCATATGACCTTTAAATCCTTGCCCATTCTGGCTGATTCAAGCCAGCTGTGTTCCTGTGTGTGTGTGTGTGGGGTCCAGGGTGTGGGAAATACATCCTAAAGAAGTAGTTATATGCTTACTCCTGAATAAACTCACTCTTGACCCAGATATTTATGGCAAACACCCGCTTTGGGTGGGAGGTGCCTGAGAAAGTAATGCTGGTTCAGCTTCAGGCTTTCTTGTAAAAAAACATTATCTGGATCCATTTTGATCTGAGTTCAAACTTTGTGTTAAGACTGAATTAGTCTTACCCTTTATTGGGAGAGAGGGAGTGCAACCCTTTCGATTCTCCTTGATCTCTCAGTGGGTTTTGGTAATCGGCCATGGTATCCTCCTGGACTGGCTCTGTGGGCTGGGAGTGGAAGGTCCTCTGTTACAGTGGCTCTGCTCCTTCCTTCAAGGCTAGTTCTACAGAGTAGCATTGGGCGACTTTATTTCAGCTCCCTGACAATTGTGCTATGGAGTGCTGCAGGGGTACTATTGGAGCCACTGGGAGCGATCATTGGGGAATTTGGAGCACAGTGTCAACAGTATGCTGGTGACACCCAGAAGGAAATGGCTATAAGCCTGGCTGTAAGCACAGCGCATCATTGCTTAAATGTCTGCTAATCTGCCACCAGACTAAGTTCAAGGTGATGTTATCGACCTATAAAGGAGTGGCTTGCAAAAACGATGCTGGGCTCGCAGGGCGCCGCAAGCAGGTGTGCGCCTTGGCCCTGCAAGCCCAGCGCTGCTTTTGTGGGTGGTGCGGGGCTCTCAGGGAGGGTGCCGTGAGTGTTGCATCCTTCTCACGGTGCCCTCCAATTGGAGGGCGGCTGAGAAGGACACCACAGGCTTGCACCCTGGCCCCTGTGAGCCCAGCACTATGGCGCTGCTAGCAGCCGCAGAGGCTAGGGTGCATGTCTGTTGCATCCTTCTCAGCTGCCCTCCAGCTGGAGGGCACTCAGGACGCAACTGCTCATGATGGGGCAGGGCGCCATGATGCCCACCCCCCAAAAAACTCTCCAGGGTGATGCTCTCTCAGCCCCCCCATGCTATGCCACTGCTATAAAGCCCTAAACATCTTAGGACCAGGTTACTTGAGAGTACACAATCTTATGTATAGATCTGCCTAGTCACTAAGATTACTAGATCAGGCTCTTCTGCCTCTCCCAAATCCAGCTGGTGATAACTGGGGAGAGCCTTCTCTGTGGAGGCACCCAGTCTTTAGCAACAACTCTCCCTAGACAGACAAGTGCTGACCTTGACTTATTTTAGGCACTATTTGGAGACTTATTTATTTTCCCAAGCATTTGCTACTATTACTACCTAGCTTTTAGCATTTCTGTTATCTATTGTGGACATTGTATATTTTCTGGTTTTATTGTGCTGATTTTTATGGACATTGTTGTGAACTAACCTGGAATTTCTAATGCAGGACAGTTTACAAATGTAATAATAATAATAAAAATATACCAGCATGTTGTCAGAGGGAGCAATTTAGAACTATGCACCAACAATTATTGGGACAGCATACTAAATTCCAATTGTCCTTTGACAAGCCAGCTTTATTTGCATAAAAATTTCAACACATTTAGTTTCTATTAAAATTTGGGGGAACACCCTTGTCTAGGATTTTTTAAAGCCTTATAAGTTCCAGAATGTATTGGGCTATTCCTTCTGTTCTCTCACACTTTCTCTCAGCATAAAGCAGGCCTGAGTAGCTTCTGTAATAAAATCCCTTGACAAGTCCACCATTCCGAAAGATAGACAAAGACACTGTTTTACAGAAATATAGATTTGCTGAGCTGATTGAAATGCAAGTTGTGTAATGAAAACTTGAAGGTGATGTTTCTCCAGTCCAAAGAACAATCAATTTACAAAAACAACCCATACTCCTCAGAGAAAATTATTCAGTCTTCTACAAAAAGTACACACCTTCCCACACATTTGCGTACACAGTATCGCAAAGCAAATAAAATGAAGAGAATGTGTGAGACAAGATATATTGTAGCATTCTCAAAGAATACAACTCAGAGCAATTTTCCACATTCATTGACAGTTTTGAGAAAATATACTATAGTGGGATGGAAAAGTATACTAAAAATAAAATTAAAAGAACAACGTAAAGAAGTTAAACATAATAAAAAAGTGTTCTTAGGCTATGTTTGAAGCAAAAGGAAGAATATGAAAGTAGTAGGTCCTCTGCATGGAGAAGATGGAGAAATGCTATTGGGTGTCAGGGAGAAAGCGGAACTGCTCAACACCTACTTTGCCTCTGCCTTTACTGAAAAAGGAAAGCAGTACCCAACTTCGTGATAACAGAATACATGATGCAAGGAGGGAGCTGCAGCCCAATATAGGAAAAGAGGTGGTAAGGGAACACCTAAATCCAGATCTTCAGGGTCTGATGAGCTGCACCCAAGGGTACTAAAGGAGCTTGCAGATGGAATCTCATAGATGGAATCTCAGAGCCTCTGTCTATAATCTTTGAGAATTATTGGAGAACAGGTGAGGTTCCTGCAGACTAGAGGCAAGAAAATGTTGCTCCCATCAGCAAAAAAAAAAAGGGGGGACACCCAGGTAACTACCTACTGGTCAGCTTGACACTGATACCAGGAATGGTACTGAAACAGATAATCAAAGAGTTGGCCTGTAAGCACTAAGAACCCAAACCAATGACTTTCAAGTTACAAGAAAGGAAATTCCAATTAAACATCAGGCAGAATTTTATGACGATAAGAGTGTAATTAACTCCCTCCGAAGGTAGTGGACTCTCCTTCCTTGGAGGTTTTTAAGCAGAGGTTGGATGGTCATCTGTCATGGATACTTTAGTTGAGATTCCTGCAATGCAGGGGGTTAGACTAGATGACCCTTGAGATCCCTTCCATCTCCACAGATCTATGACTCTGTGAAATGTGCTGATCATTGATAGGGAACTTGTGGTCCTCCAGATATTTTTGAACTACAACTCCAATCATCCTTGGACCACTGGTGAGAGTTGGAGTCACATATCACCTGGAGCACAGCAGGTTTCCCATCACTGGTGCAGACGACAAATAATAGCATCAAGAGGTCCACACACCTAGCTCCCTAAGCACAACAACTTCAAGAACACATGGGACCACTGTTGAACCTCATAGTTGGGTTGCACTGGAGGAGATATGCCGCTTCTCCATTATACAGATGCAAATGCTGTCTTCTGTGATAGTGAAACAACTTTCTGGAGCCATGGTGCTGTTGCTGCAGAAATCAGAGAGCTACCTGAGTGTACCCGTGTAGAGGTGCCAGTTCCCAAATATGGTGTGTTGATATGGTGCAGCCTAGTCATATTGCTGTCAGTAGCCCCCTAAATTTCTAAAGCAGGGAGCTGGCATGATGTGTGAACCAACACTATCACTGAACTTCTAGAGAGTGGGGCACATGTCCAGGGAGTTTCCATACCTGTTTAAGTTGTGTCTCAGAATTTACGTGCACGTCACAAATTTCACAGTGAAATGTTTTGTTCTGAAGTCCCGTGTTTCCTTTATTAATGGGTCCTTTGCCTTTGACACCTGCCCTGGGAAAGGCTTTGATTGTTCCACTCCCATTTCGAGCTTCTAGCATAGTTTTGTGCTTTGTGCCTGGAGACATTAGACAAGGAAATAAAAAGTTATTTCAGCAAAGTTGCGTTCATTAGTCCTTTTGTTTCGGTCAACATGTTGCAGGTCTCGCCTCCCAGCCCGCCTGCTCCCATGGTATCATGGGCACCAATCTGCATTCCCTGTATTACCATGATAATAATTAAGTAATATTCCATTACCTCACATTTAAATATTAAATGATGCCCATGTATGCACTGAAGCAAGCTGCCATCAATATGTAGTGACATGGTAGGAGAGGCCAGAGGTGAAGTTTAAATGGATGCTTTTGTTGTTATTGTTGTTATTATTACCTCCACAGTGACTGAAACATGTCCTGCACTGAAAGAGAAGACCATGATATCTCTTTAAGATGTCGGTCTGAGTCATTACCACACTTTTCAGAGCAGTTTATAAACAGAGAGTTGGAATTTTGCTGCTGCTGCTACAGAAATACAGTGGTACCTCCAGTTGCAGACGGGATCCATTCCGGAGGTCAAGTCGGATCCCAAGGTTTCCGTAACCTGAGGACCGCTTCTGCGCATGCGGTGAAACCCGGGTCAAATACTTCTGAGTTTGCAGCTTTCGCATCCTGAAGTTTACGTAACCAGAGGGTTATGTAACCAGAGGTACTACTGTAATTGACATTTTCTCAAAGCGACCTTTCAGAGGAAAGTTTGGCTGTTGGTTGGAATACATTCTAGAAAACCTTTGCCTTTAGGGCTTAGGCCCAGGCTATCAAAGGACCATACTCTGCCACATGAGCCTGCCCAGGCTCTGAGATCTTCATGAGATGCCCTTCTCTGAAAGGGGCCCATTGAAATGAATGGAAGCTAAACAGCAGTGCCTTTTGTCCTTTTCTAAGATCCTTTTGTTTCAATGGGTCTTTCACAGGGAAATTTTCTAGAGACTTCAGCGAAGGGGTCAGCTCTGTCTGTATTGTTTCATGGTACTATTCCCTCAACAGTGGGGAGTCCAGGGTAGCTTTACATGGCCTGTTTCCATTTTTATGCACTTGTCATAGTCTTTTTATATACAAATGTGTTATTGAACAAGTATTATGAGAGTTATGAAGGAAAGGACAGAGAATCAGCACAGAGCCCAAAGCAACTAGAGTACTCTGAAATCCCCAAAGACTCTTTCTGCCAGCTGAAAGCCTCTTGACAACTCTTCTGTTTTCAAGCTGTTCTCTTTTCCAGGTATCTTGGTGAGCAAGCCTATTTCAGTCTCTGTCTTGCCTGTCAGTAGGTGCAAGCTGACCATACAAATGGCAAGGGTGATCTGATTGCCATTTTAGTGATTAAGTCATGGCAGAACCGAAGGGACACTTCAAATTACAGGGCAATGTGCCTCTTATTAGGATTAATGGGAAGGAACTGCAGCGGTTCCAAAACTGGTTCCAGAAATATTGAAAAAGCAAAAATAGGAAAGCAAACTACATGAGATTCCAGTTTAAGAAATGCGATTCCATGAAACAGAACCAAAAAAACTGAATGTAATATTGGCATTCCCATAGTTGCCAAAATAGCAGTGTTAACACTAGCATTATAAAATATCCAGCTAAATGGTGCAAGGTCCTATGAAGGGAAGCACCATTGGTTCTGTATTTGACCTATAATGATCTTGTAACAATATATATGATTTCACCTATGATATGAACTATGATAATGACAGTCAAAGGTAGGTATACAAATATATATGAATGAATGAAATATTTGAGTAAGGCAAATGTTAGAAATGATATAATACTATTGGTTATTATATACACATGCACGTACAAACATTTCTTATTACTAAACCATTTTGGACCTACAGGAATCAGAAAATTTTTGGAAATAAAAGTTCCCCTTGAAAATATAACCAAAAACCAAGCTGCTGGGGCACATTGACATGCATAGAGCACTTATTTTAAAAATGCTAATTAAATACATGCTCCTTGCTGTACGAGTGCTCATGGTGCAATAACCATGACCAATGAGAGAGGCAGATTGGATACGGAATGTTTTAATAACTAATCAAACTAATTCCACAAACCCATTATAAATTTAGGAGAGAGGCAGAGCAATATTGGGTGATATCCAGGTTTAGTAATACTTTGAGGAGACACAATTAAATCCATTGATTTCAGGGAATCTTCTCTGAGTATGGGTTATGTGGCTGGCATCAATTCGTTTTAAATGTATGGACTAAGCAAAATAGTTTTACAGAATAAAGACAGATATGTCATAGAGTTAAAGATGTTGGATTCAATTATGGTTATTTTTTGTTTTACTGTAAATGAATTTTAATATCTAAAATGTAGGAATTTTTTTTGTCTTAAAAATGGAAACATCTTTATAAAGAGTGAGCAGGCCTTTTGGATTGGCTTCACTGATGCATCTGGGTTAGTTTAAAGCCTAAGAGTACTAAAGTAAATAGAGGGAGGAAATCCTCAACCACGAGAGAAGTTCAGCACTGGAAAAACACACTTTGGTTTTGGAGATTGTGGGATTTTTCTCCTTAAATGTTTAGAATTGAGAGTATTTGCCAATCATGTTTTTGACATAGAGCATCCTGCCCTGACATTATCAAAAGTGTATAGTTCAGGTGGCTTAAAAGTGCTCTGCAAAGGGCATATCAAGAGTGATGCTGAAGACTTTTAAGCTGGGGCACGTCACTTGTGAATGCTCTTAATGATGAAGAATAAATGGGAAACTGCCATTTTAAAACAAATACACATATAGCCAATTCAACTCACTGGATTTTATGATGTGGGAAATGCGAAAGCCACTTCTGAAAACTACCTAGAATCATAGAATCATAGAGTTGGAAGCGACCACAAGGGACATCCAGTCCAACCCCCTGCCAAGCAGGAAACACCATCAGAGCGTTCCTGACAGGTGGCTGTCAAGCCTCTGCTTAAAGACCTCCAAAGAAGGAGACTCCACCACACTCCTTGGCAGCAAATTCCACTGTCGAACAGCTCTTACTGTCAGGAAGTTCTTCCTAATGTTTAGGTGGAATCTTCTTTCTTGTAGTTTGAATCCATTGCTCCGTGTCCTCTTCTCAGGAGCAGCAGAAAACAACTTTTCTCCCTCCTCTATATGACATCCTTTTATATATTTGAACATGGCTATCATATCACCCCTTAACCTTCTCTTCTCCAGGCTAAACATACCCAGCTCCCTAAGCCGTTCCTCATAAGGCATCGTTTCCAGGCCTTTGACCATTTTGGTTGCCCTCCTCTGGACACGTTCCAGCTTGTCAGTATCCTTCTTGAACTGTGGTGCCCAAAACTGGACACAGTATTCCAGGTGAGGTCTGACCAGAGCGGAATACAGTGGTACTATTACTTCCCTTGATCTAGATGCTATACTCCTATTGATGCAGCCCAGAATTGCATTGGCAATTCAGAGAGTCCACCCATTTCCTTTTATGTGCAACAATGCCAATTAATGTTCTGTTTGGGACTGGGGACAAATGGAAGTATGCAAAGTAGGTTGAGACAGAGAGCATAAGCAGTCACGCCCTTCCAGAACATAACATTTGGAACGGTTAAAAACGTAAGAAATTTAAGGAAGCGGATCGATCACTTGCATGAAGTGCAATCGCTCCTTTCCTCTTTTATGGAAGACTTTCTCCATGTCATTTTTATTCTTCAAAACTTAACGAATTCCAGGTAATTGCTGGCTTTCCACCACCTCCCCACCCCCACAGCCTGCAAGCACTCTAATCTATTCGGGGAAGATAATTGCAGGGCTCTTTAGCCAGGAAAGAAATTGCTGTATCTCACCACTGTTGTGCGCCTCCAGTTGTGAGGCGGAGTTGACAGCAACCTTGCATAGTGAACAGTAGAGCAGCCTCTTGGCCTTTTCTTCCTCTGTCTCTCCCGGAGAGCATGTGGTGTTGCTGCTGCTAGCGGCTACTGTGGGGAGTTTTTCAACTTTGGAGGTGATTTCCGTTGTCATTACACTGCTCTTCCGAATTTCGACCATTGTGGTGGTTGATATTGCTGGTGCCTCTGTTGTGTTGCCTGCTTTAAAGATAAGGAGAAGGAGAAGATATCAGCAACAAAATACATCTCATGCAGTGTGGAACTTGTAAGCTACAATGAGAAAGTGACTGGCAGAACGTTTTTCCAGGTAAAGGGTTTCCTGGCAGGCGCAATGTAATGTCAACTTTGCAATGAAGATTTATGGCATATACAACATGTTCACAGCACATTCTGGCATTATGTTTATGAATCTGAAGGGGGTGGGAAGAGCCACCTTTCCCCAAGCATGTAGAATTGCAAGGTACCACCTCCTGAATCAATTAATTGTCCTTCTTTGTGAGAACTGGGGTGGGGGGGGGGGAGAGAGAGAGAGAATGCTGTTTCCGTATCTTTGTGCCTTCAGGACCAAAGCAAAAAGAAATAAATTAACAAATAAAGACATATGGTGACTATTTCACTGCACACTTTTTATAACCCAAAGGGATACGAGTTCGGTGAAATACATTTAAAAATAGGACGGGGTTGTACAATAACCATTAAATTTTGTAATTAAGTTTCCAAATAATCTAAATTGTGAAGTATTGCCTGCTTTTTTTTCTTTTTCTTTTTAGCTGATAGCAATGGATTTGTTTTAATTAGTTCTAAATCTGACTTTCTCGCAGGACCTCAAATTAGCAAACAGGTTGGCATGCAATGCGGGAGCCAGGAACACTGTTCCAAGTCTAAGCAGCAGAAAATGGTGATCATGAAACAGGAAGGCAACTGATCTTATGTTGTTGAAAGCACGTGCCAAAGAATGTTACTTTAAAAAGTAATATTTATAAATTTATGTAAATTTGTTGATAGACAAGTGATAGCATCCAATTCCTCTTTACTTGTGGAGTGTGGTCTACCAAAGTAAATTGTAGTTGAGTAGTGTGGCCAATATGTTTCTGCACCCCCAAGTAAGGGTGAGGGGGAAGGAAGTATGATTTGATATGATATTTGTATTCTGCTTTTCTCAACAAAAATGTTGAGCTCAAAGTGGCTCAACAACAATAATGTTAAAAATTAACAAACTGTAATCGTATCAAAACGAAACAGCATATGAATAAGGCAAAAGAATAAACAAATTCATCAAATAATTGGTTAGTGGGCAGCATTCAGCCACAAACTCTGCAAGCCTTGTCTATTCAACTCACTGATACTTTTCATAGAATAGAAAACAATTCCATGCCCACCAACATCTTGAGTCCCCAAACCAGGTTGTATGTCTTCCTGCCTGTGCTCCTGCATGAGTTGCGTAAGATCATGGAGCCAAAAATATTTGCTTTTTTGGAGCTATGCTAGCATGGTGCCCCAAAACGCACATTTTGGGGTGCCGTGCAAAATCATGCCCCCCAAAATGTGTTCGGGGGTGCATTTGGCGGCAAGATCTCGGCGCAAAATCATGCGAGATTGTGACACCCAAAATGGCCACTGTGCTCTCGTGCGAGAAAATGGGGTGTCCCTTTTTTTTCTGGGACACTTGCGGGGTATGTAGTTCTGTATGAAGTATGTCATTTGTCCAGAATCCAAGCAAAGAGCACCTCATGCAAGTAGAAGTTTACTGAACAAAATACATACAAATGGGTTTCAAACCAATCATTCTTTTGCAATATGCTAACATTCAGTATAACTTTTGACACAAGGGAAAAAAATATCTAGGAGCATGTGTACGTGTACATAAAACATTTACATGTGGGAATGTATTACCACAATCCACCACCTCATCTGAAGAGTGGCTTCCTATTCCACAGATTTATGTTCACTATATTTCAGAATACCCCACTATATAGCTTGGTGAAAAGACATCGAATCACAATAATGTTCCTGAAATGTGTGTGTGTGTGTGTGTGTGTGTGTTTGTGTGCATATTTTCACATTAATACGTGTAAAACAAATTGTACCGGTGCAAAGTTTTGTCTTTTTTGGTGTGTCTGGAGGTTTATAAGTAAGAAGTAGCTATTTACATAAGAGAAACACAAAATACTATGTATATCAGACTACTTCTGGGTTAAAGAGAGCTCACTGCCCTGCCCTATAGATCAGCTTAAGGTCCAATGGCACTATAGCACACCAGAGTATCACGGAAAACCTAAACTCCATCCCTCATCCCAAGTTGTAACCTAGACATGAAGTACACAATAAGTTTTTGCCTTGCTGGTGCCAAAGTGGTGCATCCTTCTGTGTCCTAGATGACCCTAGACGCTGCTTCAGTACAGGGCAAGCAATTCAACACACTATGATTGGATCACTTGGGGGTTGTTGTTTTTTCAGCAGCAAGAGCAGAGATGGGGCAAGAGTCAGATCAAGAGATAGTGGCGCATTAACCTGATCCTGCTGCGCCATCTCCCTGATCTTTATTTATCTGTTGATATTATTTTGTTTAAAATCAAAATGTTCATGGCTTTCAAGCAAAGACAAAAAAACAACAACAACACTACAGTGAAACAGATCAAACATTACAGATGCAAACAGAGCCAGCAGAGAAATGACAAAGCACAAAAAGGCCGCTCTAAAAATAAATGGGAAGTCTGGGCAAGTAAAGAAGACTTAGACTGCCACTGAAAATTAATCAAAGCAGGTGATGCAGTAGTAGCCAGCATGGTAGGCTGGAGCTGTCCCCCCCAACAGTGGCACAACTGCAGGTTACATGGACAAGGCAGGGGTGGGGCAGGGTGGTGGCCTAGTTGGAGATGTGTGGATGCGCACTTGCAGGAGCACAGGATTTGCTCCACGGGTGCACCTACACAGTCCCACGCTGCCCTGCCCTGCCTCAGCTCTATCCTGGTAAGTTGTGATAACGCTCTTTGTCTCTGCCCTGCTGCAATTGCAGGTAAGCCGCCCTGGGCAAGAGCATTCCACCCCCAAAAAAGTGTGTTTCCAGGTTGCCTCTGCCTGATTATTTATGGTAGGGACACTCAGATACAGATATTAATGTGCAGGCAAGTTCATGTGGAAAGAGGCAACATGTGCACATGTGTTTTCTCCTGTGGGAGAAAAATAGCTTTGGGGAATGATTTAGATCGGGAGAATGCTGCATTGGAACATAGGGAGCTGTCTTATGCAGTGGTACCTTGCTTTGCATACATTTTGGAATACAAACACGTCAAACCCGGAATTGTGTGTCCCGGTTTGCAACCTTTTTTTGGATTACAACCCATTTTTTGGGGGGGGGGGATTATGAACAAATTTTTTTTGGAGGCCCCATTGGCGAAAGCGCGCCTTGGGTTACAACCTGTTTTGGTTTACAAACGGACCTCCGGAACGGATTATGGTATCACTGTACTGAGTCAGAACATTTGTCCGCCTAGCTCAGTACTGACTATTCAGACCTGCAGTGGATTTCTGGGATATCGGAGAGGGAGCAATCCCAGCCCTGCCTGGAGATGCTCAGGGACCGAAGGCAGGCTTGCTAAGAGTAGAGATGGGCAAAAGCCAGCCACCCCTAATTCAAAACTTTGACAACTGAAACAGCTCCTGAAGGGGTTTGGGAGCAGCGGCCTTGCAGTTCTTAAAGAATGAAAAGCTTCTTGCCACTTCCCCTTCTTTTCTTGAAAACCTCCCCCCACTTTGAAACGTCTTCCCTGCCTTTTTATCATCTGAAGCAATGCAGCAGTAGCAGAGGGGGATGATCAAGCTGCCACCACTATTATTCCTCCCTCCCGAGCGAATCACTGTGAAGGAAGAATTGTAGCCACCAGAGCTCTCTGCTTGCCACCACGCTATGGAAGCTGTCAGCAAGCCAGCGGCTTTAAAAACAGTTTATAAAAGGGTTACACAAGAAAGGAAAATAGAATAAAAACGAAGAAGGCAAGAAGCACTTCCCATGCTAGAAGTGTAATCCCCCTCCTTTCCCCCTGAATCACTTTTGGCCTTCTCCCTTAATCATTCTGCCTTTCTCTTTCATTTTCCTTCTGGGGTTCAGCCAAAATACGCCTCCCCAATCTGTCTGAAGCCCTGAAGTGAAACAAATGAGGGCCAGCTCTTACTCTGAGACACTTTGAGTTTGTGGAATGAGCTCCTGTGGGAGAAGAATGAAGAGAACCATAATATTTAGGAGTTTTATACTTAGGTTGAACAAGCCTTTTTTTTCAGAAATATGCTGCAGGTAACTTCCTACCACAGGTAGCACAGAACCAATTCCTCCATTTCAACCATTCTGTTTCTCTTTCCTTCATTCTGTGATTTTCCTTTCGGAATTTTTAGACCTACGGTTTCAACATGATTAAAGTGTAAGTCATCTCTCCATGCAGGGAGACAATCAGCTCTAACAACCCTAGAGGTGAAACAAAAATTGCCTCTATAGGCGGGAGATATAATCATGCAGTATAATTAGAGTAGTCAGTCATGCTCTCTGGGGGAAAGGTGTGAAGCATAGTAAAAGGAGAAAGAATAGAGCATTTATTCCTTCCTTGAAAACCCCTCCTGCCCTTTTCCATCCCAGTGTCGCTTGATCAATTCATTTGGTTAACATAATTTGACACTTAAAACCACCTGTCGTATCCTGCACGTGCATTTCAAAAAGGGGGGCACTGAAATAACATTTTCTGGTCTCAACAGCAAATACAAAATCTTTGTCTTTTGACAGAAAGCAGAGAAAAATTAAAGAAGATGTTAAACTACCACAAGCCCAAGCAAAAGCCTTGGTACCATGCAAAGGTCTTAGCAATGATATGATTTCAAAAAATCACCCTGAAGCATCTGTTATATGAATATGTTATTCGTCCAAGTTCAGTGCATCTTCAGTTGTGTAGCTTGGCCAGATCATTTAAGAGGATTTGATTAGCCTATCAGTTAAGTCAATTGCATTGCAATCTTAATACATATCCTGCCCTGAGTGCAGGGGGCAGCACTGGAAACCAAATGGTAATCAAATCCCGAGTCAGTTTCACTCTGAGGATCTGAAGATCTGCGTCAGCGCTTGTTGCTATAGTGCAGGCATCCCCAAACTTCGGCCCTCCAGATGTTTTGGACTACAATTCCCATCATCCCTGACCACTGGTCCTGTTAGCTAGGGATCATGGGAGTTGTAGGCCAAAACTTCTGGAGGGTCGTAGTTTGGGGATGCCTGCTATAGTGTGTCATCCCAGCCCTTGAAGACATAATGCAGTGACTCAGAGATCTGGAAGGAAGTCGGAAATGCATTCCGTACACACGCGAAATGAATTATTTTGGTGATGTGGGCAAGCTGCATCATGCTATTTTCATACTAATGACCTGCAGTAATTATTCATTCTTGCAAGTGTTGTCACTCTGCCTTGGCACTGCCAGGACCACTAATATCGCATGGAACAGGATGTCAGCATCCAATAAAGAGGGATGATTAGAATTCACAACAGTTCTCTTTCTGATCTTAATCCTAATATAAACAGAGCTCTTAGGAAGTCTATAAAGAAGTAAACCTTGAATGAAGTGGCAAACATAAATCCAAAAGTTTATTTTCATACTAAAACAGTACCAGAATGTACATAAATGGTATCTTATCCCCCCCATTAAAGTGCAAGACACCTACTAAAGGAGGAACATCTAAGTGAATTATTTAAGAAGGATACTGACAAGCTGGAATGTGTCCAGAGGAGGGCAACCAAAATGGTCAAAGGCCTGGAAACGATGCCTTATGAGGAGCGGCTTAGGGAGCTGGGTATGTTTAGCCTGGAGAAGAGAAGGTTAAGGGGTGATATGATAGCCATGTTCAAATATATAAAAGGATGTGATATAGAGGAAGGAGAAAGGTTGTTTTCTGCTGCTCCAGAGAAGCGGACACGGAGCAATGGATTCAAACTACAAGAAAGAAGATTCCACCTAAACATTAGCAAGAACTTCCTGACAGTAAGAGCTGTTTGACGGTGGAATTTGCTGCCAAGGAGTGTGGTGGAGTCTCCTTCTTTGGAGGTCTTTAAGCAGAGGCTTGACAGCCACCTGTCAGGAATGCTTTGATGGTGTTTCCTGCTTGGCAGGGGGTTGGACTGGATGGCCCTTGTGGTCTCTTCCAACTCTATGATTCTATGTTTCTAAAGGAGCTAAGCACATAATATTAATTTTGTGTCCCAAATATACCTTTCTGAATTTTTGTTATGCTATGAACATAAATCCTCTCTGTAGTGTTTTTGCAAGTAGAATCTTGCCTTATATAAATTTGTTCTGATCTGGGGGGGGGGCATCCAGAGGATGCTGTGTAGTGTTACAATGAACATTTAAGTCTTTGCCCATTTAATTTGGAAAGGGGGACCAAAGCTCCTCTCATCAGGGCCTAACAAAAAACAAAGGGGAGAGGCTTACAAAAAGCACATACTGTGTTGAAGAAGAGCTAATGCTATGGATTGTTTAACTGCAGTGTTCAAACTGATGGAATTCCAGAGCTGCCCCCTAAGACAATTAGGAGCCAGTTTCAAACGCTTGAAACTCATAAGGACCAAACAAATTCATAAGGGATAGACTGTACCTGATTTGCCTGGGAGCTCCCCATCACCAAACTTAGTCTGCGAGAATAGAGGAGATCTGATTCCTTGAAGTAGCAAGTGCTTCAGTTTTAAGGTACGGTATATGTTGTCATGGGAAACTCTATGAGTTTTTCATTCCTCCTGGCTCAATCTGGTTGGCTCTGACCAGTGACAGGGCCTTCTCAGTGATGGTTCCCCATTTGTGGAATGTCCTCCCTGAAGAGGTGTAGCCATCGCCCTAATTACATTTAGGGAGGAATTTAAAAACATTCCCATTTACCTGGGGATTTGATGGCTGAAAGATATCAAATCCTGGCAACCTTGTAGTAATTAGCTGTTTTAATTTTAATTCAAACAATTTATATGCCGCTTAACCACAATCGTCTCTAAATAACTTATAAGGATACAATACAAAAAGGCAAAAACCAATTAAAGCTATAAAATTAAACTTCAGTTAGAATGCTATGAGAAGTGGCTGGTGATTTATTTTTAATTAAAAAAAAAACTTTTAACATGTTTTTAAATGTTTCTTTATTTTATTTTTCTGCCCCGGTTTTCTTTGTGAGGATAGAAAGTTAATTGATGAATAAATAAAAATCTACTGGAGCTCCTGAAAGCAATGGATGCTTTTGAGCAACCTTGGGAGCCTTCAGTTCTGCCAGGACTGGAAAGTTAAGGATGAGTCATTGAGTCGATAGAGGTATACAATTTCTGGCAATACAGAAGTCAAGGGAAAGCTACTTTTATTTTTTGTAGGAAAAAAGAATTTTTATTTTCAAACCAACAATCCACACACACACACATACACACACAGAGCTGATGGCTGGAGGAAGATAGGATGGTTCCTTCCTGCTGCCCCCCCCCACTGGCAAAGAGGAGTGCTGCTAATGGTTTTGGGTTTCCCCTATGGTGAAGGACGCAGCTGTGCCCAGGTGAGCAGAAAGCTACTGCTTGCAGTTTTTTCACAAGTACCAGCAGGTGGAAACCCTGCTCATCAAAGCATGTGATGTGAAGGTAGAGCGGCTGCTCCACCCCCCCACCCCCCGACCCAACTTAGAATTTCTCCATTACTTTACCAGTTCAAATGTACTACATCAAATGTATTACCTTGCAGAAACAGAATAAAACCCCACTTTTTATAGAGGAAACACCTGGAATCATTAGATATAAACATTGCAATATTACCTACTTGTCTGTACCTTTGAAGAATATTGTTACACGTCACCCCTATCTCCACAACTGTGCGAGATCCCAGGGCTTCTAGGCACTTACCCAGGGTCTGTGTTTCCTTTTGGGGGGGGAGGGGGGATGAGCCACAGCAGAGGCTGTGGTGCCATTGTGATATGTGGTTTGTTTGCGCATACATACAGCCTGAGCCTGCGATGGAGGAGTGCACAGCATGCATACTCCAAGAGGCTCTGGCTTGTCCCATAGGTGCCCCAACATCATTGCTCTCTGACTCTCTCTCTCCCCAGCCTGCTGCTTCCTATCTGCGATCCCAAAAGCAGTTGAGGGAGGGATGGAGGGAGGAAGTCCACTCATTTGCAAATGAGATTCACCTTTGATTCTTAGTGTTGCCTAAATGGCTCATCCCCAGGCTAACGCCTCAAAAGGAAATCTGACATAATTGGCTCTTAACATTTGTTGATTTCCAATGATTTAGGCATGTCTAATACAGTTTTTCAGGTGGTGCTGTGGGTTAAACCACAGAGCCTAGGGCTTGCTGATCAGAAGGTCGGCAGTTTGAATCCCTGCGATGGGGTGAGCTCCCGTTGCTCGGGCCCAGCTCCTGCCCACCTACCAGTAGCAGTTCAAAAGCACGTCAAAGTGCAAGTAGATAAATAGGTACCGCTCTGGCGGGAAGGTAAACGGCGTTTCCGTGCGCTGCTCTGGTTCGCCAGAAGCGGCTTAGTCATGCTGGCCACATGACCCGGAAGCTGTACGCCGGCTCTCGGCCAATAAAGCGAGATGAGCGCCGCAACCCCAGAGTTGGACATGACTGGACCTAATGGTCAGGGGTCCCTTTACCTTTAATACAGTTTAGGAAGTTTGCCTAACGCAATTAGCTTTTCACACATACTGATTCAAGAGGATTAAAAGTGGTTAACACACAGCTCAAGAACACACCTGATTCTAGCTATCACCTACACAGGAGACTAGCCTATCTTAATTAGCTTCTGACACCCCAAGCCTTAATTAAATTCGGGCACCTACAAACCCATAACAGTATTCAAAAACTGCATATTGTGAAGAGCACAGTGTCTTGTCCTACAAAGGAGGAAGGGAGCTTTTACAATACATATTACACTGGCAGTCCAAATTCTGCAGGACTTTCTTAACAGTATTCTCGTATCAATTCAAAATTATGATATACAAAGCTCTCTATAAACCGTGCCTCACGAAGTGCATGTAACACTGATTGTTACATGAACAGAATGCTGTGCAAACCCACAGTGCGTAGAATAATACGAATTCATGAACTGAATTTGCCAGAATTTTCCACTTATGTAGAATGCAGATGCAATGCAACAACACTTTCTACAATGTAATAAAAGTTTAAACAAACTCTTAATCACAAACATGTAGTATTTTAACTACAAATTGAAGGTATCCCCAGTGATACTCAATGCATACGAAGATCAGGAGAGTGGAACTCTGCTCATGAGAAGGTGAGGGAGGCAATTTCTACCTATTTCTCTTTCCGCCTGCTGTGCCCTTGCTCTTGAAAATCTGCTCTCTAAGGTTGGAGGGGGGTCCTCTCAAACAATGTGGGCGTTCACATAAGGGACTGCAGGGGACACTGGTGAAACATACAGAACCACAGAACTATAGTTGGAAGGAACCAGGTGGATCATCTAGTTAAAACCCCGGCAGTGCAGGAATCTTTCACTCAACATGGGGCTTGAACCCACAGCCCTGAGATTAAGAGTCTCATGCTCTACCAGCTGAGCTATCCTTCATCCCCTACCCTTCTTCCAATTGCTATCCATTTTGGCGGGTGGCAGGAGTCCTTTGGTTTGTGAAAAGGCAACTCAGGATGCAACCCATGGCATGGGCGATAAGATAATGTAAATCCTAGAAATGTAGGACATTAACACTAAAAGTATCACATGAATCGGCTCTTGTTGCAAAAAGAAATAGGACAGACCTCCTTATAGCCCATATAGTCTATTGCTGTGTTGGAGGAAAGCAAGGAGAAAGGGACACCTAGGAGCATAATAGAAAGTGCAAGGAGGGAGACAGAAATCCACCCAGGCCAGGAATTTCAGCACCTTGTGCTCTCCAGCGAAACCTGATTTGACTATGTCTTGAAGTGACTTGTTTTTATTAATTAGTAGTACACAGCTTTGTAATGGAATCTGTATTCTGTCTCAGCCATGAGACCCTCCAGTTCGATGCACAGTTCATCAATCCTGAAAGAAATTAACTGCAGGAATGGGATGCATCCATCCATGCTGAAGTTAATTGAACGAAACTGGCAGGAGCAACAGTTGGAGGTGAAGAGCTGGGGGGGGGGAAAGCAAGGTGAGGAAGGATGAGGCAATTTTATGAATTTGGGGAACTTTTCTGATAAACGTCGTTTAAAGGAAGATGACTGCAAACGAGTGAGGAGAGGGGAGGAGAACCAATTTATTCTGGATCTATTTTAAGTAATCTTGGTTTTGACTAGATTTGGAAGCTGTCCTTTCAAGCCTATAATATAGATTTCTCCTCAGTGAGGCAGAAATAGAAACTGCTTTCAGAAACTATGAATGAAAGGCTCTCTCTGCTCAAGGAGCTTTAGGGGAAAGTGTTGCTGGCGCAAGCTGCTGCTCTTGCCATTTAATTAATGAGACTTGTGTGGTGAGGAAGGGGGGGGGAATCAATTTTAAAAATCAGGACAAAGGACAATGATTTGAACGTTAAAAGTAGAGCTTACAATCAAGAGCAGAGAGGATCATACTCATTTTCGTCCCAGCTGCGCTGTTAAAGAAACACATTTTCGATTTGGACTCTGACTTCAAGGTTAAACACAAGGTTAAGTGCTGGGTTGAGATTCGATAGCAGCATTGTTGTTTGGGAGGCTGCAGGGCAAGATTAACCATGTAAAATGTTGGTTTTAAGAGTAGGAACATAAACTCCAAATGGTGTTTTCAACCATACATTAGCGTTACTGTCATAGATTTCTATCATGCACATCCTTTCTTGCAAGCAACAAGAGGCGGGGGTACCATTGCATTCAACTCAATGTTAAACCACTTTTCAGTCTCACTTTCTACTCATTTTCTTTCTTTGTACCATCACAATTCTCACAACACAAGTGAAAACCTACTTTGTTGCTTTTTTCCTTTGGGTGTTCTGTTGGAAACACATACTGTCAGATTCCGTAACAGTTGCTCATGAGTAAAGACCAAGTCCGTCTTGTCTTTGAACTATCTTTATTGTGCAAACTATGTACAGTGCAGAGCTACCCTAAAGCATGACCACCTAGTCGCTAGCAGAATCCGGAAGTGTCCCTTTCCGGTTGCGGTGCCAACATCAGAGTTTCGGCACCCTAAAGTGCCGCCTCCTTGGTCCCCTGACCCCTCTGCACAAAGCGGGCGCCGGAAACGGTGTCTCCCCCTCAGAGAGAGTCTGCAGAGCGGTGCTAGGTCTCTCTGCAGCATCCTGCAGACCCCTTCCCACTTGTCTGCTCCCAGGTAACTCCTCCTCCCCCGGGGAAGAGCTGGAAGACTCACTGGGAGATGTGTCCATCGACAGTAAAGGCTGAGGCTGCCGGTACCCACTCAGTGCCGGACTGGCAGGGGAGGGCAGGTCCCTGACACATACAATAAGCTTGATTTTCAAAACAGACGTTGACGTGTGAGCTTTTCTAATTCACAGTGAAATCTTACGCATATTTAGTCGGAAATAACTCACACTGTGTTCAATGGGCAACTGCGCATAGGATTGCAGTCCCCATCAATCAAAATCACTAGTGTGTTGTTTTTTTAGAGCCCTGTCTTATGGACAGGCAGTTACAAATAGGCAAGTGTTACAAAAACCTGCCTTATAGCACTTGAGTGACCATTTTATGTCATACACTGATTAAAAGGGAAGTTATATCATTTTCCTGTGTTGATTTATGAAGACTGATGAGATGTCATAGCAAGAACATCCAAACAGGAGCAAGGCAACCAGAGTAACTGAGTGCCTGCATTCAGATGAATTGCAGGAATTAGTATCTTAGTATTCTAAGACATACCGGTAGTCTCGGACCATAAATTTAATGGAATAGCTGACCATTGCAAGATTTTCAGGGAGAGAAGTTGGGTTTCATATTTGTTTCTGCTGCTACAAGTCAGACCGTCCGAAGTTGGTTTTTATCAGAAAAATGAAAAGTGATTGATGGAATTTAATTTCAAGAAAGGTGCCTTTTTAACACTTTCAAAGGGAAAGATCCAACTCCCTTGTTGTAGGCACACTTAAAGTGTTGTGACCAGGCTGTCAAGCTGGCTATTCATTATGCGCTAAAAGAAGGCTGTAATGTTTGATCATAAGTCATAACAAAGTGTCTCTGAGGGGTATTGGATGTAAAGAGTCCTAACTGAAACTAAGCTGTCAGCCACTAAATCCTGCCATTTCCCCCCATTCTTACTGCTTGGTGACTGATTAACAGTTCTTCAGCTCTGAGACTCAAATACTAGTTCTTTTTTTATATATATATATAAATTTTTATTAAATTTTAAAAACTTACACTTATACAAATTAACTGGAAAAAGAAAAAACAAAAACAAAATACAAAACCAGTACATCACATTGTAACATTATATGTTATAACCTTACATCCATCCTTACTTACATACTTACATCCTTAATCCTCCCTCCTCGCCACCTCTTCCCTCCCTCCCCACCCTCCCCACCCCTTTGGCTTCCGCTTGTCTCTACCTCAGGTTATTTTCCATCTCTCCCTGCTACTTTTACTGCTACTTTTACTTATTCTTCATTTGCATTCTTTTTATTGTTCCTTGTTCTCTTCCCATCTTATCTTTTCCAGCACCAGATAATTAGAAATGGATCCAAGTCCTCATAGTGGGGCACTGTTTCTTTAAATATTCTCCAAATTTATCCCATCCCAATCTAAATTTTTGTATACTCAAATACTAGTTCTTATTACCCATTTACTAATCTTCTGCTTTGAGTTTTGTTCTTGTGGACATTAAAATACCTTGTCAAGAGCTTCGCCCTTAAAAGGTCATAACCGAACTCATACCACTATTTTGCCCAGGTCAGGGGTACCAACTTGAATAAAAAATTTTTGAGGTGGGGGGCAGAGAGGTCACACACCTGCTGGCCCAGAGGCACTGCTGAGTTCCTCTCACATGGAGAAATCCACTGCATCAGGGGGCTTGGCACCTGCACCGTTTTTAAGTAAGGTTAATACTGGATCGGGACCCAGGTGGCACTGTGGGTTAAACCACAGAGCCTAGGGCTTGCTGATCGGAAGGTCGGCGGTTCGAATCCCTGCGACGGGGTGAGCTCCCGTTGCTCAGTCCCAGCTCCTGCCCACCTAGCAGTTCGAAAGCACATCAAAGTGCAAGTAGATAAATAGGTACAGCTCTGTCGGGAAGGTAAACGGCGTTTCCGTGCGCTGCTCTGGTTCGCCAGAAGCGGCTTAGTCATGCTGGCCACATGACCTGGAAGCTGTACGCCGGCTCTCGGCCAATAAAGCAAGATGAGCGCCGTAACCCCAGAGTCGGACACGACTGGACCTAATGGTCAGGGGTCCCTTTACCTTTACTAATACTGGATCAAATAAGTGATCTGCCTATTTCTGCTATGCTATGGTCAATCGGATCAAAGTTTCAACAGAAAACCATTGCACTGGTTATACCTGGACAGTTTTCTTTGTAGCTGGGAAGTTTCAAAATAGAAAATTGGTGCTGCTTGTCCCAGGTTTGTTAAAAAGCGGCATGTTGTGGATACTATCTCAGATGGAAGTCAACGAAAACATTGCCTTGCTCAATTTACCTTTTAAAGCAATACAATCTATGACCCCTTTTGTGCTCCCCTAATAATTTCCATTCCTCTTGCAGTCAACACATCGTTAAGAAAACAGAGTAGACTGATAACAATTAGCCTGCTAGTTACTCATTGACTTTAACTGAACACAAATGTTTACGATTACCCTAGTAGCATATGTTTAGTCCATTTCTTTTGTATTATTTTATGATGGATCACTTTACATTTGCTGAACAAGCTGACCTAAACAACCTTGAGCTATATCTATCTATGGCATAGAGTGCAATACTTAAAGCACACCAGTGGCAGAAATGCTAAAACAGCTTCCCTTCCTGTCTTTAGAAATATTTTCTTCATCTGTTCCAGAAGGGGTTATGATTCCTGGAAGGACTTTTTAAAAAGTAGTCCTAAGCAAAGAAGGAGGAGGAGGAGTTTGGATTTGATGTCCCGCTTTATCACTACTCGAAGGAATCTCAAAGTGGTTAACAATCTCCTTTCCCTTCCTCCCCCACAACAAACACTCTGTGAGGTGAGTGAGGCTGAGAGACTTCAGAGAAGTGTGACTAGCCCAAGGTCACCCAGCAGCTGCATGTGGAGGAGCGGAGACGCGAACCCGGTTCACCAGATTACAAGTCTACCACTCTTAACCACTACACCACACTGGCTCAAAGAGCTTCTTATAAATTCCTCAGCCTTTACGTGAATGAAGGTTGATTTCCAGGATCAGCTTCTCTTACTGTGCATTGCATTGTGTACTACGGTTTCACAATGGTTGAATATATTCATTTTCCAAACCTTTAGGACTCATTTTGCAGAATCAAAGGCACTGATGTAACTTGTTTGGCATGTGAATTTCAGAGATGGCAGAATCATGTTTGAAGTTTAATCAAAGTTACACTAACTGATCAATGGCTCTCTCAAGAAACCATAGATCCCCCCCCCCTGTTGTATGAATGGACTGGATGACATCCATCAGTTCCCATACTGTAGGTCTGAGGCTTGGGCAGCTATTTCAAAAGCAGGTAGAAGAGCAGAATTTAAAGGACAGATATGAAACCATGAGAGCAACCATATATACACCCAGGGTGAAGTGTGGTTTGTAATGCAAAAAGTCTTTTTAAATCACCCAACGTGTAAGTTGCAAGTACTATTTAGCATCTTCATTTCCTTTGCACACACAACTCTAATGAGAAACAGTACATCTGCGCTGCAGAAACTAGTATATTTTTTGTTTCCGTTGCTACAAATAATTCCAGAAGTACCTCACCAACTTTATTCATTAGTTGGGGGGCAAGAAAGCTTGAGAATAGGTTCCATTAAGGATAACAAGTGAAACAGCTGCTACTGGATATTACAGAATACTCAATGACACAAGATTTAAAAATGCAATTGCAAGAGATTATGTTTACATCAACAACAAAAAATCAGATATCTAAAAATGATTTCTCTTTCTTTCTTAAAAAAACTCAATTAAAGACTGCATAATTGAAATGTTTACATTTTTAATTTCAAATCGAATATCCATAGGGCATTGTCTACTCAAGTTGAGCACTGTCATTTCAATATCAATGGATGTCAATGTGAAAGTTGAAGATGTACTTAAATCTCTCCCCATTGTAATTAATTGAGTTTTAAAGTGCCTAACTTTGGTTGGATTGTGTCCTTATTTTTGAACATACAGTAAGGTTTTTAATTTGCCGAAACGACTTGCTATCTGAGGACATTCATGGTTCACGAATCTTGAGTTTGTTGGGTTTCTGCTTTCTGTGGCTGAATGTATAGCCAATTGTTCTTTGAAATTCTCTTCCTTCTTTTTTTATATGACATTTCCAATATCTTGCAGGCTGTCACTTCATAACCAATACTTTTGATTTAGAATGTCTTCTGTAACTAGTATCAGCAGCTGCTGTTAAATCACCTATCAAATTCACACAGCTTTCACTCCACTTAACCTATGGGTCAAACTCGCATTCCACCCATGTTCTGTTAACGTTGCTTAGACAAAGGTACTGCTGGGACAATGGTGTAGCTGGGACTTCGCACATAGTACAACCTTTAGTAGCAATAGTCTTGTTTGCAAAATGAATTCGAAAAATATGTTGATGTCTTTGAGTTCCATAAGCTACTGATTTGTGAGCAAAGGATACTGTATTTCATTTTTAATTTACCAACTAAAAATTACCATTCTAAGCTCTCTCTCTCTCTCTCTCTCATTCACACACATACACATACAGAGAGAAAAGTGAACACATACAATGATTCAATGAAAGCAAATTAATAGTCCTCCCTTTGCTATATGTATACAGTGTATCAACACTGCACCAAGGATTCTCATCCAAAATAATAAGTGCAGTCAACCACAACAATTTCCTGACAAACTGTTATGAAAACCTATTAAATTTATGAGAAAAACACAAACACATGCAATATTCATGGAAGGCTGATGCGTCATGCAGTTCCAGCGAAACTAGGCACAAGGCTCCACACCACATTCAAAGCCATGACAGAATTGTCTCTTAAACTCTGTGTCTGCACTTTTAATGATATAAGAGGTGCTTCATACTTGGATCCAGTGTTCTCAAGATTATTGCTGGTGTTTTATCTGCCCAACCTTAATATTCCTATCTCCCAAGAGAAGACCAACCTGTATTCATTTAAGAAATATTCTGAACGGCTGGAAAGGCAAGGACATAAATACTACGAAGAGTTTAAATAGAGTTCATTAAAAAGAAACACCTTTAAGAAACTCTTTCTGTTTTAAAATGATAAGTATAGCTACTGCTTAAAGCAGTGGGGGGGACCCCCCCCAAAAGGAAAAGGAAGAGCATAAAAATGGTCAAGCAGAATCTATGGTCTGGGTGTGTGTTAAGTCACAACCCACATTTTGTCTCCAGCAGCACTATACTTTTAAAGTTGTGTCACACCACTTTAAACAGGCATGGCTTCCCCCAAAGAACCCTGGGAAATGTAGTTTGTTAAGGGTGCTGACAGTTGCTAGGTGATCCTTTCCCCCCTCACAGAGCTACAGTTTTCAGAGTGGCTTAACAATTAATTCCCTCTGAGAATTGTAGCTCTGTGAGGAGACTAGGATTATCCTAACAACTTTTAGCTCCCTTAGCAAACTACACTTCCCAGGATTAGCTGTTAAATCACACTAACCAGTAGAACTTGAGAAATCAGAGTTTCCACGTTTCTCTTTTCTTCAGAGCAATTAAAATATATCATTTATATAGCAAATTGCTTTCGATTAATATATTTTGTTCAACTGATCAGCACTGTTTTGGGGTTGGCAATACAAAGGGATGACAGTGTTATGACTCACATCTGTAATTATACAATATATTGGTGCATGATTCAACATAAGCAAAGTATGAGCAGGGTTTTTGAGCTCTATCAGTTGCATAATTATCTCCTTGGTGATTGATCTACAAAAGAATCTCCCTTGTGATGTTGCCATATACCCAACACCATTCACCTTTAAAATATTTGAGAGCGCTTCTCCTTCCTAGTTGGTATATTAATTTCAGATTCTTCTTCATTATTAATAGTGTAAAACTGCATTTCTACACAAGTCATTTTGAATTTTATTAAGAAAAGTGGTACATAAATGTATTTAGGCTGCAATATTCAAAAGCCATTGACAGAACATTTCAAAATCCGAGAACACTGTAAGCAACTTCAAAGGGAGACTGTGACACCATTGCAATGGATCGAGAGGTTCAGTGCTCTCACTTGTGGACTGAACAAAGACAAAAACTTTTTGGCACATTGTATACATTAATTAGGGACACAGGTGGCGCTGTGGGTTAAACCACAGAGCCTAGGGCTTGCCGATCAGAAGGTCAGCAGTTTGAATCCCCGCGACGGGGTGAGCTCCCGTTACTCGGTCCCTGCTCTTGCCAACCTAGCAGTTTGAAAGCACGTCAAAGTGCAAGTAGATAAATAGGTACTGCTATGGCGGGAAGGTAAACTGTGTTTCCGTGCACTGCTCTGGTTCGCCAGAAGCGGCTTAGTCATGCTGGCCACATGACCCGGAAGCTGTACGCTGGCTCCCTCGGCAATAAAGCGAGATGAGCGCCACAACCCCAGAGTCGTCCGCGACTGGACCTAATGGTCAGGGGTCCCTTTACCTTTACCTATACATTAATTGGCTTACCAATGCCAGAATGGATGCTTACGCTTTCCTGGGTGGGCGCCTGTTGAGGCCTCTCATGCTCGGTCGCCATCCCTGGTCAGTCACAGCAGAGCAGAGCACACATGTCTGGGCAGCCATTAGGGAAATTCCCCCGACTGCCTGGACATCTGGTTCAAGTTCCTGCCTGATGCAGCATCTTAAATGGGCCAATCAGTGGCCTCCCTAGTGGGTGTGCCTTGCAGTCTGGGAGGGCATTGGCTGCACGCCTGCCCTCATGGCCATCAAGGCATAAAAGCCGGCAGCGCTGTCCGGCCTCAGCGCAGTCATCAAAAGTAGTTTCATGAATTACCTCTGTTAATGACACAAATGTCACTACCTGTATTTTTCAGTATTTCATTTTCCCCTGACTTGGCACTGTTTATAATTCCACTCTACTTCTCTGCCTCCCCAAAAAACCCACATTTTTCAATATACCGGTAAATCACGATAACGCTTCGTGAATCTGTTGAAGAGGCCTATAGTCCACAAAACCTTATGCCATAATACATTTGTTAGTCTTCAAAATGCAGTAAGACTCTTTGCTGATTTTGCCACCCCTCTGCAAATTATTGTACATTCACAATTACTCAAGGCCAATTAACAGTGGCAGAGTACTATGCCTGATGAGCAATTCATGTGAAGTTGTTCAACCTCCAGATTCTTGGATTTTCAACATTCGCCCACAAAACATTCCATAAAAGGGTGTGCAATGGTGTGAGACAGGTTGCGGCACAAAAACAACTTGACACAGTAGTTTGGCACTAGACTGATTTAAAGGGATGGCAGGGTACAATACTTGCTTGGTTGTGTGAACAGGGGCTAAAAGCAGAAAGTAATCGCCACTTCAGCCATAAATACGCAATGAAAGAAACAAAATCCACCCTTTACCAACTTGGACTGTGAGGATTGTATGTGGTTAAATGGCGTCAACGAGGAGTTTATCCGTTTTCAGCAATCATGACTGGGTCCCCTGAGCATCAGACAAGTGCACATTCATGTAGTGTGCGTGCTTTACTTTCAAAGCAGAACAATTAAAGGACAAAACAGAAACATCCGTTAATGAGGACACATTGATTCACACATTATTCAAGGGGCATGAAACAATAGCTAACAAAACTGAGTTAATGGATAGCAGGGCTTTTATTAAACAAACTGTACATGTTAAGTGGCGAATGTTTTAAGCTGTAAGTGGAGAAGATGCTCCCGTCTTCCATTTTGCCCTTAATGGATCCCAGATGTCAGCTCTGCCCTTCAGCTTCCTAATGAGCCACAGCTGCGAGTTCTTCTTTTCAAAGCCAGCCTCTAAGACAATTCTCATACTGAGACTTCCTCTTTATGAGGTCATCTGGAAGGGAGATGGAACATGACCCCATGCGTAGTTTCAAAAATCTGAAACTGACGGAAAAGTCAATCAAATAACCTACTTTGACCTTTTGCCAAACGGCAGCCCAACTGAAATAATTACCAATACTCAGCTCAGTAATTCACAGCTGACTAGTACACAACCTCCAAGAGGCTTTCAAGCTTTGATGCAAAGATGGCAAGCGATTAGGCCAGGGTAGTTTTGGAGCTGCAGTTTGGGTCGTTTGTGTGGGATGCCGCATCTATTTTTAGTACCACGCTGCCTCTAAAGCAGCAGCAAAAAAACAAATGCGGGCCCAGAACTGGATGTTATGAAACCAACTGCCAACTAAAGATGGATCAGGCCCAAACCGTTCAAATGCTTTCACGAAAGAAATGTGGCCTGAAAACCACTCTGAAAGGGAGCACACAGGTCAAGAGGCAGAGCACAGCATATAAATGCATGCTTTGTTCGGGGGCTTGTTTCTGCACACATTTGACCTGACTGTAGAGTTCTAAAAGGGGATTTCTCTCCTCTCCATTTAGGGCAGTTGTCTCAATAAAAGTGAAGTAGGTTGCCAATCACCCAACATTAAAACTAAAGAATAAAGGACAATAAACAGGACAGTGCAGCCCAAAGCTAAGCTCTTTTACATCCCATTGTTTTCCTTGGTAAAGTTAAAAAAGGTAAAGGTAAAGGACCCCTGACAGTTAAGTCCAGTTGCGAACGACTCTGGGGTTGCAGCGCTCATCTCGCTTTACTGGCTGAGGGAGCCGACGTTTGTCCGCAGACAGTTTTTCCGGGTCATGTGGTCAGCATGACTAAGCCGCTTCTGGTGAAACCAGAGCAGCGCACGGAAACGCCATTTACCTTCCCGCCTGCACTTTGACGTGCTTTCGAACTGCTAGGTTGGCAGGAGCAGGGACCGAGCAACGGGAGCTCACCCCGTCGTGGTGATTCGAACCGCCAGCCTTCTGATCAGCAAGCCCTAGGCTCTGTGGTTTAGACCACAGTGTCACCCGCATCTCTGGTAAAGTTAAATGCGTGCTTAAATTATCCCATTAAAATAATGAAAGGGGCAGCCTAGTCCTAGGGATATTTAGTGAGAGATGCAGCTCACTTAAATCAACAGTGCTTCCTTATTAATTTGTTTGTTTGTTTTTAATCTATGCCATAGGTGTTTATTCTATATTGTTTTTAAACCAATATTTTGTTGTCCCTGGAAAATAGGGACACTTGGAGGGTCTGTGTTCTAGAGACTGGAATGCAGCATTTCTGTACTTCAAATCGCCCAGTAGTATACACATAAAGTCTCACTGCCCTAAGTATTTTTGTGTGTCTATGTATTAACTGAACCCTTTTAACCCACCCACTCCCTTTGCCCTTAAGATAGCTCAAAGACATTGAATGTGTTTTTTTTTGTTTTTTGCTATTCAGCTCTTGGAACTTTTTTGTCCTTCTTAAAGTCCTTTCAACAAACCCACATTATACATGTTGCAGATTAGAAGCAGCTGTGCAAACAGTGTAGCAAGTACAGAGAGCCTTAATAAAGTAATTTTCCTCCAACTTGTACACTACCTTTCTCTACATCAGTCCAATTCTCAATCATGTAATTCTGCCTCTTTAGCTTTGTTTTCATTATTACACGGCTACCTCCCCTACCCCACACCTAGTGCATTTGCTCTGACTGTTGTCACGGGCACATCATTTCTAATTTCGGTTTGTAACTTGCATAACTTTCCAGCTTCTGTGGAGGATTATGCTATGTGCCTCTTCTGTACTTTTACATGAGGGTCCTTGAGGATTTCCAACTGACCTGCAACAGTGAAAATTGACCTCAGTGGGAAGGAGGAGACACAGATCTACCACCATGGTGCCCTCCGGATATTTTGGACTACAGTTCCCATCATCCCCAGCCAGCATGACTAACAGTCAGCGATGATGGGAGTCAAACAACTTGTGGAGGGTACCACATTGGTTTTAGAACTTGCATTGACAGCCTATAGAAGGAGCTCTCTCACCACCTTAGGCAATTCCACAGAGAGTCTCTGTAACAAGTGCCAAAACCCGTCTGGGTAGCAAGAATTCAGAATCTCAGGCTTTCCTGGGTTTTCACTTTCCTTTCTCAGTTAGTTTCTGGGACACTGATCTGCTATTTCCAGCTCAGCAACCAGCTGCCCCCAGAGACACTTCTGACTATCCACCGTGCTTTTAAAGAGTAGGGTTCATGATGCGGGTTCGTGATGGCCCAATTCTCACCTGCACTGAACACACATCCAGAATGAGCTGCACAGTACTGTCTCAAGTGCTTCATCTAGCCAGGTCTCAGTAATCAATGCAATATCAAGGGTCTTATTACGTATGAATTCAAATTATAAATAGCTGGTGCTTATTTCATCATTAGAGGGCAACCTGTGACAGGCAGGAACATTTCATGCCTCAATTTCCAAGTATTCTGTGACCGATGAGGAATGAAACCAGGTGATTTCATCCGAGTTCAACATTATCTATATTTTTGCATAAATATTTTACTACACCCTATGTCGCCATAGGGTGACAAATGCATGCAATTCTTTCTTGGTTGCTCATTCTTGTAAAGGTAAAACAGAAACGCACCCATGGAAAGGCAACATAAGTGTTTAAGTGACCGTTTTAAAACATGGATTTATTTTCTCTATTCTAACATGGGGCTATATTTATAGGCACAAACAGGGCCGGGGCTTCCATTTAGGCGAACTAGGCAGCTGCCTAGAGCGCCGAAATGGAGGGGGGCGCAAAACAGCCCCACGCCGGCGGTCGGGCGCTCCCGACCCAGACCGCGCGCGCCCTGCCACTCTCCGCAGAAGGGGCGGATGTGGAGCGAGCGAGCGCCGGGAAGGGCTCGCTCCGCATCCGCCCCTTTGGAGAGCGGCAGGGCACGCGCGGTCTGGGCCAGGCGCGCGCGAGCACCGCCGGGAACTCGGGAAGGGCGCAGCGAGCTTTTGCGCCCTTCTTGAGTTCCCGACGGGCGGCGCTCGCTCGCTCTGCATCCGCCCCTTCTGCGGAGAGCGGCACGGCACGCGCGGTCTGGGCGCGCCCGACCCAGACCGCTTGCGCCCTGCCGCTCTCCGCAGAAGGGGCGGATGCAGAGCGAGCGAGCGCCACCCGTCGGGAATGGAGGGCACGCTGGCCAGCCTGCCCCTCGCCCCCCGCCTTCGCCCCCAAAAAATCAAAAATCGCGGCGGCGCCCGGTGGCAGGGGGCGGGGCCACGTGATGTCATCACGCATGACGTACGGTGCCCCTCGCCTAGGGCGCGAAAAGCCCTAGCAACGGGCCTGGGCACAAATAACCATAATAGACTTACTACACACACACACACACACACACACACACACACACTTACTTTGTGGTGATATCTTATTCATTTGTTTTTGTTTAGCTATAAAGTTTCTATAAATTCTTATGACAGCATACAACTGACCACCATTTTTTTTTTAAAAAAAGAAAAAAACACAACCCAAACACAATTAAAACCCAGTGGAATGAGCTAAAATCAGTGCCAAGTGTTCTGAAGTAGTTTGTGTCCAACGGACAGTAGGCCTGACACAGAGGGGGCTTCCATTGGGAGGTAATTCAACAGATGCCAGAACCATACCAAAATACGGATCTCTCTAGTCATAATCTGTGTAACCTCAGATGGCGAGGTGGGGAGATAAACATCTCCATGAAGAAGATAGGATTTGGGCAGGATTTTGATGTTAAAAAGGGTTCTCCCTCAAACAGCCAGGTCCAAAATCATTTAGAGCTTTGTAGGTCATAACCAGCACTCCAAACTGCACTCAGAAATGGACTGGCAGTCGGCATAGCTGTTTACATACCAGTGAATATATTCTCTATAACAAGTCTTAGTTAGAAGCCTAGCTGCAGATTCAAAGGATTTGGAAAAGGCATCTTCATGCTCAGTGCATTATGTGGTGTGTGGATAACCGCCTCCAGATTATCTCTGTCCAGGAGTGAGAGGACAATGACTTTGTTTTTCAAGCACTTCACAGAAATGGTCACAGCAAGCAACTGAGGATTCCTTTATATTAGGGGTGGGGGACTTCAGACCTGGGGGCCCCATGTGGCCCTACGTGCCTCTCGGGGTTCTTTTCAGGCCATGCCCCCTCCCGGAGCAACACCCTTCACTGGCCTTGCACTGAATCCAACTCAAGTGTTTTTGCCAGGCTAGAGCATTTCCTAGAGAGCCAGTGTGTTGTAGTGGTTAAGAGTGGTAGACTTGTAATATGGTGAACCGGGTTTGTGTCTCCGCTCCTCCACATGCAGCTACTGGGTGACCTTGGGCTAGTCACACTTCTTTGAAGTCTCTCAGCCCCACTCCCCTCACAGAGTGTTTGTTGTGGGGGAGGAAGGGAAAGGAGAATGTTAACCGCTTTGAGACTCCTTTGGGTAGTGATAAAGCGGGATATCAAATCCAAACTCTTCTTCTTCAACTGTGATAGTTGCTCTTGCTTGCCTGAAGGGAGGTGTACTAATGAATACATGTATGTAGAGAAACCTCTGGTTTCTGTGTGACTGGAATGCGGCCTACTCCACAAAGATGAGAGTCACATCTGTTGTCCTGCCTACCTTTGCCTTTCAAACTGGAAGGTGCACATAAGGGAATGTGTTCCTGAGGCTGCAAAGGGCTCCCCAACCCTACTTTACATCATCATGGGAGGCCCAACTGGAATATGCCCTGCTCCACTTGGGATAGCACCATTGGACCACAAGAAAGGATTTCATTGGTAGCAGAAATGATGATGATGATGATTGATATATTGTACTAAAATTGTCCATCGTAGCAAGAAAAGCACAATATAACTTTTGTCTCTTTTTATGTGTATAATTCACTCCAACAGCTGGAGGAATATGGAACTGCTTGATTTTGACGGTTGTCACCTCTACCTTAAATCAGTTTTAGAAAGTGGGATCCAAAGCAACCATATTGTAATGCATTAGCTGGAAAAAATATTTGCATCCGGAGAAGGTTCGCCATTTGTTACCACACCAGAGTTATGACCGCAATGTGGTTACTGTGTGAAAAGATGAGGTTTCAGTGAAGAGGTGAATCCTATCTCAGAAACCCAGATGTTCAGAGTTTGTTTCTGGGAACTCGGTGATGACGGGTGTGCACTCAGATGCAGGCAAAGGCTTCCCAACTAATGCATAATATGGTTAATTTAAGCCCCCAACTTTTAACTAAAGCAGATTTCAGTGTAAGATAGAGCTGAGCTGCCACTAAAATTAAGCACTACAGTCCTGAAATGTAACATGAGGAACGTGATTAATATGCACTGTGAACAGTGCACTTGGTACACTTAACTACCATGAGTTAAACCACTCAATGAAATATAATAGTACAGAAGTGGCCTCCCTCTCGCATCCATCCTTACTAATGATTTAATTTATACTTGAGAGGGTTTAGCGAAGGGGGGGGGGGAGAAGGGAGCTTGCAAAGAAGACAGGCCTGGGCAAAATGTTCCTTGATTTAAATTTAGTGGCAATGACATCAGCAAGCTAATGGGTTTAATTGTTACATCTGAAGAATGAAAATGTTGGTATTTAAGCAACTATTGTGAAATGTTTCAGCAGAGCTCATTTTAGTAACTTCATCCCAACAGCCGGGGACTATTTTTAGTGCTCTCTCTTGATTAAACAAACATTTAAATACAAATGACGAATGCAAGAGCCATTTCACACAAGCTTTTAGGCTGGAAAAGAACATACTTGTTACAGGAAAGCGTCCAACAGTTCACAGAACTGCAGAAAATTGGTGGTGCAATGAAATTATGTCACATCCACTCAGTCCCTTCCAGCAGCAAATAATCACTCCCTACAGCATTATCAGAAAACCCCAAGAAACAATATTCTGCTGTCTTACGGTATGATTGCTGTGAGGCAATCGGCTGCTCTAAATCAGCAACATATGCAATATCAATAAAATAAGGAACCATTTATGAAAAGGTTTAACTTTCATTTGCCATCTGGCCACCGCTTTCTAATAGGTTTACGGGTGGATGGCTATAGGTTTTAATTTGTATTTTTAACTAATAAAAATAAATAACTCTGAAGTCTTAAAATCCCTTGGTTTGGTTTATTTTGATTAAGTGCACACATTAAAATATGATAGTGCTGCCAGCAGTGAGCAGAAGTAGGCATCTGGAAGCCAGATTCAGTGCTGTGAGTTACGAAAAAAGAGAGAAAAGGAATAGATATGCAAGCTCTTGAGAGGAGAGAGTAAAGGCTGCATAAAACAGCGAGCCAAGAAGCAATGAAATGAAAAGACTGGGCACTGGGGCCACTTGGTATGTTGCTATTTTGTTATGGGAATAAAACTATTTGTGGGAAATACATGAGATCTGAGAATCCAGATTATATGAAGTTCCTCCTTTACAATTTTGGACATGGCAGTAACTGACTTGAATACCCCATATCAAACACATCCTGAATGCTATGTTGACTGCACATGTAGCTAATAGGAGAAGTGTGTTTGATCCATCAACAAGATTTTATGTAGGGTGCCCACAATGTTGAAACAACCAACATTAGTATTTTCCCCTTTGAAATGTGGCAAAGGGTTGTACTGCAATGACAAAATAGACAGTCCCATGCTTGATTCTGTCTGGGGCCACTTCTGTTGAGGTGGAACAGCTTTGCCCTGGTACTTCGGAAACAGAACAAAAATAAGGATGAAAAGCTGCTTTACTAAAAAGTAAATAGGAAAGAAAACTAGTTAGGGTAGTGGTTCTCAAAAAGTGTGGTGTGACAGGAGAGGACGGAAAGTGTGGTGGGCAGATTCAAGGACAACAAATAAGCATTTACCGTAAACAATTCAGTATAGTATAGCATCAATGTATAGAGAGAGAGAGCAAAATATGGATAGATGTCATTTAAAAATGAGAGCAAGAACATCAAGTGATACTGAAGACAATCCTAGTTGTGTTTTCCAATGCATTTCTCCTCAAAATTAGTGTGGCATGAGCAATTTTTTATTCTGAAAGTGTGACCCAGAGAAAAATGCTTGAGAACCAATAAATTAGGAGATCATGGTCAACATGGCATTATTGTGAGGTATATTTCCTGCTAATTGATGGTATCTGAATGGACTTTGCTCCACAGTCTCTCTTTTGTTGTTATAAGACTGGTGAGAGTGTAGAGAAGGGCTTTAAACAAAGAAATGCCCCTTGTACTCTGCATTGCTGAAAACCTTTGTTGTTGTTTTTTTGCACAGGCTGGTATTTCATGTTTAGGATTCCTAGTATGCACTACTCTAGTTGTGCTTATTTTTTTTCTGAATTTGTTCTTTAAACTTTAAAATAACCTTGTATGTTCAGTTTCTGAACAGAAAAGCAACTCATAGGTGGAGGGTTTTTGTTTTTGTTTAGGCTGAACTGCAAACCTGCTTTCTTTCAACCATAAAACAGCCATTCTTGTGCATGGATATTTATGGTCGGTGATGCCCAATGATACAACAATTAATTAGGGGATAAATGTTCCCAAGGCGAATCAGGAATGGGTGTTTAGAGCTTATTACAGGAAGTAGCCTCAGCCTGACACAACCGAATTAAAATGCATCACAAAATGAAGCTACTGTGAAAACAGAGCATAACTGCTTTAGTGCTCAAAAGACTACAACACTTACTGAATGAGTTGGCGGTTGAAGCAAAGGAGTTTAAGGAGTTAATATCAAATATGCCATAATTTAGAAATACTATTCTGCTTTGCCTGACCTACAAGATTTGAAACTTATTTCACCATTGACAACGCTCTAATAATCTAATCATCATTATCACTGATGTCCAACAAAAGCCTAAATAAACATGTGAATATTTCCTCTTTCCACCTGAAGAGGTCAGGATGTGTCAATATAACCCCTCATCAGGCACTCAAAATAATGTGTGATGGGTCTAACTGAGTAGACGGCAGGTGAACATGCAAGATGTCCCTCTCTTCAATGTACCCACATGCGCCAGCTCCTCTTCCTCCTCCTCTTCCGACCTCTGTGCATTGAACAAGAAAGTCTTAATGGAGGATCTAACCACATTTTGCTGAACACAGAATCCTCCTCTCATTGCACAGGATTCCCAATGGCAGGAGGATTCTAACTGTTCAACTTAATGCAGTTAGAATTCCCCTTTATACCTTCATGCTGAATGCATAAAGGTCAGGAGAGGAGCCAATGTGCACGAGGCCATTGGATGCAGGACTTGTGTTTGTGGGTGTGTGTACCCTCCCCATTTTAAGCCCAGGCACGTTCTTTTGAACATCTAAAAAAGGCTTTTGGCTTCAGATGCTGAGGCCTTGTAATGTTGCTGCTGCCACATCGCTAAAGCACAGCAATGGACTTCTCAGTTGCTTAGAGCATGGTGCTGATAATGTCAAGGTTGCAGGTTCGATCCCTGTATGGGACAGCTGCATATTCCTGCATTGCAGGGGGTTGGACTAGATCAGGCATCCCCAAACTGTGGCCTTCCAGATGTTTTGGCCTACAACTCCCATGATCCCTAGCTAACAGGATCAGTGGTCAGGGATGATGGGAATTGTAGTCCAAAACATTTGGAGGGCCGAAGTTTGGGGATACCTGAACTAGATGGTCCTCAGTGTCCCTTCCAACTCTACCGTTCTATTATTCTGTGCTGAGAAGCCACTGATCCAATGGTCTGTTATGCTTTTGATGCATTATGGTCTATTTAATCTAATCTTGAGGCGGTTGCTTCTGCTTTTATGCACAAAGACCATTCAATAAATATGCACAATTAAAGTGGCAATTAACATTTGAACACAACTCTACATCCTAATTGTGGTGGGCACTAAACTTATATAATCTGAGGGTAAAAACAACCCTAAACACCACCACAGATGAATCATAAACGACAGGGGTGGGACTAGGAAACCCACAACACAAAATGCAAATTTAATCATGGGATCAGACTGAAAAGAATCAAAACAAGCAGGCATTACCAGCTAGCATTGTTAAAAAATCACGCTAGCACAAACACAAGCAGGCTTCTGATTTTAAAACCCCCACTAAACTCCACTAGAAGGATGCCATGAGGTGGCTTACAACATATAAACACAGAATATAAAATCACAAATTTTATATTTTATAAGCCCGAAACTCCACAGAACACTATGAAGATAACATGAGTCAAAATCAGTAAAATCACCCATCTACCACTGTATGTAAGCAACCCACTAGCACAATGCAGAGCAGTCTATATAGCCTAAAACTGGCTGTTCAAATAGAGACTTGAACGCAAATTTCGTCAGTCCTAGTTTAACCCTCATCCAATATACATACTGGTTATTCCATTTATGCCACATCTGATATTGTTGGTGAGGTGTTGGAATAGCATTTGGTGATTAATGTACACCCTCGACTGCCCCACTATACCCTAAGTGCCCTCATTTCAGACACGGGGAAATAATAAGTACTAATGATTCTTAGACAAGTGCTTTTGGGCAATTGTCAAAGCGTTCGGGGAAAGCAAGAAAATGCAAAATGCTGCTCTTTCCAATTACTCGTAGCTCATCCTTGATTCCCTCCCCCTTTTAGTTTTCTCATGAGCATGCATCAATGTTTGGCTTTCTCGGAGGTGGCTCATGGAAGGAATGGCTGTGTTACTTTAAATGTCCTTCGACACAAGCAGAAAAGGAGGAGCAGAACAGTAGAGGAGCCAAGATGCTAAACCAAAAAGATAGGGCTCAAAGTTTGCTACAGCTACTAAAAAATTATTGCTCCATAAAGATTGCAGGGAGCGGGAGCTTTGCCCTTGGGCTGGACAGAATTTCTTTGTGTTTTAATGCCAGACTCGCACTAAAACAGATTAGCACGTTGGCACTTGTTTAAGAAGCAATCAAAAGTGAGGCAGATTACTCATGCTGACCCAGGAAAAGGATTTGAAAATGCAGTGAAAAAGAAAGCTTTATGTTTCATTAGCCACTTTGGTATAGTAATATATTAAATGAATAAAGCTATATTAAAAATAAAAACAAAAAAACACATACTACACTATTTACATTCACAGGAAAATTATCCTGATACAATATTCTTTTGCCACCGTGTCCTAGTTTGTCAAAGGACAGAATCTGGAAATCGGTGGGTATAGGGACAATACTACATTTTCTATTCACCTCTTAGATAAAGTAGGAAAGTGGTGGAAAAGAGTGTCCAAGTTCCTAAAACAGGCTCACAACTTCCATGTATCATAATGAGCACTGAACTATTTAGACAGTTTAAAGACAGAAGTAAAGGAAAATGGCATTGTAAACAGGACTAAATGGGTCTGAACCACAGTACTTTAGATTAGCTTGGGAGTTCAACTGATGTAAGTAAAAAGGAGCTGATTACCACTACACACACACACACACACACACACACACACGAGTAAACAGAATATAGGTGGCGCTGTGGGTTAAACCACAGAGCCTAGGGCTTGCCGATCAGAAGGTTGGCGGTTCGAATCCCCGCGACGGGGTGAGCTCTTGTTGCTCAGTCCCAGCTCCTGCCCACCTAGCAGTTCGAAAGCACGTCAAAGTGCAAGTAGATAAATAGGTACCGCTCTGGCGGGAAGGTAAACGGCGTTTCCGTGTGCTGCTCTGGTTCGCCAGAAGCGGCTTTGTCATGCTGGCCACATGACCTGGAAGCTGTACGCCGGCTCTTGGCCAATAAAGCGAGATGAGCGCCACAACCTTAGAGTCGGACACTACTGGACCTAATGGTCAGGGGTCCCTTTACCCTTTACCTTTAGGCGCAGGGACTGCTTGAGTTCAAATTGAGACTCAGTAATTGGTGACTTGCACGTGCAACAATGAGAGTTCTGACCAGCTTTTGTACTGCTACCTAATTCTAGGCTCCTACCTATTTACCATGTATTCATCTCCCAACTGGTAAAGATACCCAACACCAGTGTGTGTTTTTTCTGGGGATACTCAAAGGTATAGAGTACCGGCATATTGTATTTATTTGTTCACTGCAAGGATGGTGAACCTGCAGCCCTCCAGATGTTCTTTGTGCACCTCTGACCATTAGCCTTGGGTTCCAGTTGCACCAGGAGTGGCACAGGTCCGCCATCCCTGATTTATAGAATGCAAATGCTTCTATGTAAGTACACAAACCCTGAGCTTCTATGCAAGTATACAAATGCTGAGATATAAAAGAAAAGTGACATATGGCGCAGTCTCATTGATACCCTATCCCAGCTTAGATGCAAGCAGGCTAGAAGGGGGTTGAATACCTAAACACACAAAGAATCCTTTAATTTTAATGCTGGGCTTCTGGAGCGTGAGAGCCGAGGCTAAATACTTGCCAACATGCCAGGCCGTGTCTATAGAAACAGAGCGCCTTCAATCACTGGCTGTTATTGTAGCAAAATTACAACCTGCCAAAAAGCACTCTGCTCTGTCAGTTGCTCTGTGGCTGCAGAAGCAAGGGGAAGGATTCCCAACCTCTTTCACTGTCCTGAGAACCAAATCTTGTTTACTGGCTGCACCACATACATCCCAAAAAAAGACCACCAGCATGGAAGATCAGCCTGACACAAACTGGGAGTAAATACCTCTTGACAATTCCACCTCTTTGCTACCATAAATTTGGGATTTTCAGAAGTTTGCTTCTTTGAAGTCCTTTTTCTGCCCTTCCTCAGTGTTTGTTCCCTAGCCTGGCTCGAGTGAACTTCTCTGGCATCCCACTTTGAAATATTAAGTAGTCGGTTTTCCTAGTGCCTACAAAACTTGCACCTGCTACTATCTTTCTGAAACCAGGAAAGTCTGCTGCCCTGGAGAGGTATCAAAATGCCTGGAATTTTAATGGCTGTTGGACACCAAAGTTGCAGGCAGCAGAAAAGCAATTGTGTCTCCTACTGAAATCAGTGACAGACAAGAAATGAATAGGGCTTGCACAATGAATAAATTTCCAATGAGTAATGAAACGAATGTAATTCTAACAAGTAAGTAGCAAAACAAATGAAATTTTTGAAAATGAAAAGAAATGGAAGTAATAGTGTCCCGATCAAGGGAAGTAACACTCCTGCTCTATTCTGCCACAGCTGGAATACTGTGTCCAATTCTGGGCACCACAATTTAAGAAGGATGTTGACAAGCTGGAACGTGTGCAGAGGAGGGCAACCAAGATGATCAAGGGTTTGGAAACTAAGCCTTATGAGGAACGCTTGAAGGAGCTGGGTATGTTTAGACTGGAAAAGAGGAGGCAGGGGAGATATGATAGCCATCTTCAAATATCTAAAGTGCTGTCACAAGGAGATCAGAGCAAGCTTGTTTTCTTCTACCCTGGAGCCTAGGACCCGAACCAATGGCTTCAATTTACACGAGATTCCAACTAAACACCAGAAAGAACAGACTCCCATGTGAGGTGGTGTAGTGACCTCCTTCATTGGTGGTTTTTAAGCAGAGATTGGATGGCCACCTGTCTTGTATGATCTAGCTGAGATTTCTGCATTGCAAGGGGTTGGACTAGATGACCATCTGAGTCTCTTCCAATTCTACAGTTCTGATTATCTGATTAATTTTTATTGCACACTCTTTTTCATGGACTCTAGCTCATTAATGCTAATGCTCCAATAGATCAGTTGCCTTTATGGTGCCACAGGACATGTGAAGGTTTAACTGTTTGTTGCAGATCACCACCATCTTGTGGTGTAATGAAAAAATAATACTGCGACCTTTCAGAAGTGGGTAGGATGTTTTTAATGCATTTCTCTTTCCTCTTGGTTTTAATGTATCTATGTGGGATTTATTTTGTGTAGGGTTGCAAATCGCTTTGGGTTGCTCTGGGCAAGATAAAGTGGCTGACAAATTAAATAAATAAATAAAATAAAAATGGTGGCTATAATGGCAATTCATGTCAAATGGCTCAACCTTGGTGCAGACATGAAATGTTTATACTTCTGATGGTTTGGAGCACAAAGTTCAGTGACTTGTAATGCTCATTTGATGGTGACCTATGAATGATTCTGCAGCTCACAAAAACACCTTCCTGACTCACTCACTCACTCACACACACACACACACACACACACTCACTCACTCACTCCAGCCCCCCCTTCCTTCCTTCCCTCCCTTCCTTCCTTCCTTCCTTCCATTCATCCATCCAGCATTTATGGAGATTTGTCCCATGGTGATGTGATCAGGTGTGCACCAGGATCAGAGTTTACTTGCAACTGGGATTGAAATAAATTACCGTACGTTTCCATCTATAAGACCCCCCATGTGTAAGACCCCCCTATTTTTGGGGACTCAGTTTTAATAAAATGAGGGGAGATGGCCCAAAGCTTCTTCCCCCATGCAGCTGTGGGCAGAAAACACTCCCTAGATCATTTCCCTCTTGCAGCGGCATCGGGGGAAATTGCACTCCCGCCAACTGGCGTGCGTGCGGGCGTTCCGCCTCTCCCCCCCCCCATGCCACTATCCGTGTATTGGATGACCCCAGTTTTTTGACACGATTTTTGAGTCAAAAAACCTCGTCTAATACATGGAAAAATACGGTAAACTATTTTGTGACGGGGATGGAAATAGCTCAGCTTGCCAGGCCCAACTGCAAACTGAACCATTCACCATTCCCCCATTGCTAGTTTCTTTTGTACCTTCAGAATGATAACAGATGCATGATGTGAAATAAGCATCCCTATCAGTGAACCTATCATGGATGGCAGTTGTTGCAATGGAAAATGAATTTGGTCCCTTCTGGCTATCTTTGATCACCATGACTACAAGCAATGTAGTGTTATAAGTTTGGGGGCCGCAAGACTTCCCTAAATTCCTGGAACCAGGAAACAGAATTTAACCAACTCCTAAGAAGCCCCAGATGCAGCAGGAATTCAACTGCTGAGAATGGTTGAGTCATTAAGCAAACAAAGGCAGGGATATGTGCCATTAGCAGAGACTGCATCAGGCAGCAGATGGGTGGGGGCCCTCCTCCAGCTCAGAGTTAATTAGCAGAGTTGTGTTTTAGGATTGCAGCTTGCCTGATGTGAGCTGGGGGTGGGGTGGGGTGGGGTGGGGTGTCAAATCTGTAAGCAGCAAGCTGGGACAAAGGGCCATGGCTGATTTCTGCTGCCATCTAAGAATGTGGCCCTGGGAGAAGCAAAAACTCTCTTGGAGTATAATGTCGTGAGCCCTTCCACCATATATGCATATATAAACCATATATCATAAAGACACCATGGTATATACACTGTGCCTCATTTCCAAAGTAACCCCCTGGAATCTCGCACTGCTGTGGAGATTGGGGTGTGGGGTGTAACAATACTACACCGTTTCATTGCTAAAATTCCTTGCACCCCATAGCATGTGTCATGTGTTTCTAGCCTGCCAACTGTAAATAAACAGAATCAGAGGTGCGCTTGATCAAATTAAACATTTAAATCCCTCTAGCTTGCTTGTTGTGTGCTGCACCTAAGCTGTGTGTGCTATCTGGCTTGAAATCCCTGCGACACCTTTCTTGCAGATGCGTGAGTGAGCATTTCAGACCTCTGCAAAACTAATTGCACAGTTGATTACTTGAGTGCACATACTGCAAACTTTTTAAAACAAATAAAACTTGTAATTTACAGTGAGGTATGCAAGTAAACTCCTTCAAAACTCCTATCAGGGTTTTCTAGCTTCCGTATGAATACTGAGTGGCCTAATTTTTTTATTAACATCATAGAAACAAATTAATTTACAGTGAAAGACTAACTTTACTGTAGCAGTAAACTTTACTGTAGCAGTTAACACTACATTTACATGCCTCTATAATTTACTTCACTTAGACTGTCTCCTATATTAATATTCATTATAAAAGCCCTCTCCTAATATTACTTGATTTGACAGGAATGCATTAGCTATGACAAATGCTTTATAACACACTCACACAATATTAATACAAGCAGAACGCATGGTAATTGCAGTTACTTAAACACGAAGGCTGGCGTTTCCTATTTGTTTCCATTTGTGCAAAATTCTGCAGCTGGGTATGTGAAAATTCTGTACAAACATTTCATTAAAAAGTAAAAGATATTATCAAGAGTGATGTGCAAGACCTCTGTGGCATTTATTATTCTTTGCATATTATGCTTATCAAAGGAAAAAGAAGTACAGTGAACGTTCACTCTGTGTAAAACACAAAAACAAACCTCCCTGAAAACAGAAAACTAGCACCTCAGGGAGTGGGCTGGGCTAGCACCATGCTCCCTGAGGTGCTAGTTTAAAAAAAGAAAGAAAGAAATTAAGGGAGATTTTCACACAGGAAAAACTTTGTTTTTAATACTGTATTTTATTAATGTTAGGTGCACTGGGCTTTGTATGAGGAGGAGAAGAATACAAAAACAATTAATCAATGAAAAGAATAATAAGTGTCTGATGTGCACTTCATTTCTCATGTTTTCATTCTAATTGTAAAAGAGGTACTTATTCATCTACAACAGTGGTTCTCAAACTTTTTGCAGTGGATTGAGCCTTCTCTTTAAACAAATCTTTCATGGAACCCTTGCAATAAAGTATTTTAAAATGGTTTGGGGGGGGGGTTCAGCAGGGGAGAAAGTTGATTATTGGGGGAGCCTGGCAAGGGGGAGCCTGCCAGAGCGGCAACGTTTAAAAAACAGCAACTTTGAGGCTTTGAAAACTTCACTGCCAGGCTGCTATCTTCTCTGATGGGAAAATTCTTTGTTTTCTTTCTCATCCTTAAGGCTTTATATCCACATATTTAACCCTTGCTGCTAAGCTGCAGCTCAATGGCAGGTGCTAAGAGGGGGATGAGGGATTGTGGGTCCAAGCACAGCGAAGCCGACGAGTTTATGGTAGATGGAGCAAGAGAAGGGGTTAGGGCAGGACCATGAAGACATCTTTATATTCTTAAGGTGCTGCTTTGCACAACCTAAAAGCTTGGTTTACTAAATACATTTTTAGGGTGAATGAGCGATATGTGGGTTCTCAGAGAAGAGATCATAACCACTTGGCTCCTGCTCGTTCTGCCACTTTGCTGCCACTAAGCTTAGCATGTCATCTCAACCTGAGCTCTCCCAGACAAACAATGAGCTGTAAACCACAGGATGAACCTTGGGTACAGTTTGTGGTTTGGGTGGGTGGGTGGATTAAACCATGAGCCTTGCATTCAGACAACACACTAAGCCAAAACATGGCTTAGCACAGCTAAGTAGCAGAGTCGCTCCTCCAGAAGCCTGCATGTTTGCTCATGTATGCTTAGCCATGGTTGGCTTAGTGTTATATTTCAAACCAGAATACTTTGGTAAGATGACAAGATGATAATGCTAGAGGACAAGAAGGAGACGAGGCTCTGGCTCCCGGAGGGTCTCTGTCTAGTAGGAAACATCCTACCTGTCTATAATGATGAGCCTCCTCTAGTACTAATATTATCCTAATGAATTCCACTTTTGGAGCTAAAAACTGGGTGCCTTAAACCCATACAGCCTTTTTAAAGACCTTCTCCAAAGCCTTTCATTCACTATGTTTCAATCTGACATGTACATTGGTTTGGAAGAACTGGGGAGGTTATTTTAGTCTGGCTTCGAAAAATAATGAGAACACCATGAAAGACTGCATCAGAATGCTTCCAACCATTTAATGACCTTTTGATAAAAATTGTCGGCAGATATTTAACCGGTGGGAGTAGGCTGGTGTTGGCTATAGAACAGCAGGCAGGATCACTTAATTGGGTGGTGGATTAAAGGAATAATCGACTGGTAGATGTCTCAGGCGAGTTTATTCCTATTTTGAATTTTTTCTTGTAGCTATTAAACCAGCAGAGTAGAAAATAGACACATTTGGATGACAAATTGGGAACGCTAGTTGTAATAAGGAATAAAACTGTAGAACAGATGTCTCAGGACTCCCATGACAAGGTGAATGAGCTAAAAAGCTCATTTTAGAGTAGGCTAGCTTATTGCATGCAAAAATGAGATAGCTTGGAAAACCCAGGAAGAAAATATGATAAACAACTTAGGACTTTTTGCTACCAAAGTAGACAAGCGTATTGTAAAGAACATACTAATATTTAGCTCTGCCTTATGATCATCATCTGATCAAAATGCTTACACATACACAAACACACAACTATAAAACTAGTAGATAGGATTCTTAAACCCAGGATTCTGGGGGGGGGGGGAGGAAGTCATGTGCTTGGCACCTGGCACGGGTGAGCTTCACCAGCAGTTGTAATGTCAAGGAAGTGCTTTAAATTATAGACCATCAAACATTAGGCACAGCTGATATCTTGGAGAATAAATTTATTGGGAAAATATAGGTCAGATGTGTCACATGTGTTTCAGCAAAGAATTCTAAAGGAAAATCAAGAATAATTGAAGTTGCTGCATTAGATGAAAAATAAGGCAGCTCTATTCAGAGAGCAATTTATGCACTGTGGCTAATTGGGCTGACTTTGATTGCTGCTTAATCACTCTCACTGTGGATATGTGGGGAATACAGGTAAGATGCAGACCCTTGAAATGCAATTTATGCCCTGGGGAAGGTAATGCAAATAGGTTCCCTTTCCCCTCTAAAAAGCCAAGCCACGTTTCTTCATAGACAAGAGTTAGGGGGCCTCCAGATTGCCTCTTTATTGAGCACTCATGATGATTTGATAGTCACAAAAGTTGACACAGAGCTCAAATTATGCTGGGTCTCTATTGAGCATTCATACTGATTTGCTTGTGGGGCAGTTATGCAACAATGAGCATTTATCCTACATTCATCCTGATTTGCTTGCAGGGTATTTATAGGTCCTGTTAGTCAGGGTTCGTCCACACTTCTGCTTGTTCTGGAAATTCGGGGAAACTCGAATTTAGCGCTAAAGAGCAGTTTTCCCCGGGGGGAAGCATTGGAACAAAAGGAAGTGTACATAAAACCTCAGTCAACCACCCCACACCAAACCACCAAAAGCCCCTTCTTTATAGAGCAGATTCACTGCGCTAGGGCAACAGAGTGCTTTAACCCATTTCAATTATGCAAACCTAAAGTTCTGGAATATGCTTGAATCCCATAGGCATCTTAAAAGTTTGGGGAGGGGGAAGCAACCAAGAAGTAGGGGGTGCAATTTATCCCTAGGCACATGGCTGATGTCATCCTTGCATCCATTAAGGCTATATTAATGACAATGACAATGATAATTATTACTGCATATAAATATTGTTATAACTATATAAAATGTAAAGAAGTTTATTTTAGAATGCTCAGGGAAGAATTTCAAGTTTGAAGTCCGTAAGAGCAACACATGGCTGCTGAATGGCAATATTAGCACTGGCCTATATATCAACTGAATATTTCCTGCCCACTTCTTTCCTTCTCCTAATTCCACTTCTGTCAACTGTTACGCTTTCCTCCATTGCTCCTTTTCAGTCTAGTGCTTTGAAGCAGCAGCTGCTGCAATAGCCTATGTCACCTGAACTCCATTTAGGGAGCGGGCCTGCCAAATTGGTGCTGTGTGTCATTTCAGCCTGTTCACCATCTGTCCACCATCAGTGGCCAGTTATGGGTTTAGGAGAGAAGCTCTGAGTGGAAATGCAGGAAATAATCATGCCTTCTTTCTTTTTTTTAAAGCAGAAAGATGTCTGTTGGCACTGACGGCTCTCGCTCTTTCTGCCCGAATCTTAAATTTACTTTAAACCCAATATCTCTGTGTTTTGCAGAATGCCATGGCCCTCATGCATGTTTCCCAATCTCACCTATTGTTTCAGCTTCAACTGCTCCTGTATTTCATTCTTTTCCCCATCAGCACCCACAGGCAAAACTACGAACATATCAACACTTCCCTTGTCAGAAGATAATTTGTCATGGTACAGTTGTTTGAGCAGGAATGTATATCCAGATTATAGTTATAGGCTGTGAGGAGGGGGTGGGGGAGAAATATTGCATGCAATTTCTGGGCATTCCTCAGACATTACTTTTACTGCTCTCCAAAGATAAACTTTCCTATTTGTTAAATATCTGTTACATAAATTTCAGTTTGATCTGGTTCTAAAACTCAAAAGCAGTATCAGGGCTTGTGATTCTGGCTGGATAATGGTCAGCGTCTGTGGCTTTTCCATTGGCCTGTTTTACCCCCCTACAGGCCCAGATGAAGACAAAATTTATGAGATATATAAAACTAGGCAGGCAGACCAAAAAGATGACAAAGAAAAGTAAAGAAGACGACTTGAGCTCATATTTTCCATGGGTGCAAACCGGTATAATTATTGGAATTAACACACATGCACCAATCAACACCAGATTATTTGATAACTTGGTCCAAAAAAAAATTGAGTTATGTCTAGATGTGGTACAAAGGTTCAGGTAACTGATTAACCACTCCAAAACATCCAGGGTGAAGGAATCCAGAGTTTAAAATCTTGCAATCAGTTAGTAGATCCTTGAGAATGATTTCTCCTTCTTCTTTTGGAAGTAAAGCTAAACTATTACACTTAAGTGACTGTGGGAGAAGAATCAAGCTATAATTTCCAGGCATAGAGTAGAATTTGGAGCCTTCTAGACAGGGAATTCATGGTTCTGTGGCTGGGCCCATTCACCACAAGTTTGGTGGTAGTGCCCGTCATAAATAATTGAAGGATACACAAAAGATGGTTTGACAAAAATTGTGGGCATTCCATTAGCTTGTTGGCAGACTCTGATTTCAATGGAAATATAATCCACGTGCTTCAACCTCTCATTTAAGTTATAATAAAAAATAAGCCTATTTTCCATCAAAAAATGCACAAACCAATAAACAAAAATATAATCCAAACAGATATAAACAAGCAAGCAAACAAATACGAACACAGCGATACTAAACTTATGAAGCACATCCTATAAAAGCTTCCATCCAAAATAAGCCATCCACTTGGAGTTCAAACACCTTGTGGAATTAAACAAACAACAACAACGAGATGTAGACTCCCATACTTTCATGCACTCAGTGGCTTCTGGTTACCAATGTTAAGTAATTGCAGAACATTCTTAAGCCTTGAATGGAATCCATTGAATGTTAGTGCATCGGCCAGGGTTCAGCATGGTGTGCATCACCAAATTAACAGGGATGAGTGGGAGAATAGATGGTCACTGTCATGCCCTTGTGGGGGATGGGGACATTGTGGCCATGTTCTCTGGAGCCCCTATCCCTGACATCCTGAGTATGCCTTGTGGTTGTGAACTTTCTTCCTGAATGTACTTGCTGGGTCACTTGCTGAAGCGGTTAAGTTCTATTCCATCACGTAGACATTCCATTTATGCGCGAGGAACAGTAAACACAATGGGGGTGACTTCAGAGCAAACATATATAGAATTGTGATGTTAATGTCATTTAAACTGCTGTTGTAGTCTAAAGCATTTTTAAAATGCACTCCAGGAGATGTCAATGCCCTGATTCAATGAGGGCTCTAGTATTACTCCATTTGCCTACAGCTCCTCCCAGAATCATTCTGTGCCCCAAAGGCTAATGGTATAAGCAAGATAACAAATGGCTCTTTCCCTTCATTACCAAAACATTCAAAGTTTTCTGGTGATAGTTTATCTGTGGAGTCGGTCAACTGAAATCTTGACCAATGTGCTGTTGGTGACACCTCACCCACCATTTAAACATATATATTTTTTATACATGATTTAGTGGTGGTGATGGCAATAAGACCTCCTCTCAGCTTACTTCAGATCTCACATTAATCTTCCAAACATAGCTTTATAAAGCTGTTTTTTATTTATTTCCCCCCCCCCCAAAGGCACAGGTTGAAAGTATGCACTTGATTTCCAAAGAACTTAGCAGGCTGGCTTCCTCAGTAGCACACATGCTTTTGATCAGTATTATCAGAGATCTAAATACCCGCTTTTCTTGGCCACTTCCCCATGCCGTGAGGCATTAAAGAGTTGCCTTTTTACAAGCAATATAAACCTAGGCGTTTTTCCCCTTTTCTTTCTTTACTACTCTGTATAGTGTGTATAGACAGAAAAAATGATCCAGTACAACAGGATGTACTAAATCAGAAACTTTCATATCATCTCTAGGCTTTCCACAGTCTAAAGCTGAGAATTCACTCCCTGAGGCTGATATTTGTGCTTCCATAACTGAAGATTGCAGGGACTAAAGCTGAACCCAAGACAAATCTAATGTATTTGTTTCTACATGGAGTTGTAGTCTCTCTTCCATATCTACTAAGGTTCACCATTCAGGAGTTATTTTTACCAAGCCACAATAATGAATACAGTGGTACCTCTGGTTACGAATGCTTCTGGTTACGAACGCTTCAGGTTATGAGATCCACTAACCCGGAAGTAGCTGCTCCTGGTTGTGAACTTTGCCCCAGGATGCGAATGGAAATCACACGCTTCTGGTGCGTGCGCAGTGGGAGGTCCTATTAGCAAAAGCACGCCTCAGGATAAGAACGGTTTCAGCTTAAGAACGGACCTCTGGAACGAATTATGTTTGTAACCAGAGGTACCACTGTATCCAGAATCTTTGTGCATTAGAAACATTCCTTTTATACCATTTGATATTTTTTAAAGGTGAAATTTTGCAGGCTTTAGAACCAAGGCTGTAAGGCTTAGAAAAGGTTCATTGTTCCAAATGACATGAAAATGCTGTGCAACCCTATTAATCAAAATGCCTTTTACAAGATTACCATCATTTTACTGCTATGCTTTTTAAAAAAGCCCCCATTTCATTCTTCACTTATATTGGCCCTTCTCCCAAAGGTAAAACTACCATTCATCATTGGCACAAGCTAATTTTATTAATGCATAAAAATTAGCATTGCCCATTGCCTTGCACTGAGACTTTAAAAATTACCAAGTAGATAAGGGGCAAAACCTACTGATTTGCTTTCCGTGCTGTTTTATAGCTCCTAAAGTAGTCAGTCCTTTCAAGATACAGTAAAGAGTTTTAGATCATTTTGTAAAATCATTCTTAGCGCTGGAGTAACTTCCAGTCATTGATGCCTTTGTTACACTTCCTTTCCGTGTTAACCACCAAGCCTTGATACTATTCAACCTCTGTCGTAGGCTGTTGTATGGTTCTGGCAACATAGAATAGGAAGAACACGTAAGCCCTATTTGGCCATTCTACTCAAGGTTAACAATACACTTGGGTGGGAAGCAGTGCTGCACTGAATAGTCCTTCCCTTTGGCATGTGTACACAGAATGTAAATGTCTGGAGAGAAAGCCTTCACCTGTACAGACACCTAGGTGATTTGGAACCCTTGAGGAGCATGCTTGAATAGGACTTGATGGGAGTTGCTTGCAATGCAACACCTTTACCTGGATCCCTAGGGAAACTATGTTCCATGGCCTCTTGTTGCCATTATTTGCAGTCCCCAAAGTTCTACAAGTTGCAACATCCAGGGATACCAGTGTAGCCACCACTGAACTAAGCAAAAGCTGATTCATGGTTGATACTGGGCTGAGTGGAGTAGAAGGGCCAGTGCGGATTTCTGTCTTCTTGGTCCAGTGTTTCACCCTTCCTCCTCAAGGAGTTCATGATGTCATTCTTGATTCTACTCCTGCCACCATTGTATCTAACTTGTGAGATAACTTTGTCTGAGAATCTAAGAGGTTCTTGCCCTATGCCTCTCATTGTTTCTGGGTCCCAAATTACCTCCTATGCTATAACCTAAATACTATTTGGACGTATGCCCCATTTTCCCACTTTATGAAAACTGGGCAACTGAGAAGTACAGAGCCGAAGGAGGAACATGGCAGTGGCCTGCTCCAAACTTAAGACCACTCACACACCCAATCTATGCAATCCAGACCACAAAGTAGCAAAAACACAAAATGCAACTTATTGAGCAAATGCTCCAAATGATTTCATCAAGTAGGACTAGCCACATGTATAGACTGTGGAAATAAGCACCAGAAGTGTTTTGCATGGTTCAACAGCACTTTGAAGAGGATCAAATATTCCCGACAGACATGAAAATGTTTAGAATCAGAAATCCTGAGATGACTTCATAATTGGTTGTCACAGTAGCTCTGCACTGGCCAAAGTGATCAGTCCTTATGATTCTTTCCCATCACCTTTTTCTGTCTTCTACCTTACGTATTACTACTTTGTTTTTGTTCTTGTTTCTTTACTTGATAAAACTGCCACAAGCCTGCAATTGCAACAATTTGTATTTTGAGACAGTTTGTTCTACAGATTCTTTTAAAAATATTTCAAGCCAGTATGATCCAGCTGACAGAATGTTGAAATGATGAAAGATCATAAACATCTGGGTTCCAATCCCCCCTCCCTGCACAAACCACTGTCTCTCTCAGCCTTCAAACAAAGTTGCTGTAATGACAATTAAAGAACACTGTTCGCTGAAAAAATGCATAAGGAAAGAAGGTCGCACCTGTGGATACAACCTTTATTGATAACAGGTATCGACAAGCAAATCCCGCCCCCCGCCCCCGATTGCTTCAGAAAAGAAAGCCACAACCAACAAAGCCTAGGAACACTCTTTTTGGAAAGGATCAGCTCACTGCAGTGTAAACACTGCATTCCCTTAAAAACTGGGCAGCATTCGCAAAAGCAGATGACCATATATAAAGGCAGAGTAAGACTTCCGAACCAATGTCATGCAAGTTTGTGCTGTGCTAAACTGCAGTGTAGAAAATCCTTTGGTATCAAATGGCCTGCCACCCACAGTAACTACAGGAGAAAAAAACAAATGACCTGACTCATTTCACATTTCTCTTTTCAGCAAGTCTTTTATGTATGCACATCATGAGCCTGCATACAACAAGCACATGATAAGTGACAAGATCAATTCTTTCATGTGAGGTACTGCAACCGTCTGCCATTGAAGTTTCCTGGACAGTGGCTCAGATTTTAAATACCAGGTTACTCAAATTCCATCTCCTTCACTAGCCGCCTGCAATTCTTTTGACTACCAGGAGAAGGAAAACACGCACACACACACACACACACACACACACACACAATCTGTTCTCAATCCATATTTTTCAGGCTCTGAAAGCAACCATAATAAGTAACCATAATAATATGTATCAGTCACACTTACCTGTTTCTGAGAAGTGGGGCCGTGTAGGTATTATCTTGCTTGAAATCATGGAACACCCATTTGAAATAATAATGCAGTGCTTAAAAATGTGTGACAATAAAGCTTTGATAAACAATGCTTTTTATCACAGGCTCCCAGTCTCAATTTGTGCTATTATTTTAGCTAAAAATATGTCACAGCTGACTGCAGAGAGGGAGGGGGAGGGAGGGAGGGAGGGAGGGAGGGAGGGAGGGAGGGAGGGAGGGAGAGAGAGAGAGAGAGAGAGAGAGAGAGAGAGAGAGAATGCCTGCATATAGACTACAAGTTCCTGAGCATTTCTATTTAATTGTTTGCTTGCCCTAGACATTACTCATCTTGCACGTATGCATTCATGCCTGAAATAATGACAAGTCACTTTGTGCACAAGAGAAATCTGTTACACAACTCGTCATGATTACCTTACTCTCATAAGTTTACTGTGAAGAAGAAAGAAATCAATATTACATAGAATGATGGATCAAGCATGAATCAATGTGGCAAGCACATAACCAAACGGACATGGCGGTAAACAAGAAAAACAACAACAACAACAACAACAGAAATTAACCACAACAGAGATTATCGCTTAACCTGTTTTGTCAGAGCTGGCATTGATGGCATTGGTAGTGATGGAAGTGAAGGTAGTCTTTGCGCTGTCCTTGGTAGTTACAGATTTCTGCTTATTTTTCATGGCTTCCAGTGCTTTGAGCTTCTTGGCATGTTTAGTGCCTTTGTAGTGGGCCGCAGCCTGGCTCTACAAAGGAGAAGAAAATGAACCATGCAATCAGGCTCATTTCTAAACTGGCATTCTCTGTATTAGTACAAATACAGACCACCTTTCAATAATGGGTACCATTCGCCATACCAAGACAGTGAACCAAACTGCAGAATTATTTTTAGAATTGTATTTTGGAAACAGTGAGCTACTACATTCTAACACCACCAATATTATAAATATCGCACAGGGCTATCTGGCTTTCTCTACCCATATAACAAATTCCTTTCAGAATTTTGGCAAATAATTATTCTTCCTCTCCAGGGAATGGAGCAAGGAGGCATCCCCCTCCCTTGCAGTTAGCTATTAATTTGAATATAGATTAAAAGGGGATTTGATTTTAAAGGCAGAAGTGGAAATGTTTCAAGCAGCCACCAGGTCACAAAAGGGAATAATAATAATAATAATAATAAAAATAATAATAATAATAATTTATTATTTATACCCCGCCCATCTGGCTGGGTCTCCCCAGCCACTCTGGGCAGCTTCCAACAAATATTAGAATACATTAAAATATCACAGATTAAAAACTTCCCTAAACAGGGCTGCCTTCAGATGTCTTCTAAAGGTCTGGTAGTTGTTTTTCTCTTTGACATCTGATGGGAGGGCGTTCCACAGGGCGGGCGCCACTACCGAGAAGGCCCTCTGCCTGGTTCCCTGTAGCTTCGCTTCTCGCAGCGAGGGAACCGCCAGAAGGCCCTCGGCGCTGGATCTCAGTGTCCGGGCTGACTGGTGGGGGTGGAGACGCTCCTTCAGGTATACAGGACCGAGGCCGTTTAGGAAATTATGCCTAACTTCGCAATGTAAAAGATAGCCAGCCTTCGACCCAACCGAGGCCTTTTTGAAAAATTCAAAATGGGTGACATTGCTTTGAAGCACAGTGCTAAAACTTGCAACATCTCCAGATGGTGAAGCTTTTTGGTGGAGTTAGAGTGAAACTATGACTAATTTGTAGGGGACGGTAATTGTCAAGGGATTAGCTTATCACATGTGGGTTCCTTCCTGTTGACGGGCTAATGCTTGCATATAGTAAATACACCTATGCCCTGTACCCAGGAGGGCTTACATGTGGTAAGATAATCCCATGAAATTCACCAAATGAAGCAGCCATGCTTGCCTACTTCATTCCAGAACTGGCATTCCAAAGTAGTCATGACTTCACCCCAACTCTGTCAATATTGGAAACATGGTGAGCAACTCTGACTTTAATCTCTTGCCCCGTTGTTCAAATTATCTTGCTAGTGAAGGCCACTTGGTTGCAAAGACCACAACTCAGTTAAAATATATGGGGGTGGGTGGGTGGTATTTGGTATGAAAAAAACACAATTTGTCCCTACCATGAGAAAAAAACAAAATCCAGAGACCAGAATGGAGCTCTGAAGATAGGAACTGGCTGAATTTTAAATGGTTGCAATAATTATTGGTGTAAGAGATAAGGTAAGAGATTAGGTTAGGTCCCCCTCACATACCTCAACGGTGTATCTGAGTGTACCCCTTTATTTTCTCCTATATAAATGAATGGCTGCCATTCAGAACTATAGGAAAACGCAGAATCTTGGGACTGTTGTTATAGAAGCAAATCTTGCCTCTGTGTGACGCTGTGTGGCTAAACTTTGCTGACATGGCTCCCACTGCAATACACTTGCAGTACACAAGCCTTCCCTTCCTTACATGGCAGATACTTTGCTAATTCACTATCCGAGTGAAATGTTACTCTCCCCAATCTCACTCCTATGTACATGCCTTTTCACCTTGCCCATCCAGTCCATTTCTCCCACCTGCTGTCCACATGTGAAAGTAGTGTTTCATTAGGGTTTGCATGTGTAAAATCCAATGCATGTAGGCTCTCTGGGAGATTGATCATGTTTTTCAGGCCTTACCCACATAGGTCTGGGGAGGCTGCTTGGCCTGGTGATCTTGGAGATGGAACAGCCACATGGAGAGATGGTGAAATCTTACATTTCACCATGCATGGAAGAGCATACAGTCTGAATTGGGTTTGTGCCTTCTTTATACAGAAGTGTGATCTAAACGCTCTGGTTTATACAATGAGATCCACATGTGCATGGATTACTTATTATTCTTTCATGAGCGGAGATGATATTTCAGGGCAAACTTTGAATACAGCTTGAAAGGGGATTTTGCAGAGCATTCCTAAGATTAAAGAGAATAGGCCCGTCATGTCACACATGGAACACCATATCAGTGCTCACCAAGATAAAAAGTCATGCTGTAATCACTGAGCCTATGCTTTCTATGTTTATTCGTTTACCTAACAGCTGGAACAGTAGTTTATCTACAATACACTTGTTTATCTACAGAAACTGATCTATGATTCCGAACTGCAATATAGCAAATCTTTATGTACAAAACCAATTGCTTAAGTAGTGACTATCATTGCTATGGGGCAGGTCACTTAAAAATCTGTGCAGCTTGACTACAGAGGACTATTCAGCTGTTCTCATAGTCAAAAGTATCAATGATCTTTTTTTTTTAAGGTATTGTGGCAGGTACCCTTATTGAAAGAACACTGGACAGTGAAGATATTAATTAGAAACAATTTGAAAAAAAATAGCACAATCATGCATCTTTTACGGTTTTCAAACAACACATAACATTAAGAGACATACTGTAAGCCAAATGTGAACAGTTAAGAGGTGTTAATTGCTATTAAATTGAAAGACCAATGTTAGGTTAGGATGGCATAAATAAAATGGCAGCATATCATAAGCATTCACGTCATCATTGCCATGTGTTTGTTTCTGTAGTCCAACAGTGTTGGTTTTTTTTTTTTAAAAAAGCTGTTCTCTAATTGGAACTAGATTTCAATACTGTCTAATTGACTCAGAATCTTATTCCATCAAAATAAAACTGTCATAATTATCTTGCCTGTGTTAATTTCCATATTATTTGATTACTTCAAGTTGTTCACTGTTATCCTTTTTACTAACAGATTATACAACACTTATTCATATGCTGAGTCCACTCTGATCCCACACCCCAACTTCAGTGAAAGGTACAGAGCCATAAAAATACATCATAATGTACTGGATTGGAATTTATCAGATTTATGTCTTCTGAAATATAAAATGAAACTGCTCTCAGCGCACAGGTAAAACTGAATAGCAAACGTCCCATGGAGTGCAGGAACTTTCCCTACTCTCAGATGCATTTAAATGCCTTGTGTTAAAGTTTCAGAATGTAAATCTTTAATTTCCATAGGGATATGAAGGCATTTAAGGTTGTTTCAAGATAACTAGAGTTGGCAGTTTAATGGTACTTCTATGTGGGAAAGATAGATTGTTCGCCAGCAGATTTAACCAGTTTTAAATGAAACTACACCAGAGATTCCTTCCTGAACCTTTTGAGCTGAACTGGAAAATATAATAATAATAATAATAATAATAATAATAATAATAATAATAATAATATGCCATTGTGTTTTCCTGTAAATTGTAAGAATGGAAAAAGAGTGGGAAGATCGGACAGTGGTGGACTCTCCTTCGCTGGCGGTTTTTGAGCAGAGGTTGGATAGCCATCTATCATGGATGCTTTAATTGAGATTCCTGCATTGCAGGGGATTGTACTTGATGACCCTCTGGGTCCCTTTCAACTCCACAGTTTTATAATTCTATTATACTGCATTCCCCTATGATATTTGTGCAATACACAATAGTAATATTTGGCTGAATAATTTAATTTACCAAGTTAAAATGACAAAAAGGGAGGGAAAGAGACAACAAGCTTCACCATAAAATGCCATCTTCCTGAAGCAAAAGGACTAAAATCTGACAGATTGGGGGGGGGGGTAGTAATTATGCCAGAATGTCATGCAGAAAAGGAAAAATGGAGCCACAGCCTGAACCTGAGTGGAAACCCTGATGCAGAACTGTGGAAGGAGACTGGATGACTGATTGCACCATTTTATCCAGGGTTGGAAAGAAGCATACATACTGTGACATTCCTTAGGATAATAGTGGCAGAAAATGAAAAGTACATTGAAAAGGAATTTTAAAATCATTTATAGCAATCTTCTAGAAAGACTAGTGCTATGCAAGAAAGCAGTGCTTGCATTTATTTGGCAATCCGTAAGGAAACTTCTGTCACTGTGAGTTTAGAATATATTGTTTAATTTTACCTGCATCTGTGAATCCCAGGCATAATGAAATTAAAAATCAAATTAACAAAGGAAGATTTGATGGCTTCCTGTTCCTGCACATTGTGGGACTTTTGTCCCACCACCAGCCAAACAACAACTAAGGTATCGACAATGTGGATCTATTTTCATTTTACTTATACTGTGTGTATGAATTACTGATACTGGTTCAGGACTTACAACAAGTGTAAGGATTAGTTCGACAATATTGCTTATCTTTTATTTTTAATTCAACATACAATTTCTTTACTCTTTAATCATTTAATAAATAACTTGCACAAGAAGCCTTCTATTGAGTAATGACTGAAAAGGTTTTGAAAGATCTTACCCATACCAACATGTCTGCCTAATGCTAAAATTGCTAGAAGGAAAACTGACTTAAGAGTACAGTATTTTAAAGTGGAAAAAGATAAACTTAAGTATGAACTCCTACACGACTAAGGTATAAAACCATCTGTTACACTGCTAAAGGTAAAGGACCCCTGACATTAAGTCCAGTGGCGAACGACTCTGGGGTTGCAGCACTCATCTCGCTTTACTTGCCGAGGGAGCCGACGTTTGTCCGCAGTTTTTCCAGGTTATGTAGCCAGCATGACTAAGCCACTTCTGGCAAAGCCAGAGCAGCACAAGGAAACACTGTTTACCTTCCCGCCGGAGTAGTACCTATTTATCTACTTGCACATTGACGTGCTTTCGAACTGCTAGGTTGGCAGGAGCAGGGACCGAGCAACGGGAGCTCACCCCGTCACGGGGATTCGAACCGCCGACTTTCCGATCAGCAAGCCCAAGAGGCTCAGTGGTTTAGACCACAGCACCACCCACGTTGCACTGCTGCTAGTGGGCAAATTACATCAAAAGGATATCTCAGCAATCCTCCCTTGCAATGGTGGCAAAAGCTAGAGAGACTGTCTGCTACAATTGCAAACCCCAGAAAGTTGTTTGCTTGAGTTCTCTGAAGCAGTTTGCTCTGCAAGTGTCTGCTTTGCTAATTGTGTGCAGGGGAGTCAATTGATTTAATTAACCAAAGCTTAGGAGAAATGCTTTTCCTGAAGCATAAAGATATGTAACGAAGGGGAGTCTCCTTGGGGAGAGAATTCCACAAACGGGGAGCCACCAAAGAAAAGGCCCGTTCTCATGTTGCTAGACACAAAGAAGGGCCCAGATGATGGTCGCAGGGCAGGGGCCGAGACAACAGTTAAAATGGGTTAAAATGGGCCACAATCTTATCCATGGGTAGGCAAACTAAGGCCCGGGGGCCGGATCCGGCCCAATCGCCTTCTAAATCCGCCCGCGGACGGTCCGGGAATCAGCGTGTTTTTACATGAGTAGAATGTGTCCTTTTATTTAAAATGCATCTCTGGGTTATTTGTGGGGGCATAGGAATTGTTTCATATTTTTTTTCAAAATATAGGCCGGCCCCCCACAAGGTCTGAGGGACAGTGGACCGGCCCCCCGCTGAAAAAGTTTGCTGACCCCTGATCTTATCAATTACAGGGTAGCTTACAAAACAGTGGTGGTGCATGCTCAAAGATCCAGTTCTCAGACAGCCTGGTAGTTCTCTGAAACAACAAACTCGTCATGTGGAAGAAACTTAGCTGAATCATGGAATAGACTAAGATCCCCTCAAATAGGGACTGGGTCTACATACTCTGGACTATGGATGCTGGCAATGCCCCAGCAGCACAGAAGCTGGACACTGGCTGCACTTGGGGTGTGCCTACTCTATAAGGTCCAGACCAAGGAGAATAGCTTCTCTCTCTGGTCTGTGATGAAGCTCCACCTCCTAAATTGGGGAGTGACCATCGCAGCCAAGCTGATTGGTCAGGCAGGGAGCTTCCTACCACCTTGCTATGGTGTGTCTGAAGACTAACCGGAGTTCATACCATTGGGCCATGTGAGATGCCTGAAGAACAAGCTTTCCCATTACTAACCCTAATCCACAATGGTGGTTCCTGAGCTGGGGACCTATACATGGCCAAGCAGATAAACAATGCTTTGTATATTGGCACTGCACCATAAGAAGCAAATTATAGCCCCCACACAATTATTTTTTTTAGTCAACAACTTAGAAGAAAGGAAAAGCAAGGACCAATTCTCACACTACTTTTAGAAGATAGGGATGTGTCACCTGTTCGCAAGACTGGTGGCTGAAGTTGTGTTCAGATATAACAAAAGAAGCTAAGTGCACAGGTGCGTAACTAGTTGTTGTCTTATCAGTTCAGGGTGTAAAGATACAAGAAAGGTACAAGGAACTTATACTGAAACAACGTTTTTTGGATAGACAATCCGGAGTTTTATCAGACAAAATTCTGAAGCACTTTCCCTGTGAAAACCTGCCCTTTACTGCTAAATCAGAGTGACCAGCAATCTGCAAATTTGCTTTGATTGCCATTTGCTTTGATTCAGCATTAAAGAGCAAGCTTTCCTGGTGAAATGGGTGAGGTTAAAAAAAGTGCTCAGACAGGGAACTTTAAAGTGCATACCTGTGCCTAAAAAGTGTGGGGCAAATGTTAAGTGTGGATAAGCCCATAGAGATCTCTAGATTTCCCCCAACTTCTGCCTTTCATTTGCTGCAGGATAGAAGCAGCAAAGCAGCAACAAGAAGCCCTCCTACACACACCATTTTCATATTCAGTTATTCACACTGCAGAACCAATGTTTTGCAATTTTGCAGTCATCAGCACTGAGGCGCCTACCCTGAAATTACTATATATTATGTATCCCTCATTCATTTATGGATATTCAAAATGTACTTGCCCTTTGGTACAACCCAACCTCCAGACTTTAAAATTAACCATAATTACATTTTGTTAGATGCGTTTTAATGTTAGAAATATTTGAAATTTAAAAACCTCTGCTATTTCGGAATCAAGCGCATAACCTTAATGTAGGAGGCCCTCCAATAACGAGTTACTTTATGTATATTTCCCCCACTGTTACAGCTCCAGAAAGCTACTCCTCTAGAAAATCAAACTGAACTGGGGGTGGAACAATTTTTTCCTCCCTCACGTAGCAACTGCAATTATCATCTGATTGGCTGATTTATTCAGCCTTCCATAATGCTACCTTTCTTTGTGACAGTGATTTCAACAAGTAAAATAGCACCTGTTTCAATGGGTGGAAAGTTTTCACATGGAGAGTTTATTAAACACTGGATAAATTGCCAATCAAATGGAAACCTCAATGGTTTCAGTGGGGGAAGAAGAAACACAATTTCAACATATACAGTTCACATGGTCATGTAAACCTTTCATTTTATTTATCTAGTTAAATTTCACTCTAATTTTTGAATTACACATTCTGAAACAAAAGCATTGACCTGCAAACGAGGATGTGGTTTTATCTTTCTAGATGTGAAGTTAGAATTGTGCACATTGAACACCTGTATTAATATAAATAAAATCAAGGAAAACCTCTCTATGTGCATGTTTGGCAGGTGGGAACTAACATCCAAGCTACAAAACTGGGAACACACACACATTCCTATAACACCCAAGAATTATGAGACATTTCTTAAAATTAAGATTTAAAGTAAAAAGAACAATTTTCTAGAGATGATACAAAGAAGAAAAGCAGCTTATAATTATAATAATAATAATTTTATTATTTATACCTCGCCCATCTGGCTGGGTTTCCCCAGCCACTCATTAATTCTCATTAATTTTAGTTGAAAAGAATATCATGGCACCTTATATAAAACTAATGCTTTCCTGAAACTCAATTTAAAGCAGAAATCTTTGTAACAGCTCCAGCTGAAGCAAAATGGGAGCACACTTACCTGCCCTTAGTCTCTCCTCTCAGATTAGCTGAAAACTTCCTATTGACTGGTTACTCTCTGAGTCTTTATCTTGTGAACAACATAAATAAACGAAACTTGAGTGGGTGAGAATAATGTGGCCAACTTGAGTGTTTTCACCTTGTACCTGTTGCTAGGGAAACCACTTCTTTTGTCTGTATACAATCAAAACAGCAGCTTTGCTGAACTTGGAATTAAAGAGCTGTGATTGGGTCTCGACTCCGAAATGAAAAAGGAAGAAAAGTGGCATGAGGAATATAAAAAGAGTATCAGAAATAATGCAGGATCACTGACAAAAAAAAATCGGGTTTACTCATTTGTCCTTTTATTCCTTGATTATATCAAAATAAAGGAATGGTAAATCTAAACTAGGATGATCAGATTGTCCTTTTCTGGTCACCCTAAAACAAGCATTTTGCATATATAAAGAACCCTGAGACACCTGAAAGATCAAAAAATTTCTGCAACAAAAAGCTTTTGTGGTGCAAACCTCACTTTGTCGGGTACATGAACCTTGCAAGTTGGCAGCGAACCTCAAAAACCAACCACATACTAGGCACAAATTCTGAATATTGTGCTTTCTGATTTGGTGCTGATCCTGACTGCATGGGCCATTGATAAGATGCATGCAGCTTGAATTAATGTGTTGTCGTCTTTGTTGCTAAGAGACTGCTTTTTTGCACGTTTGGTAATCTCAGTTTCCATCTGACACTGATGACTGAGTAACAGAACTACTAGAACTGGCATTCTGAGAGCAAACAACACATATATGGAAGAAAAAAATCTTGCACAAATTTAATGGCATATGGGATGCTTTGAATACAACGTGATTGCCGCCCCGCCCCCCCCCCCATGGCATTTGCTATGACCTGGAGCTCCATCTGACTTCTTACCAGTCAACTCAAAAACCAACGCTCCTATAAAATTAATGAAGCTATCATCCTGAATTAAGGCTTGTTTGATTAGACCAAAAACCCATCTAATGCAGCATCTACTTTAGGGTGGTCATGCAAGCTACATTTCGCTGGAGTCCTCTCATCTACACAATTATTAAAGTGCAGGAACCCTGGCTTCTTTTCCATATGGTCAGTCTAATCCTGTTCCTATAGTGAGTAACTGGGTGCTTCCAGGAAGCCCACGAGAAAGACTTGAAGGAAATACAGTAACTCTCTCCCTCACTGTTGTTCCCCTAGAACTAATATACAGAGGCATATGGCTTCTGAACATGCCCTGATATTAATGGAAGTTGGGGGTCTCCAGTTCCATTTCAGATTCACTTTTGGCACAGAGAAAATGTTTTTACGACCCACAAGTAGACAGCTTGATATCTATTATTCTCTGGATGAACAGAACAGTAACTCAATATAGGAGTACACCACATGGCATTTATGGCATTATAATGGAAACAGACATGTAATGCACTCACGTATCTGATTGTTGAAGCATCTGATCACATCTCAAGCTTCCCTTAGAGGAAAATGCAAAGCCAGTGTAGGAGGTTTGGCTTACAGAGCAAGGAGAGCTTTTTAATTTTCTCCCTCCACCATCTGCCAGTCAATATTTGGAATACTTAGTCTTCATTGTAGCCTAAATTGCTGAAATTATAGGAGGTTTTCCAAAGGAACTTCAAGAGTGAGCTATTTCCAAATCTTACTTGATTCTGTGAGGACAAAATACCAGCATTCAAATTGAACAAACTCAGTTTGGGCAATTCAAGTGATCGGATCCATACCATCTTTGAATAAGCAGCTGACCTTCTTAATACTAGAAGTGTTCACACCATTCACTATTGGAAAGAAAATTGTTATATTTTTGTCACTCTTTCTCTGCTTTTGAGGCATTCTGTATTCAGTATATTACCCTTAATGATAAAATGAAATGGCTTCAGCCAGCAAGTATTTTCCCCTGTGGGTATGTATTAACAGTTTACTTTTTGCAGAGGAGTGCACAAATATGATTAGCTTTTGCAAATTGCTGCTTATTCTGTTACTTGTAAGTAATTTTAATATTATTAACCGTGTAAACAGATGCTTTTTCCCACTATATATACAGCAGTAATGAGCTAATTTAATGTGTGAGAGACAACAAAGCAACTTCAAGAACGAGCTATTTCCGTGAATATTTTAATTTCCCTTGAAATCTATCATGAAAACCAACCATGAACAAATTACTTGACAAGTCCTCCTGTGTCAAAACTGGGAGTTTTAAAAAGTAGTTGTTCATAAGAATGTTACGCAACTTTAAATTAACTGTTCTGAAACATCTAAATCTAAACCTTGGTTTCTCATTACTCACTAAATTCCTCCAGGGGCGGGGGAACAACTGGCATATTTCTTATGAGACACAACCACCCAGAATTGAAAAAAAATCATGCAGGAGATTTCAAAATCATGGACAAAATGGGCGTTGGGTGGGAATCACAGAATAGCATTAGGAGAGGTATAACTGTTAGATTGTTTGTGTTGATGAAAAAGTCTGACTACACCCAATTTTCTTCATCTAGCATTTTGTTCAAGTAGATATACAAAAAACTCTTCAAGTGACTCACCTATACCATTCATTTAAATCATTCGGTTTATGTTTCCTGGACTGATTCCAATTCTTTACCCTAATCTTGATTTATATACTTTTTAGGACTAGTAGCCATTCGATCCAATAGTATAATGTTGGAACTGGGGGCTTTTAAGCATGAAATGTCCTTCCTAGGTTTAGGGCTCGTCCACATTTCTGCTTGTCTCATGCAATGAAAAACTCAGGTCCGAGCAGTTTTCCGCTTGACCCGCACTTTCTAGGCATGGGTCCGAGCGGTTTTGTCCTTGCTTTGCTCCATTCCCAGGGAAAACCCCCTCTTGAGCTCTGAATCGGAGCAAATGTCAATCCAGAGAAAACCCAAATTGCTATTTGCTCTGATTGAGCGCTAGAGAGCAGTTTCCCCCCAGAGAAAGCAGTGGGACAAGAAGAAATGTGAATAAGTCCTTATTTGCAAGGAAGTGGTCAGGCCAAACTAATTTTAAGTAGCCCCACCACTTCATGAGATGCAGATGGTCAAGCTGCTTTCAGTGTTGGATGTCTGCACATCTTATTTATAGCAATAAATCACTCCACTTAGATGTGCAGTCTTACATAAAATCCCCTCCTCAAATGAAAAATAATAATAATACAGTTGTGAAGCCACATTATTTATATTTGCACAATGACCTTCTCAGAGGAGCCGATGTGGCTCTTAGATAGTCTTAGTGGGGGCTGGGGAGATGGTATAGAATAGATGGTAGCTATGTTTTGGGCAATTGTTTTTATCTGTAAGTTGCCTTGAGTCCTGTCAGCGGAAAGAATCCATATCTATCTATCTATCTATCTATCTATCTATCTATCTATCATCTACCTACCTACCTACCTACCTACCTACCTATCATCTATCCATACACACATACATACATACATACATACATACATACATATACACACACACCAGGGGTAGGCAACCTAAGGCCCGGGGGCTGGATGTGGCCCAATCGCCTTCTCAATCTGGCCCACAGACGGTCTGGGAATCAGCGTATTTTTACATGAGTAGAATGTGTGCTTTTATTTAAAATGCATCTTTGGGTTATTTGTGGGGTAAAGGAATTAGTTCATTTTTTTTTCTTTTCAAAATATAGTCTAGCCCACCACATGGTCTGAGAGACGATGGACAGGCCCACAGCTAAAAAAGGTTGCTGACCCCTGATAGATACACACATATACATATGCTGCTACCATTTTGCACATGTCCAACTGACGAGCGACTGCCAATGTGCGGGTCCCTTTAGACCCAAAAAAGGGCAGAATGGGGCTCAGGTGGGGCGAAACAGGGTATAACGGGGTGGAGCAGGCTCCACCAATGCACCTGGGTGCCAGGAACGGAACCCCCGTGCAAAATGTTTGCTGCCTGTACACACACAAAATAGGAAGAGCTGCCAGTCAGCAGCGCAGTCATATTACCCGCCACTTCACCTGATCAACTACTACTGTCTCCCATCCTGACAGCTGATAGGGCTAGACCTGCATCAGCACAGACCCAAACCATGTGCCTTCAGACCACATTCACACAATTTAATTTAAAAAGCAAGAGATAATCCATTGAGAAAACTGTGCTTGTATTAAGTAACGCTCATGTTAGGTAATGATAGAAAACCATAGATTATTGTTACACTTGAACACAGCCACTCTGTTCTCAACAAGTACATTCAATAGCACATTGTCTGATATTGTGCAATGTAGTTATTTCTTGTCATTACAAGTTTCACATTAGCCAGGTGAGTGACCAAGCTCCACTTTGCAGACCATCCCAAACTTAACCTTACAAACAATGCAACTTTATTATATGCCTTCTGGTCTGCTTTCTCTTGCACAGTGTCTTCCTCTGCTTGTCTTGATTCGTTAAGGTAATATTTTACTTATAAGCATTATCCCATCACAGCATTGTAACTGATTAGTTGCACCATAATGTGCAGATTTATCCCATGGATGTATTTTAATTTTCTATAATGAACATATTCCATAGGTCTCCTTTCTACTGAAAGAACTTCACTAACAAATGCCTAACCTTGCAGAATATCTCTGCTTACCAGACCACAAACTATACAAAAAGCCCAGCATTCTGGAAAGCATTTTGGTAATAGCAAATGTCACATACTTCTCTCATTAGTTTTAGTGGGTGGGCCTATTAATTATGATTTGCTTTAAGTATTTTTGAAATACCATTCTTTCCAAGTAATGATTTAGCTACATAAAGCACATCTTCCAGAGGTTCTGTCTTCTGTAAAATGGGGAACTGACATTCCTTGCAAATGTAAGTTAGAGCAAAATATGTGGTGAAACAATTATTAGATATGCACGACACTGCTCGTTGTGCTTATCTCTTTACTCTTCATGGTTTCTGACTCAGTGGCCTGGTTTGCACTTAGTGTTAAACCATGGTTTACATAAACAGTAGTTAATAAACCATAGCTTAACATTATGTGCAAATCCAGCACAGTGCCTTAACTATGTTTTATTTGCTATGGTTTGTTAGCAAAAAAATAACCCAACCTAAACTATGGTTTAATGTGAACTCAGAAAGATTCTGAACTATAGTTTAAATGTGGTTGGTTGGTTTGTTTGTCCCATCCACATTGTGCTGTAAGCTACAGAGATTATACCAAGAGTGACTGAAGAATGAAATTGCTGGGTGTGTTAGCAAAGATGATATCGTTGCTAGGTCTGCCTGGTAAAATGATCTTTTCCTCACTCAACTCCTCTACTTCCAGCATCTTAAAGGGACTTCTGTCCCTTCTTAACAGATTGCATCTCTTTACAGAGGTTTCTTCGCTCTGATCTGCCTTTACTGCACAGCTGGGATGTGGAGAGGAAAGCTTAAACAAAACGTTAAAGGGGCTATTGTCCTTTATGACCAGCTTTCACCACTTTACTCAAATGTTTTACTCAAGCTTTTTTTTAAAAAAAAAAACTGCTGCTAGCACTTTACAAGTCATGGCTGTTCAAATTAGCATGGTGCTTTTAAAAATGTTTTAAAAGCAAGAATACCTCAACTGAGATAGCCACATTGTTAAGTATGTGACACACCCACCCACCACATATTTAGCTTAAGTCCCGCACCTCAAGCAGCAGGGATGTTAGCAGCAGCACAAAGACTCCATTGGAACGAACTCAAATTTTATAAACACATGGACACAATGTGGTCCCACCCTTCAATCTTTTCCCTCAAGAGAGAAATGTCAAGTTATGGAACATAAAACCTTGCCTGGTAAAGAGCTTGAGTTCCTTCTCTCCAATTTTTTCTTTTCCAGAATGTGTGCAACAATGTTTGATTGTGACTTCCCAATGAGATAGATTCACTTTTTGGTGTGTGTGTGTGTGTGTGTGTGATTTAGGTACCATCTAAAGCAGGCATAGGCAAACTCCGGCCCTCCAGATGTTTGGGACTACAATTCCCATCATCCCTGACCACTGGTCCTGTTAGCTAGGGATGATGGGAATTGTAATCCCAAACATCTGGAGGGCCAGAGTTTGCCTATGCCTGATCTAAAGGGTGAGAAGTAATGGTACAGAGTAACATTTAAGGTGATAGAGGAAAGAGTTAGAAACTTTGGGTGGAAACTGGCTGTTGAAAAAAATAGGCAGAGAGCTTTTAGAACATTTCCACATCCTTACTCTCAGAGACAGCCAATGGCATGGGCCATTGGGACGTGGTGAAGCCACAGCAGTAGTAAAGGTAAAGGTACCCCTGACCATTAGGTCCAGTCGTGGATGACTCTGGGGTTGCGGTGCTCATCTCGCTTTACTGGCCAAGGGAGCTGGCGTACAGCTTCCCGGTCATGTGGCCAGCATGACTAAGCCGCTTCTGGCGAACCAGAGCAGCGCACGGAAACGCCGTTTACCTTCCCACCGGAGCGGTACCTATTTATCTACTTGCACTTTGACGTGCTTTGGGTGCTGCAAAATTTTTTGGTATTTCAAGTAGGGTGTGTGAAGTAGCAAGAGGTAGATGGTAAGCAGGCAGGAGCAGAGGGGGAACAAGCCAAACTTTCACAAAACAACCCAAGGTTTGTTTGATCATCTGCGGGGTGACTTACAGTTGAAGTGAGGTTCGTTTTATGAACTATGGTTTAGCTTTGGCTCAGCATCACTTGTGAACCAGGCCAGTGTGCCTATTTATCAGAGGCTCTGCCATGAGTTTAATCTGAACTTGTGTGGACCATACCACTGGTGCAAAGTCATTTCCAGTGCAAAAAATGTCCTGGCATCACTTCAACCCACTCATACAACCGTTCTGCCAAGCAACATAAATACTTAAGAGAATATGAGACGTATCTGCACTCCTGCTGCAATGATTCCAATGCAACTTTTCTGCCAAGGCTACAATGCTATGACATTGTTCGTTCTTAATGTCCTCAGTCTCTCTCTCTCTCCCCCCCCCCTACACCCAGTCTTTAACAGTAATTGCTCCAGATTCTGCATTACTGCCACATCTGCTCACAACTAATAAATGAAAGTCTATCATATTTCCAATATGAACCAGATATTTTCCCTTCCAGCTCACACTTAAGATGTATTATCACCTTCAGGCTTCTTATACATGGTGAAACTAATAGGCTTCTTCAAGCATATCACCAGTCGGGGAAAGGCTTAAAGACGGCAAGCTAAGCCAGGGGCTTTCTGGTGCGAATTTGCCAGTAGGGCAAGATGTTGTCCACTGGGAATGAATTAGAATCTACAGCGGAACAGTTTATTCAGCTGAAAGGGAACATTCCTTTCAGCCTATCTAATGCACATGTATTGTTAACTCGTGTGGGTTCTATGAGTTCAGCAGAGGAACTGTGGACTGCAGTTCAAAGAAGGTTTAGTGGCAGGAACCTAGGTTTGCACATACAAGCTAGTTCCATGCAATGAGAGGCAAGCAGGTTTTCTTTTTTTAGGGGTGGGGAGATCTCTCATCCGTCCTTACCCCTTCCTTTGTTTCACTCCAGGTCTTAAACTATGTACAGCACATTTTTAAAAATAGCGTTGCATCTTCTTTTTCTAGCAGCATAGTAGTGTATTAAAATATGCGCCTCCACCAATATCAACCACACTAAAGGTCTTTACACCTCTTGGAACACTTTCCCTCTGCAGATACTAACAAATGTGGGCATTATTCACCTCTACGCCTGAGTGGGGAAAAACTTAATTTTGTTCCTCTTGCCAGCATTTCGAATTGTCCCGCCTCTTCCATGTGGTTAGGGAAGATCAGCCATGCTCTGAACTCTGAGAAATTTTAGGATATATCAAAACAATGGACAGGATAGGCACATTTATCCAACAGATAATTGAAAATAGGTAATATCCTAAAGATTATAGAAACCCTATAATTCTGACACATCTGGAAATCCTACTTGGTTGAGACTCTACACTAGCATAATATTTGAAATGGTCCTGACTCAAGCTCTTTTATACTTTTAAGGCCCTGCCATCATCCAGTTTAGCTTATTAGAACTGAAAGAGCCTGCAGAAGGAACTTATTATCTTTGACAATATTTGCTTCATCCTACAGAACGAATTAAATTGCATGTGCATAGTTGCGTAAGATTTGCAAAGGTTACAGCTCCTCTTCTCTTTTTTAGGCATTAATTTAACATGTAGGTTAAAAAGAAAATTAGGGATACAACTTCTTGTTTCTGTAATTGATTAAGGGGTTGGCTTTACTTATGCCTGTTCGGTGTATCTTCATTGATTGCTGTGCATGAGCAACACACAAAAAGCATAGCAAAACAGATTAGAAACTGGCCACAAATATAAGTGAGGCGTTGCCTTATCCTATTTGGTGTTGATACAAGAGAATCTCACAAGCAGACACTGAATCACTCCCAGTTCAAAGGACCCCAAAGTGCCAATTCATCACTCATCACTTGGTAAATGCACTTTTGCACATGCTGAATACCCTGTGGTGAAACTAAAGGCCAGCCTTTTCCTGCAGGCAATTCATGTTTCAGTACACAGCACATTAAAATGCAGTCATCCTCTGTTAGTCCAGCAATTCAACAAAAACGTGTTGGAAGGAACATAGCACAGTAGCTCTAGTCGCAACTACTCTTCCCGGTTAAAATTAAGGTGTTTGCTTTATAGTGTTTGCAGCATAAATTGGTTGAACATTTTGCAAGAAAGCGAGGTCACATGCCTCAATGCAGAGGGTTGGATTAGAGCAGTGGTGGCCAAACTCGGCCCTCCAGATGGTTTTGAGACTACAACTCCCATCATCCCTAGCTAACAGAACCAGTGGTCAGGGATGATGGGAATTGTAGTCCCAAAACATCTGGAGGGCTGAGTTTGGCCACCACTGAATTAGAGGAACCTCAGGGTCCCTTCCAACTCTATAATTCTATGATTTTAAGTTCCCAAGATGCTGTGCACAAAAATTCTAATAATCATTGCTTACAGAATTCTCTCTCTCATGGCACATTTTTCCTACCTGTGAATTTGGATCTCCCCAATCCTAGGAAAATCCAAAATGTACAGCAAAATCCAAACCCTATCTGCTTCCGCCTGGTGTGCTGCTGTTTACAATCTTTTCAGTTAAGGTGGCACCAGAAATATCTGTGTGATCTGACACAAGCAGGATTGGGGTGAGAATCCAGAATTTCTGTTTGTTTGCAGAATGGAAGAAAAAGGAGGAGGGCTTTGTGCTGCTTTCCCACTTCCAGTCACTCACTGTAGACTGGAGAAAAGACTTACATTAGAATATTATTGGAGGGAGAGGCATGGCTTTGCTTTGGATGGACGATGAAGGTTTGTATGTGGGGCCACCTTATAGCTTCTTAAACCTTGCTAGCACATTGGCTTCCAAATGCCCTCACAAAGCACTGGTTTGGGTCCTTTAGGACTCAAAGGAGCCACACTGAATTGGTTGAATTCAGAATCCTGCCCTTGTGTGGACCTGCCCTCTGAATCAACATCTAATTCAGAGCCCGTTGAGACTTTCTAAAAGCCATAAATCCAGCTTAGAGCTTAAGAAAAAGCCAAGAAATTGTGTGGAGGAAACAGTGCGGAGTACCACAACAGGCTAAGAACAAATTAAAATTAAACAGATTTGCATGTCTACCAAAATGCACAAGGGGCAATCTTTGATCGTGGCTGGTTTGGACATAATGATAAGCTTTAGGTGAGCTTTGGGCTTGTGTGCTCCCACCACTTTCTCAAGTACAGCTGTAAGGCACTTGGAAGCTTCTGTTTCGGATTTGCCAAAAACAGAAGCAACTCAACCAGTGAGATGGAGCCACAGTAGCTTCTTAACAGTGGCTTTGCTGAAGCTTCCTGAGAGGGAGAGCTGGCAATATATTGGTTGTGCGGGCCCAATGGTGGAGCCATTCTGGCACTCCTCCTGGTACCTCCACAAAGTTCTCCTCCCTCCGCACCACCTTATCCTTCCCTCTTGGTAACTGGCTAGCATTAATGTTCCACCTCACCGGGCTAGTCACTTCTGACTACAACCATGATTTGTTGAAACAAACCAACTGCAAACTGTAGTCAAAGAAGTTGGCGTGTTCCAACAAGATATAGTCAAGATGAACCACAATTTAGGCTTCGGATACAACACTAAACTTTGGTTAATTTAAAATGGGAGCAGGATATTCTCCTGGCGGGCACAACAGGGAATAGTGCACAAGTCCATGCCTTTCAGAAGTCCGTAATCATGGTTTAGTGTTATGTGCAAACTGGGCCATTGTCTTCAGACAGTGAACCATGTGCAGCACGATCCTATTTATGCTTTCAAGAAGTAAATCCTACAGTAAATCCTACAGTTTCAGTGAGGTTTATGTTCAAGTATGTGGGCATCAGGTTTAGACCTAAGAAGCTACAGTTAGCACTGTGTATAAACCATGGATTTGGCCAGGCAGAACCTAAATAATAAACATCAAATGCCTTGTCATTTTTAAGTAATGTTCAATAATCCATCTCAAGGGAGATAAAAATTTCATTTGCCATACTTCATATTTCTCTGCATCTCCAAATACTGATATTCACTTATTGCTGTTGCTTTGCACCTGCTTATCATTACAATGGGCTTCATTGTAAGCATTTATCACCACATACAATTTTGATAGAAACATTATATTACAGGATAAATAGATGAATAATGACAGATAAATTATGGCAATCTGTTCGACTAGGATTATAATAGAAAAGAGATATCAGATCTGAGTATACAGCAGCCAGATTTCTTTTTATTATTTTTATTTTTTGTCTTTTAAAGAGCAGTGAGGACTGACAGGTCTTTGGAAAAGTAATACAGTTTGCTATAAGCTTTTAATACCACAACAAAGTCATATTGATTATTAAACCATAAAAAATAAAGTGCTACAAAGTGAAATACGTTTGTGTGTGCAAGTGATGGAAATCTGGTTCAAGGAAAAGATTTACTCAAGAAGACAAATAGTGTTTTCTACCCTGAGATCATTCAATTTGTGTTGAGAAAAATCATCAGGTTAGAATACAACAAAGCAAGTTCTCTGGAGTGAGTGCTTCGTCTTTTAAAAATTACTGTATGCACATTACTTGCTTATTAGAAGAAAACATTTGCCAGTGGTTTTATAATATTCTGTGAAACAGAATAAGTGGTGCTGAATTGTGCAGGTCTAATGGAAATTTGATACCATCTGTTTCCTAGCATTGCTTAAGGTAATTAACATAATTGATCACTGTCCTAAAATATGGCCAGAAGGAATAGGAAAACTAGCTTTTACTAATTAAACCATTTATAGAGAAAAAATATGAGATTTTAATCAAGTCCCTTTCTTGTGGTTCTCTAATACTTTAATTTGTCATTTCTACTTGGTGCTTTGGAAATATCATATTTATAGGAAATATAACATTATCCATATTCATTCAATCAATCAATTTTTATATCACCCTTCACCTGAAGATCACAGGGCAGTTTACAATATAAAAACACAAAAATACATAACATAGTAACAAACAAAAAACAATAACCTCTCCACGCACAGTTTAAAAGGGCATAGATTGCTTAATTAGCCAAAGGCTATATCTTGTGCTTCTGATGTTGCATAAGAATACCTCATGATTTTGTAGTCTGCATTTCTTTTCCTGCTTACATGACCTCTAGAACCCTGGTAAATCTTCACATTGATCTGCATCGTTGCTTACAGCAGTAAGCCTGTATCAGAATCTACTATATTTAGCAAGTGCAATACCTAATTAAATGTTATGTGAGTTTAAAAGTAGAATAAAGCTGCAATTCTATACCCAAAATCAATAGGATCTACTTCTGAGTAGACTCGCCGGCTGGCACTGCAGATCACTTCTTTCAATCGAGCTGTGGCCTATTTGAAACAGATCCATACACACATGCTAAAATGCACTTGTAGAATAGTCCACAATGAGTTTCCAACACAGCAATACATCACTGGCTCATGAGTCTTCTAGGAGAGGCTCCAAAATAGTACCACAGCTTTAATGTACCTTTAATGGGTCTGTTCTAGATCAGGGTTATAGCATCCCCTGAGCTGAACTCAGCAAATGATTCAGATTCTTGGATATGTACAAGGCTGGTAACTTCCTGTAAGCAGAGGTACTGGGGAGACTGCATGGGCTAAACAGTTCTGTTGCAGTTCAAAGAATGTTGCTGTACAGCCGCCACTTAGTGGAATGGCAAGCGAACTCTACCACGTTTCACGGAGAAACGCTGGTTCACTAACACACAGAGGAAAGCAAGTGGCAGAGAGAAGCCATTGCAGAGAATGACATTCAGCCATTGCTACCAGAGCAGCTCCTCCCTCTTAACCTGCCCCTCTTTCCCCACCAAATTGCCAAGTACAGGGGTAAAGCACTGGCATAAAGAACAGTTCAACCCACTCAGCTCAAAGGATGCCATATGGCAGTGACAGAACCAATAAGCAGGTAGGCCCAGATGCTATTCCCGGCTTCTCTTGAACTGTCAGTGGCTAGCAAAAGCTGAGAGATGTATCTCAAACGTGCAACATTTGGGTTCATGTGCAATTGTGCAGGCATTAGCTAGCTGCCTCTAAGTCCTGTCACATTTTCCAAAGCATGTAGTTACCGCCAAAGCCGTATTTAAGAGGAATAATACTCCCTACATCTTGCTTGTGCAAACAAACCTGTAACGGCACCAGTGTTACCACATTTTCCAATAACAGTAGGCTCATAATTTGTTCAAAGAAATTAATTCACTATTTAGTCACTTACACTGCAATCCTATAACACTTACCTGGGAGAAAATTCCATTTGATTCAATAAGTGTGCTTCAGGGTAGACATGTGGAGGGTTGTGTTGTTAAGAAATTAAAGCAAGGATCACCAACATGATGCCCATGGGTACCCATGCACCCACACAGATCTTTCCTGGTGCCCACAGGATCCCCTGCCTCACTCAACCAGTGTGTGTGTGTTTGTGTGTTTGTGTGTGTGTGTGTGTGTGTGTGTGCACGTGATACCCATAACAGTTTCTCAAGCTGAAATGTGCGTGCTGGCGCAAAAAAGGTTAGCGTCCCCTGAATTAAGCTACTGTCCTGCTAGCAGTTACAGTACCTAGTTATTTACAGTGAACATTGATTATAAAGTGTTACCTTCACCAAATTAAACCACATCCCCGAGTCAACTCTTAAATATTAGTGAAGATTGCTCCTTCCCTTGAGCAAAAGCACAGTGTCAGATTTTAATTTGTAATTCATGTATTAATAATTGCTGTGATATTTGTACAGTCAAATGAAACATGTTGCAACCCAGGATGACATTTCAGTATTCAAATTCATCTAACTAAGAGTAATCTGAATTCACAAGACCTACAATCAAAGAGAAAAGCGACAAGTGCAAGGAGAGTGATAGATAGATGAAAGTACTTTTGACAAAAGCTGTGAAGTGAGTTCCCACTGAGGGATGATTTTCGCTAGTCTCCAGGTATAACATTATGCACACTGATGAGCTGATCAACAGTACAGAACTTCTACCCAGCTGTAATCAAGAGTGATTGATGGTTGGGACAAAAAAAGTTGATTATCATGACAAGACCACTGATGCAGAGAAAATAAGCAGCGCTGGAGAAAGGAGAAACCCTATTCTCAGAATATCCCTAAAGACTTCTTTATAAGGCATACAAGAAGGCGTTTTATGCCTTTAACAATGTGCTCCAGTACAAATGCATCCTATTTATGCAGCAGTGTCCCCACCAACTACACACTTAAGCCTGCAGAAACCTAGCAGAACAAGATTTGTAAGTCATTTCACTCGAAACTCATTTTTTCAAAGCTCTATCTATCAAGAGTGCAGGTCAATACTATGAATACACCTGTATGTTTGTTCTTGCAGGAAAAAAGCATATTTCTGAGAGCTGCAGGGGACTCATTTGAAACTGCCTTTTTGGATTTCATCTGCAGAAGCAGTGAGTCCCTGATGGCAATTTTAGACCTTTAAATGCTTCATTTTCAATTCATATCAAAACAGAAGCTTAATCCAAAGTGACATACCTTTATAAATATTGTTTCAATGTGAATAAAAATACACTTAGCTCAAGATAAGCAAAGCTTAACGTTGGTATTTAGTTCAGTTTCCAAATTGCACTTTTCCAGCATGTATTAATATGAGCTCTGAGAATCTGAAACACTATTCCAAGTAAATATAGTCAGCAACGAAAATTCAGCACCATAGATTTTTGCACTGAAATTGGTCCATACAACTTACACTATGTCCAACGTACACAATAAATGATGACTAAATGAAGCTGTGTAAATGTGCCAATAATATTGCTATTTTAATAATGTGGAGTACAGTATAAACTAATAATAATAATAATAATTTTCTACCCCGCCCATCTGGGCGGCTTTCAACAGAACATTAAAAACAGAATAAAACTTCAAACATTAAAAAATTCTCTAACCAGGGCTACCTTCAAATGTCTTCTAAAAGTTGGAGAGTTGTTTATTTCTTTGACATCTGATGGGAGGGCATTCCGCAGGGTGGGCACCACTACCGAGAAGGCCCTCCGTCTGGTTCCCAGTAACCTCACTTTTCGCAGGGAGGGAACCGCTGGAAGGCCCTCGGAGCTGGACCTCAGTGTCCGGGCTGAACAATGGGAGTGGAGTCGCTCCTTCAGGTATACTGGGCTGAGGCTGTTTAGGGCTTTAAAGGTCAGCACCAACACTTTGAATTGTGCTCGGAAACGTACTGGGAGCCAATGTAGGTCTTTCAAGACTGGTATTATATGGTCTCGGCGGCCACTCCCAGTCACCAGTCTAGCTGCTGCATTCTGGATTACAGTAGTTGCAGTTTCTGGGTCACCTTCAAAGGTAGCCCCACATAGAGCACGTTGCAGTAGTCCAAGCAGGAGATAACTAGAGCATGCACCACTCTGGCGAGACAGTCTGCGGGCAGGTAGGGTCTCAGCCTGCATACCAGATGGAGCTAGTAGACAGCTGCCATAGACACAGAATTGACCTGCGCCTCCATGGACAGCTGTGAGTCCAAAATGACTCCCAGACTGCGCATCTGCTCCTTCAGGGCCACAGTTGCCCCATTCAGGACCAGGGAGTCCCCCACACCCGCTCGCACCCTGTCCCCAAAAAACAGTACTTCTGTCTTGTCAGGATTCAACCTCAATCTGTTAGCCGCCATCCATCCTCCAGCCGCCTCCAGGCATTCACACAGGACCTTCACCGCCTTCACTGGTTCTGATTTAAAATTGAGGAAGAGCTGGGTATCATCTACATACTGATGAACACCCAGCCCAAACCCCAGTGGCTTCATATAGATATTAAAAAACATGGGGGAGAGGACGGAACCCTGAGGCACCCCACAAGTGAGAGCCCAGAGGTCTGAACACTCATCCCCCAACACCACTTTCTGGACACGGCCAAGGAGAAAGGAGTGGAACCACTGTATAACAGTGCCCCCAGCTCCTCTAAACGGTGCAGAAGGATGCCATGGTTGATGGTATCAAAAGCCGCTGAGAGATCCAGCAGAACTAGGAAACAGCTTTCACCCTTCTCCGTAGCCGCCAGAGATCATCGACCAGCGCGACCAAGGCTGTTTCAGTCCCATGATAAGGCCTGAACCCCAATTGGAAGGGATCCAAATGGTCCCCATCCTCAGGCGTGCCTGGAGATGTTCAGCAACCACCCGTTCAATCACCTTGCCCAAGAATGGAAGATTTGAGACTGGGCGATAGTTGGCCATATCTGCCAGGTCCAAAGATGTTTTTTTAAGAAGCGGTTTAATGACCACCTCTTTTAGCAGGGCTGCGAGGACTCCCTCACAGAGGGAAGCATTCACTACCCTGCAGAGCCCATCGCCCAGCCCTTCCCAGCTCACTTTTATGTACCTCTTGCCATCAGCCCACCCCACCCCCAATTTGGCCAAACATCCTCAATTGAGAACTTTCTGCCTGGCTCTAGATGCAGAGGGCGGGGGGAGCGAGAAGGAATGAACTGAGCTAAATTATTCAAATAGTTTTTACGGCACAACATTAGGGCCATCCAGTTTCAGACTGAGTTCAAGTGCTATTACCAGCTTCTAAAATTATGTCTTAGGAAAAACATGATAATGTTTCAAAATTTGCAGCACATGCCTATAAAAGCAGAAGCCATCACATATCCAACTGTGCAAAAATGTATTGGGATGTTCTCAAATTAGTCATGTGTTCTGTATAAACGCAGGGCATTCTCCAATATTTTATTAGGCTTCCTAATACAGAATATCAAGATGTTTGGATGTTCTGTCCGCTTTCTGTGTTATATTGATACGAATGTCAGATATTCACTGAGAATATTCCTAGTATTCCCCCCCCCCTTTTCATTACAGTGGTACCTCGGGTTACGTATCCCTCTGGATATGTAATCTTTGGGTTGCGAACATGGCAAACCCGGAAGTATATACTTCTGGGTTTCGCCATGCGTGCGTGCGCAGAAGCGGTCTGCACGCTGCGCACATGCACAGATGGGTGCCTCCGGTTACGGATGGCCGGGCCTCCGGAACGGATCCCATCCATAACCAGAGGTACCACTGTATTTTTCAGTTGCCAATATATGCCAGACTTTGTAGAAAAGCAAGAAAACAAGGTTGCCATATTCTGAAGAGCAAAAAAGAGGACAAATTTTCTGACTTCTAACAATGGATCGCTATGATGACTCTACCCATGAAAAAGAGGACGTGTCCTGGAAAAAGAGGACATATGGCAACCCTAAAATATGCTAATGTATTACACATGAGAAAATTTCAGGAATGTTACATCCGAGTAGCAAGCCACCGGCCCCCAAACCATGTCCACCTCTTCCCCAAGCCTTTCCCCCCTGCCCCCCGACCCCTACCACATTTGCCTGTGCAGCTGAAGAGAAGTTTCCCAGGCACTGTGGTTTGTTTTCTTCCAGTCAGCCTAGGCACCTATCTGCTCTTTCTTTCCCTCCGTGATCAGCAGGCTTCCATATAACTTTATCTATATAATTCAACCTGTGGAACTGAAATTGCAGAAAGGAGAACCGAAAGAGAAAAGCTGAGCCGATGAGTATCAAGTAATCATATACATTATTGCTCCATAACCATGAGGCAAATGTGAAATAATATCATACAGATTCCATTGCCAAAAAAAGCAAAGCAAAGCAACGCAAAACCCCAAACCCATTATCTCATGCATACATATTTTTAAGAAGATATAAATTATCTACTTACATCCGAATTAAATCTCAACTGGCAAATGTTGCACGATATGATTTGCTTTCTTCTGTGAGGAAGAGGAACCCCAAACGTATGATTTATTACAGCTTTTTGAATTGGGTCCATCTGCAACAAAAGGAGGAGAAATAAAAGCTTTTCTATTCTCTTGGAAGTCTGCCAATTCTGCTAACAATGCTTAATGGAATTTACATACTGCCAATGGATGGTATCCAACCAAGCTTTACACAGAGTAGACCCATTGAAATTAACAGACTTATATTAGCCATGTCCATTAATTCAAGTTTATCTACGCTGAGTATGACTCCCACTGGACACAACCCAAAGTCTTATTTTCTTTTTAAACATTAGCAGTACAACCCTTGTAAGTCTTCTTAAAAGTAAGTATCACTGAGTTCAATGGAGCATTCCTTCCAAATAAGTGTTCACAGGATTGCAGCCCAAGATATCACTTTCTATCTGTAAAGATGTAGCAATTTTATTTTATTTTTTAAGCAAAAAATAAGAATTGGGTGCAAATGAAACAAAGAGCTCTGAAGGGCACACTGGACACAAATTTGGAAAATCTCATTGCAAGAAATTGATGGATCCTAAAGAAATGTGCTGAACATTCTGACATGTCAAACTGTTCTTTCTTAACTTTAGTTAGTTACTACTCAAGATCTGAATGTTTCCTCCCTTGCTTCAGTGTTAAAGAAACTCACTGCAACATTCACATATTTTGTGTTTTTCTGGCACAGAAAGTGGGGTCATTTCTCCTTCTTGGCTCTTTTGTGTGTGTCTGCAGTAACTCTCAAGTGGGAAGAATATGGCGAAAGAAGCATGCTATAACAGAAATTAAGATAGAAGACTCAAGGGAAAATAGAAAAGAACAAGTAGTAGAATGGATTATTGTGTCAAGGACTCATTGTGCAGTTACTTTTAGCTCTCGCTTGCTTCACGAGATTTCTGAATCATTAAGATTTTTTGATGTTTAAATATTTATTATTGAGCAATGAGAGACATATTTTGCATTTTATTTGAAGTGCAAAAAAGGATAAATATATCACAGATTCAAAGAAAAATGACAAGTTCTTTATTTTTGCAATATGGCCAACCTATTTCGGCGACAAATGCTTTCCTTGTTTCTTCGTGAAGCAATCTCAAAACTTTCTGTTCTCAAAGACTAATAGGGCAGGATCAGTAATAATAACAAAAGCAGAAAGGCATGGAAGAAGAAACTATCACCACACATGTCGCTACCCATATTGCAGAACACTGCTCCACAGAGGGAAAACAATAGGGCTATGCTTGTCTAAGCATGCATGGACTGCAGTGCAATCAAGACTCAAGCAGTTGAAAATGGCCACAAAAGTGGCAGTTGGGGGGAAATGGGAAGACTACAGAGGAAACACAGGAATGAAGTGGATCTGGAGTTATGTCATCTGAATTCTTCGGAACAACTGAATAAGAGAACTGAATATGGAGACCTCCAATTTGCCACCCCATTTGCTGGTGGTGGATTGGGACAAACCATTTTGGAGGGAGTGCTAGGCCTAATGAGCACAGCAACTCTTCTCAGCAGATCTTGCCCCTATGAGGCAGTTGTGGAGACTGAAGGTCCCCGCATTCCCACAGCTGCCTAAGTCTCCTCCTTCCCCGGGTCCTTCCCCAGCAACCTGAGACTACGCTGGTGTGCCTGTCTCTGTTGCTCCCTCTTCATACCTCTTCTGGTCCTGGGAGACTGGGGGGTGGGGGCAGGGAGCTTGCCATAGCAGCAGGGGGCGGCACCCTGGCTTCTTCACCAGCCTGACTCATCTCTGCCTCTTGGCCTCCCTCGTCTCCTGCTTCCACTTCCAGATTTCTCTCTGCCACAAACTCTCCCTGCTCACTAAACCCTGTTACCTCTTCAGCTTTCTACACCACCACCTCCCAGTCTTCTCCCTGTTCTCCATCTGACCACTTATTGTCATCCCACCACCAATTCCTGGGCTCTGCCTGAGCTTTCTTTCCTTGGGGATTCCCCAGCTGGTGCATCCCACCATTCCTCTGCTTTCAGTCAGTCCATGACACCAGAGGGGGTGGGGGTGGGGGGAAGAGAGAAAGCATTGTTGTCTCTATGGTAAGTCTCCCAACCCCACTCCAAATGACAGGAATTGCTTTATACCACCTACTTTGGGTTCCTTTAACTCCCTTTTGGGGGGTTTGCCTGAAATGCCCATCCCAAATCAGGTGAACCTCAAAACAGTGGCAAAAGGAATATCAATTCAAGCCCAGACCTAGTAGTAATAACTGCAAGAACCCTTAAATCTGAATTTAATGCCAACTCATTGAATCAAATTCTGCATTCATGATCTCTTAAAACAGAATCCATGGCCATTTTTCAAGCACAGATATGAAACACATGAGTCAGTTAGCTTTTCTATGTATGGAAGGGATCCTAGGAAAAGCAAACATCTTTTGAGATCAAACACTATAAATAGGACACGAGAACATTTATTATTATGGTACTGATTATGACCCGGGACTGACTGCACATCAAAGGCATAATAACCTAGCCCCTGGTTCCAGAAGATGCCACCCTGCATCCCAACAGAAAAATCTACTGGGCTTACCTATGTCAACCGAAGCACACAAAAATTTCCTATACTGTACTCACAAAGTGTATTTCTGTTATAAAGGATCTAGGATTCTACAGGCTACAAAATATATCTCTAAAATGTGAACCTCATGATTTGTGCTTGTAGTTCTATATGCAAAGAGGTTTGGATGGCAGCCAAAGTGATTAAGAAAAGCCGGTTCAGATGCAGAAATCTCTACTCTGCCAATTGCTGTTTGATACAGCAAGTCAGAATTGCTTTTCCAAATATAACTCCATAAATCCCAGTCCCTAACAAAAGTCAGAGCAGACGGGCAAGTGAGGGTGAGTGCACTAGAATTATATTAGGCTCTAGGATTTTCTCCTAGAGTATTTTTGTGGGGAGGGGGTGGGGAAGGCTGCCAACCCATAAAGTTTTAAATAATTATTAGGTAAGTGCCCAAATGTTTGTTACAGGAAAGGGATGCTGGCAAGTGGACCAGACACACACTCTCACCCATACACATTTGTGAAGTCTGAGAAACTGAGATAAAAAAAGGGCGGGGAATATGAATGGTCAGCTTGAATCACATGAACAAAGTAAAAGAAATGGACCATCAGGACAGATAATGTGGAAGATATTAGAAATCTGATCAGTGTTTGATTATTTAGAAACATATTCTCAACAATCTGTATATAAAGATAGCAGGCATTATAATTCCTTATTCTTTTCTCTAACTTTTCCAGGAATCTGCCTGTGAAACCGCTAAATGTTTATTCAAAGCCCTTGCCTCTGCATTTGAAATCCTATTTTTTGGAATAACCTCATGGTTTTAGTGCAGCATGCAAATAATCCTGCAAGTTGTCTATAACCATTTTTCAGTCTCATCAAATGGTGTCTGGGCTCTAACCATGTGAAAAGCACAAGGGAATATATGAATGCTATGCTATGAATTGCCAATAGTATATTTATTCTGTAATCCCCTCCATCACCACGTTTGTTCCATTCAGGTGCTTTTTAAAGGTTGCAAGCCTACATGCACTTACATGGCAGTATATTCCATTAAACTTAATGGGGCTTACATCTGAGTAGCAGGGTGCCAACAGGATTTGCCTGAGTAAACATTGCAGGGTTGGGTTTTGTCTCAACACAGGTATTTTGTCTACACAGGTGTAGGCTTAAACTGGATCCTTTACTTAATAATATTACTTGCTACAACAGAAGCAAGGAAGAAAGGTGAAAGAGAAAGTAAACTCACAACAAGTTATGGGCCCAAGCATATCCAAGAGTTCCCAGAGTCATCCTTATGACTTACTTGTAGCTGCCTACAAGGGAACTTCCAAAAATGCCTGCTGACCTACAGTTGGTAAGACTAAGCCTTATAGCTATGTCTGCCATCCTTGAGGTGAGACAAAGCACCTACTCTGCAACTTAGAATAAAGGTGGCATGTATTTCGCTCCACTGGCAAAAGGGGCATACAACTTGGACACAGATGATTTGGCCACTATACTCCCTGATCTACACTCTACATGGGTCTGCCACTGAAGATAACTTAGAAACATCAACTGGTCACCGCCCCCCCCCAAAAAGAGCCAAAATACTTTCTGGGGTACCTCGTTTCCAATTAAGGATGTTCAAATGAATGTTTAAAGCCCTAAACAACTTAGCCTCCATCTCACAGAATCAAAGTTGGAAGGGGACCTGAGAATCATCTAGTCCAACCCTCTGCAGTGCAGCTGCCCCTTACGGGGATCGAACCTTCAACCTTGGCGTTGCCAGCACCACACTCTAACCAGCCATCTAAATCAGGCATAGACAACCTTGGCCCTCCAGATGTTTTGGGACTACAACTCCCATGATCCCTAGCTAACAGGACCAGTGGTCAGGGATGATGGGAATTGCAGTCTCAAAACATCTGGAGGGCCGAGGTTGCCTATGCCTGATCTAAATGATGGTGTCCTCTCTACAGACCTTCTGAAACCTTAAGATTGGCAGAGGGGGGCTCTTGGTAGTTTTGCCATACTAGGTAGCTTGGGGGTGGTTGCCCGGGAGAGGACATTCTTTGTGACATTGTGGAAATCCCTTCCCACTTTCACTATGCAGATTTTTTGTATGCCTAACCTATTGAATGCCTGCCTGTTGAAAAGCAAGAGCTTTGCTCTCCTTCAGTGCCAACATTGACCCATGTAAACAACCCAAGTTTAATGAGTTGAGTGAACCGGTTACATCACTGTAGGTCTTTGTTCAATTGCTCCTAGGCTAGCAATGCTACGTTCATTGCAAGACCAGGCATGCCGTTTCTGATTGAAGAGGTCAGGAGTCAAAAGAGATTTAAGATTTACAGCAACCAAGGTTCAGGTGCACATGCTTGGATAAATTCCAGATTAAACTGTTAAACAGCAAGTAGTGTATTCTAAGAGTATGTGTTGTGATTATTTATTTATACCTCATAATAACTGCAGCAATACTCTCAGCAAAGGTCAAAAAGCCACCCTTCTCTTTTGTTCTTCTTTCTATTTCTGAGCAAAAAAAAGGCTTTGAAGCTTTGTCATGGATACACCCATTTAAGAATTTAAACCAGCAACAACAGCCCATCCCCAAGGATTGGCCTATTTTTCCTCTCAAGGCTGGGAAAGCATTTATTCACACACACCCTCTCTATACGTTGCTGCTACTATCAACTTCCCCTTCCTACCCCAGCCACACATACACCAAATTTTCTTTATTCAATAAAAATAACCAACACACCAAGAGACTGGATTACCGTGGAGTGGGCTTCAGGGTTGTTCTGCATTACTCCTCCCTCTCTCAGCTCCCCCCACCCCCAAATGTAGAATATCAACACTGGGTGAATTTGCAGAGCTGATGTAACCCATTATTCTCAATCACAACACCCCCCTCTCAAAATATGGATAGTGATAACCTCCAACATTCTGCATGAAAATAGGGATATTCTGTGGTTTAGAATGAAATGTCTCTATTTTCATGAGGAATGTTGGAGGGTACTATGGAGGTAATATGGTGAGTTTTATTTGTATTTGTGTCAACAGGGTAATTTTTGGAATAGTAACATGGGGGGGGGATTAAATAAAATCTGAGTGGGGGAAAACCATGAACTTCTACTTTTGCTGCTACCTTTTACTTTAGTCACATAGCCATAGCTATACTGAAATGCACCCCAGATTTGTCAATTATTTCTCTGGCCAACAACCACTTCTGCACCAGGAAAGACAGGAGTGCGGGGGTGGGCAGCTTCAAATGAGGGGAAGTACTGGTAATTCTCCATTGTCTGAATCTAAAGAAAAATCTAGAGTGACCCACATATAAAAGAAGCTCATAGAATGAGTTCAAAATGACACACGTCCATTGTTTAGAGAAATGAATCCTGGGTCATTTTGAAGCCGTTTGAGGGTTGTAAATTTCTCTATAAGCATTAATCAGTAGAAACTCTGAACACTCATTGGCTAAAAACATTGAAAGGCAGGAGGAGGGTGGAACCTCGTATTACATGAATATAATTTAAAAGGACATGGATATCCGTGAATATCAAGGGTTTCACCAGTACAAAACCGATATGGACAACCACCTCAGACCAAAAGCATGCCCACACCATGCAGGTATATCTCAATAAAGTATCTCCAGCATTATACCTACAACAACTATCAGATAATTTCTTATCTTTAATCTCTTCCTCATGAAAAAACAAAACTATGCAGCCCTGTTCATTAAATGTAACAAACTATAAAAAGTAAAGGTAAAGGACCCCTGACAGTTAAGTCCAGTCGCGAACGACTCTGGGGTTGCAGCGCTCATCTCGCTTTACAGGCCGAGGGAGCCAGCGTTTGTCCGCAGACAGTTTTTCCGGGTCATGTGGCCAGGAGCAGCGCATGGAAATGCTGTTTACCTTCCCGCCGGAGCGGTACCTATTTATCTACTTGCACTTTGACGTGCTTTCAAACTGCTAGGTTGGCAGGAGCTGGGACTGAACAACAGGAGCTCACCCTGTCGCGGGGATTCAAACCACCGACCTTCCGATTGGCAAGCCCAAGGCTCAGTGGTTTAAACCACAGCGCCACCCGTGTCCCCATAACAAACTATAGCTAAGATCATTTCCACTGCCACTATATGTAGAATCTGGAAACATGACCTTCAGATTTTCTACTGAGCATGCATGAGGCCAGTGGACCCAGTTCCATTTTCCCCCATCTGCATGTTCATTTCCACAGATATGTCACATGAGCAGAGCTCACATTGCTGAATATTAACATTAAGATTTAAAGCTATCAAACCCTGGATATAGCTACAGAGCACGCTAAATAAAGTTTGCATTGCTGATGAGAGGGAGTGCCTACATCGTGCACAATCAGCAGATAACCTGGTCTGTCGATCCACAGGGTCATGTTAATAATTATTTCTAGAAACGCACATAATGTTTACCCAGGACATCTCTATGCCTGTGAAACACAGCTGGTTTTCTCAGTACTCTATCTACCAGATCAATAATCAACATTGGGAATAAAGAAAGGAGCCAGCAGAGGGATCTTGCTTGTCAAAATACCTAATAATTGAAGAAAAAAGAAATCCCTATACAGTAAACTCATTTTCAATACAGATGAGAACCAATGATGCCAAGCTCTTATAAATGCATGTTCTAGATGTGCTGTCATGCATGACTCATCCCTTTATAGCTGATTTATTCAGTGTTGCTTCAGTAATTATGATAAATAATTAGGCAGTGATTTGAAATTCGACATAACACGTTATAGCATTTTTACATATTTTTTATGAATTGCTGCTTCTGGTCGTATCAATGAAAAGTGTGACACTATGATAAACTGATTCTCACACATTTGAGATAGAAATACGTATCTGTTTGAAGCCATCAAATTCAGCCAGAAAAAAAATCTGTCATCTATAGATAAAGCAACGTAATGAGCAGCTGCTGTCTCAAATGTTCCTCTTTTTGTGAAGGCAATCAAACTCCCCACCCCTTCCGTAAGTATAAAGCCACCTCAAACTCTGTGGTGTTCAACTTTTTCATATTAAAGCTGTTAGTATCTGAAGCCTTGTGATAAACCAAGCAGATGCCCTTCTTGAAAATTGCGTTTTAGAGGTACTTAAATTATCATATCACTACATCATCAAAAATTATTTCCTAATCTTTACGATCACTTTCTTGTATGCTTCTAAATTATTACATTAAATGCTAACATTTTGTACTTGGGGTAACACACCTATAATTCCCATGCTCACAACCACACTTGAACCATCAACTAAATCCCAGTGTGAACACATGGAAACGGCGGGGGGGGGATAAATTTGCGAAGGAGAAACGTGCTCCTTGTGTTCAGCAAAATGAGGGGACAGAATGCTGGTTCTACCACTTCAAGCTGAAGTTTTTTGGGGGTCGCTGTGGGTTAAACCACAGAGCCTAGGGCTTGCTGATCAGAAGGTCGGCGGTTCGAATCCCTGCGACGGAGTGAGCTCCCGTTGCTCGGTCCCTGCTCATGCCAACCTAGCAGTTCGAAAGCATATCAAAGTGCAAGTAGATAAATAGGAACCGCTCTGGCGGGAAGGTAAACGGCGTTTCTGTGCGCTGCTCTGGTACGCCAGAAGCGGCTTAGTCATGCTGGCCACATGACCCGGAAGCTGTACGTCGGCTCCCTCGGCCAATAATGTGAGATGAGCGTCGCAACCCCAGAGTCGGTCACGACTGGACCTAATGGTCCTTTACCTATTTTTGAATATCTCCTTCTATTAGAAACAAAATAAAAAAAATCCTTCCAGTAGCACCTTAGAGACCAACTAAGTTTGTTTTTGGTATGAGCTTTTGTGTACTCTTTTCTTGCCATTACTCTTTTTGGCCATGTGCCAGTAGCCACACTATTTCAGGCATCCCTCTACCTGTAGTGACACAGTAATAGCACTACTCAAAGGAAAACATCAACCAGTGTGGTGCGATCACAATCACATACATTTACTCTCCAACACTTAATTATCTTGCACATACCTATGCTATTTGGCTGCTTACTTCAAAGGATCACTTACTGTAGATGCCAATTAAATGGTACAATTCTGTTACACACACATGTAACAAAACATCAAAGGTATGACGATTGGATGTCGTCCAACACATCAGAATTCCCCAGAAACTGGCTCCCAAACAAGCAAATCCTAAGCTTACTTGGATGGGCAAAAAAGGAGAAGAAAAAAAGATTGAAATAATAATTAAAGTGTCATGAATGTTTTCAAGTTTATTGTGAATTTCTGAACAAAAAGCTGCGAAGGGTAATGAGCATTACATAACAGTTCCCAGTAGGATGTTTTACATGTGAAAGATCTTCCTAGGCTAGACCAAATGCAGTAATTGGCATTTAATGACTTTACTGCCTTTAATCATTCATGGCAAACTAAAACAGTATCTTTGCCAGACACAAAACTTGCTGTATGGACTTTATTAATTTCTGTGCAACTGGGCCCTGCAGGGAATATTCCTACGAATGACTAAAGGTCTTCAGGGACCATTTACTATGTACACAGCTACTTCAGAAATGTGATTATCTAAATAGAAATATTGCTACAAACTGATTTTTTTTGGGGGGGGGGAGGTCCTACTAGCACCCATGCCTATCATGATTCATACAACGCTAATAAAATACTATGCCATTATTCCAAAGAAGCGATGGAAATGTAAAATACAGCCAGCGCTGAGTTATTTAAACAATGATGCCTATCAATAGGCCAGATGGGATTAGTCTTTAGGGGGTTTTTGTTTACAAGTTTTGTAGGCTACCTTTTAGGGTCATGTCTTCACAAGACAGCTTCCAGTAGATAAAACACAATACATAATTGAAGTAAAAAACAACAACACCAAAATAACACAAAACACCATAAAACAATAGTATCACCAGACAATCATTAAAAGACCTTGTCTGATTATTTCCCAACATATGATGGGGAGGAGGAGGAAGTGTATACCATACCATACCATACCATACCATACCATACCATACCATACCATACTGTACCATATTTATTTATAGTGTCATAGACTTACTGCAAAATACAACTGAAGTAACACCCGAAATATACTTCACCATCTCCCCCAAATACACCTTAACCTCTGGGAAATTGACCACATGATATTAACCTATGCATGTTCAACTGTTCACAAGTAAATCAGTTCCAATATTGCACCCCACGTGAACGACCAGTGGTGTCAGAAGTGAGACAGGCATTAGGTAGAGGCAAGGCATGCTCTTGTTCTCCATCACACCATTAGAGGAAAAGTGAGACAAAATATCATCTGTGACTACAAGATCCTGGCTCTTTTCAGTGTCACTGCCATCTACTTCAGGTAGCATGAACAGACTTCTGGATTTATTAGAAGAGTTTGCTGACTCTGAGTTCAGCCTAGATTATGAGGTGATTGGGGGTGATTCAGGTGAGGTTTTTACAGTCCCAGGTTGGATTGTGTGGTTCACAAGGCATCACAAGGTGGATCAAAGACCACCTAATTTCCTGAATCACTCTATGGACTTGGGCAGGCATAGGCAAACTCGGCCTGCCAGATGTTTTGAGACTACAATTCCCATCATCCCTGACCACTGATCCTGTTAGCTAGGGATGATGGGAGTTGTAGTCCCAAAACATCTGGAGGGCCGAGTTTGCCTATGCCTGGACTTGGGTGTCCAAAAGAACACAGCAACTTGCCATTTAAAATAGAGTGAACACTGCATCTTGTTTTATTAAAACACACACACACAACCAACCTGACTAGGAAAAGGTACTGAGCTAGTGGAGAGGAGGTGGAGTGGAGAGAAGTAGAGGGATATTTCATTTTGATGGACAGGTCTGTGTTTTAATCACAGTGAATTATATTCCCAGGGCACTGCAATCACAGTGATTTGTGGGAGGCATGTTTGCAAAATTTAAGAGAGTAGAGACATTCCGCCTTTTCTCCCCCTCTGTTCAGTTGTACAGCTTCTTGTGATTTATTTGCTCCGTTTCATACTAACCCCTTTCTGTTTTTCAACAAACATCTGCTTTAATTGTTACTTTTTATTCCATTTGTTTTAAACTTCTCTGAGATTTTCCATACCTCTTTTGCTGCATGCATTTATTTCCAATATCTTTTTTCCTGGCTTTATATTACTTGTTCCTCCTGTCTTCGATCGTAGTTACGGATTCATTACATTGAATTCTGGCTGTCCAACATTATTAGTAAAGTTATTATTAAATTGCTCTCCCTTCACTTTTTAACCACTCAGCTAAGCCTCCTTATCCCTTAAGTAAGCTCCCAGTTGTGTTGGTCATTGATAGCCTACTATGACCCACTTACCTTGGGGCACCTCTATCATGTTACCAGTTTTCAGGCTGAGTGCCCACAAAACCCTACAGGTGGTTAAGTGATTTTTATTTCATTCATCCCACAATGTTCTGCCCTCATTCTGAAAGTTGGGGAGCTTTTTCCCCTTAGATGGAGCAGCCATGAAGCCAGGATAGCTCAGTAGATAGAGCACAAGATTTTTAATCTCAGGGTTGTAGGTTCAACAATTCCTGCACTGCAGGGGATGGAATAGATGACCCTTATGGTACCTTCCAACTCTACATTTCTGTGATTCTAAATCATATTCCATTAAAAAAGCATTCTAAATTTAAAAAGTGCTATACTTTTTCTTTTTTAATAAACCATTCTAAAAGGTTCCTTCATGAAAGCCTTTGGGAAAATCTGCCTACAATTTGGCAGGCATAGACTTTGTGCCCACAAATTTCACCCACTTCAGTGATGAAAGATCCCTGCCCCCTTTAGTTGAGTGGGGAACAGAGCTTCAGATAAGCCTGTCCTTGTGAAATGATCACTGTAACTAACATTCTGAAAGGCAGCAAGCTTCATCCCCTCAGAATTGGCAACCATGATTACAACGGCATCAAACTCTGGCAGAAACCTTACACACATACACACAATCCTGGCTGAATCTTAATGGAATTTGGCAGATTTAATCCACTCTGGAGGAGCTGCAAATTTTCCTGCAAATTTCATCCACTTATGAGAAGAAGGAAAACAGCTAGTGTCAGTTTTAGGTTCCCCATTATAGTAAATGTGGGAAGGACAGGGTTTTGACTTTAACAAACTTATTCAGATCCAAATAACAAGTCAAACTGAAAAATCAGAGCAATTCCAATCCATTGTTTTATATTATTTATTATTATTATTTAATATTATTATTATTATTATTATTATTATTATTATTATTATTTATACTGCCTTTCATCACAAGATCAGCATCACTATTGATGCCAATATAAGGTGAATCTTGTGGCTGTTGCACATTCCTAGTATTTATACAATTTTTGTATACATATATATTTTAAAATGCGTGTGTGTCCAGTACCTGATACTGTGTGAACTGTATACACCTTTGAAGAAGCTGATGTTGAGTGATGTCTCCTGAAATCCTACATAACAACTTGTTTCCAAAAATTTGCTCTAAAAACTATGTTAGCTGCCCATTAAATGCCAAAAATGATCAGGAAGACAAATGAAATCAGGCAATATGTGGTTTCTATAAGAAGCAGAATTGGACCCAATGCTTCTAAGTCCTATACATTCAGTTTCTTTAAAAACAAAACAAAACCCTGAGAAACAGAGAGCAGAGTGAATTAAAGCAACAGAAATCTGAACTAACATTTAAAGAAAGATACTATCTCTCTTCTTGGCAAAAGAAAAAACGCAAAACGAGATGGTTAGCAAGGGTAATGGAAAGATAGCATAAGGCTTTGATTCTGTGGCTGTATCCGAGATCTGTTCAGTCACAAACTCCTAATCCATTTCAAACTCAACAAAAGTTCTCCTTCAATTAAAAACCTATGGATAACCTATTTATCTTGCAGAACCATGCTGCTTCTGTTCTAACATGTTTGCCAGCCTTCAGTCTCCTTGTAATTAATAAGGTTCAATATGGTAAGGGGTTTAAATAGCATCCTTCCATTCTCTCTGCCCACTATGAAGTGGAAGCCACACAGCAATATAATACTTCAATTAGCCATAAGAACATTCAGCCTAAATGGTGCCTAAAAGACTGGACACATTTGTGAGCCGTTGGGCAAGAGAGGCAAGAGCGGGAAAATCCTTGGCTCTGATTGGTTCATTCCGAAGGCTCTGATTGGTTCATTTCGAAGGTGACGAGGTGAGCAGGGCTTGATCCCTATTTAAGGGACAATCCGCCTTCCCTCCACTCTCTCCATTTGCAGCATCATCTGACCTCCCTCCCTGTCTCCCAGTGTGCTTCAGGATCACAACTAGGGAGCAATGTAGGAATTTTTCTGAAGAAATTGCTTCATTCTGTCTGTCCTGAATCCACAGATGCCCTAGTTATTTCATTGGATGAGCCCAGGTTTTAGAATTCTGAGTGATGAATAAACATTTCTACCTGCTTTTTCAACACCATGAATCAAAGGTGGAAAAAATGCATGGCACAAAGTCTCAAAGGTTTTGGTATACAAATTCAAATTTCTTTATTTACGGCCATAGGCCCACAGGAAAATAAAATAAAATAAAAATAAAATTGAGAACCATATACAGTTTATACAACATCACTTTAACAATTTAGATAACAATAGATTGGGTATGATTTATCGATTTAAAGTCAGCAAGCAGGTTAGTACCATGTGAAAGTACCCTATGTGGTGCACATGAATGGCAGCAGGGGAAATGTTGGGACGCAGAATGGATTGTATGTCCCTCACATAAAACATAGGTTTGTATTTCATATCATGGAAGTATTTCCTTCGATATTCCATTCTGAACAAGTTTCACTACTGACAATGCACTCTATTGCTCCTCCCCCCCTGCTCTTCCCCAAAGCATCCTTCAAATATAGTGTATTAGATCATTTTATCATGATTTTCAATCAGCTGGAAAAGAAATCTGATTGTCCATGCCTTGGAATTCTATGTAGCTTATGACCGAAGGTGAATTGCCTGCATGCGAAGCCAAGACCAGCAACAATGCAAACAAGCAAAATTTATTGTGAAACCCCGGGGATCAGTTTGCAGCATTTCTAATGCTGTTAAGAGCATACAGTTTCCCGGAGAGACAAACTCATCTGAACTGCAAAGGAGGTTCAGTATAGCAATAAAACCATCAAAGATTTATTCAACACAAAAAATTGGATTGAACCAGCCCCCCCCCCCCAACCATGACCTTTTCGTAATCAAACTGCAATAATAATGTAAACAGGGCCAAGAGGCTGGGGGATCTCCGGCGAAATAAACATGTTTCTGTTTCAACATAAAACATTAGAACTGAAGATTCCTAACATGTCATGCAGGCTCTGTTTGTGTACTCTACTCTATGCTGTCAGCCTGCACGTTCCATAATTATTACTGTGTTTACAAATGCAAGGGTGTGGAGTCAATCGGATCCCTTGTCTGCTACAACCAGTTAGCTAAGCATGGGTTTATATCCTGTTGTGAAGTATTTTAAAGTAGTAACAAGTTAGGTTTCACTTTTGGAAAACAAAAACAAAACAGCTGCCCTCCACAGGGCAGTGTGGGGATTCTGTATATGTGCACCATGCATAGGTTGTGCTTTTCAGTAGAGAGAGAGATTTAGGAACTGGATAGGAAACTATGCTGCTCTGAGCATCCTATTATAATTCTGCAGAATGGAGCTATCAGTGTCAGTCTCAGCACAGCACGCTGTCATTATGTGGATCTTCCCATCCCACTCTCACCAGGCATATGCTGCTCACATAATCTCACAGGCTAGCCCAAATAACGAATCCAGAATCTACTGAACATTTACACAACCAAGAAGCTTTTTTCAAAGTAGAGCTTTGGAAAAGTATTGCACAATGGCTATGGTGCCACAAGAACTGGTATAAGCTACTGTAATTTCAATATCCATTATATATCTCCACTTTACTTCTTCTGTGGTTAGTGAGAACAACCCATGACCACACTATGGTTTCATATCATGCTGTGATATGATATGAATATCCCAAGTTGAGATATCCCAAGGAGAACTGCAGGATATCTGCAGGATATCAAATAGAGCCTTGCAGGAAGAAGATAGGAGGGAAGAGGAAGTGTGTGAGCTCTAGGCTTGACACAGCTCATGCCTATATTGAAGGGACGATGGCTTACCTGTGGCCCTCAACATGTTGCTGGACTATAACTCCCATCAGCCCCAGCCAGCATGGCCAATGGTCAGAGACGCTGGGATTTCTAGTCTAGCAACATCTGGAGAGTTAATCCCTGCTATCATGGAAAACCATGGTTTCCTATTATGCCTGAATGTAACCCATGATTTCAAGTACTCCATAACTTCAGGATCAGACTATGTTTTACCAGGGCTTCCCCCCCTCCTCAGGAGGGCGCCATTGCCATCATAAGAGAACAAGGGAAGCATTCATGGTGAGTTGCGGTGCCTCTTTTTTCTAGAAAAACAGCACCGTGTTTTACTAACATAGGTAGCTAAAAAGTAATTTGGGTTTTTCTTTCTTTAAGTAAGGATATGGGAGGGATCAGATTTGCATTGCGAGCAATTGTGCAGGGTAATTCCTATTGGTGAAATAGGACCTTCCCCCCATCCTGACCAGGTCTCATTGTAGCAGTGGAGGAGCTTGGGGCTCAAATTTCAACGACACCCTGTGCAACACCAAAATTCACCCCCCACCTCTCACACTCCATTCTAAATAATAGTTGTAGTGCCCCCGAGGCTCCACGGCGGTCACACTCTCCTAATTCCGCCACTGATTGCAATGTGATGGAGGGGTATTTTTTGCTTGAAAAAGAAAGATTAAGAGAGATCAGCTTGAGAAAGAAAGATTAAGCCTACCCTCCCCACATGCTGTGGCTAGCAGTCTTAACAGGTCTTCAGATCATTCCAACTGGAGCATCTTAAATTATTGAGAAGGCACTAGCTCAGGGGTAGATCATATATTTAGCATTCAGAAGGACCCAGATCGATTATCTCACATCCAACAACCAGAAAATTACAATTAGAGAACACACGATGTACTAAGAAATGTACAACTAGCTGTTGCATTAATGCTCCTTGAACAGCATGAACATATTGCTAATGGTGGTCAATTTCTATACAAATACCCTGTAATTGCACTTGTTAAAAGCTGGACATGGTATGCTGCCATGGGGGAGGGGCACAAAAATGAAAAATGACTGGTACACGATGCAGGTTAATTGTTAAGAAAGAAAGAGTATCTGGCTTCTCTTCTCATCTACAGCACTTACATTGATGCAAACAAGGAAAAAACCCAAATCTTCAAACCAGCATGCTGAAAGTCTCGTATTTCTATAATTATGCTTTTGCTGTCTAAGATTAATCAGGCAAGTTAATGATGCAAAAAATTACATTTATAATCCAGTCTGAATACAGCTGTACAGCAAGCTAAGATCTAAGTGCTATTAAGGTAAATGGAATTAATGGGCTGTCCCTGGCCATCTTTCTATCTATCACTTACTAATTAACATTATTCTGTAAAGAATAATTTGTGGTGAGAAAAATATACAAACCAAACTAGGCCAAATTTGCAATGGACAGCGTTGTTAATGGATTGTCCTACAGGTTGGTACCAGATGGTACACTGGGTTTAGTTTGTCAGAAACTGCCATCTGGGACTGAAATTAAAGAAAAACCTTTTATGCACTTTATTATGGAGGCAAGTTATCTCCACCACAGATGAACTTGGGAGATAACATCCACTTCAGCTAATAACCAAAGGGTCAAGTAGGAGATGGTAGAAAAAGTAATCTTAGATGTATGCTTGTTATAGTTGGGATCATATCTTGTTCTCCATCACAAGATTCAAGGGGAGCCTCGGGTTGTGTTGGCTTGTTCGATTTCTCCACTTTTTTGATCTCATCACTGTGGGGAGATATCAATATCTGAATCAGGAGATCCCAATTCAGGAGGTTTTAAAAGGTGACTTAATGCAGGTATTTTTCAGGTCAAAGAGCTGGTCTGGATATTTCATAAAAGTGTTATGGGCAGCACAAAATATCAGTTTCACAGAAGAAAAACTGGTGGTGCTCAGAACCCCCCTTCCCTCAAAGAACAGGCAAAATACATAACTCACAACTAATAAAACCGACAAAAAAATTGACAACCTCCCCCCCCCCAAAAAAAAACCAGATACCCAAGTAAAATGCAAGTCACTAGTTTATGAAACACTGTTTTTTCTACAGAACAGAATCCAAGATTACTGGGATTGAAACAATCCTAATAATACACAAGATACAAATCCCTCTTTAGATCAATCCTCTGTTCTCTTGCAAGCCTGGAAGATATCTCCATTCAGACATTTATGACTATCTGCATTAAGAGGAGTACAAGTGCAGAGAAGGAATACACAGAAGGAATTCCAAAACCAATGTCCAACGAGCTCCCCACTGCTTTGGTACACAGTGTTGTGTAAGCACATTGTTTCGCACAGGGGAGGGACTGTATTGCAGCCAAGGTTATTTTTATTAGACTTATTTCTTCTTTTCTTCATGCATGGGAAATGGTAGAATAGAAACATTCCAGAGTAATTAAAATCTTAAATGAATTATTCAATTTGGTTAAAAATGAAAGGAATTATTTAAATGGTTAGGCGCATTGTCTTATATTTTAGTGACACTGACTTTGCATTTAAATTTCAAATATTCGTTGAGTAGAGGCACTGTTGCACGTTTAAAAATTAAAATTCTATTTTTTTTAAAAATAATAATATACTTTTCTAACTTTATCCTTAATATGCCATTGGGTAAATAAATGAGTAAAGAATCTATGATACTGCCGAAAAAAGAAGAGTTAAGCAAAGAAAAAAGAATCACATTGGCTTGGATTGCGCGCCCTGCTAAGCAACAACATGAAAGTATTGCGCTCTTGGAAAGGAGATCACAGTGTTTTACTCCTCCACAGTCATATTGTTCCTTTGCTGTGCTGTTCTAAGCTGAGCCATGCTTTGGCTTGTTGGTTAGTCTGCAGAAAGCTGAAGTGTGAGTTTGGATTTGGATGACACATTAAGCCAAACCATGGCTTAGCTCATTATAGCACAACAGCAAATTGGCAGAGGAGAAGCGAAACAGTTGTGATCTCCTCTCCTGGAGTTCGTATGGTCCCATTCACATAATAACCCATGGTTTGGCTGCCCGTCGACACAATATAGAGCAGTGCTTATAGCTGTGCGTAGCTTACATGGCAAATAAGGGAACACCCTCCTCAATATTGGTACATCTTTTAATTTTGAAAAAAAGTACGGATTCGTTTATTCGGGATCTTTCATCCTTCATATTTTATGTGCATCTTTTAAATGAGACATTCTGTTTATCAGCTGAATTGCCTGATTATTTTTACTTTCATGCTAATTAGAATATATTTAAGGGCAAGTGCCACAGTTTATGAATTCAGAAGGTTCTGCATGCTATGTTCATTGCCTCCAGTTAGATGGACCTGTGCGGATAAGGGAACAGCTGGTTGGAGTACACAATACAGGGCAAGAATAACCAATATGAAAGAAGCTTCATAGAGAGGAGAAAAGAAGGCCTGGCTTCAATTGCCAGGAATGATGGGAATTGTAGTCCAAATCATCTGGAAAGCACCAGGTTGGGGAAAGGCTGCCCTGTTCTACCCTGTGGAACTAGAGCAACTATAGCCTAAGAGTCATTATCTGTCATTAGTTTTCAGCACTTTATTTCCCTATGCTAGAAATATCAAGGAAATTCTAATTGGATCAATTTTACCCAACCTTCGTTAAATCATAGAAACATTTCTCCAAAAGGTATGTGACCTACATAATTTTAGATTGGTTGCCTCCCAGTTTTCTTTCAGAAATAGCAGTTGATGTTTTCAACTCTGCATAGTGACATCACTTGGTGCTAATCCTGACCACCTCCTTCTGTGTAAACTTTCCCTCCCCAAAAACTGGGCTTTTGCCTATTTAATTGAAGCACGCAACAAGCATATGTTCTGCTCAAGTAACTGCGCGAAGTTCAAAGTATCATATCTAAACAGTCTGCAGTCTCTCAATGCCTTCAAGGCACCACACTCTTGGAAATGACTCTTTAATTTGAAGCCGACATAAAACTTTAATTTATTGAAAAGTGCTGCTGCTTTTTGATGGGGAGACAATTTCTGTGTACCCAGTAGAGAATGATGTCAAGACTTAATTAAAAGCAGCAATTCACATATGAACACCGTCCCTGCTTAAATTTGTCCCATGTTCTAGCTGCAGGATGAAGAAAGGATGAAACACCAGTTATTGCATGCAGCACTTACACCAGGAGGGGGCGCGGGTGGCGCTGTGGTCTAAACCACAGAGCCTAGGGCTTGCCAATCAGAAGGTTGACGGTTCGAATCCCCGCGATGGGGTGAGCTCCCGTTGCTCGGTCCCTGCTCCTGCCAACCTAGCAGTTCGAAAGCACGCCAAAAGTGCAAGTAGATAAATAGGTACCGCTCCGGCGGGAAGGTAAATGGCGTTTCCGTGCGCTGCTCTGGTTCGCCAGAAGCGGCTTAGTCATGCTGGCCACATGACCCAGAAGCTGTACGCCAGCTCCCTCGGCCAGTAAAGTGAGATGAGCATCACAACCCCAGAGTCATCAGCGACTGGACCTAACGGTCAGGGGTCCCTTTACCCTTTACCTTTTACTTACACCAGGCATAGGCAAACTCCGGCCCTCCAGATGTTTGGAACTACAGTCCCCATCATCCCTAGCTAACAGGACCAGTGTTAAGGGATGATGGGAATTGTAGTCCCAAACATCTGGAGGGCCGGAGTTTGCCTATGCCTGACTTACACCATGATCATATCCTATGGTACAGGTATTTATACAGAAAAAAAGTGTCTTTTAGGTGTGAGACTTGTTCCATACTAATACTGCAGCACAGCTAGACAACTGTTCTGTATCCATCTTCTCCTCTCCAGCATTGTTACAAGTCTGGGCAAGCAATCCAATTAGAACTGAGTTGCACAGAAATGTCCCAGAGCGCTTTCCCCCTCCTCCAGGGAGAGGAGAGAATCTATATATTTTTATGTTTCTCCCCTCTCAAGATACAAAAAGTAAGTTTGCATAATTTTCTCTGAAAGTTCTCCATCCTTTTTTTGTGTTGGACGTCACCCCCCACTGTCCCCTTAGCACCTTAGCACCAGGGCATCATGGAGGATGCAAAAATCGTGTCCAGGCTCCCAATGCAGTCGCTGCTGTTACCACTTCAAGCAGCAGCAAATTTAAAAATACAAAACAAAACCTTTAAAATAATGTTTTTAATCAGACTACACAGCATATTATGTATGTGTGTGTGGCGTCACACCACTGCTGTCGCAGTGAGATCAAACACAGGGAAAGCTTCCAATCCTTCTTGCACCATGGCACAAAAGCATGAAATCTTTTTACCCTTCCTTGCCCTCACCATGGATGCTTTCGGTACTTGGGTCACATAAAATGTAGTAATTTCTAAGGTGGCTATTGCGGCAAAGTGATTTTTTCTTGGCATGGGGCACCAATACAGTTCTTTGCCAAGGTACACCTTTGGTTCAAGATGTCAAAAAATGAGCTAATTCCAGTTCACATCGACCTCTTTACAAAATGAACTACTTTGGTATGCATTCAGTTCCCACTCCATCCAAATGATCCTTGGCAATTTCCCTCCCAGCATTCAAAAAGTTACAGTGAGCTTTGCAAGATTGCAGTTATGAAAACAACGCATTGACCAGTTTTAAAGCTCTGAGATGAGATCCCTAAACCCAAATTGCTTTAGCTAATAGAACAGAAGTTTTCACTGCCTAATTTTTAAGCACATAAAGATGAAAACAGTAATATTTTAGTGAAGGGGTAAAAAGACTACAGTGAGTGGAATCCAAACATTCCTTTCCTCTGATGAATGGAGTCTTTCCATCAAAGGAAGACTCCTGTCAGAGACAGGGAACCTCTCAACCCAACCCTCTGTTTACACAGTTTGTGGGAGAACAGCTATCTAAAGTTAAAACCTCTCATTTAGAACTTCGTTTAAAATGTTCTATTTGTAAACATCTACTTTTGCAGCCAACAATTAATCCACATAGAGGAGCACATAAATAAAAGACAATCAGCTTCCCGCTACAACAGAAAGGCAAATATATATGTTCTAGACAAAACTAAAGACGTGAACGTCTAGGCTGTTTTCTGCAGAGAACAATAGAAATAAGTAAGCAGCTAATTCCTACCCAATATCTAACTCTCAATGTTCGTACTCAACTTCCAACTCCCCAATTTGGAAAAGCACTCCCCCATGTCTCTTTATTCAAAATTATAAAATTGTATTTCTTCAAGAAGCATTGTTCAAGCATCTGTTTCTCTTGCCTTGCACCTTCCAAAGAAATAGCTGAAAGCCTGAAATGAGAAGTATTGCATCACTTTTTTTCTATTAAGATGAGTGTGATGCCCCTATACATATGGATTAGATATTAAATCATATCCACAAGTATCAGGAAAATATTAGTGTGGCAGAAATTTGTAGAACAATATAGACAGGACACTAATGTACTTAATTATAACTTTTTATACGACAGGACACTAATGTACTTAATTATAACTTTTTATACAAAGGAACGAACTATACATGACACTAAATGCAGTGCTGCCAATCCCTGATTATTTAACAGTAAACATATGGAGAGGAGGCTGATTTAATCAGCACACAGGGAAAGGAGGTTCTAACCCCTCTTTTCCCAGGCTGTACTGCTATTAGTCTGAATAAAGATCTCATCGATACTTACAAGTAAGAGCCACTCTTGTGCTTTTGGGCAGAAGCTTGGCAATTTTTACTGTTTGCTTTCTGGAAGAATATCACATGAAACAAGCTACCCACTTTCAAATTCATAATTAAATCCTTATCAGATAAATGTTTTCAAATTCCAAAGAAATACTATTAATTATCACTTGTTAATTAAAGCCCAATTGCTTAGTACAACTGCATGTCTACTGGAAAATTCTACATACCATTGCACAGCATCTGTTAAGTACTGTCAAAAACCAAATGCTATATTCATGCCAAATATCAAATGCATTTAAATACTAAATAACAATTGTGTTTAAATTATCCATTTATTTCAGGTACTGAAATAAAACATCAAATTTAATGTAAATAAATATCAGGTGTCAAAAAGTGATGTTAGATAACAAATATTTGCATGAGGGGACTGCTCAACAGCTTCCAGTGTGTGGAGTGTGGGAGAAGTAATGGCTGCTTACTGCCCTACCCGGTGAGTGGCAGTTACGGCCCGACACGGCGCCTCCTCTCCTTCCTGGCATGCCACACCATCTTTGTCTGCCTCCCTGTCCCCCTCAGACGCCGTGGAGGCTCACGGGTTCCCGCCAAAACCCATCTATTCAAACGGGTCAATCCGTGGCAGTCCCAGGGGGGTGAGACTGAGCGAGCGGACCTAAGGGAGGCAGGCTTCCCTCAGGTCCGCCCGCCATCTATTTAGCCCGGCCGACCCCCAAGCGCAGCACGCAGTTGGCCGGGAGTGTCATCTGCGTAGGGCTAGTGTGCCAAGAGCTTCTCTCAGCGTTTGGGGGTCACCTGTGTAAAACCTGCGTTTTGCGATGGATCCACCCCCGAATAGACCCTGTCTCCCTCAGTCTTCCAGCAGGGGGGCTGAGAGGGATATACACCCAATGCCTATGCCAAGGCATTGTACATCTGAAATCAATAAAGTTGTGGCCATTTCAAATCCCAGACAGTTGTCACGTCCATTCATTTACCACTCTATAGTCTGGCGCGCTGGGTTTGGGGGCTGTGCAATTTGGATTGGCTGCAAATGCATCAACTATTTCCAGAACTGAATTTCAGTAACAAATTGCACCAAATGTATCCACATAATACAAGTCCCAGACCGTAACAACAAATTATGTGTATGAATTATTTGGGCAAAACATTTCACACTACTTAAACACCTCCACACACTCTTCTCCTGCATGCACAATTTTGTTTTGTTTTGTTTTAATTGGCAGATGTGAACAGAGGGATGGTGGCACTCAACTTGCCTGTTTCATTTCCCCTGCTTTAGCACCTCCTAGTAAGACATACTAACCCCCACCCCCCCAGTCAGCAATTCTGTTGTGTACAAGGGGGCTATAAGGTACACAGAGTGCTTAGCATAATCAAGAGCTATTTCATTAGCTTCAGTGTTAGGGACAAGGCCACAGGAGCAATTCCCAAGTCTATTTCAGTTTTTTAAAGTTCTCCCCTCTTGCTATTTTACAGCCAGTTATAATGTTATGCTTAAGGCAACAGAAAGAACCTCCCATTGGTTCCCATGAGTTTTCAGTTCTGGCTTTTCAGAGCTTCTCTCATGCTTTGACTTGTCACTACAATATTTTAAATTAATATTTAAAAAGGTGTTGGATATCTGTTTCAAAAATAGCCAAAGTTGCTCGGAGGGAAGTCCATATACATGGAAGAGCAAGCTTTGCCAGTAGCTTAGCTATAAGCGACACTGATGAAATCAGGCAGCTGTAGCCATCAGCTCTGGTATACTTATACTACTGGGATTATGCTTTCCAAGTCATGGGAGCGTTCCTGCAATTTGCTCTAAAACTTTAACATGTAAACCATGTACAGACTGTGTCTGGATGCTACAATAAACCATAGTGTACCAGCCTGATCTTCCCCACTCCAGGGGATCACGTCGTCGTCCCCTCTTCTAACATAGCCATGGGGACGTTCATTTTTTATTTGCCACAACTTGCCATATCAACTGAACCAAAAACCCCTGGTTCTTATTGACCATGATTTGGTTGAAACAAGAGAGCTTTGAGCTTACGAGACTGCCTTGCTTCAATAAACCATAGGTACGTGCTTGGACACGATGTGAAACGGATTAGCTCAAACTCAGAAGATTAAGCTTCTTATCACCTCTTTGCAGTTGTGCCTGCAGAGGAGGCGGCAATGCATGAGTCTGCAGTGAGGCTACACTCATTCCCATCACAATAAACCATGGTGATTAAAGCTGTTAATTTATGGGAAAGCCCTTCCCAGAACCTCAACACACACAAGTCTTTCTTATGAATAGATATATGGGTAATACTTTCTTGCAGTATTATGGTTGCAATGGCAATCTATAACTGGTGACTTATGGAAGCTACCAGCTATAAATTAAAGCACCCTTAACAGTGTAATTCTCAGAATTAGGTTCCATCGAGTCCCTGGTTCAGGATTGCACACTTAACTATGTTAATTTTGAGGAATCCCCCTACACAAAGTGGAAGATCCACACCGTAACTGGTGCTTCATATTATGGCTCCCACATGGAATCAACATGCTGAAGTTTCCAGTTGATCTCCAAATGGAAGGTTATTTTGAGGAGGTTGCTGCCGTTTTTAGCATATTACGGATAAAAAGACTTAAAAAACAGGACGTATTCTCGTATTGAATTACTCTGTACAGTCATACCTCGGGTTACAGACGCTTCAGGTTGCGTGTTTTCGGGTTGCACCGAACCCGGAAGTATCGGAACGGGTTACTTCCAGGTTTCGGCGCTCATGCATGCGCAGAAACGCTAAATCACGCTCTGCGCATGCGCAGAAGCGCTGAATTGCGACCCGCGTGTGCGCAGGCGCAGTGCTGTGGGTTGCGAACGTGCCTCCCATATGGATCACGTTCGCAACCCGAGCGTCCACTGTATTATCTTACTATAATTAAAATTATATACTATATTATAATTATAGTATAAATTATAATTATATACTATAATTATATACTCTACATTATATTACTATATTACTCTATATTGCTCCTCATATTATTATTTGCAAAAATGCTTGCTTCATATTTTTTAAAATTCAAAATTATGTACAACAGTTTTATAAAATCAAGGATGATGGGAAGAGCCTATAAAAACAATATAAAATATTATTCTGCTTTTTTCGTAAAACTGACATAGTTGACATGGCTGACATATTTGACATAGTTGACAAAACTGACATGGCTGGTACCAGCTCTTTGGGAAGGCCTGTCTGAATAATAATAAAAAGATCTTCCACAGGCTTTGAAGGGTTGCCACAGGCACTTTACCATTAGTCTTCTTTAGACCAATTGGTACCGAACACATGATCAAGCATGAGGTGTTCAGTATTAACGACAGAGTTCAGGTCTCACCGATTACCATATTGTGATTCAAAGGAATTTCTCTTGCACATCACATGGACAAGTGGCCCTGAATATTTGCCTTTCCTTTAACCCACTGGATAAATTTATTGGCCCTTCTTGCTTCGAGAGTCTATAATCCCACCTCCAATGTTCCTCGGATTCTTTTGCTGCTATTTGTGCTTACAAATACAAATATCTTTATTACGGTCAAAGACCAGAGAACAGATAATGACAATGCATAACCAGATATAGTATTGGAGATTGAGTTATATTAGTAAAGGGACCCCTGACCATTTGGTCCAGTCGTATCCAACTCTGGGGTTGCGGCACTCATCTCGCTTTATTGGCTGAGGGAGCCGGCGTACAGCTTCCAGGTCATGTGGCCAGCATGACTAAGCCGCTTCTGGTGAACCAGAGCAGTGCACGGAAACACCGTTTACCTTCCCGCCAGAGCGGTTCCTATTTATCTACTTGCACTTTGACATGCTTTCGAACTGCTAGGTGGGCAGGAGCAGGGACCGAGCAACGGGAGCTCACCCCGTTGCGGGGATTCGAACTGCCGACCTTCTGATCAGCAAGCCCTAGGCTCTGTGGTTTAACCCACAGCGCCACCTGAGTTATATTACAGAATAAGAACCCATCTCATAGAACTGATACTTACATTTAAAATTAAAATTTAAAACTTAAGATTTTAAAATTTTACATTAATAGATCTTTACCACCTATTAACATTCCTTCAGAAATTAAAGCTCAAATCTCAGTCTCAGTCATAATTCGTCTTACTCTTGTCGCAATAAAACAAAATTTTGCGACGATCCTCTTGGTCTCCGTATCTTTATCCTCTAGGAGGAGTCTGTGCTTAACATAAGGAAGGCTTTCTCTTACCTATTCCAAACCATAAATCTAGGCTGTCCTGAATTTCATCAGTGCCCAAAATTCTAGAGTTTTGAGGGTGAAAGAATAACATACTTTCAGCCATTCTCTTTACATATCATTCATTATTTGGTAATATAAAGATCTGATAGGTGTCACATCACCCCTGAATATGTTTTATGATTCTTTCCCTTTTGTTTCTGACCTACATTGGCCTTTTAGTTCAGCTATTTTGACACAGATTAGTGCAGCACATAAAACCTGGCTGCAGCTATTCCTTCCCACACTGAATAAATCACTCTAAAGCAGGGTATAAATATATATTAGCAGTAAATTGTCAGGAGATGATATCCTGTTTAAAAGGTAGCTTGCTCTAGAGTATTCAGCTAAAAGCAGGCATGCAGAGTCTGCTAAGCTCCAGCTTCCTCTGATTATAGCAGTGCTGCTTTCAACAATGCAAAAAAAACTCCATTACTTATAGGACTGTAGAGACTAAGGCTGTTAAAATATCTGCAAAAGTATGGTATGTCATAACCCTAGGCTCCTCATGCAGACCAAGTGCCATCAAAGACAATGGAACAGGACCAATAATTTCCTCCACTTCAATTGACAGATAAGCAGGTTTATTGATCGTGTGCTTGATTTCTTTATGTAGACAATAATTAATTTGAGGAATTCATTTCCACAGGAGGTTGTGATGGCCACAGCGAGCTTTAAAAAGGTTCAGACAAGTTCATGGAAAATGGGTCTGTCAATGACTATTTAATAGCTACAAATAGAACAACATTGTTCAGAGGAAGCAGACTTACTTCTCCAATCAGCAGACTTCCAAAATTAGTCCCTACCTCTTTTGAATCTTCTCTACAGAGAGCCAGCCCTGGCATTTTTTTGGACAAAACTGAGCTGCAGAACTGTGGCCAAGAGATGTGCATGTTCTTGTTCTGAAACTATATAGAAAAGGGAAGAAAAGTTTGAACACAAATTCCTGAAACTCTGAAACACAGTGAATTAAAAATAAAAATCTGTATCATGAGAATGCCTGTTTCCTCCATCGAATTGTAATCTAAAGAGAACTGGAAAAGGGGATGTAATCAATGATGAAATATTGTGCATTCATTAATAAAGCGTATACATCTTGTATGGTATTTCCACAATGTTATCTTCAATGATAAACTGCACATTGGTTTATTTCCTCGAATAAATCCCATTCTACAGTTCCTTATATATCTGTGCTAATTTATAAGTCTACAAAATATTCCTTGTCTTAAAAGGATTTCATTCTCTGAAAGATACACTTTAACAAAGCTTTGTTTAGACAACAACATATGGGGGGCACATCTCTCTATGTTTTAAATGCACTTCTGGGAAAATGTCAGAAACATCCCATTTATCTCCCAGTTTGTAATGCTTGTTTGTGGAAGAGTAACTTCAATTCAAGAGTTATTCAACTCTATTACATACAGTGAATAGGCCCTGTCATTCTCCTAATCTAGTCCTGCAAGGGGGGGGGGGATAATTGCAAGGCAAATGGCAGAGGTGATGCTTTTTGACATTATGACTGCCTTTGCATATTTATGGTATTATATTTGAATACAACTTAAGGGCTCTACTATATGATTCTTTAAGACAGGTAGTGTACTTTGATGCAAATATGATTAACAATCTCCCACTATAAAAATACAAACATAAATAAATATAAAAATACAAACATAGCTGGCTTAAAATTAACAGAGATCACAATGGAAACTCTACACCTAACTTTAAAGTACCATACAGCATAACACAGATTTATGTGTTGATAAGTCAACCAATATGCAGTTGACTTATTGTTTTAGTGCAGTTATATAAATATAGCAGATTCATTTTGAACATTATATAGTCACATGTTCATTTATATTTGTTTCTTTGAATTTTGAATGCATTCTCAGTGTCATTTTTAACTATTTGTGGCTAATACTATATCCATTAGAAAAGCCCTTACTGTTGAATTATGGCATTTCAACAAGTTAAGCCTTCATGTTTTAACCATAAGCATGTAGATTATGCTCACAAATGGAAAAACAAAGTCCATGCCCTCAATATTGGATTGCATATTTTGCTAACAGAGTAAAAGATATTAGCATTTATTTATTACATACAATCTGTTCAGCATCTACCATTCAGGCTCTTGAAATGCTGAACTATCAATCCATCTGTGTCCTAGATGTGATGGGCAAGAACACAGAGAATGTGAGTAGATGGTCAATGTGAAATGGGGAATAAGTACTAAAAGTCGATAGGACTGAGGCAAAATGGATATGGGAAAGGATTGCTTTTCCTGAACATTTTATCACTTCCATGCAAAGCATGCATCCATTTTGGGCATTTTGGGGTATTCATGAAAGGAGCAAAACTGTTCATAAACTGTTCACAGTTGAATGGGATACATGCAGCCCTTTCAATGCCAACAAAACACTGTGAACAAACAACATTCACTCTCTTGCTCAGTTGAAACAGTCTCTCGTTTTACTTGGCAGGCCCAACTTTTCTGAAACAGAGGTCTCAGACCTTCCAAGTGTCCCTATTTTCCAGGGACAGCCCCAGATTTATAGAAACCGTCCCAGTTTCTGATTTGATCCCGGAACGTCCCGATTTTCCTTAGGACTATTTTCATTGGAGGCTATGGAGTTATGCGACCCTGAGCCAAGGAGATAGGCAGCCTTGTATAGGGAAGTTTTTAAGTGTTTAATGTTTTGTAATCCTTTTATAGGGACCCAGGTGGCGCTGTGGGTTAAACCACAGAGCCTAGGGCTTGCTGATCAGAAGGTCGGCAGTTCGAATCCCTGCGACGGGGTGAGCTCCCGTTGCTCGGTCCCAGCTCCTGCCAACCTAGCAGTTCGAAAGCACGTCAAAGTGCAAGTAGATAAATAGGAACCTCTCTGGCGGGAAGGTAAACGGTGTTTCCATGCGCTGTTCTGGTTCGCCAGAAGCGGCTTAGTCATGCTGGCCACATGACCCGGAAGCTGTACACCGACTCTCGGCCAATAAAGCGAGATGAGCGCCGCAACCCCAGAGTCGGACACGACTGGACCAAATGGTCAGGGGTCCCTTTACCTTTACCTTTTAATCTTTTAATATATGTTGGAAGTCTCCCAGAGTGGCTGGGGCAACCCAATCAAATGGGTGGGGTATTAATAAATAGAAGAAGAGGAAGAGGAGGAGGAGGAGGAGGAGGAGGAGGTGGTGGTGGTGGTGGACGTCCCTAGTATCATCGGAGAAATGTTGGAGGGTATGAGGTCTGTGTACCACAAATACATGCAGCATTGTATTTTAGGTCTTGCTTTTAGTAAGAACAATCTGCATTTTTATAACTTCCACTTTTACACAGTTGGAGACTGTGATACTTAGAGGACTTTGTTAGCACAACCTCCATTTGCTCGAATGAGTGTTTGCCTTGCTGAGGAAGATTAAAAGCAGTAATCTTAGCAATAGGCTAAATAACATTTTCAAAGTGAGCCACCAGTTCTCTGCTCCCTAAAATCCCACTGGTTTTCATCATTGCTCATAACTGCTAGGCACTTACACACTTTGAACATTTTGCTCTGTGCTGTTTATTAGGGATTTCCGACTTATTTCTTTGGGTGCTTTCCTTTTTTCAAAAGTCAATGTATTCAAGACCACAACAATTGTGTGATCCTTTGTTCTGGGGTACACAACAACCACTTTCTGCCTAAGAAGCCGTTTTTTATTATTCTTTTCAATATTTTTTCATTCTCTTTGTAAAAAGCAACTCTTTTTCTTCTCCCAAAGCAAAAAATGGAGCTCTATTTGTGCAGTTTTGAGCTAAGTTCCAAGAACAAGTGGAATAATTTCATATTTTTGCCTCTGGAGATTAGACCCAAAAAAAAGAGGAATTAGATTTAAAGCCAACATTCCTCCAACAACAACAATGAACAGACTGGGCAGAAGGAGGCAGAAAAAAGTTTCTTCCAAATGTGTCATATTGCATTTACTTTCCTGCAATACAAAATAGGATGGCTTAAGTTCCAGCAGGTTTTCCCTTCTTTTATCCAAAGGCATGGCTGAACCTGCACATACTCAGAATTTTGTATGGCTTTGTAAGCAAAGGTGTAATTTGTTACCTGAGCTTTCATAAATATAACATAATTAAGGCACTTCTTAAACCAATATGAATAATTTTACAGCACTATTTTAGTCTACATAGTCATTTACAATCTACCCCCCTTTGTTCCTCACAACAGCCACGGCCCACAGGAGGCGATTCAGTTTTGTTGACTCATAGAACTAAGATTGCCGTATTTCCAACAGAGCAACAAATCTAGCCATTATTCACTTGTGTATGTTAAATCATGTAAATATATACACATTGTGAACTGAATGGGCTGACTTAAAATACTGCATATGACTGCTGGCTGTCATGGAGGAGTGGCGCCCACAGGTGTTTCACCTGGGGCTTCAGTTATCAACTGCAAAGATACCTAATACAAGGTTAACATGGACATATACATGGGAGAAGGTAGCAAGTCAGCAGACTGATGGAAAGCAGGTGGGAGAATTAAAATGTACAGAGACCAGGATGGTTCCAAGAGAGCAGAATGTCACAGAACCCTACTGAGCCTTCATATGTTTACTCAGACCTTACGACTGAAGAAGCCTTGCCCCTTGGTTGAGAGAAGTTAAAGAAACAGCTCTCTGTTTCACCATGAACCTCTAAGCCACTCATCTAGCTGTATCTTTCGATGTCTAAAGGGAGGGATGCTAAGGTAGTTCAAGAGTGGACAAGGAAACAAGTTGAGATTGTCCACCTAAGTCAGTGGTGGCTAACCTTGGCACTCCAGATGTTTTGGAACTACAACTCCCATCAGCCCTAGCTAACAGGACCAGTGGTCAGGGATGATGGGAGTTGTAGTCCCAAAACATCTGGAATGCCAAGGTTAGCCACCACTGACCTAAGTTCTCTGAATTGCTGGTCATGCTCTGACATTGTTTTACCAACAGAGATCTGTGGACTATTGCTATGGAAGACTTACTTTCATCAAGTTTGAGGACGGAAAGACATCTGGAGCTACTTCTTCTGGACTTGTGCCTTCTTGGCCCCCAAGGCACTGCATGAAATCAGAGTAATGAAATACACCTTCTAAGCAGATTGGGGTGGCTTCTAGATTTACAAGTATTGTTTAGCCATACCCACAACTGGCTGAAACCAAGAGCTACATCTACACAGGAATATTATACAAAGGGGTGCAAAAAGGAAGACACCAAGCACTCTCGTCATGTACGAGTGGGAAAACGGCCATTTCAAATCAATTATATAAGCCATTTCTATTAGAGCAACTCATTGGCTTGAAATTAAAAGTCTAGGGGTAACAGGCGTCCATCTAAGCATGGTAGAAATGGTTTTTTCTGCTCTGAGAACCAACGCCTCTGTACACAGTGCATAATCTGGTTCAGATCTAAAAATGTTTGTCCATGATTTGTGGCCATGCACTCCCCTCCAGCCCTCCCCTCCTTCATTTGGTACACCTAATCTGCAGACCCAGGAAACGACACTGGGCTGCCTTAGACAGCAAACATTCACCTCCTCCCAGAACCACCATTACTGTTGGTCCTTCTCCTAGTCCTCCCGCTCCTCTAACTGCTGCTTCCTCTCCACCAGGGGCGCTGAGTTGCTCCCAGTGACCTTTAAACTTGGTTGGTCCTTTACAGGAATTTGCCACCATTGTTGCAAAGTGGTGCTGGCACTTTGGGTGATCTTGCCCCTAATGTCTCAGAAAGGACCCCTTCCTCAGCAAGATGCATAGAATGCCTGCGGCTGCCTCTGACACATAGTGAGGTGGAAGGAAGGAGAGAGCAGCTGTGAGAAACAGCAGGAGCAGCAGGTGGGGCAAGCAATCTGTTATGGCTGGCCCTGCGGGGGCACACATTCTGTCACCCTCTCCTGAGCCACATGGCTATCTTTGAGAAATATATTGTGGTATGCTGAACCACAGTTTCTCATGATGCTAAAACCAGGAAAATATGGTTTGAAGCTGCTTACCCGAATTCTGACACTACGGGAAATGCCTGTCCAACTTCATCCTATGCTTTTCTTTCTCTGGATCTTCTTTATTGTCTTTCAAAATAGTGTTTCCTTTTTTATCCTTTGGACATTTCTCTTTCGTGTTACCTTATACTGCCTGTGCAACCCTGTTCTAATGCTGCACTGTGTTGGATAACACTGCTATGATTGCATTTGGCAGTGTTCCTTTGGCTTTCCTTTTCATTTCAGAATCTTAGCAATACTAGCACCAATACTGGCATGCTGAAAAACTTTTATTTCATGTATTATATTATCCATGCTCCAGTGAGCTGATGACATACATTTTATCCTCACAAGAACTCTGAGGTACGTTAAAGAGAGTGGGCAAAGGGAGGGGGCTATTGGTTTGTCTTGTCCTTGTTTTTATTATGTATTTTGTGTTTTTATCTTGAATTTCTATGCTGTGAACCGCCCTGAGATCTACAGATGAAGAGCAGTATACAAATTTAGCAACCTGGGAAGGTAGACCATCCAAGAGAAGGAAAACTCCGACCCTAAACCTCTGCTGCCTTGTAGGATAGGAAGAAGAAAAGGCTAAGGAGTAAACCAGGTGTCAGCAAACTTTTTCAGCAGGGGGCCGGTCCACTGTCCCTCAGACCTTGTGGGGGGCCAGACTATATTTTGAAAAAAGAAGAACGAATTCCTATGCCCCACAAATAACCCAGAGATGCATTTTAAATAAAAGGACATGTTCTACTCATGTAAAAACACGCTGATGCCCTGACCGTCCGCAGGCCGGATTTAGAAGGTGATGGGGTCAGATCCAGCTCCCCGGGCCTTAGTTTGCCTACCCATGGAGTAAACCCTACACAAATTCAGAGTGGAGTCTGTAAGACAGTTGGATGGTGCCTTGTATGCCTTCTGCTGGCAACTCCTGCAGCCCAGCTGGTGCCAGACATATTGCTCTGCTTGCTTTGGACCACGTCAGCAAGGCTGAGAGGAGGGTCTTGTCCTCTGGGCACCCCAGGACACTGCCCAGGCTTGTACCCCAGGGAGGTCACTTCAGTGCTGCTAACACAGCAGTTAGATTTTACCAGTACCCCTGGAGGAACACTCCATTGTCTCTTGAGACAGAAGGATGCCAGCAACAGGCCAGGGCTGAGTTTCAGGGCTGACTGGAGATTTGCATCCAGGTCTCCCTAATCATAGCTCCCTAATCATAACCCTAATGACTAGACCACACTGACTCACCTCCCATCTAATTATTATTAGGAAACTAATAGCAGTTTTAATAAATCTCATTTTTCTACATTAGATGATTGGCAACTTATTTGCATCTTTGAAGTAATATAAATGTTTTGTATATCTCTATAAATCTTATCTGAATTCTGCAGACAGCAGCAGGGTTCATTTCGAGATAAATAAGTTTTATTCTCAGTGAATGCATGTCACTTTAAAGCAGCACATTACCTGGGTACACCCTGCAAGTAACAGTATCAAAGGTGTCATTTCAACTATGTCATGAGCTCTTTGAATTGTACTTGAAAAAACATCCGGGGTGCTATCACTAGAAGCACACAACCGAATTATTCTTTATAAATAAATCTTCAGAATACCCTATTGTTTGTATTCCATGGCTATGAGATGGAACGACCTTATGTAAATGCCACCATAGCAGTTTCTCTCACAGGTGTAGCCAAATTGCTTTTCTATAAATGTCATTGCAATGATTACTTTCCCACCCTTCAAAATGTGCTTGGAAGCCATGGTAGTAAAAAAACTTAAGAGGGTGCCGGGTAGAAAACATATAAAGGGCAGGTACAGAAATTACATATGTTACGATTGATACAGAATGTTTACAACTACTGTGTGGATTCAGTGCTAATAGAAATATCTGTGATATAGGCAGGGCTTTTTTTTCTCCACCAACCGGAGCTCAATTCCGGCACCTCTCAGGCAGGCACCATCGCCATTCTAAGAGAACAAGGGAGAAGTTCATAGTGAGCTCTGGCACCTGTGTTTTTTTTTAGAAAAATAGCACTGAATATAGGTGGGAAGCAACCATTGCTTCTCATATTTAAAATGAAAATGAAAACCCCTCTGAAATGTTACTATGAAAATTACAACACAAAACCTACTAAAAGTTCAAATATATATAGTTAACAAATAATGTAAATAATGTATTCTAAATACAATCTGATTTTAATAAAGTATGTCGCCATTTAGATCACCTATCATGAACTGCTTCACTGTCAATATCAATCACGACATTTAAGCATTTTAAATACATGGAAGTGACAGACTTCCATTTCATGTGGCTCAATGTGGTGCCTTCCATAGTTCCAGTTACAGGTAGGTAGCCGTGTTGGTCTGTCATAGTCAAAACAAAATAAAAAATAAAAAAAACCCTTCCAGTAGCACCTTAGAGACCAACTAAGGTTGTTCTTGGTATGAGCTTTCGTGTGCATGCACACTTCTTCAGATATCTTCGTATCTGAAGAAGTATCTGAAGTATGCACACTTCTTCAGATACGAAGAATACTTCCATTTACAGGTAGGTAGCCGTGTTATTTTTTATTTTGTTTTGACTATGACAGACCAACACGGCTACCTACCTGTAAATGGAAGTGACAATAAGGGAATAATCCAGCCTCCACTTTCATTAATTCTAAAGAGTCAATCAGTGATTTTTACACACACACACACCCTTCACTATTGACATTCTGTACTTGGATATCTGTATCCCATTCTTCAATTTTTTTCATGAACTGAGTTGTACAAGGTCTGGAATTCTAAATTTCTCTTCTATTATATATGTCTGTCTCCCGCTGTGTACATATGATCGCTGCAGGGTAGACAATACAGACATGTTTTATTTAGTTCACACCAGGAAGGGACTCAAGACGAATGTGTTCCTAACGATGTGTCACTTGAGGAACTCAAACAACCATGGCTCATGGCAGTGGGAAGAGAAGACGCTTAAATATTTTAAGTATATTTGAGATGCAGACTAATACACATCTCAGGCATCTCTCTCTCAGAGGTGGGCAGATTCTGGGCTTGCAGGATCTACTTTGCTTTTTACTAGAACTCCAAAGTCCGCGCGCTTTATTTTGGGACTTAGGGTTTCTGCTGAAGGGGCCTTGATGTCACATAAGCCCTAAAACAGAGGGCAATGCAGTGAGCATCTCAAGTACAGTTTAGAATCAGAAAATATGCCACTCCATCTCTTGACAAGCTGCTCTTGAAACAGAGGGGCGAGTTCAGCCACTGCGAAAACAGCATATCGGACCACATGATCCAGCAAGCTCTTATATTCTTACATTAGCATCTGACACAAAATAAGGACTTCCTGTGTGAAATGAGAAAGAGTGAGAAGTCCTGGAGTTTTGCACGATCATCTGAATGCACTGAAAGAGGTTTTCTGGATGGTATCCCATTTAACCTGGGCCTCCTCTGGCCACAGAGAAATTGGTAAATAAGGAGGGTCCTGAATGACTTGCCACCAACCCCTGTTCAAAGCTAGGTCTGTGGCCCCCTAAGCTATTTCTGTGTGGTCTCTGGACGTTTATAGTCCGCAAACAATTATATTTCTACAAATTAAACTGTAAAGCATAAAGTGCATCTGCTTTTTTTTTTTAAACCAAAAATAAAAAATAGACTTGCATATGCTTGTCTCAGCAACGCTACGTTGTGGTTTCCCGCTCACCCCCACCCCAGTTTTTACTCTTTAAACCTTTCTGCTTGGAGTAATTAAGTCATTTTTTTAAGCGGTTGCTTCTGACTAATTGCAGCTTTTAAAGAACAGGTTAATAACCGCCATCCATATTTAAACTGAAGATTTTAAGACTGATGCTTATTATGCCATCCAGTAAAGATTTTACAGAATAAAATAACCATTGATCTTTTCCAGCCAGGCACTATTAAAACAAAAGCTGTAAACTCCAGCTGATTAAAACATTACTTAAATGCTTTATTAAAAATTTTTTAAGCATTTTCACTCATCAAGATTTGACAAATCTGAAGAGCACTTCATTTAATTAACTTGGTGGGAACGTTTTGCATGCAAAGCGAGCGCCCAAGGGACATCCAGTGCACAGAAAGTGATTGTGCTATTATTGTGCAGGATGTGACAACTTACAGAGAGCTAGTTAATCTCACTTCCCATTGTGCCATGCCTCCTAGCACATGTAGAAGGCAGGAAGAGATAACTGGAAGAGTCTTATGCATAAATCCTAAGAAAATATATATCACATAAAAATATGGCAATGATTCTTTCTCATGCCCAAGTCTAAATCCACAGTCCTTCAATCCATTTCCCCCCCTACTCAAGTTACTGAAGGCCTTTACAGTAAGACTTAATGGAAAGAAACACGTACCACCCTCAGCCACTTTGAATTGAGGTAAGCTCAACACACATAACCAAATTATGAAGATGTAGTAATAAATAAATAAATAAATAAATAAATGTGTCCTGAGAATGAGAGAGGAAAAAGGCCTTTTGTCAGAGAAATAAAACTATCAAGAAACTGGAAGACAGTTCATCCAATGAGCTACGTAGGAATTTGGACGCTGGTCTCCCGGGTCTTAGTCTAACACACTACCCAACTATGCCACACCGACTGTAAAGTGCATGGTTTTAAAGGTCAAGATCAGCATCTGAAATTGGGTTAGTTAATATAAGCAGTAGATAATGAGTATTCCCCAAAGTTTTCTAGTTGCTGCGTTCTGTACCAACTCAACTTTACAAACCGTCTTCAAAGGCAGCCTCATGTTCGGCAATTCATAGTAATGTAACCAAAGCATATAACTCTGAAGCTAAGCCCACCTGCTCTACATAGGTCCACAGGTAGTCAGTTATCAGAAATGGAGGCAAGAGGTACTGAATTGGTGGCCCAGTGTATATTGGACAGGGATTTAGTCCCGTTTGTCCCCAACCAATTCCAGGAAGAGTAAGAAAATGAGAAACACACCAACCAACAACAACCACATCAGCCTTTTTACAGTGGTAGACCAGAGTAGGTCAGATTAACAAGGCCACTTCTGCCTCATTTCCCCAGTGTCTATGCCTCAGCCCACCCACAATTTTCCAGGAACTACTTTAACCATATACAACCCCCTGAGTAGGCATGCATATGTAAAGATGAGGTGGTCTAGCAGACGTTGTGGTGAGGCCAGGGAATTTTAGTCTTCATTTTATTTATTTTTTAATCCATTTGCTATTTTGAAAAGATTTAGTGGCTTGACTGATTCTCCCTCTCCCCAGCCCCCTCACACACAAACTGAGATAGAGAAAGAAGGAGACGGAGAGGAGCCATAAACTAATCTGTCATTTACCTTCCCCAGTATCCCACTACAACTTTGCAAATAATGGGGTAAGCTGATTTATTCCCATCTAGTCCCAATAAGCAGAACTATTTGAACCAGCACTAGAAGCCTAAGGGCTATCTTCTATTAAATTTTAGAAAAGAGCTTCATCTTACTTTCCAAACTTTTTGTTGTTGTCGTCGTCGTTCAGAAACTGTAACAAAGTACTAAGTTCAAAACCTGCTGTGAAAGTTATTTTGAAAATAAAATAAACATGCTGGAAAGTTTTAATCTTGATTGATTCACATTGAATGAGTTGCTAAATGAAATGTTTTAAATGACTGCATTTTGTTTTGCTAGCCTTTTCTTAACTTCCTGTTAAAATAATCCTGTAAGCTTTTATTAAGTTGCCTGGGTAATTGTGGAGAACCACAAGTAATAAGAGACAGCAAGCATAAGTAAAGCAAGATGCTCTTTTCTTAAAATATGGCCAGCTCAGAGTACATGATCCAATAGCAAAAAAATTCCCCAACTTTTTGGAATATATATATATAATCTGAGGTTATAGAGATGCACCTGCAACATTGCCTAGGAATGCAGCAAAATCAAATAAGATTTGACTGTCTTTGTAATCGAAAAGACAAAAAGTCTCCAGCCAACTTACTGGGACCTCTAAACCTTTCCTTTCCCCTTAAAAGGAACATTGAGGTAAAAATATATCTATTCTCTGTAGCAGCTCTATAAAAATTATAGCCTTGGCCCAATGATCCTCAACTCACAGAGGCTGGGGCTTTTTGCTTCCAAGTTAAAAAACTATTGGCAATGATTTTCTATTACCACATACACCTATAAAAAAGAAATGCTGATTTAGAGTGAATTGAAGTCGCCACGCTGCATTTTGTCACAGCCATTCCTTCCTGGAACCAGAAAATATTGGCAGAATCTCATCTACTTTGAAGGACACGACACCTACTTGAGGGGAAGTGTCATATGATTCCCTCCTTTCAGTTAACTCAGAAATCATATAAATGTGTCTAAGCCAGAATCTGATAGTTGCTTGTTTTATTGCTTGCTGCAACCATGGTTGAACGTAAATATTTTCTGTTTTTCTACTGCCCTCCCACCACACACTATCCACCTGCAAGAGGAATGGAGATCATGAGGCCCTCGAGATGTTGCTTGACTCCCAACAGCCCCAAACAGCATAGTCAGGGATGGTGAGAGGTGGAGGACCATAGGATCCCGGTTCTCAATCCACAGCTGAGTAAACAGTGAGAGCCTAGGGCAGTGATGGCTAACCTTGACACCCCAGATGTTTTGAAACTACAACTCCCATCATCCCTAGCTAACAGGATCAGTGGTCAGGGATGATGGGAGTTGTAGTCCCAAAACATCTGGAGTGTCAAGGTTAGCCATCACTGGCCTAGGGCTTGCCGATCAGAAGGTCGGCGGTTCGAATCCCCGCAACGGGGTGAGCTCCCGTTGCTCGGTCCCTGATCCTGCCAACCTAGCAGTTCAAAAGCACGTCAAAGTGCAAGTAGATAAATAGGAACCGCTCTGGCGGGAAGGTAAACGGCGTTTCCGTGCGCTGCTCTGGTTCGCCAGAAGCAGCTTTGCCATGCTGGCCACATGACCCGGAAGCTGTACGCCAGCTCTCGGCCAATAAAGCGAGATGAGCACCGCAACCCCAGAGTCGTCCGTGACTGGACCTAACTGTCAGGGGTTCCTTTACCTTTACCTTTAGAAAGCCATTGGTGCAATGTCACTCTGGCATTCTCTGCTGCTATAAAAGAAAATATTTTAAAGTTGATTTTATCCTGTGAACCACCCTGAGAACTGCGGGTATAGGGTGGTATACAAATTTAATAAAATAAAATAAAATAAAATTACATAAACACCCTAAGCCCCACAACCTCTTTTGACAAAGAAAATCAGGTGTAGCCTTAAAAATTTACTTCAATTTATTTTACTACAACTTGTCAGCCATAAAGTTTCTTGTCCAGTCTGATTCCAGAAAACACTGGGGAAACACATTTGGATACCAGGAGCTATTGGTGCTTTTGGCTGGTGTTCTTGCATAGCCCTGCCTCACTGCCACCCTGCCCTGCCCAATACCATCCCAGTAAGCAGTCATCCGTAGCTTCTTCTGCCAGCTTCCTTTGAAGTATATTCCATGCAGCTGAAAATCCACTTAGCAACACCACTAGCAACCAAACCTGGTCTATTGAAATATATCACTTGTATCAGTCGGGCTCTCATGTTGTCTGCTGCTAACAAAGCAATAAGCATACAATGATAAAGTATCTAGCCAGTAAGGACTCCAGTATGAGAGAGACTAAATGAGCCGTTACTCAGCAATTTATCAGTTTCTCTCTTTTTTTATTAAAGGACCAGGCATTGCCTCATTCCTATGCAAGTCTGTTAGGCTCTTTCTATAAAAAGTCCCCTTTAACTCTTCCCCTCTACAGCACCCCATAGCTGAGAATTTACTAATGTATTTCCTCTTCCCAGCCTGAGGTCACCAACTTTTTAGTATTTCATCAAATATACTAAGCCCCTTCTAATGTAAAGGAGTCTCTTGAACCTTCCCTTAAGCAACCTGTTCTATCTTCTCCATTTTCTACTATTAAATGCACAGAAGGGACAAACTTCTTTGGCCTCAGCTATGATTCCATATTTGAGAAGATTCTGCAACATCACTTCAGTAAGAGTAATCCCGTAATATATATTGGAACCACTGTATCTTGTGGATGTATATTGTTTTAACTGGTTTAAATAGTGTATTATGGTAAACAAATAGTAGCCTTGGAATAGTAGCCATGGAAGGGAGGGTGGATTTCTATTGGCAAGATAACAATAGAATGGTTAAACATTCTTCCTCAATCCTTGCATGAAATTCCTGCGCATCACATGGAATTTGGTTCTAAGGCGGGGGGGGGGGGTAGGTAACCCATGGCCTACAACCCAGATAGTGGCTAATTTAATCTGTCTCTTTGGGATCACTCACCAGTTGCCCAGGAGGGAGAAGCTGAGACAGAGCAGGGCTTTGATGTTGCACAAAGTGTGCACATGTCTCCGAGAATATTTACTGTAAAGGTAAAGGTAAAGGACCCCTGGACGGTTAAGTCCAATCAAAGGAGACTATGGGGTTGTGGCACTCATCTCACTTTCAAGCTGAGGGAGCCAGCGTTTGTCCACAGACAGCTTTCTGGGTCATGTGGCCAGCATGACAAAACCCCTTCTGGCACAACGAAACACGTGATGGAAACCAGAGCACACGGAAACGCCGTTTTCCTTCCCCCCACAGCGGTACCTATTTATCTACTTGCACTGGTATGCTTTCAAACTGCTAGGTTGGCAGGAGCTGGGACAGAGCAACGGGAGCTCACTCCATTGTGGGGATTCGAACCGCCAACCTTCCGATCAGCAAGCCCAAGAGGCTCAGTGGTTTAGACCACAGCGCCACCTGCATCCCAATATTTACTGTAGGAAAATCTAAGTGGTGGTAGAAATGCCTAAGCAGAGAGGCAGATGTCTGTTCATTGAAAACAGGCAAAAAAAGTGTCCATCCTGATTACCTGGGAAGCAACAACTCAAAGGATTTGTCATGTTGGGATGCAGCTTCAAGTTATTGGCCCTTATCGAGCCCATCACTGCATCCATGTTTTGGTCTGCAGACTGTGCAGCCCCGTAATTCAGAGAAGTAGAGCTGGGTGACATTCTGTATATTGATGACATCTCTTTCCAAATTACCTACCCCAGCAGCTTCATATAGACATTAAACGGCACTGGGAACAAGATGGAATCCTGTAGGACTCCACTGCCTTGCCACTGAACAGCAACCCCACAATGCTAGACTCTGAAACCTGCCCCGGAGATAGGATCAAAACCATTGCAACTTGGTGCCTCCAATTTGAGGTGTACAGAGATGGCCCAATAAAATATCGTGGCCAATTGTATCAAAAGCCACTGGGAAATTAAGGAGTAGAAACAAGGGCATGTTCTCTCTAGCGAAAATATTTATATTGGGAAGCAACAACTGAAAATACATTTAAATGGGTTTCTTTGATACTTTAACTCTAACTGTTATAATTAGGAAAATATTTGCATTTTATGCACTATCTGATTTTGCAGCTATAATGTAATGTAGGCGTAAGCTATTAAATTGGCATCCGCCTGTCTCGGGAGACAATTGAAAAGTGCGCCTTCAGGGGTGAAGTCAAACCATTGGAGAGTTAAAACATCTCGAAAATGTACTTGGCAAATGAATCCACCTCCTCCTTTCTCTCTCTCTAATATATGTGTGTGTGTGTGTGTGTGTGTGTGTGTGTGTGTGTGTGTGTGTATATATATATATATATATATATATATATATATATATATATATATGTTACGATGAAAGTTAGGAAACAAAATTGTGTGGGGTACATATAGATAAATGCATTCAGAAGTAGAATCAGTAAAATGTTCATTCTTTTCCACTAGATAAACTCTTACTGAACCCGTGAACCTGAAACTTCTCCGGGGCTTTCACAGCAGTCTACAGTTTTCAGCTTAAATGGCTGAGTTGTTAACATTTCTTTCTAAATATGACTTGGGGGTACACATACACTATACAATTAAGTGCATAGCACCTACAAATGTTCCGCTAACCAGATTGCTAATTAGCATGCTGTTTTTATATAATGCTTCATAAAGCTCTACTTAATGCAATCGGGTGGCAGGATTATTGAAAGTTACCTCAGTTGCTGCTGCGCGAGAAATCTCCTGGCTTGCACTATCCCCAGAGAAATGTTTTGCTAGCCCGTTGCTTCCCCCCACGTAACATTGATTAATTTCAGAATCAAGGGTGAAAACAGTGGTCGCCTCCTCCCCTGTAGGTCTGATCTTCTAGCCCAAATGCCTGCCCCTCTATTATCACATTCACCAAAACAATAACAGTGTCTGCATAGTTATCACAGCACAGAGTGCTTTGTGTAAAACAAAAAATCCTCTTTCTACTACCGGTAATTATTTGCAGTGCTGTGATATCTATAATACTCTCTATGCTCCCACCCTGCTAGATGCCATACATGGAAAATGGAGGGAAGTTATTCCCCTCTCTAGACAGTTTATTTTTATTTAACAAACTTTATATACCACTTACTAGGCAGAAAACCAGTTTATGAAGAACAATCTAAAATATTCATTTTTAAGTAGCGATAAAATCAAACATTAAAAACAAGTTGATGTGACATTGGGTTCCCCCCCTCAAAATATACACAAAACCAGAAATTTAAAAACAATTGTATGTAATAAAATTACATGCCTGAGTAGACTTGCCAAAGCAAAAAATAAATTAAAAATGCCTTCATTTATTTTATTTAGTTTGTCCCTAAAGTCATCACACAGTTGTACCTAGAAACTTTGTCAGAAAGTGCACCAATCAAATGCTGCTACTGCAGCTAGCTTTCCAAGAAGAATATTGTGGTAGAGTAAAAAATACTATACGGTAGTTGCAAATCAAAGCTGAATAAATAAAGTTTGATAAATAAAAAATTGATCCCAGGGATTACCCTGCTAAATAAGCAGGCCTGGTAATAGGATCTACCCAGCAACTTACTTGGGTCGAGATTTAGCAAAAGGGATGAGAAATCTTATGAGGGGCAAATCTCATGTGGACAGGATTTCTTTCTTCCTTTAAGATATTTTTAAGGTCTTTATTGAGGAAATTTTAGGTCACCCTTTAGTCCTAAAATCTGAAGGGTATTTAATTTAAAATAAAGTAGTAGCAGAACCCTGAAGAGCAAACAACATCCCAACATAAAGTAGGAAGTTGGGGGAAAAAAACCTTTTAGGGGTGGACTTTGGGTCTTTCGAATTTCAGTAGCACCCTGTGCAAGCCCAAAATTTGGCGCCCCCTCACCTCCCATTGTGCTCAATTCACTACATCAGTTGCAATGCCCTCCTGGGCTCACCACCTAGTGTGGTAGAACCGGTCACACTGCCCTAAATCCACCTCCGTTTTTGGTACAATACATGACAGTTGCAACCAACAACAGTCACCCCTATTATGGCAGGTCATCAACAACCAAATTAAACTTGATGGTTACCGGTACTTGTTGCATCATATACCCGCCACACCCAACTTGCAAGCATGGGGGGTTTTCACCAGGGTTGTAAAAGTAGGAAAGGCTTTTAAACCCTTTCTGCCTCTGCAGAGGTCCGAATGAAGCACCCCCTGCAGCTGCAATCTGCCCTTGGGGCGGAGGAAGCTTCCATTGGTGGCAATGAGAGCTTGTCTCTCAGAGCTACCAGCAACTGTCACAAGGCAGTTCTAACTGAGATTGCAGGAGAGCAGGTTAAATCTTCCCTTCGCACGTGTTACCAATCCTGGAATAAATCAGCTCCATGACTACTATTTATTAAATGTTTTTTGGGGTGGGGGGGTTTAAATGCAACAGCAGGGATATGTTTCATGCCATGCCAAGTTTGGCTCTAAGGTTTTGACTTCCACCTTCCATCTCTTATATGAGACAAGCAAGGTATCACAAAGACATGCAGTCTAAATGGAGTAGCTGCATCTGCCAGGAAGTGACATTTCATGCTTTGTGGTGGGCTGATGACCATATGCCGTTATTGCTATGTACCGAATTCACAAGCTCCAATAGGCTTCTGGCGGTTCCCTCCCTGCATGAAGCAAAGTTTCAGGGAACCAGGGTCTTCTCGGTAGTGGCGCCCACCCTGTCAGATGTCAAGGAAATAAACATTTGACTTTTAGAAGACATCTGAAGGCAACCCTGTTTAGGGAAGCTTTTAATGTTTGATGTTTTATTGTAATTTAAATATTTTGTTGGAAGCCGCCCAGAGTGGCTGGGGAAACCCAGCCAGATGGGCAGGGTGTGTATGTATGTATAAATTATTTATTTATTTTATTTATTTATTATTATTATTATTATTATTATTATTATTATTATTATTATCTACTGTTTTACAACACTTAGGCAGTTCAGACATCCAAGGATACTGATTGCATTGGATCATATTTACTTCATTTTAGAAAATGAAGAAACTTTGCTAAGTGTAAACTGCAGCATTTTTCTTTAATTTATCATTGGAACATGCAGAATTTCAGAGTGGAACAGTCCTATATACTATTTCTTGGATTTATCACTGGAAATTAAAATGGATGGTTACATTTACTCAGATCAATCTGGCAAGAAACACACATACACACAGAGGAAAATTCTCAGAAGCTATGTAATAAATGTAAAATCACTGTTTGAGGAGTATAAACTCTCTTCAGAGACATTAAAAGGTATGTCCTTGTCAAACTGTCCTGTTAAGTCAAATCTAATTTGTAGCCTACCTTTCCTTAGGCTGATAATGTTCTAGTGAATTTGACATGTCTCCATAGATTTCTCAGGCTGGGATGAACTTACAGAAGCTTCCAGAAATACACTAGACTTTCTCAGCCAATCTATGCGTTTACAAAATGTCATTAACCAGCTTGGGCATCGAAACACAGCGTGGCCTATGTTTCAATACTATATAGGTCAAAGAGGCAAATGGAGCTCAAAGTGTGATATGCATGTCAGAAAACTGAAGCAGAATGCAAAGGTCACATTGCTAAGCATATACACACACACTATGGCATGTGTGATGAAGCCGAGAAACCTCCATCCCCAAAGTGATCAAATTTCACACAAGAGTATTTGGCTAAATAGCAAAGCAGCAAACTTAGGTAGCTTGTCATCTGCAGCACAATCTCTGTTTCTAGATACAATAGAAAGTCTACTTACAACCGCCTCCACTCGCGGACGTTCGAAGTTGCGACCACGGCAAACCCGGAAGTAACCGGCGGGTTTGCCATTGTTCGCACATGTGCAGGAGCGGTGGTCGCCGTTCGTGCCTGCGCAGAAGCAGGCAATTGCTGCCCGCGCCTGCGCACAGCGGCGCCTCACCCAGCGACCCGTTTCGCCATAAGGACGGGCCTCCGGAATGGACTGTGGTCATGAGTAGAGGTTCCACTGTATTAGATATGATAATGGGTTGGGAGCAGAGAAGGCAGGGGAGCTTCAGTCACACCGTTCAGTGTCTCTCCTTCCTCTTTAGCTTAAGGTAGTATGCATGTAACATCACTATACATCACTGGAGACATGGAGCAACCAATGAAAATAAAATCTTCATGATGTGTTGTGAGAGCCAGTGTGGTGTAGTGGTTAAGAGCGGTGGACTCATAATTAAGAGCGGTGGACTCCACATGCAGCTGCTGGGTGACCTTGGGCTAGTCACACTTCTTTGAAGTCTCTCAGCCCCACTCACCTCACAGAGTGTTTGTTGTGGGGGAGGAAGGGAAAGGAGATTGTTAGCCGCTTTGAGACTCCTTTGGGTAGTGATAAAGCGGGATATCAAATCCAAACTCTTCTATTCTTCTCTCCACCTCTTGTAACTTGTAGTGACATTTACATTGTTCCATGGCATCAAGGTGATGTGACTTTCTCACCTGTGCCAACACCGTCCTCTGAAGCGGAGTGGGGGTGGACAATCACCATATGTTGATGTCATGATACAAGAGAAATGATTCTACAGGTTATGAGAAAGAAGGGTAGAATCTGACACAGAGAAGCCACTTTGGGCCGATGCTCCCAGTCTCCCGTGATATGTAGCTCCATTCTTAGCTCTCCGATTTTCTAAGTTACTGCAAAACATATCTTCCTGTTAAATTATTGTTATACTTCATTATAATGGCACAGAAACTTTGGCATTTAACGTTGGTTTGGACAGCTATGAATTAGTTGCAAGCAATGTCACCCACAATGCACTTCTAGCCTTTGCGAAATTGCTGATTCACAGGATATCACATTGCCTACATACACCTTTATAACGCCAGTTCTCCTGCTAATGTCAGTACTTGTGTCTCATTTTGCCTTGCTTTGCTCATGACTGCTTTGGTAATAAAGATAGAAGAAAAAGAGAGTAATAGAAGATTTTAGAAAAAGAAAAAAAAGCCATGTAAAATATGTTAAAGCTTAAACCTTGCCTCGAAAATTCAAACTTCAGCAAATTAAAGCCAATGTGGAATGGTGTCCAAAAGATGAAAGAAAGAAAAAGCCAAGCATGGGTGTTTTGCAAAACTATTACACACACACACACACACACACACACAGCAAGGATGAAAATGCCTAAAAGCTTATATTAGGTCAAAAGATAAAGCGAATATTGCATTATTATATAGCTAACTGAACTATTTAATTAAACCCAACCAAAAGGCTGACAAAAATATTTATATCCAGTTCATGTACTCACGGCACAAAAACTGTTGTAAGGCAAATGCAAATATATAAGCTTTGGGGCCTTGACACACAAATATATAAGCTTTTGCAACATACATACTCCTTTTTTCTTTATCTGTGCAATCCTATTACTAATAGGGGAGAAGGATATCAGCCACCACTTGGTGCAGTATGGGGTACCATCTATTTCTTCAAGCCTAACCATGTCTGCTGAGAAGTTTTATTGAAAACAGGGCTTACTTCAAGGATTGTAGCCCAAATCTCCTTGCATTGCTGGAATCCAAAAGAATCCTGGTGCCAGGGACCTATTTCCAGCCTAAGACCATTGTTTAGGCCAAAGAACAGGGTGTGTGCAAACTGGTCACCAGTAGTACTTTATTTGTACAATTAATGGATATGTTTTCTTTAAAAACTTTGGGTTGTATCCAGACAATCATTTGCATAAAGACCTCCCCACAGCAACCCCCATGAACACTGTCCCCAATCTGCTCATGGGGGTCAACGAGTCATCCACAATTGCACTGAGGGAGATACGGGGAATGGCAGCAGGAGCAGGGTTACCATATTTCAAGCACTGAACATTTTACCAATTTCTGCTGCTAGAGACAGCAATATTCCAGATATGTCTGGGAAATTCCGGGCATATGGCAACCCTAAGCAGGAGGGAGTAACTGGCTGAAATGAGACATAGCTACCTTGCCCAAACAGGTTATCAGGATGAACTCATACTACTCTGGTTACAACCCCCTTTTGTTAATAAGAGCTGAGAAGCTGTTTCATTTTTATTTATTTTTCAGATTTATCAACTGCTCCACAGAAAGAAGCTACCACAGAAGTGCACAACAAGGTAAAATACAAAGATACAGACTCAATAATCTAAAACAAAAACAAAAAAAAATACCTTAAAAAAACTATTTCTACAATTGTACAATTAATTTTCCATAAAAAGACTGGGAAAGCATTTCAGGTCATCTTAAAGGAAAATGACTTCAGTGGCCACCTAAACATCAGAACCTAGGGACTTGTCTAATATCAGCTGGCAACAGATCCCAAGCGGGCTGGAACACTTGTTAGAATTTCAGGAATACAAAGGCACTTCCTACATCATTGATTTACATTCCTGTCTTCAATTTCTAGCAAGCTGGAAACAGCTCTATTAGAAAAGAGCTTAAATCTTTTTGTTTGCACGCACACACACACACACACACACACACACACACACACGGTGACCCTTGGCATGCTCAGTCAGAGGTGCTTTCTTTTTGTTTTTTAGAAATAATAAACTTGCATGCTATCACTCGGGGATTAATCAGCCGGTGTTAATTATTTGTCAGCAAAAATAATTTAAATACTTATTTTGAGCAATTGCTTAGAACCCATGAGCAAACACTGTTAAATACTAATTCATATTTAATTACTAGAAAATGGTGGAATGGACATGTTCTTTCATTAGCCCCAATAATTCCCATTACTAATCCGACATATACAAATTAGAAGTAAATTACTCTTCTGTGGTATGGGTTTGTTTTCTTGCTAATTCTCCAGGGGATTTGCGCCCCCTGAACCCTATAACTGTTGCACGTCAAACAACCGCGGGTGGGAGCTGCGTATGTGTGAGCACTGATTATCTCTTTGGCTTGAAAGAAAAAAAAATTAAAAATTGAGGAGTTCAATGGATGACATAAGAGATGGAAACGACATCTGCAGTAGAGTACTTACTGCATTGAAGTTGGGGAAGAGATTGACAGCTGCTGCAGTGTCCAGAGGGAATGGAAGAAAGGGTTTGATATCCAACGGAGGCTGCAGGGCTGGGGCTGGAGGACGTACCAGGGCTGGAAGAGCAGGGCTCTGGCATGTACCTCCTATACAAAGAAAGGGGGGGAAGAGACAAAAAAGTGAAATCATACATAATAGATTTTTAATCTGGTTTCATTGTATTGTAGATAACAGGCACTTAAAACTAAGTCAGTCAAGAGTGTCAGCCATCAGTCTCTTTGGCTTGGCAGCCTGGCAGGAACACACACACACACACACACACACACACACACACACACACACAGAGCCTGCCTGGCTCTTCAACTGTGCTGAAGGGTCACTACTCTCTGTGGAGGCAATGGCTCATGTGCCATGGAAACGTTGCTTGGGCAAAGGCATAAAGCACAGGTTTCCATTTCCCCCACCCCCAAGTCTAATGAGTTCAACAATACAGGTGGTTGTGTAACTTTGAGGACTTCACACTTTGGGTCTTTAAGGAATGATTCCAGGTCTTAGTGCATACCCTCCAACCTCTCTCCGATGAAAACAGGGGCATCCTGCCATACTCTCCAACGTTTGGAGGGTCTGTTACTGCCTTCCTCTTTCTGCCTGTCTGTGCCTAATGAAGCACCAAATACGGTAGAATGAAGCCAAATAACCGTCTGATTCGTCTTACAAAGCCACACACACACATATAGGACCCCATGGCCGAAGGGGAAACAGCTTAGGAGACAGGTGGGGTTGGAGGAGAGAAGAATTGGGTAAGGAAAAGACTGGATACATCTCCCATACTTTTATGTTCCATATCACCCCTCCTTAAGCAGTTTGTCTAGGATTTCTTGTTTGGAGACTTGCATGGGAAAGTAATATCATATGCAACTTGAGTTTTCTATTATTTCCGCAAAGAAGTCCCATTATGAACAGAAAGAAAGACCTCTCGGTTTTGTGTATTTAATAATAATAAAATGAACATTTGTGTTTAGAACACTTTTAAAGGTTTTTCCTTTGCTCTTAATAAATGAACTAATGTTATTTCTCCAAACTAATTACGAGGCTTTACAGTGAACCTTAAAGGCTAATCTTACCAAGCAGCCTGAATAACTGAGTAAGAACCTGCTCTCTTAAAAAGGAACAAAATGTGATGTCAAGCTCTTCTCTGAAATTCTGACCAAAACAGTTCTTCAGTATAACTGGCAAACCCTATAGACTATTGTCACAGGTTAGGGTGATCAAGAATTGCAGGGAGTTAGCCTCCCCTGCTAATGCTGCTTCTGAGCATTCTCTGGGACCCAGATGGAAATGAAGCAATTCCTTTGCATACTGATAAGCAGGCACCTGCTTAACATAGACCTCAATTTTTCTTGTGGTTTGCCCCCATCAGAGACCACAACATATTCAGTTGCCTGAAAGCTGGGAATATTCAAGTCCTATCTCTGCTTACAATGACTCCTGTATTTTTTGGTATACTTCCAGAACAACAATTCACAGCTAATTAAGATTCTTTGAATCCTGTGAAATTCTTAAAATATGCCTGTATTCTCTTAATCGGACAGGCGGGTAGCAGACTGTAAAAACTGGCAGGGGAGTGTCCAACCCCCCCCCACCTAAACAAACAAACAAACAGAGCACCCCACAAACAAAATGCAATGGTCATTTTCCTCCCTGCTGAAAATATTCCACTGAAAGATAAATAATGAGTAGAAGGTAATGAAATATACTCAGAGTCAAGTGTGAATTTCATGCTCTTCATACAGCTCATAGTAGCAAGGAATGAATCTTTCTCCAAAATGTATAAATAATATATATACATTATTTACACAATGGGCCCCACGTGATTGGCTAATTCCAGGCTACTCCTGTAGGCCAATCAGGTTGTGGATTCACTTCATCCAGGAGCCTGATTGGCTGCTCTTGCAGGCCAATCAGGTCGCTGATTCACTTCCACCTGGAGCTGAATTGGGTGGCTCCTGCGGACCAATCAGACTGCTGCATTTTGGATCCTATTGTTCTAGGATTCAGCTCAGTACATAACAGGTAAGAAACTTGATTCCTTTATATAAGGTAAGAGGTTCTTTTCCAATTACAATTCTTATATAAAATCATTGGATGGATTCACTTCTAATGTGTTAACTGCAGTCAGAAAAGCTCTTAACCAGAGTTGCATTTTAATACATCTAATTGAAGGCTCACAGTAAATGATTGAATTAACTTGCTATATCAAATTATCAACTCTCCCACTTTTGGTAGGAAATCTGCTGGAGACTAAATTATGTGACAACACGCTTTTACCATCTTTTCAATTGCTCTCTAAAACACCTGACCAAAAAAAAAAAAAAAGTTTAGCGAAAGGGAAGCATTGGTCTTATAAATCAAGTATATCAATTTATGGCTCATATTTATTTCACATTGTACACTGACTTCCGTGGAATCTCTTGTGATTTACAACACTTGTGAAAGTGGAAATTGAATCCGACCTTTAGAAGAGCGCCATTATGGGAGGGGAAGTGATAAAAGAATAATACAAGTCAGCACTCATCTTAGGCAACCAGACAGTCATTTATCAGCTGCTTACATATTGGCTAAATTGACCTGGGGGAGTCAGAAGTATTTAAGGCACTGCTGTGAGAAACTTGGCTACATAGACTGTTACTTTGGTTCAGTACTTCAGTGCAATATTGTAATTGAACAGAAGAGATTAAATAAGAAAGACTGTTATAGCATACAGAAAAAGGGCAGCTAATCCTGTGGCCCTCCAGATATTGTCCAATCCCTCTCCCAAGACCCCAAACATTAGCTATGTTGACTGAGGCTCATGGGAGGCCAAATCCAACAGAATCGTGGACAACCACAGATTGGCCACTCCCAATAAAGAGGGTTACATCTAAGATCTATGGGTCCTATTTACATTTTCAAAAAGAGAAGGCTCTTTGGTCATTGAGGATGATGCAAGGGTTGGTTGTAATATTGTTTTTCATAAGGCCCTTGTCAGCACTAATCTAATATCTTGGGATCTGACTAACTGAACAGTGGGAACCTTGAGAATTTCCAGGTACATGGGATAGCATTTTTATAAATCCACAGAGTTCACAGCAAGAAATTTCCAGATATCACCCAAACATTTTGGCCAGATCTATAAGTGCACGATCTCTTCTACATCCAGCAGGACACCCAGAGCACCTCATTTATCAGAGCTACTAGTTGCATTAGGTACAAAATAAAATCTGAAATTTCAGTGTGCTTGCCTTGACTGCTTGGACCTTGGATCATTAACAAACTAGAACACTCAATGACACAGAATTGCCAATACAACTCAAGTGCATATCTTAGGGTTTATCCAAGCCTTGTCTGACAGTAATGCGCTACATCTGTCTGGCTCCTGGACATATTGGTCATGCCCATATCTGTGAATGACAAATCTATTTTGGAATATCATGAACTTGGCAATTCCATACCCAAGAATATGCCAGTAGTACAAACTCTCATTTCCTTCTTATCCCAAAGATTTTCTCCATGCTTCTTACCCAAGTCACAGCAGGTAGAGCCATGTGTTATGCTCCATGCAAACATAATGACTTAAATATGTGTTAGCTGGCAAATCCTCCCTGTGAAATAGACATAGGACTTTTCTAATCAATGAATGTGAGCCTAAATCTACCTTCAGTTTTTAAAAGATGTCATACTGCTGGCATATAGATAAAATTAAATGAGGGAGATATGCAGGACAAATGAAGCGACAGAACAGCATATCCACCAAGACTCTTTCCTTCCCCATCAAAAATCTGACAGTTTTGCCTGAACTTGAACTTACGATTCATTTTAAAGACATGATGTCTGAATGGCAGCAGGTACAATGACTCACTCTAGCCTGACCTTTTCCCAGAGGGAGGGGGGAAGCCTCTGTACAACCCCAATAAGCAATATACACCACACCAGTTGCTGTGCTCTTAGTTTCTCAAGGAAAGGGCAGGGGAACATACTAATAACCTTGATCATTTTACAGCATCAGTATTGGAAGGCTCTTCAAAAAAAAATTGTAAGTTAACAGTCGCACAAAAATATGTAAGGAGTGTGTGAGAGAGAGGGGGAGGGAGGGAGAGGGAGAGAAAGAGGTATTGGTATTTACTTCATATACACTATCCAATTGGATAGTGTATAACAACTATATTCCTAAACAAAATAAAAAAATTCCTTCCAGTAGCACCTTAGAGACCAACTAAGTTTGTTCTTGGTATGAGCTTTCGTGTGCATGCACACTTCTTCAGATACACCTGAATGCATGCACACGAAAGCTCATACCAAGAACAAACTTAGTTGGTCTCTAGGGTGCTACTGGAAGGAATTTTTTTATTTTGTTTTGACTATGACAGACCAACACGGCTATCTACCTGTAACTATATTCCTGCTTAGGAGAAGAATGGCATTTTACTATCAATTCAAAATTGCAGTTTTAGCTCTTGGAAAAAACAAAACTGTTATGCCTTAGCAGCTGAAGCAATATTGCCTGGATTCTTAACAATGGAGCAATTGTTTGGGAAGTCCCATACCTACATGCCTTCTTACATAAAGTGCACAGTGATTCATGCAGCAAAATTCTAAGCATGTTTACTCAGAAGCATATCCCATTCTGCACAGTTGGATTTACTCTCAAGAAAGCGTACATATGATTTCCACATTAAAATGAATCATTTTAAAAAGCAGCACGGGAAATGGATTTAAGCAAAAATCAAACTCTGCCTGAGTGTAGGAGATACTTTACAATACTGAAGGTTCCCTGTAACTTCCAGTTCTGTTTGATTCTACATCAGGGAACCGAGGGCTATTGATCTGAGGGCTATTACAACATTCCAACTATGGGATCAGATACAGTCTAACAGAACATAAAATGTTATGAATATGTAAATAAACAAGAAGATGTATGATATTTCCACAGCAGTAACAACTTGAAGCTCCTAAACTGATTGTGACATTAACAGATATAAAAAAATGCAAAGTGGCAGCAGTTTTCCCGTTTATGTGAATTGATTTCAACATACATAATACATGCACGACTAACATTTTAAATGTTGAGCATTTGATTCTTACACAAATTGCTTTTGTTTCATCTCAAGTAACTTGTATTTGCACTATTCAGTTATGTCCATGCGTGCACAATATATTTGCAAATGGCAATCACATCTGTCCATCCTTCTCTAGTTTAAAGGATTGTTTCAAGCGCTATTCCAAAGAGCTTGCTACGGCACTCCTCTTTTGATTGTCCTTTGTAAGTATGAAAGCAAAGACAAAAGACCTCTAGGAAAAGAAAAGTCCAGTACATTCTGAGTGCATTGATTTTATCATTGTTCATAACTGCTCATCAGTGTTCCACTCTTGTAAAAACTATTCAAGTTTTTTAGCAGTGAAAAGTACTATTTACATCTCTCCCCTGCTAACCGTTTGTTAACATCTCGGACAGCTGTATGCACCATTTTCTGCTGTGTGTGAAGTAGATAGAAAGAAGAATTTGCTTCTGGGGAATCTATAGATCCTATCACTGTGAATGTGCCCATTTCTAAACTCTTTCCTGTCAGCTATAAGATTAGTCTCAAGAAGCAGATATCTTATCAGAATCCTTCTTTCAAATATGCTTGCCAGCCCATATTTTGTATACCCAAGGATTTCAGTTCTAGGATTTTTAAAGTTACTATCCTCTGAAATTCCCCCCAAAAGTGGAGCAACCTTATATTGACATTTACATGTTCAAGTCAACGTTAAAAAAAAAAAAATCATTTGTACGTAAGTACAAAGTTTTTAACAGCTGATCGCCCCGCAAAGCTCAAAATAAATTAGCAGCCAGAAGAACACTAGCTCTGCAATAATAAGACTTATAAGTTCAATTACTGCAGACTGTGCAGCTGGATTCAGAAAATGAAGCTTTGTGCCTCCTCCTTTTAATATTATGAGGAAACAAAGAATGGCTATAATTATTTTTCCTTTGGACAGAACTGGGTGAAAGTTGCAGGCATAGTAGCCCTCCTGAAGTAGAGTGGAGATGGTGCCATCCTGGGTTGTTGGTGGCAAGTCTGCAGGTATGTGTACCAATGCAGTACAGTGGTACCTTGACTAAAGTCCAGTCTATTATAAGTCCGTTTTGGACTAAGTCCAATTGCAACCCGGAAATGAGGGCTCCGGCTTGTCATTTTTTTTATATAAGTTGGTCCCGGATGCTGTTTTAGGGGGTCGCTTTTCATCATCTGGTTCCTGCTGAGTGTGTTTCGTATGTTAATTGAGTCCCTCGCTGCTAATCAGAGACTTCCTGTTGAGTCTGTCGGCTGTTGAGCCCCGAGCACCCGCACAACAATATTTGGAGGTTTTGTTATGCTACTTTTTTATATATAAAAAAATTGTTTTTTTTGTTTGTGTGGCTTTTTCAGTTTTTTAACTGTGACTTCGTTTTATGGGACTGGCCTGGGACTGAGGCTTGTGACTTCCTTTTTGTGACTTGTTTTTGTGACTTTGGCTTGTGACTTCCTTTTTGTGACTTGTTTTTGTGGCTTGTGACTTCGTTTTTGTGACTTTGGCTTGTGACTTCATTTTTGTGACTTTGGCTTGTGACTTCATTTTTGTGACTTCGTTTTTGTGACTTCGTTTTTGTGACTTGATTTTGTGACTGTGGCTTGTGACATTGTTTTTGTGACTGTGTGGAACCCAGTTCAGCTACTGGTTGATTGTGTGACTGCAGAGATGGATAAAAGCCCCCCCCCCATCCAAACAATGACTATCATCAGTGCACGTAAGGGGGGGAAATGTTAATTTTGTTCATCTACAATACTGTCTTATTTATTTTATAGTACAGTACATTGATGATTGCCTTCATTTTATGGACCAATGGTCTCGTTAGACAGTAAAATTCATGTTAAATTGCTATTTTAGGGGGTGTTTTTCATTGTCTAGAACGGATCAATCCATTTTCAATTACTTTCTATGGGAAAGCATGCCTTGTTTTAAGTCCATTTTGTTTTAATACTGGACTTCCGGAATGGATTACGGTCTTAAATCAAGGTACCACTGTACCACCAACAATTCAGAGTCCCCTGAACACACCATCTCTGCTTCATCTGGCACCAAGGAATGCAGTGCCACCACTCGGAAGGTGCCACTACCTCTACCTTCCCACTCACAAGCCACAACTAAACCTGCCAAATTGGATAAAACAATCCACTTATTTTGTGCTGGACACCTGGGCATATTCCCTCATCAGTAGATCAATTTCAGGATTTTTGTAGAACAAGAGCATTGATATTTTGCTGAATTTCCAGCATCCATTATTTGTATTATAGTTCCCAATTTTGACTGCACTACACAGTTCTTGAAGGAAAACAAACAAACATTAATACCCTTGCACCTCTAGCATATTGCTGGCAGCCGCTGACCCATTTTTAGTATGCAGCTGCAAATCTACATACGGTACTTAAAATTAGCATTGATATCGGGCTTCCGGTCGGCGCACCGGAGGAGACGGTCGGGGGGACATGTCGCTCTTGACATTCCCCCGTCCGACTGGGAAAAGGGGACATCGTGCCAGCGCGTCCCGGGGTCCAAAGGACCTGCATAGGCTCGGACGCCGGTCCTGCTCCCCGGGAGACCACAGCAAGGGCTCCCGAGTGCGAGCGGGCGGCGGAGCCTCAGGGTCCGCTAACTCCCCGTCGGGCGAAGCTGCGAGACCGACTCCTCGGAGCGCGCTGATTTCTCCAAGACCTGCAATTTGGAACTGTGAGTAAAATGTAACAAAATTGAAATTGGGACTAAATTTGGACTGGATTGGAATGAAAACACGGAGGTCCGTTCCTTTCCATTGATACAGTGAAACAGGAAATAGTTACAGATGCATTGAAAAGGACTGAACTGATTCTTTTGTTACATGGCTTTAAATTAACCTCCGAGCCTCCCCTGGTCCTGGGGGAAGCAGAAGGAACTGTGACAGATCTGTGGATTATTCTTAAGTTGAAAATTTTGTGAAGTTTTTCAAGAGGAAAAAGTTGTGAAAAGCTTTAAAAGTTTAAAAAGTTTAAAAAAAAAAGTTGAACTGTGATTAAAGAAAATGGCGATGAAACCGGATATTACTTGGCAAACTGTGCTGGAGAAGATGCAGGAATACATTGCAGAACTGAGAGAGAGGAATGCTATGGGAACGACGGCGGACGAGATAAGGCAAAATCCAAACACTGTGCCGGCTGAACCAGATGTACAAACAACCAAGGAAGTGACAGGACTCGTCAAGGCTGGACAACGAAAGATTATTTTGGCAAACACCAGCTGCAGGAAGAGATTTTACAACCGAAAAAGAAAAGGAGTTGCTACTTCAAGAAGCAAGAGAAGAATTATAAGAAAAAACAGCAAACTGATACCTACTGACAGCCAGCGGAAGGGAAGCCGAGACGAGTTGAATATGAAATGGGAAGGCTGGCCACAGATGTTGGAGAATGCCATTTTGGAGGACACAATGCAGGACTCACTCTGGTTCTGGGTTTCAGAACCAGCAGGTATAGGATAAGAACTGTTAAAGTACTGCCTGATTTATGGACTTATGGTTTTTGATTTATGGACACGCCAGGGACTGTTTAAATACTACGAAACATAAGTGAAGGATAAGTATTTTTCATTTTAAATATGATAAGTATGATAAGTAGTTAATATGGCAAATAAAAGCTGTGTACCCAGGGACCGGGGGAGGCAAGAGGGATGTAGATGAAGATATATAAGTGATCTAAGATATGAGAAGTTTGAAGATTGAAGATTGATATTAGGAAAATAATTATTCGATTATGAAATTAGGAACCTGTTAAAAATTATTATATGCAAATAGATGGAAAACAATGGAGTGGACGTGAGGAAGCATGATAATGATTGTAATACAAGTGAGCTGGCCTGAATCGGGGCCAGACAAATAATGTAAAACTAATAAAAATTAATTTAAAAAAATAAAATAAAATTAGCATTGATATCTTCCTTATTGCAACTAGGTTATATGCTTGCAACAAAGCTACTTTTATCTCTTTCTCTCAAGTGTTTTCAATATAGAAGGTGTGTATTTAAAATGTTGCTCCACTGTCTCTGTGTTGCATAATGATATTAAAGGGGGTGGAGAATAACTGGGCCACATATTGGTTGATCACATGGAGAAGCTATTATTTCCTGACATCTAGCTACAAGTGAATGTGTTTCACACTTGAGGGAGGGAACAAGAGGATAATTTTTCCAGAGGTTGGAAATGGAGCAAGACACTTCAAAATAAAAATAAAATATGGGAAAAATGAATGCCATTTTTTCAACCAATTTTTTGTTAAACTGAAAACATCTGAAACTTTCAACTTGCCATTGACTTTGTCATCACTGAAGATAAATTATTGTTTTTGACTAGCCTGAATAAATTTCATTTTTTCCTATAAATATACATAATTAATAATGATGGTTTGGCAGAGCAGATATTAACTTTCCAGCTTTATTTCTGAACAGCTCTTTCCAAAGAACGTGGACAGAAAAAAATGTATGAACGCCACTATGGAAAATTTTAAAACTGTTGGCATTTCCATGTGACATAAATTGTAAATCTACATTTTTAAAATATTGATGTCTAGGATTTGCCAACATATCAACTCCTATGTCCCTTCTCTTTTTATTCATGATATTCCCTTGTGTCTTAAGAGGTATGTGAACAAGACTTTTGAGTTTGTTTCACATATATATGCTTTCCTCACTGGTTTCTGATTTAGGGAATCTCAGGGATGGATAACCTGCAAATTCTCCAAGATGTTGCTATGCTATAGCTGCCATAATCCTTGACCACTGTTCATCCTGGCTGGTGCTGATGGAACATCTGGAGGGTCAAATATTTCTATCCAATGTATGCATGCACTTGTAAATGTACCTCTTCACAGCATGTGCTGCATGCATGTTTGAATGAACATGATTGTACACACATCTCAGTGCCAATTCACTTGGCATTTTTGGGTGGTGATATCCAGTCTAAATGAAACAGCGTGGGTTTTGGGTAGATGGTGCACAAAGGAATCACTTGACAATTCACAGGCATCATACAACAACTAAAAAAATACTCATGTGAATCATCAATACTCTTGACAATGTTGAACAAATTATTTTCTTGGAAAATGTGGCATGACTCATGCTCTTAACAATGAAAATGACATAATCATTATCTATTTGAAACATTCAAACATATTAATATAAAGCCACCTTTCCTACTATTGTCGTTTGCTAATTAGAACGATTGATTGATAGGCATCTGATGTGTTTTATCTTAGCTTTGACTAGAAAATTAAATTAATATGAATTCATTTCTACTGAACTGAATTAATTTCGAATGGAGCTGGTGTCCCTGTTCCCTTCAATGCTGTAGTTCTGGAATATGCATCTAATTATATTGGACATTAAAAAAAATAGAAGAATTGAACGCTGAGAGCACCAAATCCTCCTCCTCTTCAAAAGACTGTAGGAGTTCCACATACCTGTACATGCACCTATGTTACACAATCCAACTTTCTTCAAGTAAGAAGGAGCCACTATCTAGCAATAGCACATTATTCTCACATTGTTGGACATCTGGTGTCTCCCCCCCCTCCAATACTCATTTAACAAATGCTTAAGTTTCATATTCATCAATTGACAGATAACATGAGAGCTTAATGTAGTTCCTAATCAAGGAGGTTTTTTTAACTGAAAATTTGAAGTGGAGGCAACACATGCTGCTCTTTATCCCACATGACTGTGAAATCATCTGTGAAATAAGGAGATCAGAAGAAGAGCAGTGTGTTCCTTTGTGGACACATTGTGTAATTATTTTGGTTGAAACAGCGCATTGTTCTCTGGGTACAAAAGCAACAATGTTGTTTTGTTTAGGAGAGAGGCAAGAAATCCAGAAACATAGTACCTGATATTTTCCAAAACCTCTTAAATATTCTACAGATCGAGCTTTTTAAACAAGGACTGTGCAGCTTTCTTTACGAAAGTGGTCCGGATTAGATCCTCTGTTATTTACTCTGAGCCTAAGCTGTGGTTCAGCAAATAAAGCGTTAAGGTAAACTGCAGGGAGGAAAGACGTGAAATAATAGCTATGTTTGCCCTGCACAGATCTTGGCCCTGTCCCTGCTATTTAGGCTATGCCAAAAGGGACTGTACAATAATTGCTTCCCACTGCTCCTTACTCTAGCTCTGCTGTTTGAAGAAGTGCTATTCTCATGGGGGTTGGAAGAAACATGTACTGGCAGGAAATGCTAGCAGCTAAAACCCAGCTTTCACATTCCAAATGGATACACATCCCTAGGCTTATTAGCATTTGAACTTTTAAAAAAATTATATATTATTATTATTATTATTTAATTGCCAGCATCCTATCTAAAATATCATTTGATACTTGGATTAGGGTTGCCATATTTCAAGAGGTAAAAATATGGACATCCCCCCAAAGTTGTTGAGCCAGAAAATGTTAAATACATCAGACCTGTATTGCTGAAACTGTCAAAAGGAATAGACAAGAAAATGGGTAGGGGGGAAAGAGAAAAAGCTTTGATTTTATCCCCTGGATCGTGCAACACCAAAAGAAAAATATGTGCAAGAAAAAATATACAGCACTGTAACATCTAATCATCCATTTTTTTTAATATACCAATTTATAAGTTACATAACCAGTACAGAATACTGGGCCGGCCAGCACTATGCAGTTGAAATGATCAAACTTCCATTCAGTAGCTCATAACAAAAGTCCCACACTTTTGTTCAAAAGTTCTAGTACTGAATGAACTGTATACATATGATCTTCAATTAATTCCACTCCAGGGAATATCAGCTCCAGGTGCAGACCTGCATGCATACTTGTTGATTTCAAGGGGCAATTTCTATGTGTCACACAAACATACACACACACACACACACACACAGAGAGAGAGGGAGGGAGGGGGAGGGGAGAGAGGGAGGGAGGGGAAGGGGGGAGAGAGGGAGAGGGAGAGAGAGAGAGAGAGAGAGAGAGAGAGAGAGAGAGAGAGAGAGAGATCTTAACAAATAGAACTTTCAGATTTTAACTCTCACTTTCCCAATAAAAACAGTTCAGACTTCTGACTGAGAGTCATTGTGTGTAAAACAGTGAAGCAATGACAGATCAGTGATGAACACTGATGTGAGAGCAATGAGTCAAACTCTTACAGTCATCTGAGATCTAACACAGGGGTTGACAATTAACTCTTATTTTCTCTCCTACTCCCCCAGGCAACTTAAACAATACAAATGCCAGATTGTTCTTTGACATGCTACTAGTAGTATATATGACAAAACAGGTGGGCAGAGTGAGCCTGACCCCACAGCTCCATTGGTAAAGAAAGGGCAGAGATTGCAGGCATCTTTGCTGCCTGCAAAGATGAACTCTGTTGGTGGGCAGGCCTCATATGCTGCAGAGGCCCTTGTTATGCATACAGAAAGCTCTGTAGGCAAAGATCTACCATGAGTATTCCTACTGACAATAGCTGGTGTTACAGCACACATTGGAATGGGCAAGTTGAAGGCAGCCTTTTAATCTCAAGGCCCCATTATTCACTAGCGAGGCACCCCCATCTATGCCAGCCTAGAATTGCATACCCCCTCAAGTGTCCTGGAAAAAACAGATCCTGTTTTTTCCCCCTGCAAGAGCACAGTGGTGATTTTGGTCAGTGATCTCATGTGATTTTGCACCAAGATTCCCCCCCCCAAAAAAAAAACACACCTGTGGCTTTTTCAGGGCCATAATCTTGTGCAACATTAAGAAACACACATGAGAGCACGACGCTGAGAAATGTGTGTCTTTTGGGCTCCGTTATCTTAGGCAAGAGCACGGACAGGAAGACACACATCCCAGTTTTGGGACTCAACATGTTGGGGAGTATGGAACTGGCATAAATAATTGCCACACCACTGAAATCTGTGGGAAAGAATTACCAAGAGAATGGGGTGCACACAAGGGGAAAACAAAATACATCAAACACCTTAGCTCCTGCCCCAAGTTAGGATGACTTTGGAGGTTGTGAATGATACACCAGCCTATAATAATATTTATTATTTTCTATTATTATGGCATTTCATTAGTATGAAGTAAAAACATGCGTATAGCGGCGATTCCACTGGCGGCTGGACTAGATGGCCCTCGGTGTCCCTTCCCAACCTACAATTCTGAGATTCTATATTCATAACAAAGTGGTTGCAAATGAGTCATTAAAAATTATGCCTATATACAAACCCACCATACACTACAAGCACATCTGACTCGCTCAAGAATCCTGGGAACTACAGTTTACAACTCGTAGCAAACTTAAAAACTAGTTACCAGGAATCTTGGGAGGAGGGTGCTTCAAATGTGTGGTGTGTATGCAGCTGATAATACATATTCCCTACACCTGTTAAATACACCTTAAATATAAACATTAAAACCCAAGTCACTGTAATGCTACGTTGATGTAAAGGTCTTGTACTTTGTGACACCTATACGCAAGGAAATCGAGACCCAGTAAGTTACTTTCTTCCACAGATTGACTTAACAGATGTTGGAAGTATACCCTTGGTGGTTACACTAACATAGTTTCTTAGATTAAGAGAACAGAGTATCAGACAGGACAGCTATAATACAACATTGCATTAGGGAAGGGTTTTGTACAGAATCGCTGGCCTACCTGGAAGCATGTCAGTATGTCAAATCCCCAGTCCAGGGTCAAACAACTTGTCCAAAGTCCAAACCAAAGCAACAGTCCCGCAGAGCCAGGAGTCCAGGAGGGGTATACAAGCTGAGGTCCATCAACATGGGCAGCTGAGCAGACACAGCACCTCAGCTTTGCTGCCCTTTTGCACTTTGCATGCTGATTGCAGCATCTGGGCTTGGAGGCATGTGACCCTTATCTATTCTGAGCCTACTTCAGCTGAGGAATCACACACCTCCTCTCAGAGCTAGTGAGCCCCATCTGGCCAGCTAGGAAGCTGGGCTATGGGCCCTTGCCTGCTTCAGCCAGCCTCTTAGAGAGCCACTCCCGCTGTTCCCTACATGTCAAAGCCTGCCATGTTCATGGAGACAGGCTCTGGCTCTTGGTGATGAGTCCTGCTGCTCTGGTTCCTGCACACTGACCCCATCCGCTTGTGATCCTCTGTCACCCCGTGAGTATCAATCAATCAATCAATCAAATTTTATTACGGTCATAGACCAGCATTTAAAATCTGAAAAGTGCTTTACAGAGCTAAAAGAGATTAAAACGCAGAATGAATATAGCAGTCTAAAAATTTAAAAGGGGCTAAAAATATCCAAGAGGGAGGTCCAGCTTGCATTTTCCCAGCTTCTGCTCAAGGTCTTCATTCCATTCATGAACAGAAGAGCTGCTACCCACAGCCCAACACCAAGTTCAATACTCTGGGGAGGTCAGGGACTGAACAAGAGATCTTCTACATACAAAGCCACTGAGCAGTGTCTCCTCCAAAGTAAATGGGGGTGTGGAGCCAGAACTGTTTGACCTCCACTGTGCTTCGGAGCTTTCTGCATCAAATCACATACAGATTGCCCCTATTGCCCCGGGGGCTCACTGCGACTGTTTTCCCCGCTGACTGATTTGTTCTGGGAGGATAGACTGTGCCTGCAAATCTGCGTGCAGAATCTAGCTACCATCCGGGTTATCTTTTGATCTTTGCCTAGTAAAAGGGCATTTAGTTTAGTCTTATCTGGAAGGTCAGCTAACCTCTCCAATAGGAGGGCAATGATGTCTCTGCGTGCCTTGTCATAAAAAGGGCATCTAAAAAATAGATGCTCGGGGCTACCTACTTCCCCCAGTGGGCAGGAGCAGTCTCTGATCGTATGGGATCTTTCCGAAGGACCCTAGCAGAATTGGCGAGGGCAGCGCCGAGCCACCCCGTGAGTACTTCCTACACCAACTTCTCCTTCCCCATCCCCAGCTTGCCCCAGTGTGCCCCAGTCATGGCTACACCCCTCGCCAGGATCCTCTTCCTCCTCCCCGTTGTTCTGCCAGTTCATGACAGGTTTTCACCAGGTACTAGCCATGGGTTTACAATTGTATGAGCATGAGAAGGCAAGCTTAATTTGTTTGAGTTTACAATTGTTTTGTGTATGTGAAGCAAGCTGTTTCGTTATTTGTGCGACTGTTGATCTTGAGTTAAGAAATATTGCTGTATGTTATGTCTAGTAAAGTCTTTTGGAATGTATCCACTTTTTTTTAAAAAAAATGATCATTTGTGTATATGTTGAGATTATTATCTTGTATTTTTTATGTATGTAGCATCTATAATGCTATTTATAGCTAATTTAAGAAAAAGTAGAAAGAACATCTACCCTCACACCAGGGTGCAGTGGGGTGTGTGAGTGTGAGTGTGAGTGTGAGTGTGAGTGTGAGTGTGTGTGTGTGTGAGAGAGAGAGAGAGAGAGAGAGAGAGAGAGAGAGAGAGAGAGGAGACAATGCCTCACCTCTTTTCTTCTATTATGGCATTCCATTGTTTTTAACTAAATATTGTAGACATCCAGCACAAAGTGGTTGCAAACACAACACACATTTAAGGGCACTTTTAAAGCACACACACTCAGTAATCCTGGGAACTGTAGATTACCTCACCTCCCAATCTGCAATTCCTAGTACTCTTAACAAACTACAATTCCCATAATTCTGAATGGGGAAGTAAACATATACGGCTGGGGTGCTGTTTATGGAGTTTTTTGTATCTTTATTTTAGAGTTATGTGGAAATGGCTCTTTGGTTTTGTATTTTTATTGTTTTATTTATTGGTTATGACTTGCTATGTTGTAGTTACAGGGTATTTTTTTAATGTTGTAAGCTGCCTTGAGCATGGTTTGAATTGTGGAAAGGCGGCATACAATAATGTATGTATGCCACCAATGATCAAGACAAATCCCCACTACCATTAAATACACCTTAAATATAAACATTAAAACCCCAGGGGAAAGTTTGCTAGAAAATCTATTGCTAGATACTGTAATGCCACATTAATGTAAAGGCATTGTATTTGTTGACATTTAAAAAGCTTTGACCTGGCAAGTTCCACAGTTGGTTTTTCTTAATATTTTTATAAAGGTCATGTTTATGGTATAATAAGCACACACGTGCAAGAATTGTTAATCAGAGGACTCTTCTATCATCAGCAGATTTTCAAAGTTTCTCCTCCGCTGTCTTCTGAACACAACTTGCTATTTCAAAAGACATGTTTTTCAAGACCACAACGGGATTAAAAAATAAAATTATTTCTTCCTCTCATGTTGCTATCATGTCTTGAAACGAGTGCAGTGTTATTGTGAACTGCGTCTTACACTGTCTACTCAGAAGTAAGTCCCACTGTTTTCAATGGTGCTTACTCACAGGTAACTGGGTACAGACTGGGCAGCCTTACACTGCAATCATAAGCATTTGTACTTAGAAGTCCCACTGAATTCAATAGGATTTGCTCTCTGGTATGTTCCTGATCATTCTCAGTTTCCATTATTATTATTATTATTATTATTATTATTATTATTAGCAGCAGCAGCAGCAGCAGCAGCAGCAGCAGCAGCATTATCAGGGATTCATCATTCCATTTATCTGTGGAAGGTGTTGTACACAATCCCTTCCTTCACATATTTTTTCTTTACAACAATCCTGCAAGGCAGGTTTGGCAGAGGTGCCCGATGTAGATATGTATATGACGTCTATGCGTGCAGCAAGATCAAACATGGGAGAAGCTTCCTGATGTAGACTAGGATGTCCCTATTTTCACCTGAGAAATATTTATTGGAGAGTATGTAGGATGCCAGCAACTCCAAAGCATATACCAAAATATTAAGGGCAAAATCAAGCCAAGTTAAGCATTTTCAGTCCCTTTATTTCAACAGGAAAACCAACCATGACCTCAATTAAAGGACCTTAAAATGGTAGGATTGGGCCCTATGTTTATTCAGCTAATTCAAAACAATCAAATATTCATTTTTTGTTTTGATTTCTTTAGAATTGAGCTCATTATTTTATTATAAAGGTAAAGGGACCCCTGACCGTTAGGTCCAGTTACGGACGACTCTGGGGTTGCGGCGCTCACATGCTCCAACTTGAACCACCCTGAGTTGACTAAAATATGAATTAAAGTAGTGTTTAAAGGTATCATTTACAAAGACACAATAGAGTACTTATCTAACTGAGATGGCGGGATAAGATATTTCGGAGTTTGTTTGTTTTTTACTAGTACTTACAAAGGAAAAACCTGAATAAGGCCAGAGGCTGGATAGATTTCACAATGGGATTAGACATTTATAAGGTTTTTATATATTTTGTAGTTAGCTATCACTTACATTTACAAGTGTTATAAACATCTATGCTGTCAGGCATAAACTAGTCAACAATTGATGTGGGTTTCGAAATAGCTTTTTTCTTTGTTCAACAATGGTGTTATTGAGGTTCTGCCAAATCAAGGATCTGAAATTGACTCTCTGGCTCTGGTTCTCTCTCAAACTGAACATAAGCCAATAGTTACAAGGCCCAAGCTCAGCCATGTCAAATGGAACTTCCTAAAGGCTTTAACTTTCCCATCTAGTACTCTAGTATGGTAAGCCTCTTGCATGAGCTGCTGGTCCTTTCTCTCTCTCAGGACAGGAGCTAAGGGCTAGACTACAATTCCACAAGTGTTTTGCTCCACATTCTGAAAGGTAACAGGTACCGGTATCTTCTAGGCTAACTCCATGTCTCCATGATGGAAGACGAGGAGTTCCATAGGATAACACAACAGAGAAGGCTCTATTTCACACAATGGGCTACCCTTTTGGGTGGAACTATAGGGAGGACTTCCCCTAGAGACCAAAAGGCTTGGGCAACAACTTGAATTGGTGACGCAACACCTTGAACTGGGTGTCAAAGCAAACAGGCAGCCAACACAGTTCTATTCTGTATTTTTTAGTTATGCTAAAAAACCAATTTGCCAGCATACTTATACCGCAGTGTCATGTTTTATGGTTATTGTATTTTAGTATTATTATAAAGCAATCTACTTTATTATTTTCATTTTGTGAGCAACCCAGTGAGCATTATTATTGGTCAGCCAATATAAATTGCTGTAAATAAATAAAATGATATCAATAGTGCGCAACTATAGAGTCTACTGGATCACCCACCTCATAATGCAGGACCATCAACATATTAAGTGTGCAGATCAACTCACACAAGCAGACCACAAGAACATTACTGTGAGGTGCCTATGTAACACTAGATGATGTGTGTAAGTAAACCAAGCTATGTGTTTAGGGGTAAGTCATCCCCCGATACCTCTCCCCAACAGGCTGTGAAAAACTCCAGAATGACCTCTTAAAAATGACGAACTGGCAACAAAACAGCCAGTTCAATGTAGAAACACACAGCTCAGTGGCAAATCACATGCTTTGTGTGCATAAGCTCCTAGGTTTCATTTTTGACATCTCCACTTAAAGGAATCAGGGAGGTAGCAGATGACAAGAAAGACTTCTGCCCAAGACCCTCGATAACCACGGCCAATCAGTGCAGACCAGCCTGGGCTATTATGGACCAATGGGGCTGTTTCATATGTTTACGTATGGTTGTTCAGGTTCAATGCACGTAAGTGAAACACAATTTACGAATGAGGCGGAAACCCCCAACTTCACATATGCAGCTCGAATTGGCATGGCTAACCAGGAATGACATCTTGACAACAAGACGGGTAGTGCAGTGCAAATGTTAACTCAGTCTGCAAGCAGCAGTGAAAAAGCCAACAGAAGGATAAAATGACATTTATAGAACCAGTGGTTAGGGCTGTATTTGGCATAGTGTGTACACTTCTCAATAATAATAATAATAATAATAATAATCATTAATAATCATAATCATAAGCATAAGCATAATTTTATTTATATGCCACCCATCTGACTGGGTTGCCCCACCCACTGGGGGGCTCCAAACAAAAATAGTAAAAACACAATGCAACATCAAATACTAAAAAATAGGATAAACGTATCCTATCTCCTATCTCAGATCAATTCTAAAGCTAGAAAAGGTACAAAAGTGAAAACAATGATCAAGTGATTGAAGCACTCCCCTTATGACATATGGTTTGGGGGGGCTATTCTTTTAAAAGGGAAAGGGGGGAAAAGGACAACTAGTAGGGACCCAGTGGAGGCTTAAAGGATAGAGAAAAAGGGAAGTACTTTTTCACACAATGCATAATTCACATGGATTTGCTGCCACTAGATGTGCTACAGGCTTAGATGGCTTTGACAGAAGATTAGGGGGTGGGGATCATGTTTATTAGGTCAATCGTGGGAAGAGTTGAATGAGAACAGACAATCTAATTCAGCATTCTGTTTCACACAGTGGACAACCTGATGCAGTAGTCCTCTCCCACAGTTGTCCCCTAGCAAGTGGCACTCAGAGTCATGCTGCTTTTTGATCCTGGATATAGTATCTATAGCCGTCACGATTTGTAGCCACTGAAAGCCTTAAACTCCATGAATTTGTCCAATGCCCTTTTAAAGCCATCAAAACTAGTGGACATCATAATGTCTTCTGGTAGTGAATCCCATGGTCTATGTATAGTATTATTTCCTTTTTTATTGCCATTATTTTCACAACATTCAGCAGCTACAAGCTATGGTGACAAAAAGGGAACCTCCAAGTTCCAAGTACCAGTTGCTTGATGCAAACAGCAGAAAGGCATGTTGATGTCGTCCTTCTTTGGGGTTCCCCCCACCAAAAGTGTTTGTTTGGCCAAAAGGATGCAGAACTATATGGACTTCGGTCTGCTCCAGCAAGGTTTTGCTTATACAGTGGTACCTCGGTTTAAGAACAGCCCTGTTTACGAACTATTCAGTTTACAAACTCCGCAAAACCGGAAGTAGTGTCCCGGTTTGCAAACTTTACCTCAGTCTAATAAACAACTAAACAACAACAAACAAGAATGGAATCCAAATGGTGGAAGGGCACCGGTGGCAGGAGGCCTCATTAGGGAAAGCATGCCTCGGTTTAAGAACGGTTTCGGTTTAAGAACGGACTTCCACAACGGATCAAGTTTGTAAACCGAGGTACCACTGTATTCTTAAAATACTAACCTAATTATTGCTTCTGAACTCCAGATAGGGTGATCAATAAGACTGGTTATAAGCAGTAGCCAGAACTATCACAAAGGGAATCTTACTAGAAAGGAAAGCTGAGCCACATCATGTTTTGCATCAAAATAATTCCCACACAATTTCACTGTACCACTGTCCTGTAGCAAAATGGCTGATCTAATCCAGGGGTCAGCAAGGTTTACCTCGCCTGGGCCGGTTCACTCCAGCGGAGATCCCTCCGTGGGCTGGATTGCACGTGTGTGAGTGCACGCGCCCGTGATTTCCGGCGTCTGTGCAGGCACAATTTTCAGTGTCTGTGCATGCGCAGACACAATTTCTGGAGCCATGGAAGTGAATCCCTGCGCTGGTTTAGAGCAGCACGCGGGGACTCGCCGAGTGGGTGGCTCAGTTCGGGGGCAGCTCGTGGGCCGGTTAAACAACCCCCGTGGGCCGCTTGTGGCCCATGGGCCTTAGGTTGCCTACCCCTGATCTAATCTCAGTAAGCAGAAGATGCCAAACTAGATAATTCTTTCCCTACTAAAATCTGTTAAGAGTGCCTATATTAAAATGCACCACATTAATAAAAAAAACTGATCCTTTTTCTTTTGAAGAATACAAATGTGGAACATATCAGTGGGGTAAAAAAAAAAAGCAAAACAAATAGTAATTTGACCAACACTGATGTGTAAAAGATTCATTTTTTCAAACAAAATTTACACTACACTCCATAATGTAAGGATATGAAATTGAGAGATTAACTAAAATCACACAATTTTTATTGAGAAAATGTGCAGATCAGATACAGCTTTCTCCTACGTTACCCCAACTGCTACTAAATAACAAGAAGATGGTGATGATTCACAATGCTACAAGCTCACGAAGCAAAATGACAAAATACTGTCCCTTCTGGACTAAGGAATGAGTTACTTGAAACACCACCAATTGTTAATGATTTAGAATAAAACCTTTTCATAAGCAGGGCTGCTGTCCCTAATGCAGTTGACACAAAGTGTGGAAGAGAGTCATAAGAGAAGAGAAAGTGTATTTTTAGGAATAAATATAGCTCAGCTATTGGTAAGTGATGCTCCCCACTAAATTGAATAGCTGTTACTGAAGGAGGAAAGGGATAGGGAAGAAGCTTACTTTTGACTTACTGCTGGCACCAGCTTCACACATAACGATTTCCTCAGAAAACATGTGAGTGCAGACGTTATACATGCATCTTTAAGAGCTCGCATTGACATACATGTATCTGGCCCAATCTGTTGGAGTTACAAGAGTAGGTGAGCTGTGTCACTGAGCTTGTATACATATTTGTATAGGCTGCAGGTTGTCTCCAGGGTTACCTGAATATTCCATCTGCTAGTCTCTGGAGAAAGTGACGATATGACAGTTAAACTGTTGCCTTGCTAGCTTGAAATTTATGTTCTTTTCAATGCGTTGTAAATAGTTACATTCATTTATGAAGGTTTTTAATATGTACTTCAGTTGCATGTTCAAGATTTTTTTTTCCTGTCAACAATCTGCGTTTCATATATCTTTACAAAAGTGTGGGAGGTGCAGGGGGTGGAGAGAGTAGGGGAACAAAACAGAAATATTGAATTCTTATAGGAAAGTGTTTCGGCTTCCACCTTCTTCAGCTGCTGTGATGTAAATTAAAGGGTGTTGTAACCGAGGTAGCAATTATAGAACACTGAGGATGGAATATTCAGCTGTGTTGCATTTGCTCTAACTGCTCTTTAAAGCTGAATTGCAGCAAACACTATCCAAGTGTTCAGTGGATTGCCGTTTGCTTCAATTCAGCTTTAAAGAGCAGGTTTTCACAGGGAAAACTCAGGAGCAAAAACAGGAAAGGCGCTCAGACACAGAGCTTTAAAGCACAGACCATGCCTGGAAAATGAGGAGGAAAGTGTGTATGATCCCTAAATTGAAGCCATGCGGTGATGTTAAGCTGTCAAACCTATATACCCATCTATATTGTGATATCGAGGCTGTGATTCCTTGGGTTGAAGTGGTTTGTAACTGGTTAAACCCCTATCACCATTTCATAGAACTAAATGGTCTTACAAAAATACATAGTCAACTAGATAATGCATCATTATCAGATTTAATTTATATACCACTTACGGTACTTGCCAAAATGGTTTGTGAGCAGTTTCCAAATACAGTATAAAGCCAATTGTAACATATAGTCACACATAATTAAAATACACAATAAACAATTGCATCAAAACATTAAAATCAGAATCCATAATTAAAATATTCAGCGAATAAGCCCATTAAAACAGCATAACAATTAAATAAAACCTTGAATCTTGAAATATAATTATTTGGTACTTATTTCAATAATGCAATTCAGTTTTTTAAATGCATATTTGCCAAAATACAAGAAATCCAAAGTAAATCTCGAAAGCATTACAATGGGAATGAGAAAAGCTCCAAAGTCCACTTTCAGGTACAGATGTTCCCCTGGTGTGAACAAGTATAACATACTCCCTCTTTGTGTCTAAATCTATCTGATTTAATTTCCATCAGGGGGAAAAATGCAAGTGCAAACTCTTGTACATACTGTGCCGGGGCGGGTGTATGGTTGGATGTGCAGTATTTTGGACAGTATCTGCGTATTAAGACAGCAATGATGGAAGAAAATAATTTCTGAACTACTACAGTAATGATTCTTTAGAAGTTCCTTTGCCATTTTATGTTTCAGCTTTAAAGTAGAAGGTACTAAGTGACTGTAGAGGTAGGGGTGTATGTGTGTGTGTGTGTGTGTGTGTGTGCATAACTTACCAGTTTCACTGCTTCTGTTTGCAGCCTTTGCACACAATTCTTTGATCTTATAAATGGTGTGGATTAATTAATTAATCCTGAATCCCTGCAAGGAATGGTGGTGAATGGGAGAAACTAGAGAGAGGCACAGTCCCTCCTCCTATAGATGAAATTGACAAGAGGTCTTATAAGAGTGCAGATCAATTTCTCCACCACAGCCAGGGGAGCTCTCTGGATTTTCCTCTCCAGTGAGTGGGCCATGTTGACACCTGGCAGCCACATTTCAGACCAGTCTCGGTTTCCAAGTATTCTTCAAAGGCGCACTCACACAGAGCACAGTACAGAATCTACCAGTATATTGCATAATCATGAATTACCACTTCAGTGCCGTGTCTATTTGGAAAACAGCACAGCTAATGCTGTCATCAGCTGTCACATGGGAATCCTGGACCAGCGTGGACTCAAGAGCACAGCCAAGTTCTTGTGCAACTAAATTTCCAGAATGGGCAGCTGGATATACAAACTGTTGGGGAAGCGAGAAGGAAGACGGAAGAGAAACACAACCCTTTTCATGAGACTAGAAGGTGCCATCCTAAAATATGAGTTTCTGTGGATATGCGAAATCATGGAATGTAACAGCAGAACTCTATATGGAAATAACGGGAAATGTTTTGCACTTCCCTAATGAGAAATACATGATTAAGAGTTATGTGTTTATTGGTGAGGGAGAATGTACACAAGCATATTGGCTCCATCTCACTGTCAAGTGCCACCAAGTAGCACCCATTCCATCTGACTGCTATAGAGGAAGAGATGGGAAACAGGGCCACTCTAGGTTTTCCTCTCCCTGAACCCTTTTCATTCAAGCTGATCATTTTAAGAACTTTAACACTTTTAAGAACTGGTGCCTGAGCTTGCTTGTTTTCTTCTTCTCTCCTGAGCCCTTTTCCTTTTGTGTTGTGTCTTTTAGAATGTGAGCCTCCAGGCAGGGACTGTGCTGTTTCTTACTGATTTTATGTAAGGTGCTCTGGAAGCAGGGAGAGCAAATAAATAAAAACAAGACATTTACAAAAATGATGGGTTTCTGTTCCTTCAGTTTTGCCCTGACAAGCTTTGTCTCTATTCAGTTCTGGCCATGTAACTAAAGTCTTTATTCTCCTGTAAAGCAGTAAGAAGTTATGTATTCAGAGAAAACTCATACAAAAGTGTTTCATGAACAGATGTTAATATAATTTTGCTACACATATTCATGAGTAGCTAAGTGCAAAAATGACTGATATAAGAATGAGTATGTGTTTGTGCGTGCATTAGAGTCCCTATGAGGTATGTAACATAGCAAGCTAAAGTGAAAAAGTATAGGTACTTCCCTTTTCCTTTATCTCTGTCCCATCAAAATACATTACAGTATTATCATTTCCTTTTACATCAGCTTTCACCTTAACCAATAAGATTCTATATCCTGTAGCCAAGCCCCCCAGCATTCTCAATACCAGTTTTACTACTTATACTATGGAGAGAGGATTGGATATCTGCATGCAATCTCGTGCAGAATACTAACCTTCATAGAATTAAATGGTTTGGGGTTTTTATTTACTAGGAAGTGTCATGAAACCTGCAAAATTTCCATACTGAATTTATGTGAAATCCATCTTTCTGAAACCTTTTACAGCTTGGCTTTCCAGTTCAGAAATGCTTGAGGTGTATAGTAATAACAACATAATTGAATCAAGTTAAAATTGTGATTAAAACTATAAAACATGGTAAACATTAAAAGCCAAGACTATGATAGTGCAAAGCTGCATGTGCACTTGGAAGAGCTAGATGTGCAATCAAATGTGCCTTTAATGTTTTTTGCTTTGTTTTAAATTGAAAAAAATGTCTTGAGTATTCAACCATGCATGTTTGCCATACTGTGGTGTATTCTATGCACTTAAACTGATATATAGGTATTGATATCAAAGTGCCCAGAAGCTTGACAAAATGGAAAGCCTTTTAAGTGCCTCTCAAGCTATGGATCTGTTGTGCCTTTTAAGGAAGAGAATTCCAGCACAGACAAGACTTTAGATATTTAGAGGGGAAAGCAAATCTCACTGAAAGGTCCAAAGGCCTGCTCTTGGATATGCTGAAATTTAGATTGCAGAAAAAAGAGTTCCACTGTCTTGTCATCACATTTTTTTCATTTTTTTTTCCAACTGGCAGCGCTCATACCATTTCAGTTGAAAAGCACTACTGCTGAAAAATAATCACAGATAGTTTGATACACAGGATATGGAAAGATTTTAGATTTAGATTTTTTGTGGTGCTCTGCTCCACATGCCAAAGAAAATAAATCTCAGAAAGGGAACCTTGCTGAATCTACAGATTTTAGCAAAGCGGAGAATAAATGGGAGAAGGCGCTTCGAGATATTGAAGGTAGTATGCAAGCAATATTAAGCAACTTTGCAAATGCGCACAGGATGATGACACAAATGACGAAACGAGCAATATGAGTCTGCCATGGTGTTGAGATCTTCAGGGAAAGCCATTCTCAACATCTTGTTACCAGGATGGGTGCAATGATGCTGGAAAAGAGCCCTCTTTGTGGTGGGGCCTCACTTATAGACTGCCCTCCCTCTGAGGTGTGGTTGATGTGACATCTTTTCAGTGCCAACTTAAAATATATCTATTTACCCAGGCATTTATGTGATGCCAGTTACTCGTGTTGTGCAATGGGATGACCTACAACAGGGGTCAGCAAACTTTTTCAGCAGGGGGCTGGTCCACTGTCCCTCAGACCTTGTGGGGGGCCGGACTATGTATTTTTTGGGGTGGTGGTGAATGAATTCCTATGCTCCACAAATAACCCAGAGATGCATTTGAAATAAAAGCATACATTCTACTCATGTAAAAACACCAGGCAGACCCCACAAATAACCCAGAGATGCATTTTAAATAAAAGGACACATTCTACTCATGTAAAAACACGTTGATTCCCGGACCATCCGTGGGCCGGATTTAGAAGGCGATTGGGCTGCATCCTGCCCCCAGGCCTTAGTTTGCCTACCCATGACCTACAACATTATGTATCGCTGTAGCATGTGTTTATAATCTCTGTTTTTAACTGATGTATTTTTATCTGCCCCTGTTCAGTTGTATCTTTAAACTACATTTTTTGTTTGTAACCCACCTGATAATAGCAACAATGAATGGCAATATAGACATTTCTCAAATGATTAATAAACAAAGGTCGCCTGATTTATTTTAACCTAAAGCTCAGTGCATGTGGAGGAGACTAAACGAATAAAACAAGTCATATTTTCACAAATAGCTGAAATTATATACCAATGAAGTTTGCACAGCTTGTATCAACATTTTCCATCAAGGACTAGCACTCACTACATTCCAAATATTAAGTGGATTTCAGGTGCAAGTCCAATCTTTGGAATGAGAGTGGTCTCACAACATTCCAAAGACCAAGTGTATCTCTCTCAAAATATAAAATAAAATTGCTCTTTTGAATGATACTAATCCAGTTCTACACTTCTGACCCAATGACTGATGGCGGAGCCCCTTGTAGATCTTTGGCTAATTTGCTGCCATTTATATTTGGACAACATCCATAGAATTTCTTCTTGGATAAAGACAGACTTCAAACAGGGAGTGTTACCAGTGCTTTATTATATTTTTTTGACAACTAAATTATACTTTGAACCACAATGAGATATGCAGTACACACAGCTGTTGCGTGTTGCTATGCAAAATCTGTTGCTAGCACATGTAGAAAAAACAGCATTTTGCTCTGTGTACCCTGCTATTTAAGCTGGGGGGGGGAGCATTCAAATGGCTGTGGTGTTTAAGTACATTAGCATACACATCTTCGAAATCAGTAGAAGGAAAGCAAATAAAAGTATCTTTGGCCAAGTATCAGCAGTGCTGAGAAAACTGAGAGTAGGTTTTTGTAAGTGAAAAGCTACAATGGAAATAATGCTGAAGAAAGTGTTGCCATAATTTCCCAGACATAACCAGAATACTGCAGTTGGAAGAAGTGCCTGGGCAGAAATCAGTGAAATGTCTGGGGGAATCCAGACATGTGTCATTTTCGTGATTTCCCTTAAAAATAGCTCAAAACCATCATTTTTGTGCGTGTTTATGCCAGCAACTTTGGGCAAACCTAAAAAAGCTCAACAACTTTTGAGTCCACATTTTCAGTTTTTGAAATGGCAACCCTACAGAAACACTATCACAAACTAGGTAAGGTTCACATTTCATCCATAGACTCACTAATGATGTGTTTTGGTATCA